>ML675630.1:5645579-5755953 GCA_007922155.1 Mesoclemmys tuberculata
CACTAGTGGCATGCCCCTCCAGCATTTATGTCTCTAGCCATTTCTCTGTGCTCCCATCACCGCCCAGGAGGCTGTGGCTGCAAGGAAAGCCCCTGGTGGCCACCTGTGAGAAACGGTGGGTTATAGTAATAGTACCAAACTCGGTCTTGAGGCGCGTGTGTGTGGACAGCAGCCGGGTTAGGGGAAGCACCCGAATTAGAGCCCAACCTATCTCTTTTGGTGACCCAGTTTTGCTTCTAGTGAAACTGCATCTTCTTGGGATAGAAATCAAATACTTTGTAACCCATCAGACAAAGGCACAAGAAGGCCCCGTGGCTGGAAGTTGACGTTAGGAAAAAAACTGGAAATAAGACTTTTTTTTTTTAAGTTTCCCCCCTAGAATATCTAGCCTCTGGAACAGATTACCAAGGGATGTGGCAGTCTCTTGGCACTCGGAGTCCTTACATCAAGACAGGATACCTTCCTAAAAGGCCTCTAGTCCCACCCATTATTGGCTTGACACTGGACTGACCAGAGGAAGTTCTGTGCTCTGGGTTAAGCAGAAGGTCAGAGCAGATGATCTTCAATGGTCCCGTCTGTCTGAGAGGCTAACTGAAGGAGTGACACATGGTAACTGCATTCCAATAGAGATGGTACAGGAAAGGGCAGAGAGGACGGGCAGTGAAATCAGTTCACCCCCAGAGGAGGCAATTGTTAACTAATGAACTCTTTGTTTGTGCACCCTAGCGAGAGATTCACAGGGCCAAGCCTTCTTAACAACAATTGCCTCCCCAGCTGGTGAGTAATCTGCCCCTACAGAGATGTGGCAAACTCTGGAATTGGCTACCTTGTTTGAACAGTGACCTAACCCGGACTCCAATATTCCCCTCAGTATCAAAACAAGTCAGCCTTTATGTCAAAAGCAAATAGCTCTGTGAAAGGCCCTTAAGGGGCACAAAGCAGTCAAATGCAGAAGAGGGAGGAGGAGCTACTGGTATTTCCTCAAGTCACCCAATCTGCTTTTATGCCAAACAGCCAGAACTATGAGACTAGAACAGCTTCCCTGGAGAAGCGGTAGAAGCCTCATCACGTGGGCTATTGAAAACTGGACAGAACAAAGCCCTGGAGAAGATACTGTAGGGGACAAACTTGTATGGAAGGGGCAGGCTAGGTGACCGAGTTGGTTTCATATCTCCACGCTACCTAGTGCAAAGATTTGGATGGGGTAAAGGCAGCTAATACTTAGCTTTTCTATAGTGCTTTTCATCTGTAGAGCTCAATGTGCTTTACCAAAGGAGGATGCAAATAGGCAATAGGAGGATAGCAATGAGGCAGCCCTGCTATTGCTGTAGGGGCGTATTAGCCAACATTAGAACCCCCTTTTATTCAGACCTCCCTGGGAGAGCAGCTCAATTGAATCACGTGCAACACCCGGAGTGGGGAAGAGGTGGTGGAGAATGCTACATCAGTATCTCTCCGCTATTTAGTGTTAATCTACTCCAGCATTCAACTGCAATTTGCTGGAACCGTCTACACCATTTAATCTCTCCATCAGTTCTAACCAGTCAGAGGCTAGGTCCTGGCAGACATGCAGGGAGCTCTGCTGGGGGTTTTGTTTCCTCGTGACCAAGAGCGCTAGAAACTAATACATTTTAGATAATGCAGCACCTAAAGCAAGAAAGCAACAGATCTCCCAAATCCCGTGTCTCTCCAAAGATGAAATCAGGTGCACCTCACAGGTTTTGGGTTGGCAGAGCCAACATTCTCTTTAATTGTGTGCATGGGGGGGAGGAGGAATCAGCAGTTGGGGTGGGAAGTAGAAGCAGCTTGTTTGAGGAAGGGCTTTAAAATGTCCTGTTAGATGGGACTATTTTATAAATCCAGAAATAAATACTGTCTTAGCCCCGTGGAAACACATGGTCGCCTGATTATCATCATTAATTAAATTGCTTTGTAATAGTGCCTAGAAGCATCAGCCAACCTTGGGTCCCCATTGTGCTAGGTTCATAGTAAGAAAGAGCATCCTTGACCTAAAGAGTTTACAGTCTAAAGCTCTGAATATACGTAAGTAATTAGGACATTCCAAGGAAGACAGCTCATTCCCCTTTCCATTCAGAGTTATTCTAAAAAGGCAATTTTTTCCTTAAATTGGACTTAAGATCTGAGTGTCAGAGGTGTTAATGCAATCCCCACCCCAGACAACTGAGTGTGAGAAATCTTGATTTGTGCACACATATGCATGCCCAGGGAATATTTGATGGCATGCCACTACAATCTTTAGGCCACACCATGAGCCTGGGAGGTCTGTATTTCTCCCAAGCAGGAAACATCCATGCTTCCTCTGGGATTTACCACCAAAAGTTTGGGCCCAAACAGGTTGACAGTCAGTCAGTGACCCTTTAAGCTTTGCAGTGTGAAGGTGGGGGAGGGGACAAGCATCATCTTCCTTTGCAGTGAGCCAGGATAATTTAATTCAGATTATTTCAATGTTGCTGCAGAAAGGGCAGGCATTGGTGACGCTGAAGAAGGCTGTCCAGCTCGAGTGGGGAATTTGTCTGCTCTTTCATTTCCAGCCAGAGTGAGGTTATCTAGGGTGGATTGCTTCAGAAGCAGCTGTGAAGTCTTAAAGGGACCAAAAAAAGCTTACTGAGTTAGTGAGAGTTGGAAGAGATTTGCTTGGAGGCAGTGGTCCTGGAGAGTCAATGGAGAGACTGTATTGGACTTTAGCCTGTCCAAGCAGCAATTGTTTCACTCCCCTGTGCGCCAAGCCCTTGGCTAATTTATTGTGACTACATATTCCTGGCAAGCTTTCTGCTTTGGTGCTTGTTTTGCAATGCGACTCAGGGCAGCAAGCATTTTAGCACCTGGGAGATTAGCATCCAAGGGCTAGAGTCAGAACCAATATAGATGTTGGTGAAAGGTGTATGTGGTTAAGTTGTTCACATGTCTTGGTGTAGCTTGCAAGCGAAGGGGGCAGAAACATGGAGTTTGCACGAGGAAAGGCTCTCAACCAGGAATTTGGAGGTGGGGAGATGATATGCAAGAAGGAGAAACATTTTTATCTCGCCCCAGCTCGCTTCTGGTTGCCTTTCCTGGTACAATCCAGCTCTTCAGAGTGCGAATTACACCAGCTCACACCAGTTCTGAATTTAGATCTCAATCTATTGTGTTCTTTATTGGGCTTTGCCTGCTCATTTGAGATATTGATGGGACACAGAAGTGGCGGATTCCATGCTCCACTCTTGCCCTACCTGTCTGGGTGGTAGACAGCAAGCAGGAAGGAAGTGCTTGGTGGATCATATCACAATGCAACAGCTTAACCCACAAAGAGAAGTTAATGTGAGTCACTCTATTACCAAGCAAGAAAGCCCCATCGGGTACATCTACACTGCACAAAAAGATCCCCACACTGCAGCAGGGACTCTCAGAGCCTGGGTCTATACATTCAGGCTGGTAGGGCCTGCGCTCTGGCGTTAAACATAGGAGCGTAGACATTCCCGCTTGGGCTGGAGGGTCTGAGATGCCGAGTGGGAACGTATCTTCTGCTATTTTTAGTATCTTGGCGCAAGCCCTGCAAGCCCACGTCTGCAGACCCAGGTTTCAAGACTTGCTGTGTTTGGTTGGTTGCAGTGCAGACGTATGCAGTGAGACAGGGGAGAAGACGCTCCTGCTGGAGCAAGAAAGAGTGTATTCCAATAAAGGAGAAAAAGTGTATTCAAAAGAAGAGCTGCCGGGATGACATTTTACCTCCCATGGGAGCACAGCTCTCTGCTTTGAAAGCCTCCATTTAACAAAATAAACAAAGAAAGGGCCAAGTTCATTTCCAGCGTCATGTCGTTCTACTAAAAGTCAGTGGAGTTACACCAGGGCAGACTTTGGAGCCTGCTGAATGAACTGGCCAGAGACCCTAATTTAGGGACTGGAGAAATTGAGAACCTGTTGCCAGCTTCTTGCAGTGATGGGTCCAAGTTCCATTGTTTCGGAGAAGCCCTCACAAGTTTAGATGTTTCTCTGAAGACTTAAGCAACTCTTGCTGGAAGTTTCATGAGGAGAGAGATCCTTCCCTCCTGGAGGTTCCCAGTGCGTTCTGTTTCCAGTCAGACCACAACACTGGCAAGGCTAAGGTCAGCCCATCGGTTTGTGGGTGCACCCAGAATTACAGGAGAAGCACGCTCACTCCAAGTCAGTAAGTTGGTCATTTTAAGCAACTCCTATTCTACCGAGGCTGGTTTAGCCATCCTGACCTATTCTCACCCCATAGAAACCATATCACAGTAGAGCCACAGGCACGACAAACCGAAGTAGGCTGCAGGATGAGGAAGACGGCCACATCACCCCCCCCACTCTAAACAAACCAACCCACCCCAACCCCACGCAGAGAGGCTGCAGTTTGCTCTCCCCGCTCTGAGCTAGCACACAGAGGGAATTCCCAGAGCTTCAGACATCTCCCAGCCTTTTCCAAGGGAACAAGCTAGCAAGACAACCTCTCGGATTCTTGCCACCTGCAAGTTCAAACACTGTGTCTACTTAAAAAACAGCCTGACAAGTCTGAGTCACAGAAGTGTGCCTCCTCCCCCACCACCATCTGAATTTCTTCAAAGCTCTGGGACATTTGGATCCAGGGTTTTGGGCCAGCTTCTCCCCAGAGCTTTCACTTCAGTGCTGCACTGCCCCAGGGTTGGAGGTTTAGGAAACTGACACTGCGTCTTGACCTGCCACCAAGTCAACCAGGGGCTGGCGTTAGCCTGTTACTGTTGCAAGCCCTTATTACCATCACCTCTCGCTATCTCTCCCCCAATTTCCCACAGCATCCAAACTGCCTACCAAGAAGCTAAGACTGTTTAACATCTCCCTCCTGCACCGATTTTTTTTTAAAAATCCACAGCAGAAACGTCCCTTAGGAGACACATGTATTGTAAGAAGGCGGCCTAGAACACATATTTACCGGTTTCGTAAGGCTCTCCCGAGACGGTTCCCCTTCTGCCACAAGTTAGCACAGGACGTCTGTCCGAGTTCCCCTGTAACCTTCATTCGCCTGCCTCTGGGATCGGCAATGCAGCACCGTGGCCCAGCGCTGGCTCCCGGGGCGTGTACACCTGCTGCACACTGCGGTCCCACTCCTACGCTAGGGGTTTCAGCATTCTTTGTGCGGCAGTGGCCCCACCCTGCTCCTAGACACCCTCCTGTCAGGGAACCTCGGAGCAAATGAGGAAACTGGGAAGATACCTTTGCAATGAGTCATTTGCTTTCTGTCTGAAACGAAATCAAAGGGAAAGCAGAGAGAGAGCACCAGCGATGCCCCTGCATTCTCCCCTGTGCTTATGTGATGGGCAGAGACAGCAGGTGTAAGACGGGGGAGCGAGGAACACAGAAAAAGGGAGCATAACGGGCAAAGAGATTACAAAGAAGTGATAAAAGCAGGGTCCAAGCCCCACGATATCAACGGGTGTTTTCTCCCCACACGGGGCTATGTCAGGAAGGCAGCTTCATCTTGGCACTTCAGCTGGGCAGCTCACACAGACCCTGCCACGGAGCGAAAGGGAGGGCTGTCCCCAGCCAGGCTGCCAGTGGGAGAGGTGAAGGAGGAACAGAGACAGAGCTGAGCAAAGGGCAGTGCCAGGCTCACCTGATCTCACGTGCTGATTGTACCCTCAGCAGCAGGTTGCAGTCACCAGGAAGGACTTCAGTTCCTCTCTCGCTGGCTGCCTTCCACCCCCACTGGGAGTGGACGCTCAGCCCTGCACAGAGGGCCACCAGGGCGTTATTTCAAAGCAGCTGAAGCCCGGAAAGTGGGACTGGTGCTGGCTCTCTCTGCACAGGGGTTAGCATTACAGAGCAGTCGACGCACTACCCCGGGGAAAAGTGAGTCAGAGTCTAAAGAGCACGGCTGTCCTCCTTGCAGCCAGCGTCAGTGTCCGCAGAGCACTGGGGCACAGAGGCACTGAGTAAGGTTGTAGGCCCCTACGCTAACTCTTCTAGCAAGCCTCCCGGGCGCCTTGATCTTCCTCTCTCAGCCCCACCGCAGGCATGGAGGGAGCACTGGTTTCCCCACAGACATGCTCTCAGGCCATTGCTACCTCCACAGCTGCCAGGCCCAGCCATCCAATCCTGGCTGAATCCACCTCTGATGGGAGGCCACAGGCCAAAACCCTGGTGGGGAGATGCACTAAAGGCAGCGGCCAGCGACTCAGCAGAGGACAGAGCTGTTTCGCTGCTGATCAGGCTGGCTCTTGCCTGGGTGGGTGGGGTGGGGCTTTATAGCCGGGCCAGCTGGGTCTACAAAATAAAGCCCAGGTGCTGCACTGGGGCTGGTAACCCAGCTGCTTTGCAATGAGGACAAAGGCTAAACCCCTGGAATGCTGATAGGCCTCCAGAGCCTTCTCACAATTCCCCTGCAAACCCAGAAGGACAGACAAGTTTTTCCACAATTTACTGGAAGAAAATCCTAAAGCAGCTCCGCTTACTAGGGCTAAGAACCATGTGAAAAGTCTTCGCTCCTTTCAAAGGTGAGTGGAGCACCAGTGTGGCCCCACTAACTGGAGTATGGTTTTGTAGTTGACTGCTCACACCCGAACTAGGCTAACCTGGGCTCAGCTCCAAGGGCCCATTGCCCAGGTTAACTCAGCAGTGAAGACTAGTCAGCTGGACTGCTCCACTAGTTGCATGGATTTGTCTTTCCCATTATTGCCATCCAGCCCAGGATACACAATAATGGGTATCATTAAGGGGGTGCAAAACCAGACTTATTAGATGCAGCCTTCCCTTTTAAAGAGGAGAGGCACATTTAAAATGCACTGCACACATAGCCCTGAAAGCCTCCTGTATAAAGAGCCACCAATCCCCACCAGTACCTCTGCCATCGCTGGTCTAGACAACTTCATGTTCCTGTGTCAGAGCAAGAGCAGGCCACAGCTTTTACATGCATATCAGCGACGCTAGGGGAAAATATATTTTCCATTACTGCTTCCCCTACAAGCTTATCCGTCAAACTGTGTACAACCCCTGCTGCCCCCTTCCAATTTGTGCCTTCTTCCATGAGGCAACCCCAATGCCTGGAGTTCTGTTCTGCACATGGTACCAAAGCCAATGCGCTTCCACCCTTTCTTCCAAGCCTCTCCTTAAATCCGACCGACCAACCCACACGTTTTCAGGGGGCCTGTGAACCCTGATCTTCCCCTCTTGGTAACAACCTTACATTTAACAAAACCCTCAAGAGACAGGATTACTAACCAACGCGGCTGCATGAGCTTGGTGCTGTAGTGAAACACAGACTCCCGCTGCCCCTGCCCCCTCACCTGCCCCTTCTCTCTCATCTTGTCCGCTTTTAACTTAGGGGGCAAGCTCTTCGGGGTGGCTGTATAACCTAATTTGTGCAAGGACTGCCTAGCACATTTGTGTTACTGCATTAATGTTAACAAACGTGCGACCTTTCCAGACAGCTCAAAGCTACCACAGATTCTCCCATCCCAAGATGGGCATCTCATGCCAACCACACATAGGGATTCCTGACAAAGTACATCAGCTTTCAGGCCAGCAAAGCACGTGCTTAAGTCCAGCCTTATTCAGCAAAGCATGTTAGCAGGTGTGTAAGTATTCGGCAGAATCAGAGCCACAGTTACGTGCAAAATACCAGCTTACACACTGTTTGCCAGTTTACACACTGACGCCGTATAGGGAAATGTTTCTTTTCTGAAGCAGTCCTAATTTTGGAGTTTATACAAGCCCTGAGACAGCAGAAATTCAGTGTCATCTCAGTCCAGTCGCCAGGTGCCACATCGCTGCCAACACAACTGGAACTAAGTGGCAGAGGTGCCAAGGCTTGAATGGGCTGTGGATAATGAGCTACCCATCCACCCCAGAAATGGGGTCGCTCTAGATCAGGGCCGAGGCAACATGAGGCCGGAAGAGGGGGGAATTTGCACTGCTGCATCTGTTCACTGGGTAAGACTTGGTCTTTGTTTGCCAGGCTTGTCATTAAGAGCCTAATTCAAACCACACTGAACTCAGTGGGGGAAAGATTCCCATTGATTTCAACAGGCTTTGGATCAGGCCCAGAACCCACATTCCCATGGTGTTAAGACAAACCTATGATCTATCATTTTCGGGACTGTTTAACTGGTCCTTCACTTGTGTGGCTTGACTAAAAGAACTGCCATGATATGAGATTTCCCTGTCCCCGCCTTCCATTCCCAAACTCTGCTAAAGAGACACTGGTCTCCAACCCACAAACATCTCCCTAAACACCTTTCATGAAAGAACTCCATCTACGGTGCTTCATTCAGAGAACTGGAGTTTAATGTGCCAAGCCTAGGAACTCCCAGCTCCTACACTCACTCCCTGAGACCTTGGGCAAGGTGCTTAACTTGTCTCTGCCTCAGTTTCCCCACCTGCCCAAATGAGAGCAATGATCATGGCCTACAACACATGGCGATATGAGGCTTGCTTAAATAATGAACATGTGTCAAATGCTTTGAAAGTAAAAGCATTACAGGCGTGCCAAGTGTTATCCAAGAGTATGGGGCATCTAAGATTTAAAGTCAGCCCAAAGTAAATGGTTTTGGACACAGGAATCCTCATAAACGGACTGAAAAAAGTAATAAATAAATAAATAACTAAAAATCTACCAGTGGCATTATCCTGAGAAAGCTGAGACCTGCAAGCATGTGGAATCCCCCAGTCACCTCATTCTGTCTACAGAGCAAGACTCCTCCTGACCCAACGCCCCTGTTCCCTGTTTACTCCAGGGACTGGGGTCACGACAGATCGGCCAGTATCCGTGTTGCTGAGGCGAAGAGACAGAGCTGGGGTCAGCAACCTATGGGAGCGCAGCAGAGTTAGCGCCAGCTTCCAGTCAGCAGGACAGGGCGTCTATGGAGCGGGTGGCACACACGTTCCCGAGCTATGCAAAACTCGACTTCCCCTCCTGCCCCAGCCCTGTCACTGACCCAGAGAGTAAACAGGGAGCCTCACCCTTTGGTGTTCTCTGGACTGGCTCAACCTGTGCTGTGGGCATAGGTCATGTGTGCAGGCAGACAAGGAAGCTAACGTGCAGTCTTGCAGGCAGCAGATAAGAACCAGCCTTGAGTCCATTGGGGAGTGGGAGTGGAGAGGCAGGACAGCCCTATTTACAGCACAGAGGACACAGGGCGGGGCTGAGAGGATTATTCCCCTGGCTTGACAGGACACAACCCCAGCATCAGATCTCTGGCAGAGAAAACTCCTGCCCTACCCACAGGAATGAGATTCCCTCACCAGCACCATTCTCGTGCTTCGTCTGCCCATGAGGGGCCAAGGCAACCCATCTTTCTCCTCTTCCACCCCATGAGTGCCCTGGGTCTGCACTTAAACAATCCCAGGCCCAACAGCACCATGAACAAGGGGACCCAACTCAAGATTCAAAAGGCCACCCGGGGCACCGTAGTTGCTGCTCCACATTTCCCTTACGTCACAGGTCGGAAGGCGGGGAACCCCACTGGAGTACTCTCCCGCTACAGCACGGTAACCTAGCACATACTTGCCCCGTGGCCAGGACTGCCCCAGCATCCCTTCCTTTGTGCCTTCGCTGCAGGCCTTGTCCAAGGGGCCCAACAAGCTGAAATGGCTGAAGTCGGTCGGTCTGAGGAAGCCTGGATGGCTCAGGAGGCTGGCAGAGTGGTACAGAGCCCCTCAGTTCTAGGTTCAGCGCTCCAAATGGCTCTCTTTGTAATGACTGGGACCTGACTTCAGAGGAGGATGGGAGCGGCTATTTCAGGAGTTTCTCCAATGGAAAGGAATGAAATCCCCTCGAGGGTGGATAGGAGTCAGGACGACAGCAAAGAAAAGCCAGGAGGCCCATGAGCTGAGAGCTTGCACACACTTCTACTCCAGTGTGTGTCTGCACGTGCAACGCCTGCTGACCCGGGGCACAGAAATCCTCTTGTTCAGGGGCACTAAGGGACCAAATCCTGGGAGGCAGTGGGGGGTTGTTGGAGAAGCCCAGGCAAAGTAAAGCTGCAAAGTAAATACACCCCCGGCCAGCGTAATACTGCTCTGTCTCCTGGAAGCAGGGTCATCCCTTCTCCTAGCTGGCTCAGCTCTATATCACTCGCTGACTGCCAAGTGTGCAGCTGGACACCAGTCCGCTCTGTGGTCCTGTTGCGATTCAGAACCCCCGGAGAGGCCTGGACAGAGTCCAGGCCACTGCACAGTTTCCAGAGGACTTTAAGCCCCACCTAAAGCACCCGTGACTTATTAATGCAGCAGCCTGTTAAAAGATATCAGCAGGCAATAAACGCAGCGGCAACAGCTGCCAGTGTCGCCTACAGCAGCCCCCACCTCCGCCCGGGCGCTTCGCTGCTGGAACTGCGGGTTTGGCCATGTGGCGATGATAGATAAAGACGCCCATCCTAGGGGCTGAGTCAATGGACTGACCACCCACAGCCCTCGCTGATGGGGCTGGGCTGGAGGGCCACCAGCGTAACCCACAGCAAAGATTCCACTGGTCTCTTCTGTCCCCGTCCGTTGGCTAAGCTCCGGAGTCCTTCCTTCCCTACGCCTCAAGGGGCCCATGCAGGACCCTCCTCTGCCACCAAGACCCAAAACTGCACGTTCCCGGCCAAGCAGAGCCCTGACTCCTCCATCTAGCATGGAGAAGCAGCCAAGAGGCAGATATGGCCAAGTGGGGGCCCATCCCCTGCTTTGCTTCCCCCCTTGTCTTTGGGATGGATGGTATTCCAATGTCAAGTGGCCTGCTGCACGGAAGCCTACCTTGGCAACTGCTTGCCATCGGCAGCAGCCCTTCAGAAGCTCCCAGTGGAAGGCACTGGTTCACTCCGGGGCTCTGCTCTGGAACGGGGAAGTGACGCTATCTTTGCTGGCAGGGGCCCGCCATGCACCGGGGTTAGAAGCACATAGGCAGTTGTGGGGAGCAGGGTTTCTGGCAGCACTTTGCCTGGCCCTCGCGCTAGCGTGGGGAGGCACAGGATACACGGGGGGGGGGGAGAAAGCCTAGCAAAGAGGTTGGGGTGCCACCTCAGGACTAGCTAGAGAGGTCGCCCCATGAAGGCTCCTCAGCAACACTTTCCCTGGCTCAGATCCTCGTCCATGCCCTTCCCTCTGTCGAACAGACACTGTCCTCTGGCAGCCAATATCCCTCCTGGGTGGATGCTTGAGCAACAGTGCCTGGATTTTGCAGCACCAAATGCATTAGGCAGGGACAGGTGGCGGCAGGGGTGGGAAGAAAAGGGGGGAGGGGTCACTCGAAAGGTATATTAGTGGCATAGCAGGTACTGCAAGGTGACGGTCAGGGTTAACCAATATGAAAGAAACCTCACCAGCCCTGGGGTGGGAAGAGGGAGAAACCTTGGTCGCTGAGTTTTGGCAACATTTACTCTTTAGAATGCTAAAATCAGGGGCGTTTACATTGGAGGGTGCAGCAAGGAGGCAGACGGGGCTGGGTTTATGGGAGTTTATCAGCACGTCTCCGTGCAGCGGGCGGGGGACGGCGGGAAGAGGGAAAAAAGAGAATCAGCCGAACAAGTGATGACAAGCACAGCTGCAGGGAAGAGAATTGTCAGGCACCATCCAGAGAGGAAGGGGACTACGCTGACTGCATTTCCAAGGGGATGGGGACTTGTTCTGCTATCCTGTAATTCCAGTGGCACCCTATCAAGTGATCTCTCCTCAGTCTGGGCCTTGAAGACTTTACCGCCTCCCCCAGCGTTCTGACACGTTTCGGGCAAGTCAGGACTCCTGGGTTCTATTGGCAGCTAGTCCACCGAACGACCGGAGACCAGGCACAAGCGCTTTGCAACTCAGTGTCCTTATCTCTAAAATACAGGGATAACAGTGACCCACGCCCCCATGGGAGAACGTCTGTCAAGAGAGGATCAGAGTAGAGAGCAACCCCAAACCCACGAACAATGTATTTAGCAGGGCACCATTCAGCAGAACTGACGCAGTTTCTCTCTCATTACTGGTCTTCACCAGTTTCTCTTACCAGAGAGTCTCTCGTTCTTATCAGCGCAAGGGATCCTTGTTTCAGCGACAAAGCTGCTTTAGATAAGTTGGGGCATCATCTTGATAGCTGACCGCTGCTCCTACAGTGTGTTCAGAGGCAAAAATAAATGTGTCAGATTAAAGCCACACAGCTCCATAAGGCCCTTCAGCTAAGGCTCCCTTATAGGAAACAAGACAATGGTTCATGTGTTTTTAACTCTCCTGCCTTTCCCTTGAGGAGACAGGCTGTGCTAGTCGCCAGTCGGGAACTGTCATACTGCCTCCAAACCACTGGGGCTTCATGCTAACTTTCCTGCAAATGGACTCGGAGGTGTTACTATGTCCTGCCCATAAGAGACACATAGGCAGATGTTCCAACCGCTCTGCAAGTTGTTCTGCACAAGGCAAGGAGTGCTGTCGCATCCCCTCACAGCTCTGCGTTCTGGAAGCAGGCCGGAAGAACTATTTTGCATTTCTTTGTTTAAAGAGTTGAAACCCTTCTGTACACAGAACACTCCACTTACACTCTTTGGGATTATAGTACAGCCTCCAGGAGGAGGTTAGAGTGAGGCTTGGGGGGAACATTTTTTCAAAAGCCCTCAAGGAACACAAGTCTTTGGGAGCAGGCACTTAGATACCATGATGAGAGCAATAGAAGAATCTACAGAATAGAGGCTTTGAAAAATCCCATTCTAAGCGGTCAGGGTGATATTTTCAAGAGCACCAAAGTAATTTAGGACTCAATTTTCCAAACGACTGTACCCCTTTCAGGAGTCTGATTTATCTTGTGTACCCCAAATTTCACCTCACTTAAAAATTACTTCCTTACAAAATCAGACCTAAAAATACAAAAAAGTGTCACAGCACACTCTTACTGAAAAATTGCTTACCTTCTCAGTTTTACCATATATTATAAATAAATCAATTGGAATATAAATATTGTACTTACATTTCAAGGTATAATATACAGAGCAGTATAAACAAGTCATTGGCTGTATGAAACTTCAGTTGGTGCTGACTTTGCTAGTGCTTTTTATGTAGCCTGTTGTAAAACTAGGCAAATATCTACCCACTGGACGACATCTGCATACCCCAGGGATACACGTATCCCGGGTTGACAACCACTGATTTAAGAGATGGAATATCATTGCCTTTCACTGGTTTCCAAATGAGACGCTGGTTTCAAAATGTCTAGGTCACTTTGAAAATGTCACTTAGGAGCCCTTGAAAATTTTACCCTCAACTTGCAAGATCGGGACTTCCCATAAACACAGATTCAAATCCCAGCAGGGGCAATTCAGCCCATCAGTTTCTTGAGCAAGATAAACCAAGTCCCACACCATTTATGATGTCGGGGTCATCTGAATATATGTTAAAACCAAGGTCTTTTGCACTCCGTGGATTTCACACCACTCGAGGATGTGGGAATTCTGCAATCTCCCACGCTTCAAGAATGTTGAGAGGTGTCAACAGGTCACTTTTGTAAGAGGTTGAAATTCTTTCCTGCCCTCCTTCTAAAGGAGGAGAGGGAGCAGTTTCACAGTTTCCCTTTCTCATTAATGCCACTAAAGCCACTATTATCTCACCCATGTTATCAGTTTGGCCACCCTCTGGCAATACACAACACCTGCGGACAGAGAACAAGGTAACACCTGATACAGTGTTTTATTCACAATGATAATGGCTTATTTAGCAAACACTGTATCAGGTATTACCTTATCTGCTTGTGCTATTTCCCCCATTAGTGAAAAATTCCCTAGATGGATGTTATTGTTGCATAGATTTTTTGTCTGGGGGTCAGAGGAATGTTTAAAACAAACACAAACACCAAACTAGTTTAAGAGAATTTTAATCTGGAGTCAGGACAGACCAAAGCCTCCCAAGTGTAACTTCACTGAAATCACTGTTGAATTTGGCTCAGTAAATTCCTGCTGCAGTGATTCTCCACATTGACCCCTCACATGCTCTTCTCTGGGGTAGGCATTTGTTAGCCATTTAACAAGTCAAAGACTTACCTGCGTTAGGAAATACATCAAGCCTCGTTTTCCAGAGACGCAGAATACTCAGATCTCCTACTGAAGTCAGTAGGTGAGTGTGGAAAATAATACTCATCAGGCCGCACATGACCAAAACATGAGTCTTTGGCCTCTAGGTCCCTGCAAGCAGCTGGAATCACTAGTCTCTTTACAGAGCACTGTGCTGCCAAAGTTTTACAATGAATATGGTTTTTGCTTGAATTGGGGTAGAACACACACACACACAGACACACGGCCCTTCTTCTGCAGCAGGTCCAAGGTTCTCTCCCCGCTTTCAGAACCTCCGTCCTGACCGCTCTCCCATCTCCTCGGACATCTCACTCCAGGATCTCTGTTTGCCATCTCGCCGCTCCCTTTCCCTGTGTTAGCAGGCAGCCTTTCAGGCTGTCCCAGAGGCCTAGACCAGCCCCTCATTTGATGTGCACCCAGCTCATTCTATCTCCTGCTTCAAAAAGCACTTGGAGTTCTATAGGATCCAGGATGTTATAGGAGCCTATTATTATTATTAATGCCTTCTCACCCCTCCGCCACATTGCACCCACTGTACCTTTAGACCATAAACTCCTTGAGGAAGAGAGCAGTGGATATCTGCTTAACACCTTGCTCACTGACAGCACTGTAAGTAGAGACAAGGTGGGCGAGGCAATATCTGCTATTGGACCAACTTCTGTGAGGGTTATAGGAGGTGAGACTTCTGAGGGTGATGTTTTGTTTCTTGCATTTGCTCAGAAAGTAGATGTCGCTGTTAAGTTTTGCTTCCTTTTTCTTCATGTTGTGGAGTTTCCATTTCAGGCAGCTAAATTCGATACCTTCCGTTGTTGCACGCAGCGTAACTGTAGCCAAAGGCGGGTCCAGTAAAAGATATTACCCTCACCCGCCTTCTCTCTAATATCCTGGGACAGACATGGCTACAACTGCACTGCATAGCAAATGAAAAGACTGCTAGGCCCTAAATTAAACTCCTTTTGCCTGTCTGCAAAGGTATAAATATTTGTGCAAGTGCAATAACGCTTGGCTCACATGGGGCATCAACAGGGTTTGAATCTGGGATCTTCAGCACAGCATCGACCGCAACTACTACTGCTACCCACAGCTGATAGCAGTAGTAGGTCATTATCCTCTAGCAGGCCAGTCACTAGGAGGGAAAACTATGTATGCTGAGTCTTAAGCATGCTTTGCATAGGCAGGAAATAAACATGTGATTCAGTTAATTTTTTTCCTCCTTTTCTTTGTCAGCACCCCTTCCTCCCAAAAAACCCCTCAACCAAACTCACTCCTTCCCCTACAAAAAGAGATCAGCCTCACAATAAACCTACATGCAGACAGGCCTGCCTCTGGGAGAAACCCCACCACACAGTGGTGTGCATAGCACAACACTACAGAGCAACCCTACAACAAACCAGTTTGTGCATGTGCAAGTGAAATGGTGATGGGTGGGGTGGGGTGGGGGGAATTGAAACAGTTTGCTTCAGGAGAAACAGATTTTAGATCTAACATTAGAAATCAGGGGTGGGGGAAGAGAAACAGCAAATGGATCCCGAGGGATCTATAATACGATGAATAAAGCACATTTTGGGGCGTGCCAGGATAATGCACTGTAAGAACCTAGGCAGACGGTCATACTGGGGAGCCTACTTAATCCCAGAGGAAGGAGCTGTGTGCAGAAATATCCACATAACTCCACTGGGCTTTATTTCCAAGTGGGACAACTCGGAAAGGCGAGGCAGAGTCTGAATTAGCATCTAACAAGCATTCAGTGCAGCACTGAGGTAGGCAGGTGTAACTCAAGTTGGCTTCAATGGAGAGACGCTCTCTTGCATCGGGTCTGAAATGGCTCCTGCTGTCTCTTGAATTCTTGTCTAAGCTAAGCCTTTCCTATGTGCATTCATCTCCTATGTAATCTAATAGCTACCTAGATACCAGAGAATGCCATTGGAGGTTTGCAGACATCTGAAACCTTGGGATAAACAGGTAAGCAATACATGGAATGCCCAGATATGGGAAGGTTTCACTTAGCTGGGGGTCGGCATGATGGGGTGTCAGCTGATCGCAGAGCATGGGATTATTCCCTGATTCAGCTGGCAAACAAACACACATGGGGGCAAGCTGATGGGGCAGGTACCACGGCTGGGAAAAGCAAAGCAGGGAGTGAGAGAGAGCTGCTCGAAGGTCTGCGGGGTAGAAGGAAACTCCTTGGACGGAGCAAGAGGCTGGATGGAATTAGTTCCAGACATGGTATGCCCCAAGGTAAAGACCTTCCATAAAAGCAGCCACCGGGGCAGTGAAACAAGGAGTAAATCCTACCACAATATATCAGAAGAGCCTCAGATCCCAGCACCAACTCCAGACGAGTCCCCTTTCTCGTGCCAAACTCAGGCAGCCCCAGCGAACATTCACATCTACCTCCCTGCAGCCAGAACTGCTTGGACCCTTTCTAAAAAGGGGGGCAAACAACAGCTTCAGTCCTGCCACTGGTACCTATGGGGCTGTCCCTCTGCTCACCACTCAGGGCCTCTCCTTGGGTTCCAGAGGTTCCCCATTATCCTCCGCATGGTGCTTTCACGCAGACCCCCTTCCCCCCCCCCGAGCTTAGAGACTGGAAGGAGGGGATCAAAGGAGGGCAGGGTCCCAGCTGTAGGGACAGGCTGACCAGCGTTACTGTAAACTCTTCCTAGGTGGGTTAGAGACCCCAGACCATTTCAGTGGGGACTTCATTTCCCCCTTCCCCCCACCACAGGCAGTACATACAGTGCACAGGCAGATACACAGAGCCACAGGCCATATGCATAAAGCAGGTGTGTGCACAGACTACAGACTATGTGCAGACATGCATTTGTACCTGGGCAGCCACGTAAGCCCCTCCGTCCCCCCACCCTCCAAACTCTATTTACCTGGCGAGAGGATCCAGCAGGAAGGCAGCAGATTTCTGCAGCCGCTTTTTCGGAAGCTCTCAGGCCAGTACAGCGGCTGCAAAGCTAGGAGGCAAGTTTCTTTTAGATCCACCCTGATCCTTCTGATCACTGACAGAGGCAAGCTGAGGCCTGGACAAGCCCAGACAAGCCCAAGCGAAGCCACTTCCTAAGTCTGCCCGGCTACAGGAGGGAGGGACAGACGGAGGGGGGAGAGACCAGCCTTCAATGCACTGAAGCTAGGTACCACAGATGGCCTCCCATAGCCCCCAGACACATGTAGGTATATGTATCAGTCTATGTTAAAACAGAGGGCCAGATTCCTCCCCGGTGCAACGCCACTGACTTCAACTGCATTGAAATGTATTGCAGAGTTGAATTTGATCCATTTTCTTTAAAGCAACCCGTGACAGGAAGAATGCAGGGATTTCTCTAGGATTCTTCCTGGAAAAGGAGCATAACCCACAATTTTGCCCTCACGGAGGCTTTAGTAATTGGCAAAAGCAAACAGCCAGGACATACTGCAGGGATTACATCACCAAACCAACAGTGCAGGGAACCCGAGTTTCAGACATGCACATGAGCAATTGATCCAGCAGGTTCCACAGGATTCCCTCCTCCAACCCTCTCCAGTCCTAGCCCACCCAGAAGGCAGATACCCCCCCCATACCAGGGGATGTTCACCTTTACTTTTCGTTATTCATAAGGCTGCTAGGCTGAATTTTGCTGTCAGAGGGGAACAACTCCAGGATAACTCCAGTGACTTCAGCTGAGTTACTCTGCTTTTACACAGCTGTGTAACTGAGCACAGGGTCTGGCCCCTCAGCCCCCTCCATCTATATTAAATTACGGCTATATAAAAACACCCCCCAAGGAGCTTTTAAGCAGCAATAAATAAAAATCCCACTGAAGCAGTCAGTGGCCACAAAGAGCATCCTAACTTATTTGGACACTAACCTGTCCTGCAGCAAGCTAGCATTGCTCTGTCTGCTAATTCCTTGGGCACAAAAGCGTAGCTATGACTTGCAAAGAGACACAGGGTTGCTCAGAACCAGTCCTCGCTATAGGGATACAGTTTGTAATGACATGAAGACACCAATCATTAAAAAAAAAAAAAAAAAAAAGCTTTAAAACTTCATAGAGGTGACACATCCAGCGCCTGCGCGCGTCTAGCAGGAGAAAGGCATCTGCCAATGCATCACTAGCGAATAAGACTTCTATGCACAGTCATCTGATTTGCCAAAATGGAGAGAATCTGGAAGCCTTTGCTGTCAACTGGCTAGATTGCGCCGAAGTTCCCTGGAATAGTTTGCTGGTGAAGCTGATGCATGACACATTCATTCTCAGTGACCACAGAGAGATTAAAGCACAGGCATCAGCCTCCATAGGACTGAGAGAGCTGAACCCCGCAATGCCTAGTCCTATGGCCATGGTTAAAGGGAAGCAGACATTTACCAAGGGGCTGTAGCACTTACTTGCTTTGCTCTGCCTGCCTGGTGCCTTGGGAAAGCTGGCGGTGAAGGGGTGAAGAGCGGCTCGCTGGTGAAAGTTGAGTGCTGCAGTGCCTTCTCATCACAATGACATTGTTCGGGATCTCTGGCAGCTTAAACTGCACAGCTCAGCAGAGTTCCCTAGTGCCGCAGCACAGCCTGCAGGAACTCCGCATATCAGCATGTGCTGGGACTTTTAAAGGGGAATGCAACCTCGTGGGGAGTGCAAGTGTGTGTGCAGGGGGAAAGGCAGCTTACCAACTATTGGTGCTCAGAACTTCAAGGGCAAAAGGGCGTGGGACCCCCTCCTGCTTCCTTAGTCCAGAGATAAGGAGAGATCTGGGCAGCTGGGGGGAACCCCAAGTACAGTTTCCAGGCATGTGAACTGAAGGTTTGTTTCAGTTTTCGAATTCCTACAAAAATCGCAACCAAAAGATTCCCCTCGGGATTTCCAATGCCAGGGCTTGAACCACCCGCTCTTTCCATTTCCTAGGGTTGTATATGGACAGTTTTAGAGCACAGAAGGTCTCATTGGTATTGTAGGTACTTGATAGGACATAGTAGCAGATACACAACAGGGGCAATCTTGCACGGGCCTATGTCACCTGTTAGGGCTCTTCCACCTCTAAGGTCTACGATTCCCCCTTCTTCATGAAAACGTTACTCAAGGCCATTAAGCTACAAAGAGCCCCTCCAAGGAAATAGTTAACCTTGGTGAACTGATATTCCCCTTCCTTCCCCCAGTACAGACAAGTAGGATTCCATGAACCAAATAGAAATGAAATCTCCTCCAACATAGCTGCCCCTTCTCATTGCAGATCCTTGCGTAGTGGAGAATTCTTTGTGGCTGGGGCTAATCCCATTGTTTTCCCACTCCCCACGCCTCACTCTCATAGCTGGCCCATGAGTTTTGTAAACGCAGCTTATATTGCTGATTTCCACTTTGAGGGAAATTCTGATAAATCCTCATGGAATTAAAATAGGACGGCTTTAAAATACACACACGCATGCACCGCACCTCCCCCCCCCACCACACACACACACACTGAAAATGACCCAAGATTTGCAGTTTTTGCAGCATTGAAAGTTGGCAAGAGAGAGATCTCTACAGATTGCTGGGATCTGATCCTCAGAAGAGGCCGCTTTGATGTAATTTGAGGAAAAAAAACATTCTAAAATCCCCACCTTAAAAACAAACCCTTCAAAATTTAGTTCAACCTCCCCTAAGACAGAGCCATAATTTGCTAAAGACTAAGCTATCAAAAAAAAAAAATCAGAAGAAAGTCAATCAGTTGGAAGTCCTGTTTCTAATAAATACAGAACAAGCCATCCAGAAGCATATATAAAAACAATCACAAGATTTAGGAGATTTATCTAGTTAGTTACAGTGACATATACTCCAGTAAAGAGAAGAATGCAGAACAGACAGAGACAGATAGACTCTATAAATACCATCAAGGTAAGAGCCTAAGGAAAGAAGAGAATTATTCAGTCTCCAAAGAGGGCAGAACAAGCAGTAATGGATTAAGCTAAGGACGCAGAACTTTAGAGTTAGAGCAATTGGGCAGCACATCTGACTCTCCCGGGAGATGGAAGCAGTACGGTGACTGCAGCCAACAACAGACAGAATAAAGATGGCTGTATGGAATAATCCTACCCTCCATTAAGCCTCAGAAACACCCATTGATTTGAGAGAGGGGTACCATGGCTGCAGCCAGAGGCAGAATTTGGCTACAAGGGAGCACAATGTGACTAGTACAGACCTACAAAATTCAAGGGGATTAAGAGCAAGTGGACCAAGAGAACTTATCTTGCCTGACTCAATAAGCACAAGTCTTGGATGCTAGGTGTTAGCGTCAGACACTCAACTTTTTTATGTATAGTTGCCGTGGAAGTTGGGTGCTGATTAGGGTTTCATTTTCCATGAAAATGTTTTTTTCAGATGCAAAAATTGGGTTTTTCTGACAAATTAAAAGTTTTCAGGTCAAGTGTCCACTGTCCTCAGAGTGTTTGGAATCTTCATCAAAAGATACTTTTTTGGGGGGGTACTTTTCAGTTGCAGAAAATATTTTGATTTTTGGTAGCTGAAAATTGAAAAACGATCAGTTTTCAGGCTTTTTTTTTTGGACAGAGTCAAAGTTTTTCACTGGGAAGAACACAACAAACCAAACACGCCCCATTTTCCCAATCAGCTCTACTATGTTAATGAAGAACACACACACACACACACACACACACACACACGAGTGTGCGTATGCCACATCCGGAGATCCAGTTCAAAAGGCAATTGAGTTTTCTACTGAATTTACTTTTTTCTTTTTTTTAAATGGTTGCTTTCGCTCCCCATCCCCATGCCTTAATGTCCTCCCCCTGTATAGTTTTATGTATAGTTGCCGTGGAAGTTGGGTGCTGATTAGGGTTTCATTTTCCATGAAAATGTTTTTTTCAGATGCAAAAATTGGGTTTTTCTGACAAATTAAAAGTTTTCAGGTCAAGTGTCCACTGTCCTCAAAGTGTTTGGAATCTTCATCAAAAGATACTTTTTTGGGGGGGTACTTTTCAATTGCTGAAAATATTTTGACTTTTGGTAGCTGAAAATTGAAAAACGATCAGTTTTCAGGCTTTTTTTTTGGACAGAGTCAAAGTTTTTCACTGGGAAGAACACAACAAACCAAACACGCCCCATTTTCCCAATCAGCTCTACTGTGTTAATGAAGAACACACACACACACACACGAGTGAGTGTGCGTATGCCACATCCGGAGATCCAGTTCAGTAGACAATTGAGTTTTCTACTGAATTTACTTTTTTCTTTTTTTTAAATGGTTGCTTTCGCTCCCATCCCCATGCCTTAATGTCCTCCCCCTGAACAACTTCTCTCTGCAAACTCCACTTGGTCCACTGTTAAAAGCTTGTTGCACAGAGTCATTCCCCTTTTTCAGGGTAACTAACTGAGTTTTGCCAAGATCCATCAGCTACTCCCTTTCGGTCTCTCTGACTACAGCTAGGCAGGGGGTGGAAGTGCTCATTTTTTGTCAAAGTCTGATATTTTGCGTTTCCCTGACCAGCTCTTTGGCTCTCTGGACTGCCCAGTGAATCCCTCTGGCAAGACAGGCAGGGAGGCTAGGCAGCTGGGGACGAGTGGGTGACCTCAGGCTTAGGAGAAAGTAGAAGCAGGAGGGGTGGCTCGGAGGAGAGGAGAGGCTTATGTGCAGGCAGCTTAGGGGAGCTTCTGTGTCAAAGCATGGATAGAACTGCTACACTGGCTCCCCAAAACCTTCCCTCCCACAGCCCTCGTCTTTCCCACCCTTACCGTTCCCCACCCAAGTGGGCAGCCTTAACTCCGCCTACAAATGTCAGACACCCGCGCAGCCAGATGTGGGAATTCTGCCTCCACCTGTGACATTTAATATCCGACACTGAACAATTGCTCGTTTTGATCCCCATTCACACCCTTTCCCTCCCCAGGCATTACAGGAACATTGGTCACCAGCATCTGCCAGTCCCCATCTGCAGTCCTGCCCTACGCCTTCCCTAGACAAACCAAAGCCAAGCATCACACCAGGGTTATGTGCGTTGTCATCTGCGAAAGCCACATCATCCTTATGTGAGTCACACAGTCAAAGAACAGGTCAACAAACATGGTCAGAGTTCAAGGGTGCTTGGTGGGGCTCTCAGGATGAGGGCGGAGATGTGGTTCTGAGGGACAGCGGAAGGAAAATAACTGAGGTTGAGAAGGGGAACTGATGAGGGATGAGTAGTCAATTACTTAATTACGTCTTCCCTTGTTTTTGATGGTTTGTGGGCATGAGATATGCAGCTTAATGATCTGGACTCAAAGCTAACAGGGTTTTTTGGGGGGGCTTAGATTTGCCAAAGTGGCTACTGATTTTGAGTGTCCCACTTGAGACACCTTAAAAGGACCAGATATTGAGAGTGCACTGAGTATCCAGCCCCTGAAAATCAGGCTCCTTTAAAAAACAGGTCTCCATTAAAAGAAAAGAAAGCAGCACCCAAATGCGACTAGTCACTTAAAAAAATTCTAGGCCATAGGAGATATTATATATTGGGCTAAGTTTCTCCTCCACCCCATGCAACCCTACAGACTTCAGGAGAGAATTTATCCCGAGACTGTCATGACATTATTCTGGTATTTTTTAGGCATGTAACTTTTGTGAAATGCAGAGACCTGGAAGGGGCTGTTTGGTCAGCTATTCATACCGCAATCACAGGCGGATGTGATTCATTCTTCCTGTCTGAGGATCAACAACTCGGACAGGACCCTAGGAAGCGCCCTCTTTTAGAGGAGAGAGAGCGTGGAAGGAAAGAGGGTGACTCACTGATCCGCTCACCCACAGGGAGCCCCTCACCAGATTTCAGTTTTCTGCACTGAAGCATTCCTTTCCTTTGAGGATAGGATTTGTTCCTAGCCCCATCTCCTCCCATACCTCTGGTAGGAGCCAGTTTTTGGCCCAGAGGTGGGTGGATTCCTCTTCAACCCTACCCTGCATCTGAAGAACTAGCAATGCCAGAAAGAAAATTAAAATGTGTCCTGTTAGGAATAAAAGGGATTAAGTATGGCCTGTCAGGAAGCACATTGCAAGAGGATGGGATGTATGAATCCCTGCTTTGGTACTCGGGTATCATTAGATACTGGATCACATTCTTTTCCTTCCCTCTGTGATGTGAGAGCCCAGGTCCCTCTTTATCTCAGCAAAGATGCAGATTCTTAGACAAGAAGCAACATTGCACGGTCCAGCTCAGGATCTATCCCGGCACACAGGCTGCAGCACGAATGGGCCTCCCCAGGTGACGAACATGTGGCCACGTTAGCCTTCCTGGCCACCAGCTATGCTGCCCACGGATGTGTGAGGGTGACTCTTTTGGCACCACCAAAAGTCAGGAGAACTCAGGGAAGGGCCTGAAAGTTCTCCCGGAATCTAGAGTTCGAGGCCAAATGACTGAGATTAAGCTGAGAGAAGTGGGGCTCACGGCTAAGACATCCTCAAACCGTGTCAACAGCCGGGAATGGCACCTCCTCCCCTCAGCAGCGAACCCTGCTGTGTCCAGGCTGGGACAAGAGAACCCTGCTCACCGCCCAGAAGCTTGCTAACACCTCGCCACGTTATTTATTTTACAGCTGCGAGAGATTAAGCTGAATGATCTCTTTAAACTGCACGCATTTTAACACAAGCAAATCCCATCTCCCTATAGGCATCCTGGCACTCTACAGGCCCCATTCCCTGCAGGAAAACGGGCACCCTGCCATGCTGCAGCCAACAGATTCCTTTAACCCCTTTGAGTAGTAGCAGTGCCACATAGTTGGGCTCCCATGGACAAGCCAGAGCTCAATCCAGATGTGTTTTGCTGAAAGAAGAGCAACAGCTGCATCTGGCAGCAAGTCCATTCTAGCTGCAGGCTCAACCCAGTTTAGTCAGGGGCTGAGAGTTCAGCACTTGGCCTCCAGCAGGGCATTTTCCCCCCTCCCACCCACCCGCTAGCATAGACATGAATATGTCCAGGCATCCCCAGGCAGGAATATTATCGCTGGGGTACATTTCACCTAAGGGGTATATTTCACTTAGGGGGTCATGTGTGGTTTCTGTCGAAAGCTAAGAATGAGCTGGTTGTCGAGGCCATTGCGAGGGGTTTGCGGGAAAGCAATTAAAACAGTTGGAAGTGAAACTTATCATCCAGGCAAGGGCGTCTCCATTGACATGGAGACGAAGAGAGATCTTTGTAAATCCTGAAGCCTGCACCTGGGCCAGCCAGGAAACATAGGCTGGTTCCAGAGACAAAAGAGCCCCAAGAAAGGTCTGAGACAGGGGATCTCCTGGGGTACAAGACAATGGCTGTAATTTGTATCTTA
This sequence comes from Mesoclemmys tuberculata, assembly GCA_007922155.1. Classification (NCBI taxonomy): domain Eukaryota; kingdom Metazoa; phylum Chordata; order Testudines; family Chelidae; genus Mesoclemmys; species Mesoclemmys tuberculata. Next base: position 5,669,839 of record ML675630.1, read on the forward strand.
TGATTTTTTTTTTTACTGTAACCTTGTATTTCCAAATCCTGATACTTGCTTTCAGCTGAATGTTTAGCTCCAGCCCTATTCAATAAACTTAGACAGGTCTATGGTAAAACCAGGTTTAAGTGTCCTGTGCTAAGGAGAGTGTTGAACTGCAGTGGAACCAGCGAACTGGGATGCCCCATTTTCGCAGGGGCAGCAGATTGAAAACACTGTGTATGTCCAGAAGACAAGAGACTGGGCCCCCAAGTGTAACCAAGTAGGGTGTGTAAATTGCTAGCGTGCAGAAGGAAAGGGCAGAGCTTGTGGAGATCCAAAGCCGCGCACTGGTGTTGCCAGCAGTTTGGTGACTGTTTCCTCCCGGTGGGCACAGAAAAGTCTCTCTCATGCTGTAAGCAGGTGGGAATGGTTCACCCTGGACTCCTGTTAACCCCAAAATGTGTTGCAGCAGTTCACTGTAGAAAACCATGGGGGTGAACCTTTCTGGATGTGGAGCTCAGCCTGCTCTCAGATTCAAGGCATGGGCATTCACGCTTGCACAACTCCATGTTTTTATGTGCAGACTAGCCCACTGCACAGGCAGCTCGGCACCCCAGTCCCCTCTGGGTTATCCTACATGGCTGCTTAAATGTTTGATCTTTTATGCCTCACTTGGTTCCTGGTGGGGGATAAAACAGGGGTGGGAGGAGGAGAAGTTTTTAAACACAACAGGCCAAAGTTTGAAGCTCTTGCTCAGACTTTTCACAGTGTCACCACTAAGGCCTTGTCTACAGAGCGGAAACTGACTGGACAAACTAAGTTGCAGAACAAACTAACAGCTCCCCATCTGGCCCCTCTTTCAGAATTAAAGTGATTTTATTCTAGGAAAATTAAATAGCTATGCCGGTCAGTCTCCCCTCATGTAGACAAGGTCTAAGTAAGGGTAGCAAGATGTAGCCCTATGTTAATTGTCAGGGAAGAGCCAAGAGCTCACGGAAGAATAGAATTCCCAGTAATAAAACACTGTTAATCAAATGTGGCCTCCTTTAAACCAGCCTAGAACTAAAGTAACTTGAGCAAGATGCCATTACTACTAATTAGTTGTATGGTTTGGTGCTCCCATAGCACCTGGGAGCATCTGACAAGATCAGGATCTCACTAAGCTAAGCATTGTATGTGCATGTGGTAAGAGAGAGTCTGTGCCCCAGAGTTTTGTTTATCCAACTAGACAGGCTAATCAAGAGACTGGGAGGGAGAAGAGAGGCACTGAGTGGAAAGACTTGCCAAAGGTGATATAGCAGATCAGTGCTAAAGCTGGTCTCCTCACTCCCAACTAAGGGACCTATCCGTTAGGCCACCCTGCATTGAAAGGTGACTTGACTGCAGTGTGTAAGAACCTTCCTAGGGAGAATATCCTGGATACTGAAGGGCTCTTTTGTCTATCACCAAAAGACGGAACAAGAACCAGTGGCTAGAATCTCAAGATAGACCAGATGGTGAGGGTGATGGACACTGGAACAAACCACCAAGGGAAGAGGGAAATTCCCCATCTCGTGATGTCTTCTAAGACTGGTGCCTTTCTGGAAGATGTGTTTTAGCCAAACACAAGTTACCAATACAGAAGTAGTTGGTAAAATGCAATGACCTGTGTTATACACAGGAGGTCAGATTAAACGATCGAATGCTTCCTTCTGACCTTAAACTCTAATCAGACGATGAAATCCTACATCTAAGCCTACTCAGTTATTTGCTTTATAGACATCTTCAGGTTAATCCGTTTAGTTGCTGCTTTATATATTTGCAGTCTGACCATTTCTGTTTCTGTGTCTGGCACTTGCAACAAATTTTAAGACCAAATGAGTAATGGATAAAAATCATAAAAAATGGACCGTTACTTGTCACACCCACTGTGTGCCATAAGCTGACTCCTACAGTGATGGACAAAGATCTGACATCACGTACTGGGCATCAAAGAAAATGGACAGATCACAGCTAATAGAGGAGCACCAGCACTTCCCACATCCTCTGCCATCAGAAAGTGGCCTACAGAGACCAGATACATAAGCTCTGTTGAGAAAGGGCTGCATGGTTCTAAGTAAGGAGATGAGTGACAAGTAAGTGGGCTGCAAAGAGTCAGTAAGGGGATCTCTCTCATCATGCAGCACCTCTTTTCAACCCCGTAAAGCTCTTATCCTAACAGAAAGGAAACGAGGACCGTTCTAGAGACAATGGACTTCCATTATAATGCTGCTTGCAGGATTCTCCCCAATTGAAATGGCACCATCTAATAGTTCGAGGTGTGGCCTGCCAAGATGGCTGAAGATAGGAGGGCAGAAGCATGTCATGGCGTTGCAGGTATCAGCATCCCCTACTCCAGGGCAAGTAGCCACCATAACCGTAGTGAAATTGCCTTTTCACGACATCCTGCCTGATTGCAGGCAGGCTCCATGGATTCTTTCATCAGTGAGTCATGGTCATGGATGAGAAATTTAGCCTTCGGGAAACAAACTGGGCTCTCAAGTCCTTAGCACAAACCACACAGACTTCACCAGCTTATTTTACCTTTCCACAGCAGTAACACCACCTTCACTAGGGCATAGCACAGGGAGTTCAAACAGCTGGTGACTGCAGAAGCCAGAGATCATTTTAGTGTCCCTGGATCAGTGTCTCAACCAACCCCCTGCTTGGAACTCCTGCAGGCCCCCTCGACCACTTGGAGCTTAGCGAGGACCTCCTTGGTGGTTTCTGGGAAGAGACTCCCCTGGGGGCTGAGTTGTAGCCCACCCCGAGTCAGTAACTGGGCCAAAAGAGAGCATCCCCCAGCAAACCAGTGGGCGGAAGTCCTATCACTTGGAGCCGTAGCAACTGGACAAGTGAAGCACAAGAGAACACCATCCAGTCACAGCATCTCTCCTCAAACCAGGGAGTGCGGGAGGGGGCTGCTGTGGAGCTGGCCAGAGAGTAAGGTGGCTGCAGAGTAAACCAGTCCCTTACAGGAGGAGGGGAAGGAAGGGCGTAATCCCTGCGGCACTCAGGGTTGGCAGGAAATGGAGCATATGCTTGGCTGCAAAGTCCATCAGCCACCTCTGGTATAGAGCCTCATGTTCCAATTTCAAATGCTGGGCAAACAGGGGAGATGCATTAGACTTCTCTTCCATCTTCTGCACATACGCATGGAATCCAATGGGCTGACACCTGGGATGACTTTGGTTCAATGCATTCACTATGGTAATTCAGGCCACTGACAGTCTCACCCCAGTTATTGCAGCCTTGGAACCAGGGAGTTGCTTTTGCAAGCTCCAGCCAGGCATCTGCTGGGAGACTCAACCCATCAGGTACAAATCAGCAGAACAAAGTGCCATGGACTTCCTAGGCCAAAGTTAGCCCTGGTGTAGTGGCATTTGACATCAGAAGTTGTTACATCAAGGATGAACTTGACCTCTTATTAAATATGCCAGCCCAAAGCTAGTGTGAAACAGACAAGCTTCTTAAAACAGCACTGCTGAACTATGTGTTGCAAAGTGCTTCAAACTATAATCTCTCAGGCTAAGCAGGGGCAGGCTAGACCAGCACTGGGAAGGGCAACCTTGGCTCAAGAGGCTGGTTTTGGGAGCAGCATATGTAGTCCATATCACTGCTCCCAGGTCTGACAGGTAACAGAATTTGCCTGGCAACCACATCCGTCCCAGTGCTGTATGCAGATACGCACCATACTACAATTGCCAAAGACACGCTTTATTCTCCCTAAGTGCCATCTAGCCAAACACAAAGGATTAAAAAAAAAACCATACCAAGGGTGATTTTGGTGGAAAATAGTAACATGCGGCTTCATGGTTTTTAAGCCATATTTTAATCAAGGAGCACAGAGGAAACAAAAAAATCTTCCAATGCAGGGAAATCGAGTGTCTCCCAGATAATTGCTATAACTCACTTCTATTCACCCTGCTGCAATTAAACCCCCATCAATATGCAGCAACTCTGGTTCAGTTTTATTCCCCTCACTACACAATTTCATCTCCAAAGAATCTGTTTAATATTAACAGAGAAAAATGGTCTCTTATAAGCTCTTGGGTCTCTGCTACAGCCTTGCTGGTTTATGGTGCCTCCCATCCAAACTGTATTTGTAGCTAGTTGGATATCACTTTATCCAGTGGGTATTAGCCCCATTTTACAGATGGTTAAACTGACAGGCAGGGAAAAAGAACATGTCTGTGGTGTAAAACTCTGATCTCCTAGCAGACAGACCCCTGCTCTGGTCACTAGTTCATGCTTCAATGGCTGCAAAAGAGCAACAGATGACCCAATACTACAGGCGTAATTCAGGGGAACACTCCCACTGGCCTAGCTAACAATAAGGTGACTCCCCTGGCTGAAGGAGCTAGCCTTTGCTCCCCTGCCTGGGGTAGTTTTTCTCCCTTCCAATCCAGCATGGAAAGAAGCAGAGAAGTTCGAAATAAAGCACTTTCTCCATGCTGCATAAGCCAAGGATCGTCTGTGCTAGTGCTGTACAAATACAGAACAGAGACTATCCTCATCCAGGTACCTTGAAAGCTGCAGGATCCCCTCTGTTACCACCCAGCAGACAAGTGGGGACTCTCACCCCACCCCCGTAATTTTTTGCATGCAATGAATCTCTGTTCTACCAATTGCCATAGAGGTGACATCCAAAACTGCTCTATGCCAGGACAGCCATCCCCACTGGCTGCGTGGCCAGGCCAGCCAGAAGGGACAGCATACAGGAGAAAGCCAGCAGCAAGGCTATGTGGGCCAGAAATCACTCACAGTGACAGTGAACTGGGGGTGGGGTTGACATCACCCCTTTTTTAAGAACGGCCACATTCTTTTGCTTCCTTCCCCCTGCCCCCCATTTCTATGGTGGTCGGGTCATTCTGGCCCACTGGGCAATAAGCTGGTGACACACAGACAGAGGAGAATAGAGGAAGCATTCTGGCTATGCACCCATCCGCTCTCTGCAGTACTGGAGCAGGAGCTTGACTTCACAGCTCCAAGGAAGGAAAGGGTTATATGCAGGCCACGCCGATCCTGGTTCTTTCCAGATGGCCAGAGAGCCACCTTAAATGCTCTGAAGTCTGCATTCCTCCAGGACAACATGGGGACACTGATCCTCTCACCAGTCAGTCACTCACAAGGACAAGGCTCACACACACAGGGATGTCAGCTAGTTGCTGATGTAATAAGTTGAACCCTGGCGTCAGATGCTCTAGCCAGGGGAGTGGACATGGGATTTTTGCACTAGGTGGCACGATCATGAAAATTAAGGGACAGCAGAAACCCTTTGAGTCACCTAGCTTGTTCCTTTGTCAGTTCAGGATTGCTCCCTACCTCACTTATCCACCAGTCTAGTTTCAGAATGGCCCAAGAGATGCCATTTCCACCGCTTCCACCACCATTGAATAGATCTCACTGTGGGCGGGGATCCCTGGTTTCCCCATATATTTGGCTGTAATTTCTTTATTTAGTCCTTACAGCACCCATCAGTGTCTTTGGCTTTCTTTAGACAGACTGAAAAGCACCCACGACCCTTCCTGCCACCAGCACATCACCAAAAGCCGCAGTGTGGCCTTTATAGTCCTGCGTGCTGCTGGCTCCCTCTGCTGGGAGATGCCCAGATTGCACCATTTTATAGAGGACAATTCCTTCTTTTGAAGGAGAAACCTCGTTTTCCTTCTCTTCAGCCTCATTTATTAGCCAAAGAAATGTCTTCGTGCCTTGCCCCAGTGGGTGTTTAAAGACGCCAGGCTGCTGCAGGACGGATGGGTTAATGCAGCTACGCTGATCTCCTTTGGAACCGTAAAGGGGCCCTCCCTGACACAGCCTCTTCTCAACACTTCCCTCGCTGGGACTCGGACAAAGGGCACGGGGAGGTTCCTCTCATTTGACGGCTCACCCAGTTACGGATTCTGGACTGAATGCTGCCAGGCCCATTGGCGCCGGGGTAGGGGGCTACAGGCATTGCTGCTCAGCTACATGCTCAGTGTCAGCAGAAGCAGAGAGTTGGCAAGAAAGCGGGGGGTGAAGTTTTAGTTTCCCTGTGTGCGCATCTGGTTATTCAGGAAGAGGGGCACGCACCCATGCATGTAGAGAGGCAGGCTGACTGAGATACAAGGAGGGACAGGAAGTCTGGGGGGAGGGTCCCCAGGATTCTTCTATCACCCTCCCTTCACTTCTATTCCTGACACCCCCGACTCCCTGCATCCTGGTCACCCTCCTTCAGTTCTTTCTAGAACCCCAACACAGGGGTGGCGCATGCTACCCTCACCATCCCCTCCAGGCTTGGAGGAACTCTGAACCCAAGGGCAGTCCTGCGGAGCTGGGGAACATCAAGGCACGAACACACCCCACATTCCTGTACTTGCCGTTCTCCACACATGCCTCACGTGCTGCAGTTCAGGGTCTGCAGGACAGTGGAAGAAGAAAAATAAATCTGAACACAAGGTGCCGGATTTCCAAAGAGCTGCCAGAGCACGAACACCTCAGTTCTGAGTCCACAGTGGGCCTTCTAAGTATGTTATACAGCTACACACACTGGGCGATCTCCGGTTGTCTAGGTCTGATTTAGTATTTGATTCCCAGAAATGCGCTGATCCAGGGCCCTGAGTCAATTTCATAAAACAGAAAGTTACTCAGTAAACATCAGCTAAATAGTAACATACTGAATGCCATGAAATATATATACACACACACACACACGCCCACATGGACACACACATGTGCAAATGCACTCACCACTGATCTACCGCGTGTCTGAGTTCTCCGCTTTCTTTGTGGTACCCCTGGGTGCTCTGAATGGGAAGTAAACACATACTTCTGCACTGCTATACATGTAACCGTTGCAGAATCCAGGGCCTTCTAGAAGAATTTACCTCAGCACAGTGTTTAAATCCACATCAGTTTATCTCAGCTGTGGTGAAGGTGTACTTTGGGGCGGCTGGGGAGATGCATTTAGCACCAGGTGTGAAGGACAGATAGGTTCACATCCCGGAGGGGAGGAGGGGGAATTCTCTCCCCCCTCCTGTCTAGCCCACCAGACTACAACCCTACCCCAGTACATCCCATCAGCCCAGCCCAGGAGTAAGCTCTCCAAGGATCAGTACAGCCTATGCCTGTCCCACAAGCATGTACAGGGATCAGTGCGGCCCCTGTCCGAAAGCCCTGCTGAGAAAGCAAGGAGGGCTGGACACTGCTGTGTTTGTGTCCTGCAGGAAGCAGATTGCATGGGGATGTGAGAGCAGAAGCCATCTAAGAGGCACTTTAGACCTGGAAAACAAACCCGCCTTTTACCAGAGGTTGCCAGGTTCCCCGCTGCCCTGCCTCAGGAACTGCTGGACGAGCGCTGCCTGGTCTCCGGGCAGGGCCTCACTGGAAGGTCAGTGAACTGACCCCTTGTGACAGGGGACAGGGCTGGCTCCAGCGCACACGAGGTCCTTCTACCGGCATCATGGCATGAACGCTACAGCTCCCTTACTCCCTCTTGCTTGGAGGGGATCCCAGAAACTGAGTGCCACCGCCCCCAGCCCTCCTCGCATTCATTAACTGGCCTGTGCTGCAGCCCTCATCTCGGCAAGGGGAACTCAGCCAGCAGTTGCCTTTTTTCATCCTGTGAGACTGCATCAGCCTGAGCTAAGGTGTTCACTGCCCTGCGTGGGGGAGGGACACAGCTACTCTGTGAAACGAGCGTGATGGTCTCAGCACATTTCCCTCCCAGCACAGCAGACAGGCAGAATTCTGCTCAGCCAGCAAGCCGTGCTGCCCAAAGGTCTGGCCTGGACCCAGCACACCGGGATGGCCCCTAGAGAGGACATGCTCCCCACGTCCTTGCAGAATGGCGAGCAGCCCTACATTGCACCTGGTCCGTGGCTCAGTGGAGGACTCTTGCTTCCAGAGCGAGGGAGGAGCTCACACTTCAGCAGACCAAGAGGCAGAGGAGGCACAAGAACTGGCCAGGGAGACGCTGGGGAGACAGCCTCTATTGCCTAAGTAGAATGCAGCCCTTATCTCAACCCCACTGGCTCTACAGTGGTAGCCCAGTTACTCCATATACTTAGCAGTAGCAGGGCTCCAAGGGACAGCTGCTGCACACTGAGCCCTTGTGACCCATAAGTAGAACGCCCCCTTTCTACAGACACCTTCCACCTCACCACACCACAGCCCGCCTGCCCGGACGCCAAGGACACAGCGTGGGACTGCTCCGCTCTCTCACCAACTCCGCTGATGTAGGTTTGGGGTGGAGGAAGGTTATCTCAGCCATTCGCCATGCTGCTCTCTCTACTGCACACCCTCCCTCCCCGGCAGCATGCTGCCTTTCTGACAGGTTCTCCAGACAGGGCTCCTGCGGCAGTGCCAGACATCAAAGGGAAATCATGCTTTGCCGGCTAGTGTCTGCAAAAAGGAAAAGTGTTTGCACTTCATCACTTCTCCCCCCTCCTTGACTATCCCCCCAGATCCCCTCCCAGCTGGTGATGTGTAGCAGAGACAGAAATAACTGACACCTGTAGGTCGCGGAGTCTTACACTGAGGCTCCTTTCCACCTCTCTAGGCATTGCAGTGAGCCTAAGTGTTTGACATTCACTTTACATTCCCTTTACGCTGTCAGAGTAGTATAAAGGGACCTTAGTATAAATAACAGTATGGCCCAATATCTCTTTTCTACTGTTCCATTGGTTCACATTTTCCCTTGGTTTCCGCAGGCAGGTAGATCTCAGGATTAGGATTTTTTCATGATATTCAACCTACTGTCACCTCTTCTTGATGGTACCCCATTGCTCCTGTCTATGCACCATTGCAACAGCCTAAGAAACTCTAAAGGTGGGTCCTGGCTACAGAGTTTGGCTATAAACTTTCCCGCAAGTTCAAAGGCATTTGGATCCAAGTTTTGCTTCCCTGTCGTATCTATGCCTGCAGCGCAGCAGTCACTCTAGAGTGCCCTTATCATTCCCTGTTCTGCTCTCCTGCTAGCAAATCCATCAGCTCATCTAGAGAGAACTTCCCACCCCATAGGCAGTTCACACTCCGCTGAAGCACTTCCAGCATGCATGACGGCTGAGCCCTCGGAAATAAGATGTGGCTCTCCCTTGACTGGTTGATATTGGAAGGGAGGGATTGTCAAAGAGGAAAATATTTCAGGTGGGTATTAGATTAAAATCCATGAACATTTTCAATCCAATATTTCTTTCCATCTCCATTTATGAAATACGGAAGCTGGATCACAGGTGAATTCTGTGCTTTTCACAAAAAACAAAATAAATAATTCATCTAACCCTGTCTGTCAGTCTTGTGTTGTTAGACTGTCAATTTCTGGGGGCAGGGACAAGTTTCTATTCTGTTTCCAGGGGACGCAGAGCAACCTTGTTTGGGACCTTCAGGTACTACCAGAATATAAAAAACAGACTGGTCAGTTTCACTTCTGCTTCTAGTTAGTTTCACTTTCTGGTTCTAAACAAGGGCAAGGTATATCCTCAGCAGGCTCCCCAAGAAATATTCCCTCAAGGTCTTTGTTCCTTTAGCTATATATAAATGCAGCAGGAGTATGTGACTTTATACTTATTGCAGTAAAGCAAGATTGTAGTCAGAGGTTTGGTCCCATTTTTGTACACCCTTTGCTGTTGTCTGTTGCAGATTGCTGAGGGAGACAGAAACAACATTTGCCAGATCTCAGTGGCTCTCTCACACACGGGACCTCTCCCTTGGCAGAAGATGAGAGAAAAGGCTAGAGAAGAGTAACTGGATGGCAACCCTGCCACAGCTTAGCATTCACAGCACAACCAGAAATCCTCAGGGTTGCGCTGGAAAAATTACCTCTGAACGACACTTAGACCCAGGTCAGGGAATAAAGAAGAAAACCGTTAAGATTTTGCGGGGTTCGTGTGTCAGACAGGGATGGGCAAAAATCCATTTACAGGAGCTGCTGAAGAATTTTTTTTTTAATTTAGATATTGGTGCATCACACTGAACAACTGAGCCAGCCAGTATCTCTCCCTTCCACCCCCTTGCATTTGTGATCAATCTGGCTTCTGCAGCAAAGCAGCCAACTGGAAGAATCTGCAGAAGTTTTTGAGAGAAGGGGCACTAAAAGCTCCCTCCACCCCTGTGCCGAGGCCCTTCTCCAAGCCTTTCAGGTTTGTGGGAGAACACGCAAGTCTAAGTGCTGGATGCATAAGCATCATTTAGGTTCTTCATGGGAAAAAGCCCTGCGAATAGGCCTCTGATCTTGAAGAGCATTTAATAATCCCCTCTTGAACTGGACAAACAGCCTCTCCTCTCCTCTTTAAACCAGCTCTCATGGAAACCTCTGATTTAGAGAAATGTTAATTTGCTGCAGTGTGGGACAGTGCCTGGAGAACATGCCATTTGTGTGTTGGGGAGGGGGTTCAGAGGGGAGCCTGGTCACTTGGAAATAAATAAGAAATCCCAAAAGCCTGTGTGTAGCCTCTGGTTATGCCACACCACACAAGTGTCGTCAGCAGCAGCAGCAGCCGCAGCAGCGAGGATGATAATTTATAAACTGCAGCCGTAGCAGAATATTGAAGGGGCATGCATCTGTCAGCGGGACACCAGGAACAGAATCCATGACCTTCAACTCCAAATATAATATAGGTGGTTGCCACTTAAACAAATCTCCCTCAACCAAACCATTGTCAAGAAGAAAATAGTTAAGATAGACAACCCGATAGACATGAGTGATCTGCTGCAAATTCCAATCATTAAACATGCAAACCAAAAAACCCCCAGGCTATGCCAGTAGCCATGGCTGCTATGAGCATGAAGACTTGGCTCTGATCTCTCATTGCCCAAGCTCATCAGCCCCAAGAAGGGGCAAGGAGTGTGCACTGCGGCCACATAGTTTTGGTTACTAGGACTTGAGTAAGTCTTTCGTTTCTGTCTCTTCGCTACAGAGACTAGTGCATGGGTAAATTAAAACCATAATAGTCCCAAAATAACACAGCTCACAGTATCATCACTCATTTTAGACCATAGGTGTTGGCTTTAAGGATTGTGATTCGGGGTGCTGTGGTCTCCTACAGGTAGCGATTATTGGGTCATGATTCCATGGAGAGAGGCACAGAATCTATGCCTGCGCTTACGATACTCAGTACCCTGCGCCTGGCTTGATATTCATGTCAACTGCACAAGGATTGTTGTGGGCAATACCCACAGCAGGCCAAAATCCAAGGTGACTCAAAAGTGCTGCAACTTGCATGTGGATTGTACTTGGTTAAGGAGTCTAATCTGCACTAAAGATGGCATCCAGTAGGTGATCAAAGTGTTATTTCTACCGTGAGGGGGCAGAAGAGGAAAGGTGACAGGAGGGCATCAGATAAAGCATCCTCTGCTACATTGTCTGACATTTTCCTATTAGTCTGCTGCAGCTTTTCTTCTCCTCTGCACGTGTTACATTCCCATACTAGTGATGCTACAAATGGGGCAGAAATGGTTAAGTGTAACTTGCATCACCTTATTGTTCACTTCCAAATTTGGTCCAGGAGACTCCCGTTTGAGCTGCACCTGCTTATACCAGTTCTGAATTTGACCCACCTTGTCCTCTACAGACCACCTCTCTTTTCTCTAGCATCTGACGCAGGGTCATCTAGCGCTCACTGCTGGGAGGTTGGCAGGGACAGCTTCAAGTGAATATATTCATCTAGAAAGGCAAACTGCCAGGCACCTGGAAGCTACTTTGCTCTCCGTCTCCCCCAGATCTCACGTGCTTTGTGCAGATGGGCATTTTCCCTTCTTCCTCAAGGAATCAGGCCTTTAGAAAGACTTGGGGAGAGGGGACCAATGTCTCGTGCTACCGATTCTGCAATGCAGCTTATGCTTTGGAACTCTGCAGCAGGTACGGCCCACTAGGAGAGTCATTCATCCTGTGCTAATCTGTCCCCTCTTAATAGCCATCAGTCTTTCTCTTAGTAACACATATGATTACTAGGATACGGCACTTTCTCTCTATGAATTACACAATGCCGCTGATGAGTAACCACACAAACGTATCAGTGCATTCATATTGTCTAAGAAACCAGGCTTATTTCCATTGACAACTGTATGATAGTACATGGGGAGAGGCAAGTCACACAGTATGAGCAAGCTGCAATCCAGAATTATTGTTTGCCATCATTTAATGTTTTAGGTGCTTTAGCTTTTGATTTTTCACAGCACATAAAACTTAGCATGACCTTTACAATCAGTCTAGGACTCAATCAGAGACGTAGAGCAGACACTAGGACAAATTCAATCCTGGTATAATTTAACATCTGCAAATTTGACCCACTGTGCCTGATGCAGGAGTGTCAAACTCAGGACACCTTAGTTCTAGCATAACTAGACTTGCTGCATGACCTTGAGAATTCAGCCTCTGAGCCTCAGTTTTCTCCTCTATAAAGTGGGGCTAATAGTTACCTTTCCCACGGATCTAGGATTTACTTGACTGGCATTTGTAACTCATTGTGCAATCCTCAGAGGAAAGGCAGCAATACAATTGCCAGGTTTTATTATTACAGATCAAAGACGAGTAAAGACACACCTCTGTTTTATAAGAAGTTACGGAGAAGAATAGTCACAGGGCCCAGTTTGCAGAAACGCCCTCCTGGGTGCCGAATGACATCACCAAAATGGCAGACAAAAAGGTGGCCATGTCAGGCCTCGCTAAATGTCACCAGTGCTGTTTCCTACAGCTGCAAGGAACTAACTTGGTGTATTATAAAAACCGCCATCAGAGCACCTTTTCTCCCCCTAGAAGGACAGAGAGAGTATGTGAAATATTTATCTAGAGAGATTTCAGCCTGGCTGATTCTGCTGTTAGTACATTTCACTGGAATTAACAATTGCCCAGAGTTCAATTCCCTCCTCCCTGCACCAGCCCCATCCATTCACATTCCTATCGATCCCACAGAATGGGTCACTGAGGAAATCTGAGTTAATTTTTAATTGAGAGTTTCTAGCTGTATTTTTGCACTGGGGGGGGGGAAACCCCATGTTAGTTACGAAAAAGGATCCTGTCTCTGATGCTGGTTATTTTGGGGGTTTGTTTTTTTTAAATCTACAATTATTTTTTTCATTCAAACCTCACGCCATTAAAACAGATTTTGTCCAGCGCTCATAACCCTCCCCCCAAGCAAAATCCAGGTATTGCACAGACTGCACCAGCATGGTCCCAAGAGAAATTCAACTTTGGCACGCAGTGGCAAGGCACAGCAGCTTAGAGGTCACGAGGCTCTGCATCTCCTGATTTCATAAGTCAAGCACTAGACACTTCAAAACAAACTCAATGCATTGACCAGAAATGAATGCACCAGGACAGGACCTGGCTGAAGACAGGAGCTGGGATCCAAACTGCCACAAGACCTATGTCCCCTCCCTTTATATCTTTAAAGCAATTACAAAAAAAAAAGAAGTCAGGAAACTTGAGGCTGCTCATGCAAAGCCTGTTTGCTGTGCTATCCTTTGCTGGCCGGGAGCAGTAGAGTGCTCAGCAGATCCCCCATCCAGGAAGGGGGAAAATCCCCTAGCTGGGCCTAGGCTACTGCCGCCGTCCCTCTGCAGATGACTTGAAGGAGAAAGTGTTTCGCACTACGGCACTCTTAAAGCTGCAGTGTCCAATTTCTCCTTCACTCTCCTGCATCTCATCCGGCAGGTGCAGGCACACGGATAACAATGGGGGCGATTGGGGGGTGATGGAGTGGAGAGGGCTCCGGGAAGACCCCCCCACACACACCGCTGCCTCAGTGGGAAGGAAATGCATTTTGATGCACTCCTTCCTGCAGCCAAGGCTTTGCAGTTTAGCAGGGACTGCAGCAGGACTGCATCAGACCGGGGGCATCAAAATCAAGCCAGCCCACCTGCCCAGAAAAATTAAACAACACAGATGTGGCAAGCTGGAAGCCCCAGACATGCAGCCACATGCTCTGGAGCAATGCTAAAAACCAGGCTTTAAAATTCAAAATAATCCCTTTCTGAAAGATACTGACTGATCCAGCCCTGCTTTGATCCCCAGGGCGAGTTTAAGGCAGAAAGAACTGAACTGGGGGGCAGTCAATTAGCAAGAGCCCATGGAAAGGGGGAAGGGAATCCCTAATCTTATTAATTTCTACAAATTGCATGAAATGCCCCAAGCCCTTGGGAAGGAAATATTAACACTCCTTTACCAATGATCACTGTTAACTGGTATGAAAGCAAATCAGCTGCCATTGAAGCCAGCCAAGTTCTGAATCCCCCCCTGAAAGTTACCTCTCTTCCTCTCAGATCCGCTCTGCACAGCTCTCTCTTCCTTGGAGATGGGTCCTGTCTGAAGCTGCAAAAGTTGCAGACTGCTGCAGCTCGTGGGGAGGCAGGACCTCGAATAAACAGAGTCAGATGGGTCCTTGCACTGAAGTGAAATCAGGAGAGCCCCCAGCTGTCAGGAAAGCAAGCAAGAGGGGAAAAAGCAGGGGAAAGGGAGGCTTTTAAAAAATAAATTGAAATGCCTGACATTGCAAAAACACTGATCCTACAGAAAGGCACTTGAAAAGCATCCACTCACTCCCCCTCCCCATTTTCTGTTCAGGTAAAGACTTTGATTTGATTTCATTTGATCGCCAGCTGGATGGTCTCACCTGGAGATGCTCCTCTTGCAAAACTCTGGGGCACGTTCTGCCTTCTCTCTTGGGTCCAATTTTGGGGGCAGGTGGGGGCTTGTTCAAAAGTTAAATTACTAGTAGCACTGGTGCTTGCCTTAGCAGGGGCTGGAGGGAAAATGGGCTCGACTCGGATAATGGAACAAATAAAAAATGAAGGTGACAGTGAAGGATACAAAAAATAAGGGAGAATCTCAAATGAGCTCACGAACGCTGCAAATCCCAGTACTATCCAGTTAATTTAGAGGTATAGCTCAGGAAAAAAGCGCTCCCCACGTCTGACAGCCCTAAGTTTTATTCCTGACTTGCAGGACAACATGAAACAAGGTTCCTTCCAGACTTTGAGTTGGTATAAATCAACATCACTCCATTGACGTCAATACTGATTTACAGCATCTGAGGATCTGGCCCTACTGCCATTTTTTTTATCCTTTGTGCATTTGATTCTGGCCTTGTATTAGCTGGGTAGAATATTTGGTTTCTGTCTCACTGAGTAGCCCATCGATTAAGCCATTGGAATGGTACGGGAAAAGAAGCTAAGGAAACCTACCCACCCTTTTTCCCCCTCCATGCTGGATTCAGCCCATAGTACCTCTAGCGTAGAGAGAGATGTCTACGAGCAGCAGGACCATTTTGTGCAAGGTTCTTTTTCCTCTTTTGTTTCTCAGAAGGGGATACGAAGACTGGTGTAGGAGGCACTCATTGCCAAAGAAGAGAAGAGCCTCTGAATTGCCATGATTATTTAGCAGCCCTTTGCTGGCTGTCGGTCCAGGGTCCCTCCAGACCACTGGGAGATGGTGGGTTAGCTTGGCTCAGGTTTACTCCAGGGAGAAGTGTGTATATGTATTGAACTGAATGGTATAAAATTGGTATCATCTGGGTGAAAGTGGTGTGCCAAGCAGTCCTCGATCAGACATGCCCAAATTCTGTGCTCACCTCCAGTCAACATGCTTCTGTTGTGGATCTTTCCGTTCCATCTTGGATTCATCTGTCTGTAGGTGGTGTTAGGAGCCTACATACCTTTGAGGATCTAGGCCATTGTGCAGGGCCCATGCATAATTTTTTCAGGCCCAATACAAACTTGTAACACAGGCCCCCTCCCACACACATACCATGGGGGTTGCAGCTTGGTCCAGGCTCCCAGGGCCTCTGGGCCCCAGTAAAATGTATCCTTTCCCCCCACCATGTGGGGGCCCTGTTGTTGTGTCCACATCTCACTCTGCAAGGCTCCTTGCACTTACAGACAACATTGCCATGGGGCTCAGAAGCTGCTGCAAAATGCACTGGGACCTCTGGGATGCAGCACGAAGGGGGCTCAAGTGACCGAGCTCAACCGGCAGGAGCTCTGACACGAAGGACTCGGTAAAGTTCATTCTAAGACCCCTCCCCCCCCGCAGCCCTTCCCCCCCATAACAGGAAATACGTACAGAATGTCTTCTTTGTAATGCAGCCACCCGATGAGGCCCCAACCAGAATGAGTCTCGTTGTAAGAAGTGCTACCCAAATCCACTCCTCTCCTGCACCCGGCAGAGGCATTTACGGAAGGGCAAAGCTGGGCGTGAAATGCAATCTGCTCCGACGGATTCCATTTCCCACCCGCTCCATGACGGTGCCAGCGATGACACAGGTGCCGGTCAATGGTGAAGGGGGTCCAGTCAGAGACAGCCTCTGCTCTGAAGTGCTTCCAGGCTTCTTGCGACTGGAGCTGTGGGGGTGGGTCTCTTCTTCTTCAGCTATCCCTCAGTACAAGGATGGTGTCTGCACAAAGTGTTCGCTGGTGGATTTTTAAGTGGCTAAAGAGCCCAGTTCATGCCCTGCAGACTTTCCCACAGGGTGGCAGGTGTAATCTGGGAGGAGACATAGTAGTGGTATAGAGTGTTTTGTCCTTTCTTTCCTCCTTTGTCGCTTCTCTGCCTCATGAGCGTGTCTGTTCTCCTCGCAATGGGCTGTAGCTTGCTGTCTGATACGGCACCACTGTGTTCTGTTCCACGCCCAATCCTCCCCATCTGTTGGATCGATACCACCCTTTTTAAGACGTACTTTCAGTATGTCTTTGGAGCGCTCCTGGTGCCCTCTGCAAGCTCTTCTTCCTTGACTTAACTGAGAGAAGAGGACTTGCTTCAGGAGATGAGTGTCAGGCACAGGTCCATGGTGGCCAGCCCAGGTTTGTGATGTGTGCTCAAAGCCATGGTGAACTGGGCTGACACCCAACAGCTCCAGTAAGAGACTTAAAAAGAGACTTGAGCTGGTCTAGTAGATAAGGCCCTAGGCTGAGACTCCGGGACCTAGGTTCTAGTCTGGGCTCTGCTGATGACCTGGTGCATGACCTTGAGTAAGTCAATTCCTCTCCCACCCTTGTCTGTCTTGCCCCTTTAGACACTAAACTCTTTGTAGTAAGGATTGTCTCTTCCTCAGTGTGCACGTGCAGCAGCACCAAGCCTCCTGAGGCTCTGATCTCAAGGTGGATCCTTTAGATGCTATTGTAAGAGAAACAATAAATAGAAATAGCAATATCCTCTTCTTTGAGGCTCTCAAACCACTAACAAACCTGAAGTGTACTTTAAAGTACCCTGTGAGGTAGGTGAGGGATAGATGTAGCTGTCACTTCACCCACTGCTGAATAGCAAAACCCTTCTGGTTCAATTAGTAAAATGGAGAATATTAAACCATCACATCTATAGCTCAGTCACACTGCTTCTGAGCAGTACATGGGGGTGTGTGTTTAGTACAGGAGTTTGGCTCGCAGTCCATGCTGTTCAAGTGCTGCTGCAATACAGCTCGGTAAAAATAACACAGCTCTGCAGTTTGGCCCAGTTAACATTGGTGTGAAGACCATAGCTCAATTATTTTCTGACCTTGGCGCATTTTTGGATTCTCACCCTTAACTTTGCATTAACATAAGGTTTCTTTGCAGTAAATCATTACGTGCTCAGAAGAGGCCATTGACTTTCCTCAGCAGTATTCATGCAGTTCAGCTTTTTCCAGGTGCAGCACTCCTCATCAGATCTGAGTTGTGACACGCAGTGCACTGGAGCTCCCTGCAGTAAATCACAATGGGGCCATCGTTGGCCTGCTGGCTTTGTGCTAGATCCTCAAGTTGCTTCATAGATATAATGTCTCTGTCTATAACAAAATAATTAGCCAAGCTTCTCTGACAGTACAAATGAAGCTACCGTGATTGTTAAATCTGTATCAATCAGAAATCAATATAAAAGTAGATCCTGGTATTCAAAGATGTTTTGATTTAATGGACATTGAGGCCAAAAATGTGAACTCCCTTTTTTTCCTTATCTTTCTTTAGAGAAACTATGTAAATCCTTATATCTGGGTATAGCAAGGAGGAATGGCCTCCCTCGGAGACAGATAGGGAGGAATTGCCCAACCCCTGGTAGGCAGAGCCAGGCCACCACTACCCTCCCCGTTGAAAGCAGAGGGGTGGGACAGGAAGTGTAAAAGATAGGCCTGCTAGCTCACTAGGTATAGGGAAGTCTGTGGTCTGCACAATTAAAAATTGGGGTGGCTTTAGGAGACACTGAAAAACCCCATGAGCTTGTGTGTCACACTGGTTTGCTCTCTGTGGGAGAACCCAAAAGTGTGAAGGTAAATTACAGGCATCAAGAAACCATACTGCAAAATACAGCCTAAGGAACTGTGAAGTGTAGTGGTTAAAGCATGGGACTAGCCTTCAGGAGAGATGAGTTCTGTTATTGGGCCTCAATTTCCTTACCTATAAAATGGTTTCATAATACAGATCCACTTTTGTAAAGTGCTTTGAGATCCTTAGGTGGAAAGCACGATAGATGTGCTAAGTATTTATTCTTACTGTGCAGCCCACTGCCCTTTATTGGATAGAATTAGAACTGCTCAAGTGTGCTCTCTTAGCTCTAATTGGTTTATGCAAGTTCTCCAAGCAGTTTTTCTTTACAAGCAGAAAGATCAGAGTTCAATCCCCTCCATTGCCCTGTTTCTCTGAATGGTCATGGTGTGCAGGACTGTGACAACCAAGAAGTCTCAAGTGGCCACAGCTTTGTTGCAATAGATTTTTGGAATGCATACATTAATTTCATGCACTGTTACATGTGGAGGTGGTGGGAGCCACATATGGGGTCTTGATGCTGCAATGAGCTCTGTGTGAATGGAGTCCCTGTGTGTAGGTGCAGCCCTCTTCCAAGATCAGGGCCCTGGGGGCTGTAAAGGTTGCCACATTTTGGTGTTTGTGGGTTATGTCATAGTGGCATGTTGCAACACAACAGGTGAGGTGCTGGTGTGGGGGACATTATCATTCTGCAATGCAAATAGTGCAAAAGCAGGTGTCTGAGGCATCCTCAAGCTGTGTACAAAGGTCACCAGGTTGAATTGCAATGTCATCATGTCATCTGGGCAGTGGCTTTCAGACCTTAAAGCATCCTGCACCCAGTGAGTCCCCAACAAACTAGATCTTTCCTGTAGCTATTGGGTATCAGCCCTGGCCTTCCCAGACACACACAGCATTTTTAGTACGATGGCAATGTAAACCACAGACAAAGGCAGAAGAAAATCCACTGTTTAGGGATGGGACGTTCCTGATCTTTGGGGCTCTGTAGAGATCAGTACACGCATGCCCACATTTTCCAAAGAGATCATTATTAATAATTATTTATATTATCATAGAGCCAAGAAACCCCAATTATGGTCCAGTAAGCCACGGTGCTAGGTGCTGTACAAACCCAGAACAAAAAGACAGTCCCTGCCCCAAGGAGCTTACAGTCCAAAACAAGAGCCAATGGCTAGATGGGGGACTACAGGGAAGCCCTGGGACGCCATGGCTCAGCCGGAGAGGCAGTGACCTCAGCTCACCGGCAGTCTGAGCCTTGCCAAGTATTCTGTAGGAGGGACTGGAGGGTGGGTAATGGGGGTGCTCACAGGGAGTCCTCCCAAGCATGTGGGGCAAGGTGCAGACAGAAAGCACCCAGGAAAACTTAACAGGCCCAAGGGGCTCTGCAGCTGCTGGGAACTTCTGGAAGCCTGGCCAACTTCTACACTCTTTTGGGGGGTGGGGACCCGGCCCTCTGAGACTGGAGCGTCCCGGGGCGGAGGAGAGACCCGGGAGCCCACCCACTCTCGCAGCGGAATGAATCCTTCACTTGTTTTTCCCTCCCGCCTCTCAATAGCGGGAGCCCGTGCAGCGTGAACCATAGACTTTACCCCCAGAGGAGGAGCGGAGCCCTGTGCGCCGGTGCGGGCGGTGCGGAGGCTGCCGGCCTGGCCCAGCGTCTGCCCGTGGCCGGGCCGCTCGGCGGGGAGGTGAGTGGGGGGCTCACCGCGCCGCGCCGCGCGGGGGCGCTCTGCAGATCCGCCGGCCACTGCTGGGTGGAACGCGGCGCTGTGCCCCCGGGAGCAGAGTGAGCTGCAGCGCCGAGCACGCTGCCTGCGCCCAGCTGTTGCAAGCAGCGGGGGAAGGGGGAGCCCAGGGGCCGGGCTGCTGAGCGGAGCCTGGGCCGTCCTTGCCCCAGAGCATGCGTCATCTGAGTGCCCATGGGCTGTGGGTTTGCGGGATTAGGCTGGGATTTGGGGCTGGCCCCACTCCTAGGGTGATGGGGGGAGAGGGTGGAATAGGGAATGGTCCTCCCCTCCCCTGCCTTGGGCTGCGTGTAGGAAAGCTCTATCAGAACAGGCCCAGAGCGCTTCTTCCGCAGGACAATTTGCAGATTGTGCCTGGTTTCTGCTCCTTTGAGGGTCCTGGGGCAGTAGGAGGCAGGAAGGGAGCTCAGTCAGCAACTTATGGGTAGAGATACTGTGTGTGTGTGTGTGCGCGCGCGCGTGCGTGTGCACTCTTGTTAGGAGTGATTTATTCATGGGGGTGTTTTTGTGGTGCCTTGGGGAGAGAAGGGAACAAGTTATTGATGGGTCGTTTGTGTGTGTGATGTAAATTACAAAAAATGCCCCTCTTGTAAAGTAACTTTTTCTTACAGGTATCTAAGGAAGTACATTTCCTGTTTTCCTCTTCTGTATCTTTTTCTCTCTCTCTTTTTTTTTGGGGGGGGGGGAAGGGTGGGTGTGTGTGTGTGTGTGTGTGTGTGTTGTTATGAGTGTGTGTACATATTTTGCTAGTTATTGCAAACTATGACGCTGATTACTTCTGTCCATGGTTCCATGACCTTTATGAAATTCTTCTCTTTCCTTCTCGGTTTGTAGGAGTTTAAGAAATAAGTTACTGTGTGGGGGTCGGCCTGAGGAAGCAAGCAGATGAGTATTTTAGTCTCTACCTTACACACTGATTGTAGTAAGAAGAAACGCACACTTTAGGTCTTGTGTTATCAAGGTTCTGACTCGTGTGCCTTTGAGGAATAGGTACTATATTGAGCAGAGCTATATAAATGCCTCAGTGAGAGCCTGCTTCTACTCTTCAGAAAATCTGTGGTTTAGTTTTCTGGGTCTGGTGGCCTAAACTCTGTCTCTTTGTATAAAACTTGGAGGTCACAACTTTGTCAGATCAGTTAATATAAAGGATCAAGTGCTAATTTGAATCTCTCATTCTGTACTTTCCAGGAACTGATGGTGCCATTTTAACCCTGCTCTAATATTCCCCCGTGCAGAAGACTGATTTTTTTCTTCCCTGATTCTTACTCTCTCTTGGTGATGCTTTCCTTCATGTTTTATTTATGCCCAGATGTGCAGAAGTATTAAGCTGTGCTGTGCTGCGCTGTATGTTTGTGGAGTGGATGGAATGCTAATTCACTTGTGACAACTTTCCACTCTGTGATCACTTTGTACTTTTTTCATACACTGGTGAGTTGGGGGAATGACACTTCTGCCCAGTCATGACGGTTGCTGTTGTTTTCCCATGACTTTGTTCATCAGACTGTGCTTTTCTTTGTGTATGTGTGTAGAAAAGCGACAGACAGGTGATTTCTCTCAGCAGTGCTGTCTCAGACTGACCCAAGGGAGGAAGGGCCCAGCACTAAAAACTCCAGGAGGATCTGCCGCACTATCAGTGGCTTTTTAGGTTAGCAGCAACAGAAGGAAGCAGAGAGTTTGGGAGAACATCTTTGGCCCTGATCCTGCAATCAGCTCCATTTGAAGGGGTCTGTTTGAAGAATTGGGGCCTAGACAGTCTCCCTACCCCTCTGCCTCCCTTGGATACGCCATTGGATTGCTAACCTAACCCCCAGTTTGACAGCTCATTAATATATATGTCACAGTGGTTATGGCCAATCGGAATGCTCTCAGTAAGGAACTCCTGCAATCAGTGACATCCAGGATGAAAAAATCTTTGCTTCCCATTTGTAGGTCACCAAGGTCTGAGGCTTTGATCCTGCAACTAATTGTGTCGTGAGTGGACTCCTGTTCCCATGCATGACAGCATTACCTTCAGTGGATTGCCTGAATGGAGCCACAGCAGGACAAACCTTTAAGGCCATGCTGTAAAATCCATTTGTTTTAATCTGGCTGTTTAGTTTCAGGCTTGTGGCTCTCAGGGTGTTTGTTATGATGGGGGACAGTTTGGGCAGGGCTGCCTTATGTCCGTTGGATAGCAATTATTTTGGGTTCTAAGTTACCCAGATAAACTGAAGCAAACCATTCTTCAACCAGAATAAGAGTGTCTGCACTGTTAACTAACCCAGTTTTAAAACTAATATAAATTAAACTGTTGCAACTTTTTCATATAAGCTTAAGCCCAAGGATTCCTTTCCCATGTGACCTTCTTGGGTAACATAACCCTGTCTGGTTTTTTTTACGTCAACACTTTTTGTTATCTGATATGAAAGCAGTAAACAAGAGGAACTAAGTTTATTTTGCTGGCTCTGGGCACAGCAGAGCGGTGTTTTGCAATTGGAATACCAGGAAGGGAGAGGAGTTATTTAAGTTCAGCGCCAATGTGGACACAAGAACAAATAGATATAAACTGGCCACCAGGAAGTTTAGTTTTGAAATGAGATGAAGGTTTCTAACCATCAGAGGAGTGAAGTCCTGGAACAGCCTCCAAGGGGAGCAATGGGGGCAAGAAACCTAGCTGGCTTCAAGACTGAGCTTGTTAAGTTTATGGAGGGGATGGTATGATGGGACACCTTAATTTGGCAGTTGGCTGATCTTTAACTACCAGCAGTAAATATGTGCAGTGGCCTGTGGTGGGGTGTTAGATGGGGGGTTGTGAGTTACTATAGAGAATTCTTTCTGGGTGTCTGGCTGGTGAGTCGTGCCCACATACTCAAGGTTTAGCTGATTGCCATATTTGGGGTCAGGAAGGAATTTTCCTCCAGGACAGATTGGCAGAGGCCTTGGGGGTTTTTCGCCTTCTTTTGCAGCATGGGGCATGGCTCACTTGCTGGTGGATTCTTTGTACCTTGAAGTCTTTAAATCATTATTTGAGGACTTCAATAACTCAGTCAGAGGTTAGGGGTCTATTACAAGAATGGGTGGATGAGGTTCTGTGGCCTGCGTTGTGCAGGAGGCCAGACTAGATGATCATAATGGTCCCTTCTGACCTTATAGTCTATGGGTCTGTGAATGACTAGTTTTTAGTTGGACTGGAAATGTGTGACTGTATAGTTGAATCTCCTGACTCCCTGTGCTCGTAGAAAGGGGTAATTGTCCATCTCCCTCCCACAGCAGGTACCTGCTATCCCAGATTAGGTCACTATCCAATATTATACTACTTGCAGCATTTCAGTTGTGCTCTGTCTAAACACACCTGAAGCACTCTAGGGTTCCCGAATAAAAGTTGTTTATCCAGATAATAATAACATTCGTCTTTCCTTCAGTATGGAAGTATAATATATCACGTATACATGCAAAATAATGACTGTCATTAATACAGTAGACAAGGGGTTATGTGCCATGCTTTTTACCCTGCGTGGTTGTCAGTGCAATTGGATGGGTTACTGAAATGGCTATGTAGAGGTTAAGGATTAGACTGTGAAGAAGCGAGGAGGGAGGGGTAGGAGAGTTACGGTGGATGGCTGGGGAGAGGTGATATGAATTAGATTTATGAGCTGAGATATATCTTGTAGGAGCTCCCAGGAGAAAAGGAATTCATCTCAGATCGTCTCTTGGGAGAGTGTTCTACTCTGTGGGAAACGCTGAGGCTATTTTCTGTTTCCCTTAGTTAAGTGCCAACGCAGGTCAGGTTATAATTGCCTCTAACTGGCGTTCAGCTAACGCGACTTTCTTCATCTGTAGCCGCAGAGCGTTCTTGTCTGTGTTTGAAATATGTCAGAGAAAAGCCTCCTGTGCTGCTCTTTGAACCTGAAAACCCCACCAGTCAGCCTAGGCTGGGGGAAAAGCACATCGGTACTAATTGTTGTGAAGCAGTGTTACAGCAGTGCCTGGAGCCCTGCCACAGACAGGCGCCCATGGTGCTAGGTGCTGTGCGTACAAGTAATAGGAAACAGTCCCTGCCCTGAAGAGCTTACAGACCGAAATAGGGAAGACGGACAGAAGATGGGAGAAGGGGAGTATCGCTGTTCCCATTTGACAGATGGCGACCTGAGGCACAGAGAGATGAAGGCCTAGTTTAGGAACAGGAGTTGTAGCGCTTTAGCTCAGTGGGGATAGACCAAGCAGCACAACCTCCAGTGTGGATGCAGTCATGCTGGTGGAAAAGTGCCTTCTACTGGTGTAGTTTTTCCTATAGGGATCCCAGTATAAAGCACCTTTATACCAATATCACCGGTAGGGGCAGTACTGATTGAACTATTTCATTAGCAAAATTACACCCCTCATTCATTCCTTACCTATGCATCAGCAAGGCCTCAAAGTGACTTGCCCAAGGTCATATAGCAAGGCTGTGGCAAAGCTGGGGCAAGAACTCAGGTCTGTCAAGACCTACGCTAGTGCCTTACCCCCCACTCTATCTTCCCTGATTTGCAGATTCAGCTCTGATCGGGGGCATTTAGAATCGCAGCAGCATTAACCCCTTCACTTATTTTGTGTGCGTCCCGCACATCTAAAAAACTAAGCATGTTTTATTCAGTTTTTGTGACTCTGAGAGGTCTTTTCTTCAATGCCTCTCACTGACGGGTCACTATAAGCCATTATCAGTGCTTCCCACTCTGACTGCTGGGTTTCATTCTCCAGTGTTGTAACCAATCAGATGAATGTTTCCGAGAAAATCCTTGGGAAGGTGGACTTCCTGTTTGGCACATTAGCAGCTGGTCTATATGCAAATATTTAGCGTTCGCTTTCTCGGTTCTGTCACACTCTCTTGAATAACAGATCAGGAATCCACATTTAGAAACAAATGCACACCCCCTCCCACCCCACCCTCCCATTCATGGACAGCTAGGTTGTAAAAGGAACTTGGCTGGCCCAAAGAATGTGAAGTGCTGAGTGGGGACTGGTACAGGAGCATTTGTTTTTTCTCTGCTGGAAGGGGAGGTCCAGTTTGCTCTTTCTTTCCCATTACCAGCAAGTGCCGAGCTGGCTTATCTTTAACGAGACCTCTTGTTTGTCTGCCTATCGATCAGGGGAGTTTGCTGGTCCTGGGCGCACTAGTGTCCTCTCTCTGTCTGTCCCTTGCTGCCGGAGAAGAAAGGTCTGTGGTCAGGAGTTAACAGGAGGACGTCAGTTTCCAGAGCGCTTTAACCACTGCAGTTTTTGCAAAGTCTTTTTGTTACTGGGGTGAGTCTGCTGGGTGAGACCAGTATGAGTTTTAATCAGGTTCGTTCAAGGTGTGGTGGTGAGGATTTCCTTGGGGCTCCCTGTGTTGAGTTAGTGAAAACACTAGAACTGAAGAGGTGACATTTCCTAGGACCTTTTTAGTAAGGGAAGCTATTAGAATGGAACTAGGAGGGTGGGAGCTGCTCAGCCTACTGCCACGCTGGGGATCAGAGTCCTTTACTCCAGGACAAGGGCCTCACGTGGTTTGGGGAAGAGAACGTGAAAGGACTCTGCTGCAAATGTCAGTGTGTGTTGCGGGCAAAGAGAAATGTCTGCTGCAGCTAGCCAGGGATTCTGGGAGCCCACGGAGAAGCCTTTGTTTCCCATCTCTTCCTACAAAGTGGTACGTGGGTGCTTCTAGCATAGTCTCCTTTATAGTTTCCATCCATTCGCAGTCATCACTGAGTTACCAGCTTCCAGACAGAAGCCAGAGGAGAGGGGAGATCGCACAGGGATGTGGGGACGTTTGGGTTTCTTTCTCTTCCTTTGCCTTTATCCTCCAAATCTACCAGCTCTCCCTAACTCCATTCCCCTGTCTCCCCCCTTCAGATGCAGGACTGCCCACTCCCACTCTCTTTTTAGGTAGCCCTGTCTACACTGAAAGCTACCCAAGGCTGGCAACAGGGGCTATCTGAACCAGGGTGGAATGTGGTTTGAACAGCCAGTGTAATCAAGACAAGCTGTGTTCAGCACAGGTTTGGAAACGGGGGTTCAAACCAGGTCGGCGGGGTCAGTCCAGTAATTGGAACCCTTGATCTGCCTGACATGTGGCCAGAGCCAGTTGGGGGCACAAAGTCGTTAAACAGAACGTGGCACACACCACTTACTGGCACTCAGCTCCCCACTCTGCTGATGTTTTGGGAGGGAAGAAGTGGACTAGCCCAGAATGGGAACGGGAAGTTGGCAGTAGAATATTGGAGGCTGTTGGGAGGATTAGCAGAAAAATCCTAAATACCCGACACTCCCGTTTCATGCAAGAATCTTGACAAGGCCAGTCCTTACTCTTGTCCTATATGGCCTGAATGGGAACTGCTGGAGTCACTGACAGCAGAGGAAACAGGCTTAAAAAAAACCCTGCAGCCTTCGTTCTGGCCCATTTACTGGGTTCATGAGGAATGCGTGTTTGCTGTCCGAGGAGCATGCTAGTGCGGAGCGCTGATGTAAAAAGGAAATGGGGTTGTTCCAAACCTTAATGTGAAGGGAAATATTGTCACTTTTTAAAATTTCTGAGATTGTGTTTTGTCAGGGGCTGGCAGGAAGGAGAGATTTGTTGGTGTTGTTTTGTTTAATTTTTTATTGAAATTTAGACAAGCGTTTACAGTGGAGAAATCCAGCCTGGTTGGCTGCTGCAGGAGAGAGAGAAAGTGAAACCACCCCAAATGCAGAAAGTGCAAAAAAGCAAATGGGGTGTGTGGTGTCAAATAAATTTCCTGTTTCACAGAGGGTCTTTCAAAACTCATTAAGGGCTGGTAAAAATACCAGTTTTATGCTGATATGTCAGAGACACAATGTTTTTACCTATGTAGTTACAGGACACAGACTACAGGAGAATAACTGTACTGGTCTAGAGCCACTTTATAACAATCTGACTGCCTTTGCACTTGGGGACGTTCTGATGCTTTAATTACATGGGTGTAGCTAAAGCGACACAACTTTCTAGTGTAGATAAGGTTTAACTGTCTGAAATGCCATGAAAGCCCTTGATTATCTCAACTGTGTTATCGTTGTGGCTGCTCTCCAGTAACGCACAACTCCAGGAAACTAGGGGAAGAGAATGAGATAACAACTGATGCAATAGATTATGAATCAACCATTGTACTGGCTTCATAACTTGTCCTTCTGTGTTCTCTGTCCTGGCTCCCACACCACTATGGTGCACAAAGAACAAAGCGCATACTTTCATGTACAAAATTGCTTTTGTTTTGGTATAAGGGAAAACAGATGCAAGAAGGAACAAAAGCTAAGTTTGTTTTGAGAGCACACTGAGTGTGTGTGCCTCTTCTATATAGGCTGCAGTGGCTTTGGGAACAGAATGGGGGATCTTTGCAGACAGGCATGGTGCTGAGAGATTTAAAGGTACAGAACAAAAAATGCAGCTCTGTTCATAGCTACATATGCACAGACACATGAGAGCTTGTCCCAGATCTAGACTGGGTTTTCACCAAATATCTCACCCTGTTTCATCAGAACGATTGGTCCACGCTGGCTTATTAGAGCCGTAATCCGTGCCCTTCATTGGGACACAGTGGCCTGCACGTCCTAAACGGGCTGTGTGTTATGGAGGTGAACCGAAGAGCTAGGGAACGGGGACCAGTGGCTGTGGTGCCTGTCTCTGAACGGTGTGACAAGTGATGCAGATCGGTGCCAAAATCGAAGAAAAGCGCCAAGCAGCACCCGGCAGGCACTGGTGCACACGCCGGAACTCGCGTGAGAATGGATTTCATTTCCCCAGCTCACAGCCAACGACTCCCATCTGTACACGCGCCACAGAAGGCTTAATGCCCGTGCAGCAGGATGGTGTCCAAGGCAGGTGCTTGTTCTTCTGTCCAGACACTGGGCCCCAGGCCTGATAGGGGCATGTGGGCCCTGTAATGCAAATATTTGCTGGCAATAAACATAAACTCCGTCAAAGGGGCGGGGAGAAGTGACGAGGCTTCCTGCGCTAATGCAGCCTTATTGTTCTGTACTGGTGCCGTTGATCACCTCTCCGCCACAAGATCTGGTCTTCCTGGTTGACAGAAGCCACCTGGCTTATGTAGCGTCCGGGGCACTCCCTGGCCTCTGGTTTGTTGGATAAAGGCCTTTTCTTAGTGAATCATTAGGGCTGAATCAACACAGCTGAGATCGCTCCCATCTATGGCGAACCTGGGGAGGGATTGTTGGGGGACAAGTCCAGTGTAAATGCCTGGCTCAACTGCTGTGGAAGAACCAGCACCCAGGGTTGTGTCTTGCTGCCTCGTATTCGAAGTTAATGTGGCTTCATGTTTCCTTCTCTTCTCCTGTCCACTAGGTTCTTTGGGTCCTTGTCTTCTCCTCCAAGATGCTGAGGGCAGCCCTGTGTGCCATCTTCCTCTTAGGAGCCTTACCAGTGTTGGCTAAGGAATCCCGAGGGCATGTCACTGTGGTCTTGCTGGGAGCCACTGGGGACCTGGCCAAGAAGTACTTGTGGGAGGGGCTGTTCCATCTCTACCTGGACCAGGTGAGCAGTGGTCACAGCTTCACTTTCCACGGGGCAGCGCTGACAGCACACGAGCCAGGGCAGAGGCTGATGTTTGAAGTGCTGAAGAAGCTGGCCTGCCCGTCGGACGTCTCCCCCGACAGGTGCGCTGTGGTCAAGGACCAGTTCCTCAAGCTGAGCAGGTATCACCAGCTGAAGACGTCCGAGAACTACGCTGCCCTGAGCAGGGAGATTGAGACTCTGCTCCAGCAGGAGGGGCTGGAGGAAGCCGGCAGGATCTTCTACTTCTCGGTGCCGCCATTCGCCTATGCGGAGATCGCCCGCAACATCAATAGCAGCTGCAGGCCGCCCCCGGGAGCCTGGCTGCGGGTGGTGCTGGAGAAGCCGTTTGGCCATGACCTCAAGTCAGCCCAGCAGCTGGCCATGGAGCTGAGGACCTTCTTCCAGGAAGAGGAGATGTACCGGGTGGATCACTACCTTGGCAAACAGGTGAGCAGCCTCCGAATATTCTGTTGCCTTGCTGGATGGGGTCTTGGCATGGTGGGAGCCTGGATGGTGGGAAGGCCCTAGATTTCAGCCTTTCATCTAATGCAGGCAGTGGGCTGCCAGATGCACCAATCACCCAACTGAGCTGTCACCTAGGTTGCTGGAGCAGTGAAGAGGCCTTGAGCCCATTATGTCTCATCACTGCTCTTGTGGTTGGTTCGTTGGCCCCTTCATCAAGATGCTCAGGGCTAGGGCCTAATATACAGCTAGCTGTGACCCATTGAGGCTATCTTGGTTCTGGTAATCCAGCCACAGGCCACATTGGCTCCTCTTCATTCATTCATACTATTGGTCTTTGCCCAGCTGCCTAAGGAATCCATAGCCTTACATTCAGTGTCTGCAAAATAAAGACTGGCTAGTGGGCCAGGCAGATGGATTGTAAAGGGAAGGAATGGGGGGGGTTGCAGATCACAGGCTGGGTATTTCCACCCTCCCTGTGGGTCTGAGCGTACAGCAGAATTTTAAACATGCTGGGCAGACCTTGCGCCTCCCCCTCCAAATCTGGCTGGATCGTGGTGTACAATTTTTATTTAACGAGTTTATGGTTGGTGCAATAATGTAAAATTTAGCTGTCACTTGCGGACTGCACTCCAGTGGGGTATGAGGTCACTTGCGGGCCGTGATGTCTCATTCCCATCCGACGTGTGGAATTTTGAGGGACTGGTTCGTGGCATTATTGCTCCCACATTTCCTCTTCGTGAATGCCAACCTGCTCCCTAGACTGTGTTGCCCCTATAGTGTCAGAGGCTTGCACGGTGCTTTGCAGATGCAGACGAAGGCAAGGTTCCAGGACCTGAGGAGTTGAGTTTATTGTAGATCAGGGCAATACAAATGATTAAGGACTAGGTGCAAGCAGAGCAGAAGGTGGGTTATCAACGTTTTATGATTTCTCCCCTGCTCCCACCCTAACTAATTCAAACATGCTTACAGCTACTGATTTCCTTGGCCAGCATCTCTCTTCCCTTTCTGCCTCCAGGCAAGAGGGTTCAGACCAATCAATGAGTAATGTGCTCTCAGGTCCAGTTTTTGTCCCGATTAGACTCTCCTTTGCTTAATAACAGGGAACCAGGTTGACCTTATGACAAAGGCACAACCACTGTGAGTCTGGGCTCCTAGAGTCATTTCCCAGCTCTGCTTCCTAGACGTGCCATAACACCTTGGTGACATCCTCTCTGTGCCTCAGCTTCTCCCTCTGCCAATGAGGATGGTCCCTGCCTCAGGGTGCGGTCTGGAGGATGAATGGATCCCTGTTTATGAAGCGCTTAGAGCTCTTTTATTGCTCTCCCAGCGTATCCAGAATCTGCCCCCTTCCCTGGTGTCCCAGGGCATCAGTCTCCACTGGGAATTGCAGGCAGAGCAGTTCAGGGCAGGTTTCAAACTCTCCCCTGGGGAAGGGAATGTGTCCAGCCTGCCAGTCCCGGCAGCCGAGTGACCTTGCCCTGATGGGCCGTTACTCATCCCCTGAAGCATGCTACTGGTCCAGCCCTCACCAAGGTGGTGGGGATGAAAATGTGCAGACAGAGGCAGGACCTTTTCATGCTGAAGTGATAAGGGTCAGGCTTTTTGTTCTCCTCCTAGCGAGGTGGCTGTGCGTGGGGGTGAGATGTGAGATGCGGAATCCATCTGGTCTTCCAGTCAAGGTCAGGGCTTCTATTTCGCTGAGTAAGCAACCCTTCCCTTTCCTTCCACGCAGACCTGGCCTGTTAGCACCGGCTTCTAGAAAGGCTTTTAATTTGATAAGATGTGCTGTCGCGCTTTTTTTTTTTTTTTTTTTAATGATCAGCCAGTTTTTCAGGGGCTGGTGCATCTGTGCATGTGACTGCAGCCCGGGCAGAATGGGGAGAGGGTATTAAAGGCAGGGAACCTAGCCCGGCAGTAGAGGAAGTCCTGCTTCTCATGCTCTGGGCTGGAAGAGTGTGTGGGGGGCAGGAAAGGGGTTGATCCCTTGATTTTCTTGAGAATCAGGATTGTTCCCACCCCCCATCCCCATGAGATCCTAGCCCCCAAATTATGGCCTATATTCTCTCTGCTTTTGACTTAGATTGTCCTTTCCCCTACACCGGATATTGCCAGATCCAGCTGGTCCAGACATGCTTGGGTTCACCTCCCCTAATGGGGAGGCAGCTGGCACATAATAGTATCTGCCACACTGGGAGACGTCTTCCTCTCCCTGCCGGGTCTGCGTACCCAGTGGCTCGGCAGCGCTCCTCGAGCGGTGGGTGGATGGAGACAGCTTCTCTCTGGGATCTGCTGGGACCTTTCTGGTAATGAGCTAAGATGGGATCACCGTCCAGGTGGCCCATTGTGCCGCTACCCACTTTTGGACTGTAAACATGCAGTAGGGGGTGGTACCTGATCAGGGGGAGCGTTGTTCACATCACACTTGAGAGCCAGTTAAAAGACGCAGTGCCTTCATTTTCCCACTTATCCTCAGTTTCCCTCCAAATTATCCCCCACCCATCCAAAGTCTCATTTACCCCCGCCACTGTTATCCCTGTAAACCACTAGTATGGCAACAGCTGGGTTGTGGAAGATGAGGGTTAGCTTTATACCGGAGTTTTCCTGCCTTTGTGCCTCTCGGCTGCCATGGGTTTGCAGCACGTCTAGCTCTGGTAGGGCCTGTCAGCTAGAGATACTGGAGAACTTGACGTAGAGGAGGTGCCTGGGTCCCTACCCGCATGTTAGAAATGGCAAGGGGGAAGAGAGTGGCTCAAGGTCACCCAGCAGGCATTGTCAGAGCCAGGAATAGAACCCAGGTCTTGGTACTCCCAATCCAGCACCGGCTCGCCTAGCCCACAAGTGATTCCAGGGCCACAACGCTGCACCTCTGTGGAGCAGGTTGCTGAAGATCTCAAGTGGCCTTTCCCACCCAGCCTGCCAGCCAGCCAGCAAGGTGTCACTTTCCATAGCCATTGGGCAGGCTGAGCTGAGGTTTCCCTCTTGCCCCCCGAACACAGGGTTTGAGGACATGCCACTGCCCTGTCCAGCTCTGGATGTGGCATCTGGACAGCTGCATTGCCCCCAGAGGGAACGTGTTTGGGGCGTGCTGTCACATCTCCTGTTCGAAATAGCCTTGTTCCATCCATGACCACATGTCCAGGTCACAAAGAGGCATGCCTGGCTGTAAGGAGAGCATCTCCACGCAAATTCTTTTCCCCGAGTGAGAATAGATGGCTCAGGGGGTGGAAACATCCACTTTGATCCCCCTCGACTCCCTGCAACCCCATCTTGGAATCCTAGCAGGGTCTGACTCAGCCCTTTGTCCTTTCGAGGGGGAGAAGCTGCGTGTCTCGTGGTCTGTGTGTGAGTCTCTTTTTGATGAAACCTCAAAACGTTTGCCTTGTCCAGGGAGACCTTTCAGGTCTGCCACACATGGACATGAGAGACCCCAGTACTCTACCAGAGAGGGGCTTTACCCTGCTGTCTGTGCAGATTTCTCCTCTCCCCCGTCCATGCCGTGTGCTGCCCATACCCCAGGGAGGGCTGCATTTCTGTGCTGGGTGGAGCAGTGGGAGGGGAGATGATCTAGAAATGTAGCTGGTGTTGGATTTTTGTTTGAACGCTTACCTTTCCTTCCCAGGCTGTGGCCCACATCCTGCCTTTCCGAGACCAGAACCGACGGTTTCTGGACCCAATCTGGAACCGGCATCATGTGGAAAGAGTAGAGATTGTCCTGAAGGAGACTGTGGATGCCAAAGGTCAGGGAGCCTGGGCTGAACTAGCCATAGGGAATCTCTCAGGAGCTGGGTGGCTTTAACGTATCTGGGTGAGAGCCGTCCCTGTGGCTGCATGTTGCAAATGCATGAGGAGGAGGCCAGGTGGGCAACTGAGCATCACTCTGCACTGGCAGCTGGTGGTGTACCGCTCTGGAATTAGAGATGGCTCCTTCCCCACCTCCATCCCTGGGCTTGTCTGTTCCTTCATTCCCTCTGGCACCAACATGCGAGCTGCTTTTACAAGTTGGGGGCTACACGGGGATTTCTTCTTCCTGCTGGTCTGATCGCTCCTCTCTCCTCCTCGTTGCACTCAGGCCGCACCAGCTTCTATGAGCAGTACGGCGTCATCCGCGACGTCCTCCAGAACCACCTCACCGAGGTCCTGATGTCTCTCACCATGGAGCTGCCGGCCAACATCAGCAGCGCTGAAGAGGTTCTCCGGTGCAAACTGCAGACCTTCCAGTCATTGCAGGGCCTGGAGAGCACCAGCGCGGTGCTGGGCCAGTACCAGGCCTATGCCAGCCAGGTGCGGGAGGAGCTGCAGAAGTCGCAGGACTATGCCAGCATGACGCCGACCTTTGCAGGTGAGGGCTGGAACCAGGCTGCTGATTTCATAGGGCCACAAAGGCTGAGATGGGCCGGGTATGGTCTGGTGGTCAGAGCATTGGTTTGGGTGATGGGGAGCATCCAGTAATTCTAATTGAACTTAACTTCATTCTCTGCTTCCGCTGCTGCAACATGGGGACAATAGCTGCCTTGTGTATTTCTAGGGCATCTGTCCCTGCGGTACTTAAAGAGCCAGAAGGTTTTAATACTGGCCAGCCTCCCAGAGACCACTCAAGATCTGTTGGCCAATGAAGCCACAGGTGGACTTATTAGTGTAAATGCTTGAGAGTTATTTTAACTCGTATGGGGTTATTTTAACTTCGTATGGGGGAGGGCCCTCTCCAGTTCTCAGAATGGTGGGCTTCTCTGGGAAGGTGAGTCTCAGTCCATCACAACGCCCTCTCTGGCCAAGCTACACATGCTCAGTGCTTAGATGCTTGGCTAGGGAGTGACATCCGGGCTCATCCAGAGACACTGCTTTCCTAGGGGTTAGCGAGGCAAGTTGATGAACCGGGTGGGGTAGGTGAGAGGAAGCAAGGCAGATGGTTGGGGACCGGGAGAGCAGAGATGTGGCAGGGCAGTGGGAGGCTACGGAGCAAGGGAGGCTACGGACACCAGGATTCATGAGCCCCCCTCCGCAAGGAGAATGGTGCACGGCCAGGCTGGATCCGGCTGAGTTTGCCCAGCCCAGAGGCTGGGGCTGCATCCTCAGGTTCCCCTGTCATTTCAGGTGTGTTGATTCAGCTAGACAGCCTGCGCTGGGAGGGAGTCCCCTTCCTCCTCACCTCTGGCAAAGCCCTGGATGAGCGGCTGGGCTACGTCCGTGTCCTCTTCAAGAACCGGGCCTACTGCACTCAGAAGGAAACCCTGAGGGCGGCAGGGCAGAGCCCGTGTGAGGCCAAGCAGATCATCTTTTACATCGGGCACGGGGAGCTGGGCCGCCCCGCCGTGCTGGTCAGCCGGAACCTGTTTAAGCCCATCATGCCAGAAGGCAGCTGGAAGGAGGTGGTGGATCTCCCGCAGCTGCGCCTCTTCGGGCACCCACTGTCAGATTACTATGTGTACAGCCCTGCGAAGGAGAGAGAGGCTTACTCTGTCCTCATCTCCAGCATCTTCCACGCCAGGAAGGACTCCTTCATCACCACTGAGAACCTACTGGCCTCTTGGGAGTTCTGGACCCCACTGCTGGAAAGCTTAACCCAGCAGGTCCCGCGCCTGTACCCGGGAGGCCCGGAGAACCAGCACCTCCTGGACTTTGAAATAGTGGGCAGGGAGCTGGCCTTCACGCTGGAGGAGCCGGTGGAATTGCTGCATGCCGATGGGCAAACGCCGAGCGACTACAGAACCATCCAGGACAAGTTTCGGCAAAGCCCCCTGGTCTCGGGTTGGGCGGAGGAGCTGGTCACCCAGTTGGCGTCGGATATGGAGGCAGCAGCAGACAGCGCGGTGGCGCGCTCTGGTGAGTTCCACGTGGCCCTGTCAGGGGGCTCGAGCCCCGCTGTCCTGTTCCAGCGGCTGGCAACGCACCATTACAGCTTCCCTTGGAGACGCACCCACTTGTGGCTGGTGGATGAGCGCTGCGTCCCACTCGCTGACCCCGACTCCAACTTCGGCAACTTGCATGCCCACCTCCTCCAGCACATCCGGGTGCCCTACCTCAACATCCACCCCATGCCGGTGCACCTGAATCGGCGGCTGTGCGTGGAGGAGGACCGGGGGCCGGAGCTGTATGCCAAGGAGATCGCAGCGCTGGTGACCAACGCCAGCTTTGACTTCTTGTTGCTGGGGCTGGGCTCTGACGGGCACACGGCCTCGCTCTTCCCGCAATCAGCCCGCGGCCTGCAAGGGGCCCAGCTGGTGGTGCTCACCGAGAGCCCCGTGTCACCCCACCGGAGGATGAGCCTCAGCCTGCCCCTCATCAACAAAGCCAGGCAGGTGGCCGTGCTGGTGATGGGGAAGGGCAAGCACGAAATTACCACCCAGATCAGCCGAGTGGGGGAGGAGCCCCGGAAGTGGCCTGTTTCAGGGGTCAAGCCCAGCTCTGGCCAGCTGGTGTGGTATGTGGATTATGAAGCTTTGCTTGGGTGATCTCTTGGTTGACTCGCTCCTCGCCCCTGCCCCATTGGCCCTTGGAGCCTGGACTTTCCAGCACTGCGCACCTGCCTCTGGGTTGATGACAATGGCTCCTGTTCTGAAGCATCCCTCTGACTTCCGTGAAGGCCCGTTGGCTCGGACGCCGCTGTCACCTGAGCCTCGAAAGGGGGCGTCTCAGCTTGGGAGTGGGAGCTGAGACACTTGCGGCTGCATTCCTGCTTCTGCCTGCGCCTCTGACCTTGAGTAGGGCAGGTTGTCGCTCCGTACCTCAGTTTCCCCTGCTCTACCGTGGGGTAGATCATACCTACCTACCTACCTCGCAGGAGCCACCTGAGACAACTTTGAATCATTGCCTGCTGAGTTCTTGGGGTCCTCAGATGAGAGGAGCAGAGAAAAGTGCAGCCTGTTCCTGACTCTTAACGTTCAGCTCCGATCAGACCGTCTGGCCCAGGGTCCTTGCCTGGTCACAGGCCCGTTCCGACCGTGCTAGACCATGCGGCCCAACCCTTTACCTCAGCAAACTGCTGGCCGGTTTCTTACCTCCTCCCTTGGCAGAGCTCTCCTAGTCTCACGTGTTGCGGTGCTGTCCCTGTTTTAGTGCTCTCTGCTACGGGCAGGCCTGTGACCTTTCATTGTAAAGGCTGCGATGGGTGGCCCTGGCCCTGATTCAGCCACGCACCAAAGAACTTGCTTATCCATGGGACATAGGCCCGTGCTGCACTGCTTGGCTGAATCGGGCTAGTCATGTGCCGCTGTGGAGGGACCTACAGTATCCGCCCGAGCCATCGGACTGTGAATGCCTCCAAAGGGCCATTGCTCTGGTGCAGATCGTGTCCTTAGGGTGCTGGTGAGCAGTCACTAGGCCTTGCAAACATGGCGTGACTGAAGAGGGTGGTTGCAATTGGGTGCAGTCACTGGGCACTGCAGTTTCCCAGACCCTGCCTGCTTGTCTGATGCCAACCAGACGATTCGTCTCATGTTAACCTTGGTCAGTTGCACTGACCCCCACTTCCTCTCCCCCGATCAGCACCACCCCACAAAAAAAAGAAACAGTCCCCTTTCCTACGTGGCTGTGTTTATGCAGTCCTGGAAGCTGCAGACACCCGGGACTATCCCATGTGTGACAGACACTGCCCCCTCCCTGGCACTGAGCGGCGTGCCGAGTGGCGGTCAGAGGCTTTAGAAATTGCCCTGGTGCACAGGTGTAGTTTATCAGTCGTCACTGCTACTCTTCCTAAGTGGGAAGCCAGCCCCAGAAGGGATGGAATTGGAAAGGGATTTTTGGGCTTTCAGGATTATGAGGTTGTGTTCAGAGCGTCATGGTTCGGCTCTGTTAATTCTGGAGATGGGTCGTTTGTCTGCAGCATGATGACCGCTGATGGAAGAAGCTTCCTTTGTCAGAGGATCGGGGTAGAGGGCCATTAGCTGGAGATGGATTGGATTTTCTTGAATGTTTCGAGGTGCTTTTGTATCCGATTTCCTGGGAAGAGCCCTTCTCTGCCTTCGTGGGGAAGCTGCAGCACTGTTCAGCAGCTTGTGACATCTTCCCGAGAGGCAGCTGTGTAGAGCGCTACGGCGTTCAGCAGTAATGATCCAGACGCGCCCCCGCTTATGGTAAGGACACTGCAGTGATTCGGAGCTGTTGCTCAAGGACACTGGGGTGCTCTTTGATAAGGGGAGAGAGTTTTCTATCTCCTGTGTGGTTTCTAGCCAATCCACACATTGCTGTCACCGTGTAGGGAGGACACATCTCTTGAAAACATCTGAGAGAGTCAGAAGAGCCTAGTCCAACCGTATTGGGGGATGGGGGGGCAAGAAAGGGTGGCATGTAGCCCCGTTTAGTAAAGGGCAGAA
This sequence comes from Mesoclemmys tuberculata, assembly GCA_007922155.1. Lineage (NCBI taxonomy): Eukaryota > Metazoa > Chordata > Testudines > Chelidae > Mesoclemmys > Mesoclemmys tuberculata. The sequence goes on from ML675630.1 coordinate 5,707,071, forward strand.
GCAGCATCAGAATCCTCTTTCCCCCACTGTCTAAATTCCGTCTTTCCCATGATGCTGCTAGACCTTTATATAAACCCCAAATAGTCAAGTAACACTATGGCCTGGTTTTGTGGACTATTTACTGTGGTGTGCTAGAGGAACATTCTTTTTTTTTAGACAAGGAAATCCAGATTCCGCCAACTACATTGGGAGATGGTGAGTTGCTATATGATCCAGGTGGTGGATGGAGCTAAATCCACCCAAGCATTGAGGGCCAGGAGCACAAGACAGAGCTGTAGGGACATTCCACCCATTCCTGGCACATCCAGATCACCTGGTGTCTATCTGCGCCCATCAGTGCCACATTCTTGACCAGCAGAACTGGAGAAGGGAAGATAGTGACTGTTTTCAGAGGGATTTTTAGCAGCCCCCTTTTGGGGAGGGTGAGTTGTGTGTTGTTGTCTCTCAGATGTTTGCAGCTCGTGAAAGAATTAGTTGTCCAGCAGTCCAGTCTTGCTGGAGGGCAGATGGAGGTCAGTGGGACTGGAGTTCAGTGGAAAAGCCAGAGTCTGACACTAGATGGCACCAGGACCAAACAAACAAAGGGGTGAGAAATTGTGTGTGTTTCCTCAGCACCACAGTGTCCAAGCCTGAAATCCGGTGAGACTGCTCTTGTCCTGCTTGCTGGCTTGGAGAGAGCAAAGCTCTTGTGATGTGGCTGAAGGCCAAAAGGCTGAAGAAGTGGGGAGGGAGGAAAAGTCTGTCCAGGGGGCTGGGAGATGGATATTGGGGCCAAATTCTGCATGCCTTGCACCTCACTGAACTCCCTTGACATTGACGGAAGAGGGAAATCAGGGCACGGTCAGCCACTCGTTTGTGTTGATGATGCACAAGCTGGGGAGGAATTAGCCTCACAGTAATGGTTGAGGGGCTGGCAGGAATGACAAATAGGAAACACATCTGGGTCACTAAAATCAGCAGCTAGACCTCAGAATATAACAGGGGCTGTACGACATTTCTCCCTAGCCGTTGTTCAGAGTAGGACTTCACTGTAAACTGAGTTGGAGTTCTGAGACTATATCTGGGAGGGTGGGGGGAGCGAAGGACGATGACAAGGTGCTTCACGAGGGAAAGTATGCGGATAATGAGAATATCTAGCATTAGCAGAGCGAATGCCAAAAAAAAGCTTGGAAGGGATGTAAAACTTCCTGCTGCAGAGTCAAGCCAATCTCCAACTACCAGAGATCAGGATAAGATGTAATGTGGGGTCAGATTATCCCACATCTGCAGGGGTTTCCTGCACCGTCCTCCAAAGCATCAGGTGCTGGCCATTGTCTGAGATGGGGACCTGGGTCTCATTCAGTCTGGCAATTCCTGTGCACCCAGTTCCCACTCTTGCTCATTCTGAATGGCTTTTATTGAAACACCCCCTCCTCTTTCAGTGGCGTGGATAAAAATAAAATGGGCGAGCTCTTGAGAACCAATCCCTTGTCATTAGACCCCGGGCAAACTGAGGTAGTGAGAGCAATAAACGGGTGGGAGATGTTCATATCTCAGTGAAATTCAGAGCTGAGGCCTTTTCTCCACTAGGGGTGCTTTGATTTCTGCCACTGAAGTCACTGCACCAGTGCAAGCATCTAGTGCAGAAAGACCAAGCTGCAGTTTGCCCTGGTGCTTCTGATCAAGCTGGGACAAATTGCACTGGTGCAAATAGCTTTGCTTCTCTACACTAGAAAGGTTGCGCTGGCGTAACTACATCATTGGCTGAAATCCCTGGAGAAGACAAGGGCTGTCCAGTCAGAGATGAGTGTGGATTGGTGTTACCTCCTCTCTGGATTATTATACTATTTGTAACCCGGGAAGTGAGCGTGAGCCCGCCCACTGCTAAAGGCCCCTCCCTCTTCAGGGGAGGAGTTACTGGATCCAGGACACAACTAAGTGCGTGGGACAACTAATGAAAAAAGAGCGGGCGTGGGGGGTCACAGGTTTAAACGAAGGGAACCAGAATGAGACTCCGAGCAGAGAACCTCGGACAGTGCCCCCGATCAGTCTCAAAGCAAAGGGTCAGAGTAAAGTATCATGTAGTGGGGAAATCCTGTTGGTTGCTTATGGGAGTGGGGGTGGTGTAGTTCACTAGAAAATGTTTTTACTCTGTCTGCCAGGAGGGATCGCAGCCTCTAACTTCCTCCTTGGGTGTATTTCTTTGAATGTTTTGCCTACTCATTGATCACAAGGACCCATATAACTTGGGAGCATGGCACCACAGCCCCTGGTAGCCGAGGGCTGACGAGCATTCTTCGTATCACAAAGGACCAAGTGGTAAAGCCCAGGCACAGCCTGTAGCTCCCACCAATGAGCAAAATGGTAATAGCCGTGAGACTGGCTGTCGCAATTTTCCATCGGTTGGTACAGACCGGCTAGAATAGCTAAGCACTCAGGAGGGTGGCGGCTGGTCCAGACAGGAAGGGTTAATGAGGTATCTGGGTACCACAGTGACTAGTGTTGGGTAAATTACCACACACGGGCTTATTAAGGGTGAAATTCACCTGGGCCCACGTAAAGGCCTGCACCCCACTTCAGCTCTGCTTTGCAGATGTAGGAAGAAGAGAGAGCAGCTGTGTCGGAAAGAGCCAGGGGAGAGCAAAACCAGGGAGCTTCAGTTATTCAGGGTTGAAATTAAACATCTCCCCTGGTGCCCCAGGTGGCAGCTGGGCCAAAGGCCGGGATGGAGTTTGTTTTGTTTTCTGGGTTTTATGGTTACTAACGTTTTATTAAGAGGGGTGTGTGACTTACACACCATTCCTCCTCACCATTCTGTGTCTCAGACCACGAGCACCATGGGTTTCTCCAGAAGGAAGATCTTCGTTAAGCATTAACACGAAAGATTACCTGCTGCCGCCATCATCACAGCCCCCTACAATAGCCCCTTGCCATAGGGTGTGCCTCACTTCCTGGCCTGCTTCTTCAGCCACAGCTGTGCCCACGCTGTTGCCCTCTCACCACGTGTACCTTTATTACCCAATTCTCCAGCCAGCAGGGCGTGATACAGGTGTGGTGTCCTGCAGGCGGGGCTTTCCACCCAGCTTCTGAGCTCCCTGCTTTGGGAGCCGCCCGATTACTGCCAGTTGTACCAATGGCCTAAAGACCCCCAGGGGCTGATAATCTACTAGAAAAGTGATTAACTGCTTTCAGCCGAGCCTGAGGCAACATCAGTGCTGCAAGTGCAGATCCTGCTAGGGCTCTGTTACAGGCCGAGGACTGTTAACAAATACTCCTGATTCCAAAATGTCGTGTGTCGTCCGTCCCGTTCCCCCTTCGGGGGCTGAAGCAGCTATGTAGAGGAAGAGGTTTTATGCCTGGGATGGCTGTTAATTCAAAGCTTTGTTTCTCTTTGTTAAAGAAAATTAGCCATAGATTCATTGGGTTAGAAGGGACAACAACTTTGTTCAAATGGTGTGTGTGGTGCAACAGATTTTAATTTTAAAAAAGAGGGGGGAGGGCAAAATTACAGGAGAATAAATGTAATTTATTGGCTATCAGCAGAATTTATCTCCTGATCAGAAAGGGCTGTGACATTGTGGGGGGAGAGGGGGACTGGTGTCTCCTTGACTCTTTTTGAATAATTTGGCTGACATTTTCTAAAATGACTCGTGGTTTTAGGGTGGCCAGCTTGACCCTCCAAGAGACCTGATTTTCTCAGATGGCGTGTGCTTGGCTCTTTCTCAAAATCAGGCCCCTTTCAGATATCTTAGATTGGGCATCCCAAAATCGTGACTAAAACCTCAGGTTTCCCTTTATAAAATTCCAATAGAAACTTTGCACGTAAGTATATCCTTATTTAGTAGTTGTGCTTTGGAATATAGCTGTTTTATTCTTCACCAACGATCTTTTGATGTATTTCTCAGGGAGATGTCTCTTGCAGAAGCATCCATTTTAAGCAGCATGGGGCTAAATATTTTCAATCTTCCAAAGTTTGTTACCAGCAAGAGATTTGGGGAGCAGGATGTGGAGGAGGGAATGTTAAACTCTAAAATAAATCTGACACTGAAAAAGACCATGTGGTAGAGATCTACTTCACTCTAGCTATGGAATCAGAATGCTAGTTATATTCTGGGAAAGCTATTAATAGAAACTGTTTTATAGAATTTTTTCAAATAATAGTGTGCTAGGAATGGTGTCTGCAATTGTGTTGCTGATTGTAAAGATGTTTCACACACATTCAAAGAGGAGCCCATTGAATGACTTTCCACAGTCATTGTATCACACCACCAATTATTTGTATTGTCATGGCGTTTTTTAAGAAAGAAGAAAAATCTCATGACTGTGTTCATGTAAAACAATGATGTGACCTTTTTTACAAAAATCTAACACTGGAAATGGACCGTTTCTCACATAGTTTAACTTTTATAAATCAAGCTGTAAAGACTGATTTTTCTGGTTAATAATGAACCATTAAATGTTTGATTAATAGAAATGTATTTTGAAAAAACAAATATTTTTGAATAATAAAATCTTTTTTTTCCCCCCAAAACCTGCCTTTCATGCTACTTTTTGTTTATCCTCTGTTTGGTGATTGAATTTAAATGTTATTGGTTCTTACAAAGTGCAATAATTTAATGATTTACAGTAGTGCAAAAAAAGTAGGTCTGAATTTTCAGTATGAGTATTCATTTTGACTCTCAATTTTTGCTTGCCTTAATCAGATCCATTTTCAAGGGGCCAGATTTTCAAAAAGTTCTGAGAATCTGATAATCAAGTACTTTTTAAGGTATCAAGTTGGGCTCCCAAAATCAGTAGTTTTTCGAGAACACAGGCTGTGATGTCCTAGAATCATTAACCCTATGGTGCTTGGGGAAAATCTCCACTGATCTATTTATTTATTCTGTGCATTTCTGTAGAAGTCATCACCATAGTATATGGTTGCTTAGTAATGTAGGATTTATTGTGTCTCAGACTCCTTCAAGTCCAGCGAGTCAAGATTATGCAGCTGAATTTTAAAACCAAAATCTGTATACTGTCATATACAGAACAGGCTGTCTACTGAATAAGAGAATGCTGGTGCTGGGACTCAACCCAGCTCTGTGTTCTCTGCTCCCCTGAATTCCTAACTGCCACTGCCTAGAACTGGTCTCCTCTTTGATTATGTGCGATCACTTAATTAAATAAACATTAAGGCATAAATTAGATTTTTCTCTCCATTAAGCAAAACTAAAAGGTGTGGTACTTAGTGGAGGTGGAGGAGAGAGGGCAGGGGGACAGAGGGGTAGGGGGCAGGGGAGTGGAAGAATAAACTCATTGTTTCCAGATGGGACCGTAAACCATAGCTGTTTATGCTGTTGCCCCTTTTGGGCCCAGCAGTTGGTCAATATTTGGGGGCAGGTTGTTGTCATTAGGAGAAACTGATTATATGAGTCAGGTATTTCTTTAGTGCATCTTGCTATTTTAAAAAGAACATACGTAAAGTCCTGTTTCCCTGAACACAATAGGAAAAATAAAAATAAAAACCTGTTTTCTTGTTTACAAATCCAAGGCTGCTTTTCCAGCAAGTACTGTGACCTGTCTCTTACTTTCCTTTGAAGGCCACACTCACCACTGCTTTGCTGGCTTTCTGCCTCTGTTACATGCAGATACCTAGTGCAGCCAACCAATCTCCTAGCACCTGCATTTTACAGTCAGTCCCTGAGAAACTCCTCAACCAATATGACTTAACTTCTTATTGGACTTATCGTAAGGCCTTTGCTTTGGATGGTGGCTTACTATTGGTTGCCGCTATCACTACATAAAGGGCATTTAATTGCTTCTTACATTTAGCCTGAAAGAACGGTGTGCAGCACACCCTTCAGTTTTAATGAGGCCTGTGATTGTTTACAGATCATAGACCTGCTTCATGGCAGCCCATGACTTCTTCCAGCATAACACTGTATCATCTGAAATACATATTCTATTAGATGGTGGAATAGTCTCTGGAGGGAAGGAAGTGAAACTTGGCAGAGAGCTAGCTTCTGTGCTACATCACTCAGGAGGGTGGATGACAAGTATGGTTTTATGCTGCCTGCATTCTGGGTTGTTGCAGCAGCCAAAATGGCCCTGGTGTAAAATTAGAGTATTACAACAGATATCCCAGACTTGGCCGTTGGCTGTATTACAGCCAGGATTCTCTGTAGTACTAACGGCTAAGGCTACTTCACCTTCTGCCCCTAATCTTTCTTCTAGTAGGGCTTGCATGGGAGGGCAACATAGGGTCCCTGAGAGCTGCCTATTGCTGCTTCTGCACTTGGGGAATTCTCCCCTGGTCCCTTGCTCCTCATTTTCTGACCCTGTATGTTGCTGGGGCAGTAAGTATGGGTCAGAATGGGCTCCAGAATTGGCCCCATAATACGAGAAAATGTGCAGTAAAGGAACAGTGCTGCACTGCCCAAGGTGGGGGAAATGATGGTCACATCCTAATAGCCCCTTGATCTCCCCCTGACTGATGTCTGACCATAACTGGGGCTACACATGAGCATCCTACCCATGCTGGATGGAGATTACAGCCTATTAAATTACAACAAAACCTCTGTAAGTTAAAACATCCAAATAGATCATTGAAAACATATGTTACAGCTGGGCCCTTCGGGAGAGATGTTGCTTCCCCATTCAGTCACAAACATTTTAAATCCTGTTTGGAAAGGCAATTCTTGTTCAGTACATATTCCTGAAGGTGGCTGCTAAAAACACTGGCAGGGTTACCAAAGCCATGTTTCCTCCCCTCCCCACATCCCCCCACTGCAGAGGCAGTACTGAGGGAAAGAGAGAAACTCGGAGAAACTTGCCCCTAGTAGCATCTTAGTCCTTTCATAAATAAATGTCTCTCTCAATGCTTGGCTTGGCTTCTCCACAGTCGACTGCTAAGGTTGCCCTTAGCAAATCTGGAATTCCAGGCTCTTCTCTCTTCTTCACAATGATTTGATTTCCCCGGGCCCCCCAAATAATATGTTTGAAAATGGCTGTTTCCTAAAAAGGGGAGAAGAAAATGCAGAACAAAGGAGGGAAAAATGACACATCTCAGGAACCCCTTTGGTTCTTAAACAAGTCAGTGACTGAAATGGGCTGTGTGTGTGTGTTAAATCGATACAGTTCATCCCAGCTCTTTCCTCTGCAGAGCTGGCATGTTATCCTGTAGCAATGCAGCACCAGGCTTTCCTGCGGACAGTGCTGCAAACTCCGGCCAGCCTGGGTCCTTACCATACTTCCTCCATCGGGACACGCTGACTTTTCCTTGATGCGTTGCTCTTGGGAAAATTCCCTTGGAAGATATGTCCCTTTGTGCTCAGAGCAGACATCGCCTCATTTTTCCTTTGATGGGGCTCCCTTTTGTAGGCATCAACTCATCGGCAAAACAAGCTGTGTCACGTGTGAATACATTGCCTTCTGAGGGTCACTCACCAGTGCTGAATTCGACCTGGGTACGGAGACAGACTGCCATGTATGATATTTGCTGTGCACAGCTTGCTTGCATTCCTTACCTGGCCAGCTTTCCAGGCTTTGCTTCCCTACCATATCCCTGGTGTGGCTTACACATTGCTAAAGCACCTTGTGGGCAGGGGGACACATCATAGCAGAGCAATGGAGAGGGAGGTGTCGTGTATGAGAGCTGATGGAACAAAGCTGTGTGCTAATGGGGGTGTCACAGGTTCAGCTGGCCCTTTGAGAGGGTTAGGTGCTCAGCTGCCCCCCTTTTGCAGGGTCAACTCACCTCTCCAAGTGAAGGGAGTAAGTCCTAGGGTCCCATGGTAGAAGATGAGTGACTTGGATCTAGGCCAGTTGGGATAAAAGGCAACCTGACTGCAGGGAGATAAGGAAGTTAAAAGGCTCCTTAGTGCTTAGGTAGCTGGGTTGGGCTGTGAGTTGATTAGACTCGGTAGGAGACCAGGAGTCAATGGAAAGGATGTGATTGGGACGCAGCATTTATGTTCAATTGTTTTATTTGGGAGAAATAAAACTGAAACCCTGACGTAAAGGGACTAAAATCCTGTGGCTACCGAGTGTGCTTGATGCACTAGCTGATGAGTTGGCCTGCTGGCTACCCAAGGGGGGTGGGGGGAGTGAAATGGAACCAGGCCCCCGACTGAGCTCGCTGAAGTGAAGAGTTCTCTAAGGGGTTGGAGCAGAAAAGAAAGAAGTCAGGACTCCTTGGTTCTGTTCCCAGCTCTGAAGAGGGAATATGGTCTAATGGTTAGAGCAGGGGAAGGCAGCCAGGATGGCAAAGCTCTGCCACTGATTCAGGGAGGGCAAGTCACCTAACTTCTCTGTGCTTCGATTTCCCGTTCTCTAAAAGGACTGTCGTCATCCCGTGAGGCAGACAATTTATTAAAGGCTTCGTGAACGTCTGTGAAGTGCTGGATCAAGGGTGTGAGATGAACAGAGAGCACTATTAGACAGAGCCCTTGTTGTGGGCCTGTGTGTGTATAAAGACACATTCAACATCAAATATCAACCAAAGTACTCGAAGGAGCTGGCTGGTGCCTGCATATTTCCCTACCGATGCAGCTTCTCTGCAGCAGCAGTGTTTTGCCATGATGTTCAGAGCGTCTATTAAACAAACCGCCCACATGCTGCAGTGTTTCCACTCGGAGAGGGACTTTTTGCAGATGCTTTTTAAAGCTTGATGAAGCTGCGGCTTTTCTCCAGGGCCAGCGCGCGCCAGTGGTTGGAGGCAAATGTGCTTTTGAGTGAGGCATCTCCCCAGCAGGGGATGCTCTGTCCCAACACAGAGTGAGCAGGACACTGAACCAGTTATTTTTCTCAGCCCAGTTCTGCAGTGCATTGTTCACAGGAGACGAAGAGCACAGCTGTGCCTGTAACGCAGAGTCTGTCGCTGCTGCTGTCTGCGTCACTGGCAGCACGATTACTAGAAACAAACTCCTCTGGGCTAGGCTGGGACATGTTTGCTTTGGTGGCTGCTCTTCTACGGCAGGTCCCGCGCAGCCTGTAAGGGCGCCATTGACTTTATGTGGATCCCTGCCTTTCCTTCGTCAGGTTGGGTCAGTAAGACCAGAGAAGAGTTTCTCCATTTCACATTCATGCAGACGCCTTGTGCACAAGTAATAAGACTCTGTGTGCAGGCTCTGCCAGTGGGATCAGCCTCCTGACAGGCTTGTGATTATGCTATATAATAACGACTGGGGCAATACTGTTAATGCCCAGAGGGTAAAGGAAGGACAGTTGCCTTGGCTCAGCTGCTAAGGCTACTGCGATTGCAGAGCTGATGTTTAAAGCAGTGTGCATGTTAGGGGGCCCTGCTCAGGGAGCAGCTTATGCTTCTAGGCAATCGCCCCAGAAATGCCATTAAGGGGCTGGGAATGGGGTGCTGTGATGGCAGCACATGCCCCAGGTTTAACTGTACTCTTCATGGCCAGATAGCTGTATAAGAGGTGGTTTTAATAATCTCTGATGAGCATCTTTTGTGCAAAGAGCTTTACAGCTCTCTGCATCCAATCCCACTGCAAAGCAACCAATGGCATATAGCACCTTGTGCAGCTGGGCTGGGCAAGAAGAAATGGTGGGCCAGGACATCAGTGCAAACCCTGTCTCTTATGGGAAGCGCCCTACGTGCTTTAGCGTCTGTGCAGAGGAGGCAGGACTTCGTTTAACGTCTTGCTTGAAAGGCGCTTGTGTGGAGCTTCATTTATTTGCTTGGCAAAGGTTGAAGTTCTGGGTTTGAACTTGGGACAAGAAGGAGGCTGGTTGACTTAAAAGAGAAGGAAGATAATTTTTTTCCTGCAGGAGGTCCCCTTGGAATCGCCATCCGCACGCCCTCATTTTTACTTCCGTCTCTATCACAATGACCCCACTTGCTGATTGCATTATGAGCAGGCTTGGCAGGAGTTTCATCTCCTAGGGATGCTGTTTTAACAACCTCTCGTTTGCTGTGTTCAGCAGAGCACTAGGTTATTCTGGCTGCAGCACTGTGTAATACAGACCCTCATTGTTTCCTGTCTGTCACATTGTCTCCCTAGATTCCCACATGCAGAGCCTGCATGCAGCACGTAGATGCTTCCAGGCACAGCTAAGCCTTGCTGTCCCCAAGGACAGCACAGCCATCCTCAGGCTAGGAGCTACCTGGCTCCCTTAAAAAAAAGCCATGTGGCTGCTACATTGCAGAATCTCTGCACCAAGCACCAAAAGGCAAAGCACTGGAATTTATTTTAGATACAGTCTCCCAGCCTCCTGTTGAGGAGTAACTTCTGCAGGCAAAGGACATCTACAAAGCATATATCAGCGTTAGGGCTTGCAAAAGTGTGGGGTTGCCACGCAGCTGGTTTTGTACTTGCTTGACTGGATTGTGTAGTGCCTCGCTGGGTGCCGGTCAAAAGATGTAATTTGCCATGGTTTTTTTTGTTTTTGTTTTTTGGGGTTTTTTTGCTCCATGCAACGATCTTAACTGGCTGGGCACTTCACAACTGGAAGTGCACCACAACTGCCTGGCTGGCATCTGAAAGTTCCAGGTGCTCGGCACTTTCTGAAAACCAGGCCCTTTTAAGGCGCCTAAAGCCAAACGTTGAGGCACGCAAACTCAACCCTCATTTTTTAAAAATGGGCTGAGGCTCATGGCAGGTAGAGCTGGAGTAGACGTGTTCAATCAACAGAGACCATTCGCCAGCCAAGCCAGAGGCTAGTTCATCAAGCAGAGTCAGTTTTAGTCAGTAGATGACGGAGTTTGTCAATTATCCCTTTCCTCCCTTTTTCCCCTATTGGAAATTTAAATGCAGAGGGAATTTAAACAAACAAACCAACCAACCAGCCTCTCTTAGGAGCTGACTGCCTCTGCACGTTAGTGAGTCTCGCCAAGAATTCACTATCTTCATGCTCCTTGGGGATCCAGGAGAGTTAGATGTTACAAAATTAAACTGCAGCGGAGACCAGTTTTGCAGAAGCTGGAATCTGATCTGGCAAGAAGTTCCCAGGCCCCGTCTGCTCCCAGAGAAGGTGTCCATCTTCAGAATGCACTGGCCAGAACCCAGTTGTCACCCTTTGCAACCAGGTGTTTCCTTCAGCCTGTCTGCCTCCATTACCCTGCAGTTTTACCCTTCTTCTGTCTGTAATGAAAAGCGAGAGCTGAATGTTTGTATCACCGCTCCACGCGCAGCAATTCTCCAACGATCTGCAAATCACACCCAAGTGAACTTAAAAGGAACAAGTCAGATCCGGGGTGCTTTGACGGCATGTGCGTTAATATCTGTCTGGCCGAGACCCTCTGGAACAGAACACCCTGGGCATTCCCAGCCGTTAATCCAGAGATAAGAGTATCTCTTGGTTAGAAACAGCGGATCTTCATGTGCCAGGAATTGCATTACAAGAATGTCCAAGGCTGTGAAACAATCCCTAGGAACAAGGAAATTTGCACAACACATCACAAGAGGATAGTAATAAACAGCTCCGTATGGTTGCCTTGACTTCAGAGCTGAAGACGCAGGACCTAGTTTTCCTCTCACTAGCACCGTGTCAGCATGTGACTTTTCCATCTTGCTGAAAATAAAGCCTATATTTGGGGAACAGTTATATCAATACAAAATGGTTTTGAAAATGCCACCCTACATATATATTTTTAATATTTGTTTCTCCCATTTTCCTCCTGCAGTGTGATGTTAAAAGATTTTGTGCTATATCTTTAAATTCCCAGGTACTACTACTCAGCTAAAGTAAAAACCTTATACTCCTAGCAATAAAAGCTATAGTGCTGTGTCTCCACCAGGATTTTACAGTGAGATAGCTAATGCATGTTCGTTATCCTACTGTGAAAACCCCCACCTTTTTTGCAGTTGAAGAGAAGCCTATGAGGTGCATAAAAAGGAACCCCCTTACTTGCTTCTGAACTCCAGCCGTCACTAAAAAGAGCACAGTAACAACTACAGGAGAGGAAGTGAAGTATACCTTTTTAATTAAAACTGCATTTGGGTAGGCAGAATGCAGTTACACAATTTGAGTGATTCTGAGTTAAACTGAGGCCCTGCAGCGTAACGGTGCCTGAGCAGAGATGAGAATCAGGCCCTTTCAGTTTAGCCAAGACATAAGGACTAACACAACTATTCTGGCGAAAAGTGTCATGGGATCTTGAATAACCACAAGCGGTCTGGATCTGATAGAAATGTCTCAATTCCAATACCACCACCTTCAGGACCATAGTGGGATTACTGGTTCAATGCTGACGCAGATGGCAGAGTGCCACCTACTGAATCATCAATACCACTTCCTGCACCTCCTAGGTGGCCGTTGGAGGTGTCCTATTCAATACTGATCAGGTTCAAGCTTGCTTAATTTATGAGAACTCCAAAGTTCACAGCTCTAAGCGGTGTGGTTACAAACAAACCTTTTGCTTGGGAATACTGAAAATGAACCTCTTAAAAGGAGACCATCAGGTCAAATTTGTCCCACAATTTACTTTTTTGAAAAACCTAAAACCAGTAGAATTATTTTAATGATTTTTTAAAAATTAAATTAGTTTTAAAAAAGCCAAACTAATATGCCTTCCACTATGGTGTTTGCAACTGCTCTAGAAATGAAATTGACTAGACAGTGATTAAATATAAGTGGGAACTGGTTTGTTCCTGCCCCCCCAACATAAAAATAAGCAAAGCATATAAATAGTTTAAAAATGCTTTGATCATTAATAACCTGAGTTGTTATTTGTGACATAGGTATGGAAATAAAGAAGTATAATTATTCAATGTTGCCAACTCTTATGTTTGGTATTTTTCTTAAAGTCCCAGCTTCTGGAGTCATGTGAGAATCTCTGCTTTTCTTTTTTAAATAAGCTTCTCACCCTCAGCGCTACAGCAAGAAAGCTTGAAAATGTGTCCTGAGTGTAACCTAAATGGTCAACGCTAAGAAAGCCGAAAAGAAAAAGGAACTAATGGTGTATTATTTTTTAAATCTTTAAGCCATTTTTCTGATGTTATGGGGCCTGACTTGTGGCGTTTGAATGGAGCTGGCAGGATGTTCTGCAGCCCCACATCCTGCAAGCACTTATGCATGTGCTTCACTTTGCTACTGTAGGTCCTAAAGGAATCAATGGAACCAATCCTGCAGTGTAGTTAACCAGTTTACAGGATCTCTGACTTTATGTTGCAAGCTCCTTGCTGTGTGTTTGTGCAGTTCTTAGCCCAACGGCCTTTAGCCGCCCCCACGCTACAAATGATAATCTGGGTTTCATCACTTCCTTGCCCCCCATTCTGCCCTCAATACACAGAAGGGGCCTTGAGAAAAGCACCCAGTCCAGCCCCCTGCACCGAGGCGGGACCAAGCAAACCAAACCCAGCCCAGCCCTGACAGCCGTGGGTCCAGGGGTTCCTAAAAACCTCCAGCGCCGGCGCTTCCCCAGCCCCCTGGAAGGCCTGTTCCTGAGCCGGGAAGCGCTTGCCTGATCTCTAGCCTGCCCCGCGCTCTCTGCTCCCCGCCGGCGAGCGGAGCCGCGGGGCCCCTCCCGGCCGAGGGAGGCGGAGCGGGGCGGCGCCGAGCGGGGCTGGGAGCTATTTGGCCCATGTGATCCGGCGGCCGCGGCTCTTCGCGACTGGCGCCCGGGAGCTGCGGGCCGGGGCGTGTGTCTGGCTCCAGCCCTGCGAGCGTCCGGGGCCAGGCGCGCCGCGCCGCGCTGCGGGGCCGGCGGGGGGAAGCCGCCTGGAGCCGGGCTTGCGTGCAGGGGTGGGGCTGGTTCGCCCGGCCCGGCCCGGCCCGGCCCGCGGGCGCCTTGGACCAGGAGCCCCGCAGGAATCGGCGCTGCCCGGCGGTCCCGGCCTCGGCCATGCTCCGGGGCGGAGTCCCCGCGCGGTAGGAAGCGGCGCTGCCGGGGGGCTCCGGGGCGGGCCGGCGGCGGGGGTCTCCAGGCTGTTGCGGGGGATCCTCCCCGGCCCTGCGGGAGGCTGGGGGTGGCATCTCTGGGCCAGTCTCGGAACCAGCCTCCGCCGGGAAAGGCTGCGGGGCTGCAGCCCGTGGGCCCCTGTCCCGGGCCAAGGGGCTAGTGGGAACTTGGCTGGGAGCGGTCCTCTCCCACCTTCCCACACACGGGGGACAGACCAGGGCAGCGCTCGTGTGCTGGCCTCTCCTCCGCCTGCCCCCTCCCCCAGCCAGCCAGCTTTGCAGCTCTCACCTGGTAGGGCGAGTTCACTTTCCTGGTCCATCTCCTCACCTTGCCAACAGTAAATATTTCTCTTCTTCGCTCTCCCGCCCTCCCCCCGTTCACTTGCAGCTGCTGTGCAAACGCTGGCTGTTGGAAACTTTGTTGGGATGAAGATTTTTACTCCCCAAGTTCACTTGGGGGTTGTTTCCTCTCCCCCCCCCGCAACTGAACTAGCTCAATGCAATTTTTTGAAATACCCCCAACCGATACACAACTCGGATTCCTCTGAACTTTCTGCCCTTGTTTGTACGCCTAAAAGGAGCTGTGGTAACTGAGCTACTCTGTTGTAGCATCTTCACCTTAGGGCAAATGTGAATGGCAGACTCCTTTTCATATGAAAATTAGTTAAGATTAGCCAGCCCAACAGCAATTGCCAGTTGTTGCTATGCTATCAGTTGGGGACCTGGGTAATGCTTATTTTCCTTTATCAGAAAACCAAGTGATTGGGATGCAAGGAAATGTTTAAAGGCCAAAGTTCATCTGGTATAGCAGTGTGTGAATTTGAAAAGCAAACATTGATAATGTGGTTCAGAGATTTAAACTAGCTAATTAAGGAAATAAGTTTATTAAATGTGTGCCTTACAGTGCTGCTCTGAATGGTTTCGGAAGTACACCCTGTGAGTCTAATTCATGCGGGTTATTTTTATTACATGATCATTTTGATAGTATAGCATGACTTCAACCCTGCTCTAAATAGATAAGAGAGGTCAGACCTTTTGGTGGATTAACTTCTGTTGCTGAAAGAGCAGACCTGAAGAAGACCTCTGTGGAGCTAAAGAGCTGGTCTCTTTAAGCAACAGAAGTTGGTCTGGCAAAAGAGAGCCTTACCCACCTAATACTTCTAATTTATCGCTTGCAAATTGAAGGCCTAACCTTCTGAGCAGTCCATGTGTAGAATTCCCATTGCCTGCAGTCAGGGATCTGGATACATGGGACTGTAGAATGAGACAGTTGAGGGCCAGGGCGAGAGCCTTGTGAACTGAGCAAGTTGATATGAAATGCATTGAGAATAAGATGGGGCTGTTCCACTTCTTGTAAAGTAATTTTGAAAATAGATGGCATCTTCAAGAGGGACTTAAAATTGCTGCATGGAAGACTCTTACCCCTTGATAGGGGGACGTCTAAATGCTAAATACGCTGAACTGCTCAATCAGTCTGCCTTGCCTTGGCTCATCTGGCTATTACAACTTTATCAACAGCTAAGATGACTGACCTATTAAAATGTAATTTATTCCCCCCTCCTGCCCATTCATCTCATTTTTATATGGCAGCGGCAATAGGAGTGATACGGCTTCACAGCAGAGGGGGAACCCCCTGAAGGGCAATTGTGGTGGTGCAATAAATACATCAGTGACGTTGTCTCTGGCCCGGTCTACACTTACCTTTGGGATTGAGCGGCAGTCTACAAGAGATACGCGAGTGACATAAATCCCTCGCGTATCTCCCATCGACTTCGCGGCGTCTCCTCCACGCGCCATCCACACTGCGCTGCGCCGACGGGAACAGCGGGAATTTGCCACCGTCAGTGTAGGCCCAGCCTCTGTTTCTTCAGAAGTCACTGAAGCGTGTTCTAATGTGATTGAGGTCTTTGTTTTTTGATCCCATATGTTGGCTATGTCTAAGCTGTGATCTGGTGCTCTAGGAACTAATTTGCTGTAATGGTAGCTTCACATGGATGGTGAATAGGCACACAGGAGTTTGTTTAACAGACAGCCCCTCCCGCCCCAATAGGATATAAATGATAGTCTTTAAAATGGGCTGGTCACAAATTGATGAAGGTATTTGATTGGTAGTTGAGCCACATATTACTAATTCCTAACCCTGTGGATTTGTACATAAGCTGCTGCACGCTGTGGCGCTAACACTGCATGAACTGTTCAATCTTCAGGTTCAAGGAGTCGTGCATTAAATCCAGTAAGTTTTTATGTATTTTATTTTCATAGTAGAGTCGTTTATGGTGTGTTTATAGGGGGACACCGAGGTTACATTTATTTGTATTAGAGAGTTTGGTTCTTAGTTCATTTGCAGGCTGGGGGTTAATTTGTTCAACATCTCCCCAGGACTTTTCAGGAGGAAATCTCAAACCAGGCATTCAATGGAATGTAATTGTGGCTGCTGGTCTCGTAAGAATCACAGTTTTGTCTCCATTTCTTCTATTTGGACTCTGGTCGAACACTGCCGTGTATTGTGTATCTTGTCATACTCTTCCATGGGTTTTTAAAAGTGAATTGAAGCCTGGCTATGGAGGACAGTGTCCCCATTGTCTCCTGCCAGGTGCAAAGACGTGGGCTGCTTGCCTTGGAGGTCTTGCTTGATCTTGTAAATGTACCTGAAGATGCAGCTATTCCTTCCAATGTTGTCACGCCGTCAAGTCACTGTTGCAGCATTTGCAAAGGATAACGAAGGTGGTAGCAACAGCTGCCAACAGATTCTTCCTCTCATTATGGTGGCAAGGAGGGGACGGTATTACAGGGTTCACGTGGTAGGCTGATAGGAGGTGCAGTTGGAGTGCTGCTTGGTGCTTCCCTGCATTTGGTGCAGCAGCAGCATTTAGTCCAGATGCAGCTGGAAGTTACTGAGGATGGAAGCAGGTTCTGACTTGGTTCCTAAACGGGCCTCAACCATTCACATGTGAGAGAATGGGACGGGACTGGGAAGGAGATGAGTGGGTCGCACCTAGTCCTTGAGGGCTTGGCCAGATGAGAGAGATCTGCATCTATGTAAGCATGTCAGTGCGACTGTTTCAGGAAGCCAAGCCGTACTGGAGATGCTACACCAGTGCAGTTTATACCTGGTGGGTGTCGAGGAACAAGCCACAACAGTGTAGTATCTCCAGTACGGGAGAATTTGCACTGGGGTTGTAGGAGGGTGATGGCACCTCTAGAACTCAGGCTGCTGCCGGATGACTGTCTAATAGCATGCATTGCAATGAGTGATTTTAGAGCAAATTTCCCTGAGGTAGGTCTCCATCTTACGTGATGTCTGTCAAATGGGCAGCCCTGCTCTTCACGTGAGCAGACTAATAGTGGGAGATTAAATAATCTCTCCCGCTAATGGCTCCTGTAGGGTGCTGGGGCAGGGCACTAGTTAGATACCAGGTGCATGATGCCTCCTGAAGAGAGTGTGCAATCAAGGGTGATGTTCGTGGGAACGTAATAAGTGTGGGAACAGAGGCTTCTGAACCGTGATCTGTGGAATTCTTGCTGCTGGTCTTCAGTTGGCTCGTGTCAAGGTGCTGACTCACTTCCAGCTTCTACGTTACATTAGGCAGCAAACTACTTCCCTAGTGTTGTTCTTCCGTGTAAGCTGTTGCTCGAGTTGCCCCAAGGATGTTATGCTATTGCACATGGGGGAGTGACACATGCAATTGCAAGTCAGTCTGTCAAGGAGACCATATTTTTGTTGTCCAAAGTATGGAGGATGTTTGAGAGCCTTAGACCAGGAGCAAAAACAACAAGAGTCCTGTAGCACTTTAAAGCCTAACAAATTTCTGCAGACATATTATGCATATTACGCCTGAAGAAATTTGGTAGTCTTTAAAGGACTGTCGTTGTTTTTGCGGTATACAGACTAACACGGCTACCCCTCTCAAACTTTAGACCAGGAGTGGAAACCAACCTAGGGCAAACTTGTGCCAAATGATTGTATTTATCTTAAAGCAAACTGGCCACTGGCCCATTCCTATATCAGACCATGGCTTTGGCTCAGCTGGTGTTGGGGGCAGAGGATATAGGAACAGCCTTCCAAAGCAAGTGGCTAATAAGCTTTGTACTGTTGAGACCCACCTGTCTGAGCTGGGTGGCTCGCTGGAGATCTTGGCAGCTGTGTGCTATTTAAGGCAACTTTTATGTGTGCATGGATGTCTCGGGACAAACTATGGTGGGTCACTGAATTAAATGTAACAGACAACTGTTAAAAACAGAACAGGAAGTCTTGAAACTTGGGGTTGGAAAAGAAACCCACTGCAAAGGCTGGATGAGAACTTCAGTGAAGAGCTATTTAAGACCACAAACTCTTTTAAATGTGCAGTTCGGACAAAATAGCAGAAAACCTAGTTCTTGTGTGTAGTTAGGGATGGATTCTAGCAGCCAGAATCCCTGGCTCACTTTGAAATGTGCAAGTTTGGCATTATTGACTTTCTCGGTTTACAAATAATTGTACAAAGCACAGAAATATGGGCACTAAATAGGGAGCTAAAAGCAAAAGCACTTTGTACCAAAGTGGCTGCAGCCAGACCTCGGTACAGATGTTCCTGGCCTGGAATGCTGAAGGGTCTGCTGCACTGTCTTCTGGCCCCTTACCACATCAGATTTGAGCTCCTGTCCTTCGCTTTCCAGGCCCTGCACAATCTCTGCTCTAACTTCCTCCTGCCAGCCTCTGCGCCCTAGGCTGTGCTTTCACTGCAAAAAAGGTGAGTGATTTAAATTTTTTTTTTCGTGTCAAGATAGCAACCAATGTAAAATCCCAGTGGAGACCAGGCGAAAATAGTTACCTTGCTATGGCAAGTTGAGGTCGACTCTCCTTAAATCTCCCACTCCTTGCCTGTCATCAAGCTACCTTGATGTAAAAACCCTATTCTGCTTTTTTGCTGTTAAGACCGCCTCCGGCTTTGTGGCTTGTTTTCATCTTAGCCTAGTCATGCTGCCCCTGTTTGGCATTTGCTCTCTTTTCATAGGGACTAGTATAAATGAATGGCCATTTGAATATCGGCCCCTCTCTTAATATTTTAACACATCTCAGTGGCTGGGGACAGATGCTCAAATGCGGCCTTGCTAGTTTCTTTTCGACCAAATCTACGGTAAATCTACGCTCGAGCAAATCTATGCTTGAAGGTGCCAAAAGCGAAACTTGAGTCACTGTTGGAGTCTGTTCCAGTGCCTCCCTCTGCTCAGAGTCAGATCCTCGTTGCTCTGAAAGCCAAGGCAAAGTAAATGAGCGGGTTCTGGGTAACCAGGTGGAATCGTACACGAGGAATGTCCCTCAGATAGCAGCTGCAGTAACGCAGGTTTAGTGGGTATTAAACATTGGGAAGCTTCCACATTGTATGTGATAAAAAGAAAACGAACGCATGAATTTGGCCATTTATATGCCTAATCCAGGGGTTTGGATCACACATATGGATCACATGGCTCTGTTACTGTGCTCTTTGCTTGGTTGCCAGAAAATCTAAATGAAGAGGGGGAGGCACTTAATGCTAGTTAAAGGCCTTGGTGAGCTTCACATCTCACTATGGGGCTGAATAAGCGTTCATTAGGATGTTTGGCAATGGGCCTGTGAGGATTCCCCTTTACACGCACACGCCCCTCTCCCCCATCCTTAGTACATCTTCTTAAATAGCTGTGGGGCACATGGGGTTGGGAGATGCCTTGTACAGTTGCTGTGTGTGTGTACATGACTGTCCTAAAAAGAGAAGCGTAGAGAACTGCATCCCAAAAGATCTGGAAGCAAAGCTGGGATTATACTAGCTTGGGGACGCGTAGCCTCCTTGAAGCATGGGTCCTGAAGTACTAAACCGGCAGGTGGGGCTTTCCCAGGTATGAGGCAAAAAATGGTGGAAGGGAAAGAAGGTTCTCATATGTTTAAAGCATCCTTCAGGACAGGCTTTTCTTCTATTGAGGGTGGGTAGAAGTTAGTGTAGTCTAAACTAAATATTCGCAGTGTAATTATTTTGTTTAGGGACGTGACTTTCATTTTTACCAAAACAGTTGTTCCAGTACAACCCCTAGTAAGGGCACAGATACACCAACATAAGGCAATTTTATACCAGTATAACTTACTCTGGTACAGGAAGGGGAGTAAACCTTATTGGAGTAAGGCACCTTTATAGTTCTGTAACTGTGCCCCCCCATTGGGATACCGCTTTAACTGTACTGATAGCTAAAGCAGTACACAAGGCCCTGGGTACTTCTGATTGACACAGGTTTGCTAACTTCGCTGGAACCCACTTCTTTACTTTACTTTGAATAGTCCTTGTGTTCTCTGGACACTACAATTAAAAAATGACCGTTCCTTCCTCTAGCCATCTGACAACAAAGTAGTGAGAGTAAGTCCATTCTCCTTTTACTGAGATCTTAAAGATTTAGGGAGTTATTTCCAGCAGAGCTGGTCATGTGTGACTTTCAGACAAGGTTACTGCCGCTCGATTACTTAGCAATCATTTATTTATAAGCTAATGGAAAGAGCCAAACTCATTGACCGGTTTCAACATATCCTGATGGATCGATTATTCTCACTTTGCCTCGCAAAGAGCTGCCTCAGCCAGGGCCTCTTGGTTTACATTTTGCCTAGATCGTCTCCATTTGAAATCCTAGTTGGTGGGAGACAAAGGGCTGGAGCCACCGAAACATATTTTGCTGACTTGGTTGCTGGGGCTTTGCTTCTAAACCGTGCTAAGGAAGAAACGTCCTCGTGGGTGCAGGCTGATCACTGAATAGGGAGAATAGCATTTTGCAACAATAGCTCTTTGGAACCTGAAACTGAATGGAGAGAGAGGGTTGAATGTTGCATGTCTTTGCTGGTCTGGGCCTGTGTGTAAAAGCCAGGGCCTGAATGAGCTGTACTTGTGCTTCAGTGAGTCTGACAGTTCTCTCTTCCTCTGAGCTCGGCAGTAGCCATGCGGGCTCGGACGGATGTCCTATCTCCTTAATGGACGCTGCTGCCTTCAGCAGCTCACTTAGCGCTCATCAGCTATAAATAGTCCGCTTGGCGGGGAGGCTGCTAGGGTCAGGGAGCCATTTACTACTGCAGTAAAAGTGGTGTTAAGTGTGACCCTCCCCTCTCTCTCTCTCTCTCTCTCTCTCTCAATCTTATCACTGAGTCCTCGTCTTAACAAGAATGCTATTCTGGTTTCACTTAAGTCTGTTAGACTGCTGGAAATCCTTGTGTGGACACGCTTAGTTTGTCTCCGGTTTCTAAGTGACTTGACTTATTGAAGATGAAATAAGCCAGCCCTGATCTGAAGCCCGTGTACACCCATGGGCTTGCACCAGTCTAACAGGCAGTCGAAGTTAAACTGAGGACAAGGCCTACATTTCAGTGTTAGGTTCTGCTGGCAGCTAGCTCGCTCCTACGGAATGAAGGAACTCCACCAAAACGCAGTGGGTCTATATGTTCTCCGGTGCGTGACAATTCTCTTGCAGGTTGGGTGAGCAGTTGTTTGTTCTCAGCTGAACCTTGGACACCGTTGAGGGGTGAGGCGTGCTAAAATTGGCTGCAGGCCAGCTTTGTGGTGATCAGAGCAAGCTTTACAAATAAACAACTGTTGAGAACAGGTAGAAACGCTTTGTAGCCCTTCTGTGGAGTGGGAAAGCACACCACGATCAGTCGGCTATCTGCATGGCCCCCACTTGCCTCATAAATGAGTGTATTATGAGAGGCTGAGAAGCTGTTTCACAGGTGGGAAACAGTCCTAGCGAGTGAATTGCCTGAGTTGACACAGGACGTGTGGCAGTACTGGGAAATGAACCTGGATTTCTCCAGCTGCCTTAACCATAAGGATCCTTCCTGTTTCTCACCCTTTTGCAGGCGGGAGTAACTTGATATTTAGAGTGCTATACTGACTCATGTCGTGCACATTTTTTCCCCTGTCCAGTTCTTGCTTAGTCACAATAACGCTGCTCAGCTGGAAGTAGATGGCAGCAATTTGCTCTTCTAAACACTTGAATGGTTTTGCAGGAGTCTAGTTAGCTTTAAACCTGCATTCCTTAGTTTTGGCTTGTCCAACAGTCTCAAATAGATCAAGGTTAATTGTAAACTATTTAGCTAGCTCCAACACTTAATCATGTCACCCCTTCAATCCAGTGAAGATCGGACTGTTCTGATCAATGTTCCATTTGGAGACACCAACGCTGGTAGTCTGGAAAAATCCTCTGTGACTGATATGGCAATTTCTGGGAATATTGTGGACAAACTTCATTGAATTAAGTTTGTTTCTTAGGAACTTGGTGTATTGAAAATGCCAGTGTTTGTATTGCTGTAGGATTGTGCATAAGTTCTCTAGGAGATATGACTAATGTAAATTTTAGGTAGTGTTACGAGCTTCCAAAGACTCTGTGAAACAGCGAGTTAGACTGACCAAGCGAAGTGGGATACCTAGGAAGTTCTTGGGTGAGGGGAAGGTAATTTCTTTTCTCTGGATCCATCCTTTGGAAGCTGCTCCCAGCGGAGAAACCCATTGTTTGAACGCCAGTTACACAAGGACATGATCAGAGGCCCAACCTGGATCAGGGTGACTTTCGGATGCACATGTGTGCATGTTCTGAGCCAAGCAGTTATGTACTTTGACCACAGAAGGGCTTGGCATTTGAAGGTCTGCTTGTGCCTCGGAGCCCTTGCTGGACTCGGGGTGATCACTCAGGTTGCATGTCGGTTTTTATTTTTCACCTGTTTCTTGTCTATTGCTTGTACGTTAAGAATAAGCTTGGAAAGGGTGCTGTGGTAACGGAACTGTGGATAATTCTGCCGTTTAGAGCCTCTGAGGAAGGAAGGCAAAGCAGGCCTATTGTGGCAGACAGTATTGCTGGGGGATTCACCGTGAAGGCTGGTAACTGAGCAGCCTGGAAATAGGTCAGCCCAGGAGTGGGAGAGACAAGAGATGACAGCTGGGGAGGCAGGCACCTAGCGCAGGTTCCCTTGCTGGACCATAGAGGGGCAGTTGCCCAGAACGCTGACACTGCATGTTTGTCTGAACTCTCTCCTTCTCCGCAGGCCTCTTGCTGTGCTGATCGGGGGTTCTGGATAGTGCCCTCTGTCACTAACTGAGGAGGCTCTGTTCTTTCATAGTATGGCTACAGAGGCAGGGGAGCACTGAGATGAGTGAAATCATGACTAGGAGCCAAAGAATGCAGCCTTGCGCTACACGTGGCTTTGCATCTGGTATGTAAAGGAGGAAACATGCCCACGGAATTACTTAATTTTTTCAATGTTATGAGACTGTGACTGGGAACCAGGATGTCTGATTGCTTTTCCTGGGAATGTCCCTGACGTGGCGTATGACCGTGGGAATGTCCCTGTCGTGGCGTGTGACCGTGGGAATGTCACTTCATCTCTGTGCCTCCATTTCCCTGTTTGTAAAACAGGGATGCTCTGCCTGCTTCACAGGAGGGGTTGCAAAGAACAGTGTTTGTAAATTCTTTTGATCCTTGACTGAAAGACGCAACAGTAGCGTTTAATAATTAACGTGCGTGTGTGCGTTCTGTGTAAACAGCTTCACAACAGTCCTGTGAGGTAGGCAAAACCCTTCACATCTTAAACTTGTCTGTTTCCAGACTTAACTGGCATGCCCGGGCCAGTGGGGGTGGGGCTGTTGGCACAGCTAGGATTAGAAAGCAGGAGATCCTGGATTCCATTTCTTTGTTTAGCAGTAGCATGGTCTTGCAGATGAGTTCTCCATGCTGAATAGCATTGAAGTTTTCCCATGGTCGTCTTTAATAGTACGTTGACCCAGCCCAATACACGTGTGCCAAAATAGTTTATAATACTGCTTAGCTAACATGCAATTATGCACTTATATAATTTTGATGGCAAAGGTGATGCAAGGGAACTCAGGGTATGTCTACGCTGTGGAGACCCAGTAGTATAGATACAGTTTACATCTGTGAAAGGGTTTTCCAGGCAATGTAGGAACCCCACCTCCTTGAGTGATGGTAGCTAAGTCAACAGAAGTGCTCTGGGGTTAAGGTCATAACTATGATAGGTCATGATGGCACTTGGGTTTTGGGGGGAGGGGAAGGAGAGTTTTTCACCTTGATTGATGTAGCTATGTCCACCTAACTTCAGTGTAGACCATGGCCAAGGCCCGGTCTACACTTACCTTCGGGATTCGGCGGCAGTCGACGGGAGATACGCAAGTGACGTAAATCACTTGTGTATCTCCCATCAGCTTTGCAGCATCTGCTCCACGCACTGTCCACACTGCGCTGTGTTGATGGGAACAGCGTTCCCTTCCACGCAGCGCTACGCCACTTACGGGGTAGTTTTCCTGCATCGCTTGCTGGATCGACTGAGCGGTGAATTCCTTTTGCAAACTACACTCCAGTGGTTGGCTAACGTGTCTACTGCTGTGTCTCAGAATAGCAAGCTATTCCTGGATACGCGTGAGTGGTTTCGTTCCTGGCCACTGTCTGGCTATGCAGAGCAAACACTTGTCTGTCTGTCTGTCCAGCATACAAAAGATAAACTGATGGCGTGAATGAACTGGCCCCTCAGCCACTCCAGGCATCATTCCCTCTCGTTAAGGAGTGGGCCTGGTGGCTGTTTGTGGTCAGGGGAGTTGGAGTGGTTGGACTGGGATTTGCAATGTCTAGGTTTAATTTCCTGATCTTCCATGGGCTACTTGTATGGTCTTGCCCAAATCTCTTAACCTGCCTGTTCCTCTCTCTGTCCCTTCCTGGGTGCTGATGATAACTCTCTGGGCTTAAGGCGCTTGGATGTTGTGGTGGGCACGGGAGCCATGAAAGTACCTAGAGACCCTGTAAAAGTCAGAACCATTTTTCTGCCCCTATAAACTGCTGGTTTTGGTCAGGCTCTCCTGCAAACAGGGTGCTTCCCAGGAAGCCTTGCTTTCTACTGCCTGATTGCTTCGCAGTGTCTTCGCTAGCCCATGAGGCTGTGGAAGTTTGTCCTCCTGTAACAGTGAGGTGGGGTTTCGAGTCAGGATCCCAATGACGGGCACTTCACCAGCTTACTTCACCTGGCGATACAAGTGAAACAAGGTCACTTGAGCTCCTTGACTCTGGTCCTGGATATCCTTTAATAAAGTGGCACTTGGTACGCTCATCACCTTGAATTACTGCGCAGCTCTGCCAGTAACAGAGGTCCTGCCTGCCTTTAAGGCATCACTAGTACAGCAGATGGGGCGGTTGGAAGGCTGGACAAACTTCTCTCTCTCTCTCTTTTTGCCTTGTCATTGTCTTAAGGGAGGAACGTGCTAAGCTGGCACCAGACTAAGAGGGTTCCAAAAACCCTTGGCTGTGTCTATGGTAGCAGGCTTCTAGGGCTACATGGCGGTAAAAAACCCCTGTCCTGTCCTGTCAGCGCTACGGCTTCCAGTGTAATACCCTCCCTGGTGAGTTAAAGCTACAAAGCTTGCAGGGGAGCTCTGGCTTTAGTCTTGTAACAGTTCAGTTCTTGGCTAACCTTTTTGTGGACCTCTTGACCAGTATTTATGTACGTGTGTCATCAGCGTTCGCTACGTCTGTGTTCATCTGCTGGCCATTCCTTAGCGTGCAACTGAAGTGTAGCAAGTCACTGTCAAGATGTTGCTAATGTTGCTGCACCTAGTTGTCCAGCATGGTTGACTGACCGGAACAGAGGGAAACGGAGACTGACTTGGAGGGAGATACCAGGAGTTGGTGGCACTTGTAGACTTGGTTTTTGGTTCTGTAATGATCTGGCCAGTGGATGGACCTCGCCTCCCTTTGAACGTGAGCCTTTCCTGGCTCTGATGTAAATGTCTGTTGCCATTACTCTGTATTGTGACAGGCTTACATGATCACCATCTCTTTAGTAGTGACACTCTAATTAGCTTCTTCCCACTCTAGTCACAGCAATTCTGCAATCTCAGAAATGAACGTTTTAATGCAGCTCTGGTACAACGTCAAGGCAAGCCCTATCCTTTAGTTCACAGACCAGTAGTTTTGAGGCTCGTGCAGCCTGAACTCTCTAGTGGCACGCTCATGTTAGAGCGAAGAGTTCAGCTGTTTCAAAGATATATGATCAGGGCTAGGAGTGGGAAGGTTTCAGTATGTGGAAATTGGAGGGGTTAAACCTGTGATTTTTTTTTTAAACAGCTGCTGAAAGGGGCTGGATTGCTGATGCAGTTTTCTGCACTATTCAGTTCTGCAGCAACACATTGCCTCACTCCCAACCTGGAAGGATCACTAGTTTGATCTCCTTCACCTCTCCCCAACAAGGTTAACTGGTGCACACTGGGCTAGGACACCACTTCCCCCAGCTCACTGAATATCTATGGTACAGTATCAACTCCATCTCTAACAATCTGACTGGGCTTAAAGCGATGACTTAGAGGTGAAATGCTGTGTAACTCCTCACCAGTCGTCTGATCCGTCAGGCTGCCTGCAGACTGGTGCCTCGTGCTGTTGATTTGGAAGGGGAGCATGTGTTCAAGACATGCCCCCGCTCCCACCATGTGGGGTCGGGTCGGGTCAGGGCAGGGATGCTGCTAACGTGACAGACTGAGTGAGCATCTTTCTCCTGCAGTCTCCCCACTCGCTGCCAGTGACTGCCCTTTTCATAGCACACGGCTCTGCCTGAAATCAGGCTTTAGGTCCAGGGTTCTCTAGGTCACCTGGTGCTTGTAGTTTTCTGGCAGCAGTAGCCTGCCTTAAGGAGTGTGGTTTAGTGGACTGAGGACAGGGCTGGGAGCCAGAAGGAATTGGAGGCTAATTCCAGCTGTCCCACTGACTTGCTGTGTGGCCTTGAGCAGGTCCCTTAGTACGTCAGCCTTATCCTTACAGAAGAAGAAATTTGCTTAGCTGAGCTGTTCATATGGTACTGATTTGGGTGGCGCTGGCTAACGCAGGAAGCAGCGTTACTTTGTTTTGGAGGCTGATTTCTTGTGAAGTAGGAACTCCTTTTGAGTGTGTGGGGGGGCAACTCTGGTGGTTAGAGGGGGAAATGAATCAGTTTTGTTGACACCCTGGAGATGCTGTAAGTGGGCATTGTGGCTACCACATGTTGTCTGGAAATGCTGGTGCATGCCGGAAACCTTTCCATTCTCATTTCTGGACGCTGGCTCATCAGAAAGTCACAGTGGGAAGGAACTCTTTTTTGGATGCATGCCCAACATTTGTTCAGACGAGATAAGCAAGGACACTTGCAGTAGAAGCTTTCTTGGATATCGCCTGCCTTCTAGCCTTCCCTTTCCCCGTGGATTATGAGTAATCAGCACAAGTTGGGTGAGTTTCTGGAGCAACTTCATCATGAAGCTGCAAAATAGCCGTCTTGAAGACTGAAACTTTTCTTTTAATACTCAAAAACTTCTGACTCAGTGAACGCCTTAACACTCAACTTCCTTTGAAAGGAAACTGGGATTGATGCCTCTAGCAAACACACCGATAAACAGAAGTTATGAATCCTGGTGTAGTTTTAATTCCTGACATGTTGCCTGGGTCACAAATGGACCTGAGTTTGTGCCTCTGTTGGAGATTCACTGCGCTGTCAGCTCTTGATAGTCTGTATGAGAAAGGGAGATGGGACCAGAACGCCAGCGGGTGTGAGTCTGGTTTCAGGTATAGGCAAACTTGCTCAGTGTTTACCTGAGTCTAACCAGCTCTGTTGGACCTGCACTTCCTGGTGTTCAAAACTCATCTTAAGGGGGGGAAAGCAGAATTTAAATCCCCAGCAATCAGCTAGTGGAAGAAAAATCTGAATTCCTAAACCAGATTGCAAAACTCAGCGTCTGAGTTACTGTCACTCGTCTAACCAGAAAGGTTGGTACACTGCACATTGCCTTGGTGTAAGGGAAGAAGGCCCCGACTTCAGGATGGCAGCTCAACCATCCTCTGAAGGTTCCTTCCTCCTCCACCCCATTCAGTCATTGTGACTCTGATAGATCAATAGCAGTGCCTTCAAGATAAGCACTCCTGGCTGACACCCCTTGTCTCTTACAACCACGTTATCCCCAAAGGAATAGCATCTAATGCAGAGGTCCCCAAACTGTGGGCTGTGCTGCCATAATATTCGGGGGGGGGGGCGTAGCAGGGTCTGGGCCAGCCTCCCATGTGGGGTGGGATGGGAAGGGAGCAGCCCCCGGGGTGTGTGGCCGGCCCTGGCTCCTGCCCTGCACCTGGCCCGGGCTGCAGTTCTGTCCCCTGGTTTCTGGGGTATGGGGACTGGGTAAGGGTAGGCGAGGACCCAGAAAGGTTGGGGACCACTGATATAATGCAAACTCATGTAATCTGACCTTCTTAAAACTTGGGATGCCTCCAGAACTTCAAAGCAACTCTGATCTCCCTAACCAATGGATTTCCACTCAGTGCTAGGCTCATACAATCTAATGACCTCAACTGCTTGCTATGTAACATGAAGAAGCTTTAAGTATGTTGGCTGGAGCTGTTCTGCTAGTGTCAGATATCCAGAGAGCTGGCTGCAGGTAACTTTCACACCAATAATATGGACAACTCGGTTGCTGATGGAGGTGTATACAGAAATGATCTGAATTAGAACCATACTGTGTGTGAGGGACATGGAAGTCCATGAGAGTTCTTTAAAAATTGGGTGAAAAGGATAGGAAAGTTGGGTTATGGGCACATGAGTTCAATTTCTCAGCATTTTAATTAGAGAATGGTATTCCAACCTTATCTTGACTAAACGAGCTTTTCCTTGTATTATCCTGTAGATGCTTCCCTAACTAGCTTAATGCAAACACCCAACCTTGCACTCAGTGTCTGACCAAGTGCACATCTCATGTGCAGCGTAAGCCCAGTATAAAAATGTAGAGAAGCCATTTTTCGCTTGTTCTGATCTATCCCTGATTGGTTTATTGTCTGTCCATGGCTGGCTGATTGAAAAACAAATTTTCATAAATAGACAAAATTATGCTTGAAACTAACTTTTCCCCCAAGCAAAATAAAGTTGTGTGACTATAAATAAGGAAACTAGCTACAGGTTCTCTGAGTGAATTGGTCTGTGTCTGTAGGAGCCTTGTGAATATTTTCTTGTAAAGTAACAACTATTTTACTTGCTGGATGTTAGTTTTTTAAGAGGCCTGTGATGTTGCTTAATACCTCTTGGGCATAATTGGAAAGCTGGATTCTGTTCAAATTTATGTAGTAGCAACAGTTCAATATACTTTTCTCCTTCCCTTACCAGAGGGAGCTGAGGTAGGCTACTGTAGTATGACAATCTTCTTGCCAATACCTAGCACTTTAAAAGAAAACTGTCCATTTGGGGTGTTTAAACTGTCCCTTACTGTAAAAAATGGAATTTTAAATGGCATTGAATCAAAGGCCTTGACTATACTAGAAAAACCAAAACCCACAAGTAAACACAACTACTAGTGTGGATGAAGTCATTAGAACAGGGTAAAAAAATTTTGACAAACTTTTCTGGAGAAAAATGCAGATTTGGTAACACCAAAACATCTCTCAAACTTGTGTCAATTCTACTGAATTGTTTTGGTCAGAAAATATAAAATAGAAACATTTCATTTTTTAAAAAAAGTCAAAACAATGATTCAAAGCTTCAATTTAAAGGAAACTTCTAAACATGTAGACATTAAAGTGCAATTGAAACAAGACTTTGTTTTGAGTTGAACAAAGCATTTAATTTGACAACCTTTTTTTTTTTTTCAATTTTTTGGATTTGCCTGCGAACTGAAAAATCCACTGTTCAGACAGCTCTGCCAGTTAAACCGGTGTAAATGCTTTTATACTGATAGAGCCCGGTATGAGTTTTGAAGTGGAAGAAGCTTTACTGAATAAGTCTTCATTATATTGTTATAACTGCATCCATACTAGAGCGTCCATAGTGCTCTATGAAGCATGTAAAAGCAAAGTGCCTGTGCTGAAATGCTTGCAGTGTTGCTTAGACAAATACAAAATAACTAGGTTTGACAGGGCTAGATTTTTACTGGTGTATGTCAGTGAACATCAGTTTCACTATGTACACACAAACCAATGGAAAATAAGTCCACCGATGATAAAAACTCAGAGGGACAAAGTATGAAAAATGATGCTTGAGAACATCTAAAGGTTTAATTTTAAGGATAGTTGGTTTTGACATGGGATTTAGAAACTGTAAATGGTTAAAGATTTTTTTTAGTCTTAATGCTTACTGTCATTAAATTGTCTGACCCCATAATTTCCTGCACCTGTGAAAACTTAAACAGATAAAAATAAAACGTGAAAATAAACATCAATGTTATCCGTCAGAATTATATTTTTAAAAAATTGAATTCTGCCAAGCCCTAATTAGCTTGAATTACAAAGCGTGGAGCTCAACATAACAGGTCATGAAAGGAGTGGGCCAGAAAGTGCTGACCGAAGTGAGGAGACTGGGTATTAAATTTCCTAGCCTTTATTGTGGGATGCTTTCTCAGGGCTGCACTATTAGCATTCCTCTCTCACTGCAAATAATGATTTAACATTTGACCTCCCTTGATTTGGACTCTGGTGCACCTCAAAGGTGGCATAGCAGGTGGATCCAGATGAAGTTTTGTATTACTTTACTGTGATGTTGGCTTCCAGGGAAGCCATGCTGGGATAACTTAAACAGGGAAAACTATCCAGCCCTTTGGCTAGCACCCAGACAGCCAAGTCAAATATGATGGGAATTATGGAAAATCTTTATCCATCACATGTAAAAAAGTTCTCCCAATCCCAAAGGAGCAGATGCATTACAGAAGACGTCAATGAACAGTTCAGATCTTACCCAAATACATGCTTAAAGCCAATCTTCTTAACTAAACTAATATCTACTAAAATAAGGCAAGAGTAAGGATTAAAAGGTCAATGTATGTACACAGATGAAAGTAAAGTCAGTTTCAAAGTGGAGATAACTGAATTGCAGAGTTCTTAAATTGCTCAAACAACTTAGGGGTCATCAGTCCTTGTTTTGCAGTCCAGTCAAGAGAAATGAAGACTAAATAGTCCATACACATTGCCCAAATTCTCCCATGCAAATTAACAGGCTGATTCCAGGCTGGTGCTGGGATCTCAATTTTGTGATCCAAACTTTTCCTGACAAACTTGGACAGATTTGAGATAAAAAGGATCAGTCCATTAGAGTCTTTGATAGATCTGTGCAGGCTGACCCAGATCTTCTTGACAGCAGGTACCTCTTTGAACAACTAAGAGATGATTAGTTGAGACTCTGAAGTATCTTCTCCTATGTCTTGTGCACACTAGCTAGTTAGGCTAGCACAAGGTAATTGGCCATGTACAACCATTCACAGGTATTTATTACTTCAATTTTCAAAGAGAAGTAAAAACAATAATATTGTTCCATCTAAACGTTAATATGCTCCTTTTGAATGCTTAATCAATAGAACAGAAGTAGACCGGAAAGCAGTTTATCTACCTTGCTAACCTCTAACGAGATGTACGTAAGCAACATCAAATAACTACCAACCATGCACTTGCATATCAAAGCTCTATTTGTATTTTCCTGTAATATGTTTTTAAAGGTCAGATTTAGGCTATGCAGCTTGCAGACTTGCTTAGCCCTTTTTGGCCTGGTGTCCTATTTGTAAACCAGCCTAAGGGGAGGAGTCGCTGAGCCCAGGGTACAACTAATTCCTTGGGATAACCAATGAAAAAACAGGAAGGGGTGTGAGGGTCACAGGTTTTAAGGAAGAGAAACAGAGTGGGACACTGAGCAGAAAGCCTTGGACAGTGCCCACTGCTCCAGGAAGGTGTCGAGGGAGCCAGTGGACGCTGCCCAGAGGAACTCTACCCAAATGCATGAGTTCACGAGGGAATGAAACACGGAGCCCTGCAAAAAGTAGGTCCAGGTTTCTGTTAGATTGTTTCATGAGCTTAGCCTTGTTTGCAAGGGGACTGATTGACTGGCTGCAAAGAGCAGAACTAAGGAAACTGGCTCTGCAACAGCTCTGTTCCCTGCCTTTTGGCTGTACCATAGAAGGACCCGTTCAGCAGGTGAGGCCCAAAATTCAGGCACTCTTGCTTTCTAAAAGTGAATCCTCCTAGTGATATTTTCTTACCTTTTTAAACTAAGTGAAAATAGTCCTTTTATTCTGGACTCAAACATGCATTCCCCTCTGGGGTTAACTCTGCAAACCTAGTGCTGCTTTTCATGCTGGTGCATGATAACCTGAAAGTGAAACTGGTTTTGAAGCCAAAGTAAAGCTGACTGGTGCCTCTTCATTGTCTAAGCAGAGTGAGAGGCAAAAAGTAAACAGCATATGTAAAGCGGAAAAACAGATTAATTCTTAATCAAAAATATAAGTAGCAAGTGAAATTGTTCTGGGAAAAATCTTCTCACCTGCCAGTCTCTCTGAGGTCCATGAATGCTAAAGAGAGATGATTTGGCTTTTAAAATGGATCACATAGACAATTCCTGCCATTCTAACCTGGGTTTCCTCAAAAGCTGATGAACAGCTGCTATGTGAGTGGGACATGGGTACCAGTGATGGGGTTTACAATCCAATAAAAAGTTTTGATAAAGAAAACGCAACTTCTCTCCCCTGGGAGATGGACGGTCTGGATTTATCTGGTGCTTTAGTGTGCATCTATGTTTTTGGCGTGCCATCTCTTTTGTGGAACACATCAGAATAGTTTTGAACGGGAGGGGAAAGCATCTCTTAATTCTACAATTTCTGCTTTCCTGGGTATGGAAGGATTTTTCGCAGTATGTTCCCTCAGGAAATAACCTGAGATCTCCTTTCAGCTGCAGGCTTGGCCAGGCTGCCCTGCAGCCTCCTTTCCTAACTCCTGCTGGAATGGGATAGGCCTTGTGGCTCTTTTGATCTGGTGTATCCCAACTTGCATTCAGTTGTAGACTCTTTAGGGCAGGGACAGTCCGTTTGCTTGTGAATTTAATGCTGCAGGTCCTCTTTGGGATTTGTGGATGTTACTATAATACTAGAAAGGGGATATTTTTCCCTTTGCAGCTGTGGGAAAAACTGTGCGCTATTGGCTCGGATTCTTTTCCCCACTCCCATCCAAAAAACTTTCCCCACTATTTTCTCACAACTTCAGTGTCATTCAGAAAACATTTACATGTGAAGCTTAATCTTAATTTTAGGGCTAATGAAATTTGGCACCAAAGAAGCACTTCAGATTAAATGCTTTTTCCAGTCTTCATGCAAAAATTGCCATCTGTGCACACCTTGTTTTATTGCCATTCCAAGACTGCCGAGAGCTTTACCTATTTTTATTTTAAATTCTCTCAGGTTTAACTTGTTGCTTTGCTAGCAGACTGCAGAAGCAGGCAACTCATGGAATAGTACTGCTGCTATGTTAACCCTTCTTGTTAGGACTTCTATAACCTTTGGCAAGAGGTGGGATTTTACTCTTATTTTTTCTAAGTGTACAAATATTCCTGCTTCTAATCTGAAGGCACTGGGGCGGAAGGTGGTGGCGGTGGGTTAGAAGATGGTGTTCCTCTTCCAGGCTGGGAGGGGAAGCTGATGAGAAGATTTTAGTTTTGCACCAGCTCAGCATAGATGCCAGAGCCTAGAACTGCTTTCTTTGGATCTTTGGCATGCTACCCTGTCAAGAATCCGTAACGTGAGGAGATCCCAGATGGGGCTTTGACACTGTAAATGTACAAAGCCACTCAATAATTAGACAATAGACTTGGAGGAAAGATTGCATTTAAAAGACAGCTCAAGCCACAAATGGTCAAGAGGCAACATAAACAAAGGAAAGATGGAAATCAGCCCCTTCTCTGCGCAGAAAGCAGCACTGGTTTAAAATTGGTCTTTAAAAACACCTTTAAACTGGTGTCAACCCATCTGCGGACCCTTCTCCAGATTGAGTGGCATGGTTGGTTACCTTAGAGATTCCTAATGAGCTGAGTTAAGCTAAAATAAGCCTGGTTTTCACTGAAATCTGACCTTTAATTACAACAATGCAAATGAATGTTGACGTGCCCTAACTTTCTAACGCCTTTGACCTCATTTTAACTTAATTAGCATTTTCATAAACACCCAAAGCCACTGATTCAACCTCATTCTACCAATGATAAGAACTAATGTATGTAGAAGCAGTTACAGAGACTAACATTCAAGGTTTGTCTGCACTTAGCGCTGCACCGGTGCAGCTGCGCCTATGCTGGTGGGAGAGCTGCTCCTGTCAGCGTAGATACTCCACATCCCTGAGAGGCAGTAGCTATGTTGACAGGAGAAGCCCTCCTGTCGACGTAGCCCTGTCTACATTAGTGGTTAGGTCCATGTAATTACATCACTTGGTGAGAAATGCAACCCCCTGAGCAATGTAGCTCTACTGACATAAGTTGGTAGTGTAGACCAAGCCTCAAACTGGCACTCTTCTTTCCTGATAGAGCTGCCTTTGTATACGCTGTATCTACCTAGCTCTCCGAATGTGCGAAGTGCTTTAGATGCTGAGTAATGCAAGTCCCTGTTCAGAAGAAGTTAGTGTAAGGGGACTGTGTGCAAAGGAAGCGAATGCATAAGATGGGGGCAGAAAGGAATATGTGGGGTAGGCGAAGGGTGGAATTTGATTGAGGAAGAGGCGTGTGTGCGTATGTGCTCTTAACCAGCTCCTGGGTGAAAGGTAGTAAATTACTGCTTCTTGGAAGAAGAGATTTCTACCCACCTCTAATTCATAAAGCAAATCTTGAATGTGACCAAATTTAAGACCCAGTATTCTGCCTCAGTTGTGAATAATATGCATATGGCCAGCTATGAAATCTTGTTTGTGGCAAGCTTGCTGAAACTCCACATCAGAGAGTAACAAATCAGAACCACTTTTTGCTGATCTGTATAGGCACACCACACTACATGCCTATCTGCTGCTTTGTGGGCAGCATGACTGTCTCGGCATAGGAAGGGTGATCTCTAAAGAGGTTGAGGGGAGTTGACAAGAACTGTCTCAATCTGCTTTTGCCTCTGTAGGATTGGAGGTGGTGGGTATGTGGGGGAATGGTTATACATGCCAGTGGTTCACAACAAAGCTGCTAGATCAATCGCCTCTGGCCTTCCTATGGCTGAGAGAGCATTTTTTTCCCTAGCAAGTCGGGTTCAAACAAGTTACAACCTGAGTGAGCTAGGCAGGGACTGCTCTGATGTTTTGAACTAGCCTCATCCCAGAGTACAAATTAATCCAGAGTAGACCTGTGAGATTCCAGGCTGCACGCAGGCCAAGAAATAAAAAACCTCACCGAGTAGCCAAGGGATAAGCTGAACTAGGAGTCCAGGCATGGACTGTCTGGTTCTAGGAACCTCTGGACAGCTGCAGGACAAGTCTACTCACGTTGCTGTGCACAAAAGCTTCAGAGGCACAAGAGATGTGAAAGTCAGCTGAGTTACTGGAAAACTTGGCTAGTCCGAGCACCGCAGACTAATTGAACCGTAACGTTCCATTAGCAGCCAGGTAACTCCCGGTGGAACTGCTCGGCTTGCTGCAGATAGTGCTGTAGAGCATGGTCAAATGATTGCTTGCCCTTAATGGGGGGTTAGGGGAATTTCCATGTTATTGACCTGCTATTATGCACATTAGACTGGACTAAGTTTAGTGGGGAGAAGTGGATTTAAAAAATCTCCTTGAAAACGTGGGCTTGACCCGATACCGAGAGGAGGAGGTGGTGTTGATGCACCCCTGTGGCCAGTTGGGAGTAAATCCAACAGAGCTTATTGTCCCTGCTAAACTGGGGAGGCATAAATGTTAAGGGAGTAGGAATTGGAAAGGTATTTTTCCATCATCACTAGAAAAGTTCGATGGGGAAGAGATACTGGCTAATGGGGCAAACGTATTCCTAGGCTTCTCAGATGCTTCTGCGTGCTCTGGTGCAGCGTTTTCTCAAGAGTTTTCAGGAAGGTTGGGGGATAAGCGAACAAGTGGCTTTGAGCTTCACACCAAGAATGGGAGACATCTGGGAATAGCTTAAACACAGCTGAAATAGCTGGAGTAAGAGAGGAGGGATGGGTTAGGAGTTGAAAGGATAGGCTGCAGAGCTGGAGGTCTGGGTAGTGATCCTGGTTTTGCCAGTTTGGCTTCAACCAGTCAGCTGCAAAGTGAGAGCCCTGGTATATTTCATAGGTGATAACAATGGGGGAAGCCGATATGTAGACAGAATTTTTTTTTTTAACCGTTGTATCTTTGGGTCTGTCTTCACTGCGGTGCTCTTACCCAGATGTTTCCTCTAACACGCCTCCCATCCACACACTAACATCTTTCTGAAGTTTAGGGATGCTTTCAACCCAGGTTAGCTAGCCTGTCTGAGTGTATGGGTTAGAGTCCGGGTTCTGCTTGCTCTTGGACTGGTAACCAGCCCACCATGCAGTGAGGATGCAGGCTAAATCAGCTTGAATGCTGATAGTCCTCCAGTGCCGTCCCACAATTTCACCCTTTCTTTGTGCCCTGCTGGTCAGACAAATTCTCCCACAACTCATTGGGGAAAAAACCTTTCAACAGCTTGGAATAGTGCAGCACCAAACCATGGGAGATGCCCCCAGAACTCCTAGCAACACACAAGGATGAATGCAGTATCAGTGAGGACCCAGTAACTCGGGTGGTGCGTCATGCTGTGGCTGCTTGTGTGGGCTAGGCTAACTTAGGTGCCGATCACCTGGGCCAACTCTGCAGTGATGTTAAACCCTTGGGATTATGCAACCTATTGGTTAGGAAAGCATGAGTCTTCACCAGTGGAGAATTACACTCCACAGGTTTGGAGAGGGTCTTGTGTGACCACATGTAAGCTAAAGAACAACAATTTTGAGAGGGGGGCTGACTTTTGGTTCCCTGTCCTGAGACACTGGCAGGAGATGAGCAGCCAGAGCTCCCGCTAACTATAGTTGGAGTTGTGGGTGCTCAGCGTTCATGAAAATCCGGCTCTGGATGTTCCATATGAAGCTGGGCATCCAAAAATCGGTAGCCGCTCATGGCAACTGTATTTTGCAGCCAAAGAAAGCAAGGAGGCCCTCTAACTGCTTCACAAGGGATGAAAAGTGTCTCCAACCCCTTGGACAGAAGGCCAAGTGAAAACAACTGTGTAAAGGATAGTTTCAGAGAATGCATGGCGTGAAAATCAAAGCCAGGAAGGGTGGCTGCCATTTTCTCAAGCTTCTGATCTACCGGTAGGTGTGGTAGGGAATGAACTGGCACTGGATAAGTTACTAAGGGTGAATGCAAGCTTGGGAGCCCTCTATAGGATTGGCTGATGTATTTGCTGCCATCAGAATATAATTCCTTTGTCAAACCTCAAGGAGGAAGGGTGGCCAGCCATACCGAGAACCTCTGCTGAGCCCATGTCCTGTGGTTCCCCTAGAAGGGGGGGAGTGAAGATGAGCTTGATGGGATATCTAAATATTGATGTTGGGTTCCAGGAAGGTGGTGGTGTAGACTGCGTGTGATGTTGGGTATTCTAAATGCCAAGTGTCTGATACAGAAACGTCTTCCTTGACTATAAACATCCTTCTGACTCTTAGTGTCAGGAAATATGGAAGAGCCAAACAAAGGACTCAAGATTCCACTGTGTTCTCAAATGGCTTAAAACAGAAGTGATTTCCCAGATGGACTATTTGAAAGGGCTGTGATTTTTGAGGCAAGAGTCTGTTCCAGATTGTAGGAAACTGAGCTAGGTTCCAAGTTAATCTTAATAGTCATTTCGGAGGGGAGGACAGGGAAGGACAAATGCAGCTAAGCAGAAGTAGATGTGGTTGCAGGCTTGCCTAGACTAGGATTTATGGGGCGTGGTGTGTTTGATGGGATGCGGATGTGTTTGAGCAATCTGCCTTGTTCTACGTATCCTAATGTGTGTGTATGTGTGTCTGGTCATTTTAGATCTTAAGCTGCACATTAGGCTTTAACTTGACCAGTTTCGCATGTGTTAAAAGCAGTATAGCATGTCTACACTAGACTTAAACGTGGTGGCTAACCTGCCGATAGCATGCCTTGAATCCTCGGCTAGACAAGACCTTAGTTGGCTGACGTGTTGGCTGGCTGGGCTCCTCCCAAGCATCCAGAATGAGACAGCAGAAGGCCTCTTCAGTGCTGTCAATCTGCTGTAGCATTTTTCAGTGTCATGTTCTCTGTGTTCTGGAAAGTTGTGTTGGCATATTTGGGCCGCCCATAAAAGACTCAGCTGAAACCTTGTATGTGCCAATATTGTGCTGCAAAGCCACTTGCTAAGAGAGGTTTTCTCATTAGCTCTGGACAGACAAGACAAATGGCCCAGCAGATGGCAGGCAGAAGACCGTGAAAGAGGTGGGTTTGCAGACTGCTGAAATTAACTGGTTTTGCTGTATGGTCCACCTTTATCTTGCTCTTGTGCATCCACACTGAATCTGGGGTGAAGATCTCCTTAGCCAGCCTTTGAATCTGTGTGTGGAATGATCAAAGCAAGGTGGGGGTAGGGCAGGGTGTTTTGTGTGACGTCTGCTCCCATGGTGGAGGGTTGGATGCTGGAATGAACTGACAGCAGCTCATCTTAGCAGACGGAGGGCAGTTTGACTGTCTCCTGGAAAGCCACTACGTAATAGGCCTATTGGTGTGTAGCGCTTAAAAGTGGCTGCCAAAAATAGACTAGTGTCCCAGCTGTAGCGCTGGAAAGAGACTGGAAAGGTTACTGCTCTGTTGCTGTTAGCAAACTTCCTGAATAATGCTGCCACTGACATCCTAAAGCTGTCAGCCAGGAGTACGTCATGCTGGTTTGGCACGTATGCTCTGTGCTTGGGTGGCAGATGCCACAGGGCATCTGGTTTGCACCTGTTACCCTGCCTTTCACAAAGGGTTGTCCCTTTTCTGAAGATCTCTGAATACTTGAATTTGCTGAGAGCCCTTTGCTTGTCTTGGAGCAGGATCTCTTAAACCTGCCTTTGATTCAGACAATTGTGGGACTAGATTCTTTGAGGAAGAGGTTGGAGTTTGGGTGCCCTTCCACCCCAAGCTCCCATTCTTCTAGCCTAGCTCTTCTCTTGCAAATAAGTCTGAGCCACTCTCTGGCTTCCTTTTGAGCTAATAAAGGCTTTCCAGCATGGCTGGGTCTGGCATCCCATGTCTCGCCGTCGTGAGGACAGTTTGGCCATGGGACTGCCTCAACCTCTAACAAGTTCATTTACAAAGACTCCAAGTCACAACCTTGAGACTTACAAGACAACTATCCATTTGCTATTCTCCAGAAATGCTCTAGCAAATCCACTCCTGAACTAAAATCTTCTGTTCAAGATCGGTTTGCTATAGATGACTGTGCTGTTGGCACGTAATCAGTCTCAGGCTGTTACAAGGCCCTTCGTAGCTTTTCAGGCTACCGCTTGAGATGAACCTTTTTTGTATACCCTTGTAAGCACCTTTTGGATAGTTCTTAGTCACTCACCTCTGCTCTAAGCTGATAGTGTTGCTTTGGAAGTGTAGTTCCTGGAATAGTAATAACTGTGTGTCTTACCGTGGTTTTCATCAGTAGATTTGAAAGCACTTTAGGAAGTCAGGATCATTGGTTTTTTTTTAATCTTACAGATGGGGAAACTGAGGCATGGGGATGTGACGTGATTGGTCCAAGGTCACCCACACTTTTGTTAAGGACTCGATAACTCTGCATGCCACAATGCATTGAATTGACTGCCAAAAATGACCATGATGCTAATATCTGGTGTGAATTCCCTTCAGATCATAAGAACTGCCATATGGGATCAGAGCAGTAGTTCATATAGCCTAGTATCCTATCGAGGAGAGAGCCTATCAGATGTCATGGTCATGGTAATTTAAAGACATTCTAGACAACAGCCGCTTGGTCACATTGAAAAAGCAAAGATGAGCATTCTGCGCTTAAAAAATAGACTATTTCTTGTTTGTAACAGCAGGAGCTGCGAACCGAGGTGCAGGGGAGGGGTCCAATTCTGCACATGCTGCTGGTAGCAAATAAATAAATAAATAAAGATTGTATAGCACCCTCAGCATGGTGCTTTTGTAAGGCACGTGCCTTGAAGCCACTTGGTTGCGTGTGGAGAAATGTGGTCTGTAATTATCCCGTATAGTGCTCTTCTTTCAAGTCTCTCATAGGCACATAGGTTTCTGAACTACATGTACCAGAGTTCTTCTGGCAAAGGGTATGCAGCACTCGTGTGTCTCCAGGCCAGCCCCGTACTTGCTTGGGAAAAGGTGTGTAGGCTGGCGGGTATGGCCCATTTCCTCACTGCTAGCTGGTGAGCACACTTACTCAGCGCTCCCCTCTGAGTTGCTCACTCTGTAGCTGTGCGCAGGTGGTGAATCTGGCTCTTAACACGTGGGTGTCCTAAAGAGCCACAGTCCGGCTGCGTTTCTTACTATCATGTAACTCTGGGCTCTGCATTGTGACAGATTGAACTAGACAGCATTGGAGTAGTGGCTGTTGGACAATTTTCTTGAATGTACAATAGGGAACTACTGTAATTTGGCTAAAAACAGGCATGTTGACTTGATCGGTTTCCATCATATCCCAGTTAGTTTGAGAGTGAATGTAAATGCAAAAATCCCCTCAAACGCCAGTGTGTGACATTTAGCTTGGCTTAACTTCAGTTTCCAGAAAGAAATTCGTATTCTTTACAATTGAAGAGGTAAACTAGAGTGTCCGCTTGGACACAGCTAACCTCCGTGGGCTCCGCAGTCTGCCCCTTCTCTGTCCAGTAGCCCCAATTTGCAGTTGTGGTTTCTTGAGAATTGCTGAACTCCACTGCAAACTTGTGTGAGTTGCTTTGGCAAATGTTAACTCATTTGAAGGTGGAGGGGAATCCCTCCCCTTTACTCCATCCCATGATGTGGCTGGGACCAGATACCAGACTTCTAAACCTGGGAAAATCTGTTCCAACTATGGTACAGTATAGCTGGTGTAGCCTAAAAAGAAATCCCCCTGGAGAATGTTCCTGAACAGTATGTAGTCGGGAAGAGGCTTAAAATGATTGATTCATCCCTTTTTGATGTAGAGCGGTAGCATCTGTCTCAATGGCAACTTGAAACCAGGTAAATTTTCGGTGTGCTTTTGATGGGTGAAACAGGTTGGTTTGCTGAGCCCCTTAACCCATCTTGATCAAGACAGAAGCCTGAACTTAATGACCTAGCATCTCCATTGAATCACGTGCTGTTTGCATTCACTCAGCTTGCATAACCCACTGACTAAAAACACAAGATCTGGTCTAAAGTGTTCACTTGCTGCCACGAGTCTGTTTAAAAACGACTCTTTGCTTAACAGTAGATCTCCTTTGGCAGTTTCTGTGTCTGTAGCTTTATTTCAAGAGAGCCCTAAATGCCCTTGATATGCTTTAAACTTGGTCTCCTAATTGGAAAATTTCCACTGATGTCACAGGAACTTTCCATGGCCCACGTCAAATGGTTTGGTTCACCAGGAATTAAGTGGCTATATAAACATTTGTATAAACATTTATTTAGTGGGTATGTTGACTTATGAGGACTTAAGATGACTATGGGAAAACAGGTTAACTGTAGATATTTTTTTGCCTTGCCTTTGAACTGAGTGAAAAAAAAACAACCAAAAAAAAACATGAGCAGCTGTGAAATGCCAGGTAAGATAATTTGAGGTTGGCTAGTGTCTATGTACTTGCCCTCTCTTTAACTCTCGTTTCTTTCTCGCTTTGGTTAGCTTTTTTTTTTTGCATTGGTAATGATGGAAAGGTTTCAGACAGCCATGTCGGAACAGTCGCAGCATAAAGCAGCCAGCTTAATTACAGGTACTGGAATTGTGTCCTTTCTAAGAGGAAACCCACAGTTTAGTCTGCCCAGGAGTCTCAGGGAGGGCTGTGAGCATTTGTTCGTTCCTGAGGTTTCCTCCAAACACCACTTAACACAGGACTCTGGTATTGCTGGTGCAATTGGAATGTGAAAACGTAAGGGGCAGGCAAAGTCTGTTTGAAAACGCAGTGCTTGCTTTGGGAAACTATTGCCTCTTATTTTTACTCTAGAGGTTGGAAGTAAAATTCACTGTCAATGAAGGAGGGGAAGGTCTATGGGAAGTTAGCTAAAAAGCTTTGCCTACATAATTATCCTATGGACCGTGTTCATGAGCGGCCTTTCTTCATTGCTGGAGACTGTCTTGGCATGTAGCTAAACAAAACCTATAACATCAGTCAGTGTCTTGCAAGACTAATTAAACTCTGGTCTTAATTTCACGACCAACCACCCACATGCCCCAATACAGGAAGTCAGCAAGAAAGCCTCATCTGCCCTGCAGACTTTGGACTTGTTTTTCCCCATCATTCCAGTTCTTACAATCTTGTTTTGCTTTTCCTGACCGCCTCACTAAACCTCACTTCTGACTACTCTAGATTGGCTGGAACCATTTTTCCTTTAACTTGCATGCTTTAAAGTCAGGTTCAGGTCCACTTATGATGAGCAGAATGGTCTCTGCTACAGAGTATGGTAAAATGGGACACGGCACAGAGCCCAAGCTATGCCAGGAATGTGAGAGTTTCATTCCCATCCTGTTGGGATTAAATGGACTATTTGTCAGGCAGTAATGTTTCACTGCAGTAGCCTATGTGTAAAACCCTCCCTAGGATGCATGCTCCTGCTGAAGAGGGAAGCAGTTGCATTATAAGGAACAGTACTACCAAAAAGGGGACACTTATTTTCAGATTGTCTGTCTGTAACACCCTCTCTGGCCTTGAACAATCTTTCCAAGTCCTTCCCCATCTGTTTTGGATGTTGCAGCCGCCAACATGGCTACGTGGAGTTTGTCCCTATTCCAGTTTCTTCTGGCAATATGAATGCCCTAGATACTGCTCTGGAAGTGGGGTCTGCTGCATGACTGTTCATATTGTGGGAATGTGGCAGGGGACAAAGATAAAACATGCTTGTGGAGAGGTGAACCAGCCAATTTTAACTCCCAGAAGACTTGGCCATGTCATGTAAGGGCCCGAATTGTAACCTTAAGGCAAATTACTACCAAATACTTTTTAAAAATGGATTTAGAGTTGACAATATGATCTCGAGGCAAGTGTCTGCAATTTGGCCGTTTTAGGTGGTCTTTACTTTTGCTACCTGGCATTCTTCCCATTGTAACCCCCCAAAAAAGCCAGTAAGGAAAATAAAGCTATAAAAATTTGCTTAATTGTTAGTATGCAATTTGTCTTCAAAACAGCCGATGTAAGACTGTGCGTGTGGTTATGCAAAGGAGTGTGTACAATAAATAGTCTGCTGTGGTGGCGTAGCCTTGCTTGTCCCAGGAACTTAGAGAGACAAAGTGAGTGAGGTAACATCTTTTATTGGTCCAACTTTGGTTGGTGAATGACCGGCTTTAAAGCTTTATACAGAGCTGCTCTTCAGGTATTTAGGCTTCTCTCCAACAGAAGATGGTGAGTGAGGCAATCTTTTACTGGATCTTGTTGTGTCTCCTAATATCCTGGGACCAACCTCGCTATGAATCGTGCTGTGAAGTTACGCAGGTCACGTTTGCTGTCCGTAGTGGTGCCTCTGTTATGTAAACTGGAATAGGGTATGCGGCACGTGGGGCAGCCTAAGTGGTTAGAACTCTTAAGTAATTTAATGATCTAGGTGCAGCTTAATGCTGACTTGAAAAGGGTTTGGAGAGGGAAGTACTTATTATGAGGCCTTGCAATATAG
Organism: Mesoclemmys tuberculata; assembly: GCA_007922155.1. Lineage (NCBI taxonomy): Eukaryota > Metazoa > Chordata > Testudines > Chelidae > Mesoclemmys > Mesoclemmys tuberculata. The sequence continues at coordinate 5,750,418 of ML675630.1, forward strand.
CTCTAGTGCTTGTGCCATTAAATTGTGGGAGCTGCATCGGGCACTTAATCTTTATCCTCTTAAGATACACCTGTGCTACAGGCGCAGTGCTGCCCCTATTCTGCTGTAGTGTAGACTCCACAGCAACAGGAGGGGTCTGTCCATTCCTGTGTTAAATTCACTCCTTTCAGAGGCGAAAGCTAGGCCAATGAAGAATTCTTCAGTTGACCTAGCAGGGTCTATAGCTGGGCTGAGGCTGGCTTAGTGCAGAGGTCTCCAAACTGGGGGTGGGGGGTGCCCCCAACGTGGGTGCAGAGGTATCTTTAGGGGGGTGCGTCAGGGTCTGGAAGTGCCACCCAGCCCCGCGGGCCCTCAGGGCCCCCATATCGGGTGTGGGGAGGTGGGAAAGGGTATACTTTACCGGGGCCTGGCCCAGGCTGCAACCCCCATGGGTATGTGTGTGGGGGGGCCTGTGTGACAAGTTTGTATTGGGCCTGAAAAACGTAAGCTTGGGCCCAGCCTGCCTCCTCTCTCCTGGCTGCAGCCACAGCCTGGGCCCCCATGGCTGCAGCTCAAGCCCTGGTTCCTGGGCTCTGACTGCTGCTACTGGGGGAGGGGCATGTACCAGGTGGGAGTGCCCCCAAAAGTTGGGGGACCACTGGTTTAGTGACATCTCTTGGGGGAGGGGTCAACTTTTTCATGCCCCTGCGTGATATAGCTAGATGGGCCTAAGTTTTCGGCGTAGTTCAGGGCTCTCTTAACAGGCACTCTCTGAATGAGGGAGGGCTGTGTGAGTAGCAGCTCCCTCCAGGCTACACTGGAGGAATAGAGACTCTGGGCTGTTCTACACTAGAAAATGACACTGACCTAGCTACATCACTCAGGTGTGTGAGGGAAAAATCCACACCCCGGGAGCGATGTAGTTAAGCCGTCTTAAGTCCCCTTGTAGACGGTGTTAGGTTGACAGAAGAACTTTTCCTTCAACCTAGCTACAGCCTTCAGGGAGCTGAATTTACTGCAGAGATGGAAAAACCCCTCCCATCGCTGTAGTGAGAGTCGAAGCTGAAGCGCTACACTGGCACAGTTGTATAGCTGTAGCATTTCTAGTGTAGATGGACCTGAAGGGAAACAGTTAAATCAGTAACTTCCATTTTTGTACATAGTCTATTTGTGCTTGACAAATTTGAGCTCTGCTTGTGTCCTGTTGTGCAAGCTGCTTTGCATGAAACTTCTTAAATTGGCAAAGTTAAAAAACCTAGACAAATGGACAAATCTAGCTGTCTTGTCACTGACCCATTTGGTATCTAGAAGTCCTTTGCAGTGCTAGGTGATATAATAATTCAAATGAATCACCTCTGTAGCCCCACCCCACTAAAAGCACTTGACAAACATGATTAAGTTCTCATGTGCCTTTCTGGGTAGGGTGAAAGGAGCCATATATTATCTAATGAGGCTGAATGGCAGTGCAGAGCTGTAATCTTCAGAGGTGTGTGCATTGCCTGCCATGTTTCCATTTAAAAATAATTGGATTGAAGCATTCTGGTAAAGATAGGGTTCAACCCCCTCTTTGATGAATGAAGAACCAATGAGCTCTAGTTGGGTATCGGCCTCGTGTGCTTGGCTAAAAGAGTTTCTGTGTATGTTCCGGTACACTGGTAATCTGAGCTGCCTTTTGAGTCGTCCTGAGCGCACTCAGGAATGTCCTCTTACTCAATAGTTACTGGGCAGCCCCATGAGATGCTGGGGAGTAACTTGTCACTTCTGTGTATTCTGGCAGTGGTATTCACTCCTGTGTACTAGGAGATGACAGTCATCTAAATGTTGACAGAGCTGCTTAGCACTTGGCCATGCCACATGTGGATGAATCCTGTATGGTTCCCACCTATGTAATTTTCAAATGCTTTGTTGACTTTGACAGATACTATGGTAATGAGAGGGGCACAGAGGTACCTTTTTAATAGATGCCTGCAGGTAGCTTGAGAGTAGGCTGGCCTCAGTGTTAGCATGGCCATCCTTATGTTCATCAGATCAGTGGTCCATCTAGGCCTGTATCCTGTCTTCTGACAGTAGCAGGTGCCAGATGTGTTGGAGTGAACAGAAGAGGGCAGTTGAGTGATCCAGACCCAGCTTCCGGCAGCAAGAGGCTTAGGGACACCCAGAGCATGGGGTTGCATCGCTTGCTCTCATGACTAACCGCTATCCTTCCCTATCCTCCGTGAACTTAATTCTTTTTGGACCTAGTTATGCTTTCGGCCTTCAGCATCTCCTGGCAACAAGTTCTACAGGCTGGCTGTGTGAAGAAGTACTTCTTTGTTTGTTTTAAACCTGCTACCTGTTAGCTTCATTGAGTGATGCCCTGGTTCTCGTGTTTATGTGAGGGAGTATATAATGCTTCCCTATTCACGTTCTCTGCACCATGCATGATTTTATAGACCTCAATCATATCTTCCCTCCCATCCTCCAGTTGCCTCTCTTTTAACTTCTTGCTTCTAGCTGCTGGATACTGTGAAGATTAGAAATGAGTACGCTCCAGATGCTTTTATATGTAAGCAACTGCTGTATTTGATTACAGGATATGAAGTAATGGCAAACCAGAGGGGGAGGTCCATGTAGCAATCACTATTTAAAATATAGTTCCTGCAATGAAAGATGAGGGAACCCTAGTGCCTTGTCCTTAAGCTATGGAACTTTTGGGGGAAACAGCATGGACTGATCTCCCAGATGGGCCAGGATGCACCAGGGACAACAGTCCCATTAACATTCTCAGTGGTGTAACCGGGAGGATTTACCTCGTTACCCTGGAAGCATTAGAATGGCTTTTGAATCTCAAGGTTCAGTTATAATCCCAGCCTCCTGCTTTTCAAATGCCATCTGACAGGAGCAATAGTGCAAGCAAAATCAACAAGCACAGAGTTGATGTGATCACTGAGCTCCTGGAGCTCAAATTTTCTTTGGAGAAAGATCAATCATCATAGGGCAGAGTTTCCTGTCCCTGCCTTACCCATTTGCTTCAGTTCTGCAGTAGTCACCTCTAGGGGGTTAGAGTTGGGTCTTGCTAGCCCATTCAGCCCTTGGATCCTCCACTGAGACTTGACAACAGGGGGGACAAATGTAGTGATGAAGCATTGTCCATTGGAGTCTGGACTGAGACCACTAAACACACTTCACCCGTGCACAAGAGCTTGAAGCATGTAAAATCCTGAGTTTTTAAGGCACCTTCGCTTTCTCAATCGTTCCCTAGCAGGAGTCCATGGTAGCACATTTCATGAACTCTGTGCTGGATTAATTTGTATACTAGGGGTGCTGTGTGGGTACAAGCAGGATAAGAGACCCCTCCCTGGAGTGGGGAAGAGCAGCTACGTTACTGTTCGGTTGAAGCAGGGAAATCCTTGTGTATTCATACTGCAGTGTTGGGCTTGACAATAAGATCTCACAGTATTTAGACACTGCTATTATATAACATCCCAGCAAACCCAGGATGAGCCTAACTTAATTCTAAGAACAGTCCGTTCTAGGCAGAGGAAAGATGCCAGTGCTTTTCCTTTCCTTACTGGCTGGATTGCAAACCTTCCATGCCAGAAAAATTCTGGAGGCACTCTGCCATTGTGTGAGACTCTTCCTTTTTGCTGAGGGAGATCCTAGGAAACTACTCTTACTTTAGGGAGCTGGGGGCTGGGAAAATTTCTCCAGAATCCAGCAAGCTGAGGAGCTATAGGCATCACAGGGATGGCAAGTTTTTGGATCTGTCTCAACTTCTTACCTTGCCTGGCTATTGCTGCCATCGGAGAAGAATTATGGCCTCTTCTGACTATGTTGCTGGATTTGGAAAGGGTTTTTCCACCGCTTATTATGTTGTCTTTCCCAGCTCGAACTTGAAAAGAAAACATGAAGCTGCAGCCAGCTTTCTGTCATAGACACCTTTTATCTTGTAGTCATCTCTTCCAAGCAGATGCTGCTTTCATTTTGTTTTGGTTGCAAAGCTAAATTTAAAAGGACTTTCATGCCGGGGCAGAAGGGAGTATTTCAGAGCTCACCATCCAGACAACTTTAATAACAAAACTGCCTTTTTACGGCAAGGTGAGCCCTGTGTCATTCAGCCTCCTCCCTAAAAACAAACCTACAAAGCAACTGGGACCACACTTGGGCCAGTGTTTCAGCTCTTGTAGTCCATCTCACATGGTTGGTTCACTGACTGCTCTGCAGCGTGTTGCCTCTTTGCTGAGGGGCAGGTATAGCTTGAGCCAGGAGGCTGGAAAATGAGGGGTTGAAGGGGAAGAGTTGGCTTGAGGAGCATTTCATGTTGTACCGACTGCTCCTGCAACTTTTTCACCTCCCAGCTGATTATAGGCTGTAGTGCAAAAATGATACTATCACTACCTGCCATTAAGTGTGGTTCAAGGTGGAGCTCTCCCTAGCAGGAAGCCAGGCAGACGAACCTAAATCTTCAGAAGACTTTTAAATGTGGCAGTGATCTGTAGCTGCAAGCAAGATTGGAGTCTCTTATCTGGTGGGCTTGTTCAGTGTCTCTTGACCTTTTTTCACTGCATGGGCTGAATATGGGGCTAGGTGTAAGGAACGCTCAGCTCTGCTGCTCGCTCCCTCTTCAGCCATGAGTAAGGTACATGCCTAATTTTTGTCCCTGCTTATGTAATAAGGCTGGTGCTGCCTGTATAGGGTGGATGTTTTATAAAGCATGAAGCTGAAGTGTCACGTGCACGCTGAGGCTCATTACCATGGGGCACTTGGGGCACTCCCACACAGTCACTTGGTAGTGGATCAAAAGCAGGTTAGAGTTTAATATGCCATTGAGTGGCTCTTCTCCCCCCAAACACAGCTGTTCTTGCTGATCGTTGAGCCTTAGGAATGTCACACTCATGTCGGTTAGGAATTAAGGACACAGATCAGAAGAGAGGACTCTCTTCCTTCAGCTTGGGGTCCTTGCCCATGAACAGAAAGGGGTATCTTACTTTTAAAGGTGACTCGCAAAAAGCTTTTCTTCTTAGAATGGGGTTTGTGTCCTCCTTTTCAAAGCTGCCAGGGGAGGGGGTATTCCCCCCACCCCAACCCCTGTTCCTACAACTGAATATCTAAATCTCCTAGTTATCCTAGAAAATGTCACTGTGTACTGCATGAGGGTCTTAGTGTTCTTTAAAAATAACCCCCCGCCCCTCCACATTTGTGTAAGATTGGTAACATCAGGAATATCGAGTGTGGTCTCCCCAGGCTTGGAAAGGTCTCCTGGGGGTAGTAGTGGGTGGGCGTGAGCGCTCTCACTTGAATTGCATGTGTAGGGGTGTTGACTCTTTAACACAACCCCCCTTTTGCCAAGTGCTTATTAAGCATTGGAGTGAACCAGAAGCTGTTTTAAAAATCACTCCCTTGAAAAAAAATTACTCAACTGTCTCGTCTTGTGGGGTTTGTTGTAACCGCACATTCTTCAGTGTCTGTTGTCTTCAGGGCAGGAAAGAGCCGCATTTTTAGTGTACACAAACATCTAACATCCTTTAGGGCCCTCCATGAATCAGGCAAACAAGACACAAGGCTAATTCCTAATCCC
>ML675630.1:5755963-5799949 GCA_007922155.1 Mesoclemmys tuberculata
CTGAGGGGTAGCCGCTCCCACTTCACCCCCCTGCCCCACACGTCATGAAGGGCCTGCCTGCTCCCACAGGCCAGGGGTTGAGGCTGCCCCATCTGAGCCAGTCCTGGGTTGCGGTGTTGGAGCAGTGGGGAAGCGTGCTCCGGGCCAGCCCTTCACGACAGGCAGAGGGCGCAGGAGGCTCTGCGCCCCTCAGAGCTTCCTGCACCCTCCACCGCCTATGTGTTGTGAAGGGCTGCTCTGGCACCCCCCGCCGGCCAGGCCCTGCTGCCCCCCTCCATCCTCCTCGATATGCCACTGCCCTCTATACAGGCTAGCTACAATCTTTTGAAGCAGGAGATTTGGGGGACTAAAGGGGGAAGAGGCAGTGAAGTGTGTTGTCAGCTGCATGCCAGCAGATGTTGACATCTGGCACGGCTGGGCTGTGTTCTGGGATACTGGCTGCTAGTTTCCCAGAAGGAAGCTGCTGGACGGACCTTTCCTCCGTTCCTATTCCCACATGCCCCCAAAACAGTGAGTAGGCTGCTTGCTTGGGAGTGGTGATGTCAGAACTTGAAACTTCACTCTCCAGGCCATTTGTCTGAGGGACTTTCCTCGGTTTTTGTCTGGCTTGAACACACTTCAGACATTGGCTGCAAATACATAAAACCCCTTGTTGATTCAGAACGATTGCCTCCAGTACAGGACTTGTTAATTACTGTTGGTAGTGCTGATTTGCTTTAATATCAGACAGTGGGGTCCTTTCTCTTCTCTCTCAACAGGCTAGTCTTGGAAGGAGTCTGTCTGCTGGACATTTGCACAATGCTTCCCTTCATCTCTTTCCCACACCTGAGTGCTCATGCCCTGGATTCAGGAGGTTGTTTTTGCTTGCTTTGGTGCTGGGGTCTTTAACTGATCCCTACTAAAGACGGTCTCCTTGCATGTGGCTGGAGGGATGTGGGGAGAGAACAATACAGAACCTTTCAACTGACCTTTGCTAGCAGATTTGTCTCCACTTTGGGGAAGAATCCAGCAGAGGGACCAAGCAAAGATGTAGAAGCATCTTTGAGTGGAAGTGGCTTGAGAACTTAATGGCCCAGGGAGGTTAGTGGACTAGCTCTCTAAGCAAAATGGAGTTCCAGTGTTCATTGGATCACAATTAGAAGGGATGGTCTAATTCTACTCCTCCAAGGGCACTTGGCCTATTACAAAACCTCAGCTCAGCGCAGCTTCGCATCTCTTCCTGGCCAGGGCTGTAGTGGTGGCTGCATTGGCTGTGAGACTCTTCAGCTATTAAAAGTTCTTGGTGTGGTCCTGTTCATTATTTAGAGCTCAGTGCTGCTGCACTGATACGTGGTGTGAAAGGAGGAGCCAGGATCGCAGATGGGACAACAGATTAATGTGATTTGACATAGGTTCTGCCGACTTCCAGTAACCTTGTCTCTGGAACGGAATAGCTTTATTCCTCCCGCGCTCTGCTGTCTTGTGAGTCCTGGCACTCGATCTTGTCTTACAGTCTAACAAATGGGAAGCATTTCTTTGTAATGAGAGGAAGCAGTTCTAGGCTTGATATTGATGTTGTTGCATTCTGTCCATTGGGGCTGAAACTAGTGTGACTTTTTCAATCTATCCAAATAAAGGTCTTTAATCAGGCTCATCCTGGAGAGCCCGGAGGGTGCATCTACACAGTAGTTAAACACCCATGGCTGCCCTGGGTCAATTGGCCCGTGCTCAGGCGCTCTCTGGCTGTATGGACATGGAGGTTCAAGCTGGAGTCTGGGCTCTAGGGCCCTATGAAGGGGCAGGGTCTCAGGTCCCAGCCTGAATGTCCATATAGCCGGTTTTTTTTTAGCCCTGCAGCCTCAGCCCAATTCAGCAGACCTGGGCTAGCCATGGCCATGCTGTGTGTCTTTTCCTCCAGTATAGCCGTAGCATTGGAGGACAGTACAGTTGTTCTCGGACAAACAGCCGGATTGATGGTGTGGTAGTGATGTGGAAAGAGATTACTTCTCTTGTGAACAGCAAAGAACTTCACCTCCTGTTAAGTTCATGCTGTTTTAGCTTTGACATGTCACAGTGAGTTAGCATTAGCTCAAGCTACAGGAAATGGTGTTCCTCTTTCCATTAAGGCATTGGGCATTTAATCCTAGGCTTGCTATTATGGCTGCACAGGCAAGAGGTTTGAGCTTATAATGTGCTTGAAGACCCGTCTGTTGCCTTAGGGTTTGTCTGCGCCTGAAATGCCGCAGCAGTACGGCTGAGGCACTTCAGCGTGGACACTACCGCCACCATTGGAAGGGGTTCTACCGTCCGCATAGGCAATCCACCTCCCTGGGAGGTGGTAGTTAGGTTGACACAAGAATTCTTCCATCAACCTAGTGCTGTTTGCGCCGGGAGTTAGGTTGACTTAACTATGCCACTCAGAGGTGCGGATTTTTCGCCCCTCAGCACCATAGCTGGGTCTGCTTAGCTTTTTAGTGTAGGCCAGGCCTCAGGTTTTGATGGAATTTGAGGTGCTCAGCACTACGCAGCTTTGGTCCAATTTTTGGAAGGCGCAAAGATCGTCCTCTTTATATAATCAGCTATAGGGCTGAGTTGGGGGGGCTGTCAGCACAACAAAGGAACTGTGTATAGCTGGTAACAATCCCCGAGACCAGAGTGCTGGCAAGGGCATTGCTAGTCTTGGTTACTTGTTAACTTTCAAGTGAAGAGACGTCTGTAGTCAGCCACGCCACTGACTGGCTGCAGAGCTGCTAGAAGCTGCGGTATGGATGGGCCCTTTCCGGCCTTTACCTTAAATATCAAACTTTTTTTACTGCTAAAGCGTGTAAATGTATCTCTCTTACTGCAGGGTGACGAACACACAAGAATTTAAATTCGCTTTAGATGCCTGGTGGAGACAAGAAACTAGTCTTCATGGAGAGGCAGCTAGGCAAGGTGAACAACGAATGGGAGAATAGTGTTGATCTTGCCTAGCTACATTATCTTACTGCAAAAAATCCTTTTTCAGTGAAGACACAGCCCCAATATAAGGCAAAATCTACTCTCCTTTCTATGAATTCCAGTTCACTTCTCTAACCTGCCTGGTTCCAATAGAAATGCTTTTATGAGCAACGACACTTAGATCTGTTCTTGAAGGCACTGGGAACCTAAAATCATGTTGGAGTGTCCGTCCTATCCAGGACTGCATGTGTGCATTTGCTCCGCAGACTTGCCATCGTGGCTGGAAGAGATCATCGATTCTCTGCTCTTTGGGCCAGGGGTTGAGTTTTGGAGTGATGGGGGGATGATGATGGGGACATCTTGGTGGTAATACAAAAGGATTCAGGGATGTCCAACACTCATGAAAACTAAACTCTGCCAGAAGCCATTAATCTGTGTTAACTTTCTGAGGAACAAGGCCAGTTGGGGCCTCCTTATCGCATAAGGTGCCAGCATGTATTCCATGCTTCATGGGTGTGGGGAAGGGAAGGGAGAGAACAGATGCAGGAACCTCAGGGTGCTTGGGTACCCCACTGTCCACATTAGATCCTAGCTCCCCTATTTGGATTCGCTGTTAGTAGCGTATTGGGATAATAGCAAGGAGACTTCAGAAAAGGGTCAGGCTCTCAATCTCTGTAGCTTGTGCTGGCACAGGGAGACAGAAGCCCTGTACGGAAGAGAGGGATTGCTGCAGGGAGGGGATTTTGGCACTCCTTGAAAAGGTACTGCTGCCAATCCAAGCAGTCACACTGGCACGAGCTGGCAGAGTTGGATGGCTTTCCACTGGAGTGCTACCAGCTGTCCCTGACGGAGGGGAGAGACTGGCATGCTAAAGTCAGATGCAGAGGGGAAGAGTGGAGTGCAGTTAACCTCAATCTTTAACCTGCTGGTGGAGAAGCATGGAAAACTTAACAGCATCCCATGTCATCAGCATGCACTGTATGTTGGGGGGATGGGGGGGTCAAGTGCTGCGTGTCTTACCTTTTGGGTTGACAGCAAGCTGAATTTAGGGAGTGGATTATATTGGTGTGTATCATGTTCTTCCCTTCCTGACAAACATGCACTCTTCTTTACTGTGTCTTGTGCTGTTATATCCCATTCCACTTCTGTCCATTATGGGATTCTCTGAACATGGTACCACTGATCTTCTTTTGAGGGCCACTAAGGGGTATTTGCTGTGCGCGGCTCCCTAAAGGTGTTAAATGTACCCTAGAGATCTCCATCCTAAAATTCCATTCTTGGTTTCTGATTTAACAGCTTATTTTGTCAGTTCATGCAACTTCTCATCGCAGATCTAATAAAGCATGGTTTTTAAATTCCCCGGGTAATTGGGAAATCATTCTCTGTTCATTTAAAGCTGTTCTCTTCTAGTTCCTGCCTGAAAATCTGATGCCATTCATGGATAGAGGAACTCTTATTTCAATCTATAACCCCCTCTCCTGACCATTTCTAATAAATGCATGGACTTGTAATGTCTGGGTTCAGCCAAGTGATTGTTCTACATTAAGATTTGCACTGTAATAACACAAGGTGCAGATCATACAGATTTGCACCTAAATAAATAACCAAATCTGCTTTAAACACTTACTTGCAATACATGTAGCTCGATTGACTTTGCCTAAGGCTTGTAACAAGCCAATTTTAGCTAAATCATCTTCAGCTAGTTTTCAGAACAAGAGTGGCAGAACCACATGGGAACTCTAGTTCAACCAAAGGTGTATTTAAAACCAGTGCCACTTTGTGTTCAGACCTCATCAAAGCCAGAGAGAGCAGCCCTTGTAATGAGCATACATCTACAGAGGCAGTTGGCCAACAAGGCGAGAGGGCTGAAATAGGCCCAGATCTCACTACACGAAGCTGAGTGTCCATTTACTGAACACAAGCAGGAAAGTGCATGCATCAGATGGGTGAAGCCAAAAGAGCTCAGCACTGGCCTCTTAAAAGGAATTTAAATTTGGAAAGGAAGGAAAGGGAAAATCGTAACTCGGGTCTGAAGTGTGGCTTTTGGAATTTCAGGGCAGGAAGGAGAGAACGAATCAAGTGTAGTGAGTGTGCTGGGCCTCAAGACTAGCAGAGGGGAGTTAATTAGTCTTCAGAACTGCAGGCACTTCTGTATCCATCTAGGGATTCCTATGGCCCTCATTAAGAGGGTTCTGATGCTTTTTAGGAAGAGACTGATAAGGGTTGGGGTGGGGGAGAACTTGGATCTTCCTATCATTTAATACTACCTAGCTTTTATACGATGGCTCTTTATCCCTAGATCACAACGGAGGTCATATCATTTGGCCCGTTTCGTTGACGGGCAAAGTACAGGGAGGAAACTGTCACCCAGCAACACGGTGGCTGAGCTGGGACTCAAACACAGTCCCCTTATCCCGCTCCAGCACCCTATCGACTAGGTAACCTCACATCTCTTCACAGCTAGCTGAGTGCGCTGCTGGTGGCTGCCAGTCCTGCAGAGTAATGTCTTGTATGCCCGCTTCAGAAAATGCATCATCCGTGCGAAATTGCACAAAGCTGTACAGACTGCATGCCTCTGTCCTGGTCAAGAGGGAACTCCTGTAGCAGTGAGGTTAGGAATTCAGCTGTGTGGCTCAGTTGCTCATTGGGCCTGTAGGCACAGATTGCCTGTAGGGGGACGTGCCCACCCCTTTCTGTGCCTCCAAACTTTCCTTACACCCTTCTGTGGTGTGCAGGGGGTGGGAATGTTTGGGGGTTGGTGTGTGGAGAGGCACCTGCTGTAATAGATCAAGTAGAATTTGCTAGTGCTGTGTCTGCTACACTTAAACTACTAAGGTGGGACAGCAGTGCAGCTGGGCAATGGAAGACATTTCCCAGAGATGAGGTTGGGCTTAACTACATGGCTAAGGGGGTGAGTTTTTTGCGTGTGGAGAGATGTAGCTGTGCCGATCTAACTCTTCAGGGCAAACCTGGCTCAAGCATCCTCGCTGTAACTTCCCCCTCTGGCAGAGACTTCCCTGTTGGAGAAACATTTACTGTCACTATGCATCAGATACATCAAAGCCTTAATGGAAGCGGCTGACTAATATAGTGCTTCATGGCGGGGGGGTCTGCTCTTTGGTTAGCAGTGCTTGTGACATGGCAAATACAGCTTAAATGAAAAGAGGAAGGAGGAGGTTGCAGTTTGGCAGCCTTAGTATTATTGAAACAACTCAAATTGTAAGGGGATTTTCCATCCAGAGGAGACGGAGCTCTGCCTGTGCATGCGTAGCTGCTGTCAGAACGTGCTTACTGCTCCTCTAACTTGCATGTTGCTCAGCTGCTCCCAGCACCAAACCATTTCTCTGCCTCTGCTAGAGTTGTTGAAGGGCTGGACTGGCAACGCCCCCAGCTGTGCATTCCCAAGCAAAAGTGCATGTTCACCACTCCAGTCATGCTGCTGCTTGCAGAAGCCAGTGGAAGGCTCCTTTTGTCTGCAGCCAAAGCAGAGCACACAAGAAGGTGGAGGAGGGAAATGCTCTGTAGGGAAAGTCAGTTGAGCACTAAAGATGTGCCTTCCCTGAATGCAATACCAGCGGAGGTGGAAGGATGAAGCTGCCTAATGGAGAGTGAGGTGGAATTGTCTTGAGAAAAATCTCAACTAGAAAAACATCCAAGTGGTTATAGCTGCCTGCCCTGTGCTGCATAATAGCTGTGAAGCAAAGGGGGAAAGCTGCCACTGGGGTGGAGGGCAGAGGTGGAGCAACTGTCTGCTGAGTTCGAACAGTCAAATGCCAGGGCTGGCAGGAGCTCAGCATGGAGCTGTCTGGATCAGGAAGGCTTTGGACAAGGACTTATAAAAGCAAGCCACAGTAATGCACGGCAGTGTTCTGTGCTCTGCCTGGCCCTCAGTGTGGGGGGCCTGTTAGGAATTTGGGGGTGGTCGATACACGTGTATGAATATAACACCACAATGCACCTCGTTTTGTGGTGCGCGCTGTACATGGATGGGGATTACACTGTCACTGATCCTGAGTTGTATCAAAGTGTACAATCACAAGTACCAGCAGTTGTCCTGCAGCATGTGTTGGGAACTAATAAAGAGAGTTTTATTGAGTAACAAAGCCACATCATAAAAATTCTGTGCATGTTAAAAGCAAATTGATTAAAACCTTAACCACTTTATAGAACCGAGCTTAAAGAAGGGGAAGGAACATGGTGTCTATTTTTAGGTACATGTACATCTACTGTGACACTCACAGGGCAGGGTCTGTGAAGCTGTGGCTGTCCTTCATGGCCCCCATTGTGGAGTGGTGAGGGTAGGAAGGTGCTGTGTTGGAGTTCTTCATGGACTGCAAAGGGAGATGAGCCTGGCACTCTTGAACCTGTAGGTCCCAAAGAATCTGCAGCATCTGTGTTGGCCATCAAAGAAGCCCCATTACGTCCTGGTGCATGTTCAAGCTCTGGGCTTTTCTACTGCCCGCTCTTTCCTTCTCCGTACAATCTGCGGTATTCATCTTCCAGGGGCCTCTCTGTTCATGGTCTGATGCAGCACTGGCTTGCATTTTGGCCCCCTTTCTCCTCCTCATCTGGCTCAGGCGTTCTGCAGATGTGGTGGTGGAGAAACCCCTCAAGGCCCCAATGGCTGCACTGAAACAGAGGCTCCGTTGTCTGCGTAGGCACAACAGAAAGTGAAAGTTAGGAGTCGGAGCTCCCTTCCCTTGCACGCCTGAAGTTTTAAACAAGGCCTGTTTGTCGACACTTCTGCTTCAGAGTGCTTGTCCATAGCACCACTCTCACTCCAGCCCTGGTGAGCGTGGCTGGTCAGGGCTGAGGGAAACGAGGAGGGGATTGCTCAGTTGAATGCAATGATAATTGTAGGCCAATGGCACTGAACATGGGCATCTTTTCTCTCCTCCGCTCCCCCCCCCCCCGGGGCGGCAGTGGTTTTAGCTGAAATTCTGAGGGTAATGAAAGCGCAGAGAGCACAGCTGCTGCTGATGTTCCGGAGATAGCCGTGCTTGTGTGCTGCCAACCCCTTACATTCAGCAGGCACCTTTCCGTGAATCCTCACTCAGTATGGGAAAGGGTCCTACTGCAGAGGAAGAAATGAAGCTGCCATCCCTAGAAACCTTTTGGGAAAGGATCGTAGAGTACCTCCAGGAAAGTTTCATCGAGAGATCTCTATGTACACATAGATGTCCACTGAACCCTTGACTGCACCATTGCGCCCCCCCCTCCCACGCCCACCAACTCTGCAGGGCAATGAAAAGCAGATAACACTACTTCGTTGTACCAATACCTCTTCTAGTACGAGTAAGTGAATGAGAAGTTGATAGCTATGTCCTGCTGACTTGGAGGTGCTATCACGGTAATGAGAAACACATTTACACGCTTCCCCGAAGTGCCTTCCCCTGCATTGGGCTCACCCATGCTCCACTGACTGGACTGTGGGGGAGTCTCAAACAGGTCCTGGCCCGCAGCATAACAGGATCGCCTAGTCGCATGTCGCCCATTCTCATCCTCCTCCTCCTCCTCATCTTAGCTGTCATGCCATGCTGTTCATTCTTCTCCAAGCTGGAGCGCATCTGGAGCTGGTGGTGGTCAGGGTCAGCTAGGCAGTTGCACACAACAATGGAGAGAAGGTGTGCTTGCCAAGCTGGATGATGAGGAAGAGTCATTTCAAAAGTTTCTGGGGCTTTACGTGGGGGGGGAGGCTTCCAGTCTCTGTGATCTCTGGGTGGTGGAGTTCACAGTTGTGGCTAGTGCTGGGTATTGTGGGTCAGCTGCTGGCGGACTGTGTGGGTTGCCATAAGTAACAGTGTTTACCATCGTGCTGTGTCAACCTCAATACCTGGACCCTGGCTCAGAGCTTTGGGGAAGGTGGTGTTACTATGATGGCGTAATGGAGAGCTTACATCAGTGGAAGCCAAATTTAAGCATAGACACATGCACAGCTACCTCAACACGATGTGGCTTATGTTGACCTAACATTGTAGTGTAGACCAGGGCTAATGTTCTGTCTGGATATCCCATACACCACTGAGTCCCTGATGTGAATCTGGGCCAGAATTAAGGTGCCTAAAGCAGAACAGTGCATAGCATGTGCCCTTCTCCAGACCCTGGCTAGTAGTGACTTCCGTGCCATGCTGGATGGAGCCTCCAGGCTAGCAGTTTGATTGCCTGTGTTCTAGATGTGTATTTCTGTGGCCAGGGAATCGTGGGCTCTCTAGGATCCTCTGCAAGATCCCCACGTCTTGGTAATGACAGCTGTGTGGAGCATTTAACTTGGAAACTTAAGAGGTGGGGGTTTTTTTTGTCCCTTTGCTTTGGGTGTTCAGGGCGTCTGCCAAATGCAACTGGAATCTTATGGGGGAGGGCTTTTTCCTAGCTAACTGTAGGCTCAGCACGAGTGTAAAGGTACTTGGGTCATATGGAATTGCACCTAGCTCCCTGAGCCTCCGCCCACACATTCAGGAGGCTTGGGAGCTTCTAACTCGGAGCACTAAAACATTCTCTTCCAAGTATCTGTCCGGCCCTGTAGGTTCAGTGTATATATGTGCAAACTCACTCCTTTCCAGCATTTGATTTTCTCTCTCTCTCTCTCTCCTTCCCCCTCTCCCTCTCCCCCTCCCCCCCTCTCCCTCTCTCCCTCTCCCCCCCAGGGCTGACTAGCACAGATTGTCATGGGGATCAGAGGCCTGTCCTGTACTAGGCTGCCTTGTTCGGTCCCTGACAAACTGCTGTGTTCTCAGAGCAAGCGGTAACAAAGGCAAAACAAGGCATTCACAGTGAAAGGGCTCTTTGCTTTGTTCTGCAGCCCTGTCTTTAGCGCTACGCTGACCCCGGCACTGCTTATTAGCAGACAGTCGTGGCTACAACAGACAAAAAGGAAGAGACCCAGGGTCTAGCCTTGGCCTTGCTAACGACGGATCAGAACGCTGTAGGAACACTGTCACTGCGCTGCTGGGGCCTGACTGTAGCTGGGGTGCTGGTGTGGAATGCACCTTCATTCGTTTGGCCTTTTTGTAAGGGAAGGAGATTAATTTTCTAGAATGTGGAGACACCAGGGGGAACCCACCTCTGCTCTCTAGTTGTCCTAATGCAAGACTTGCAAGACCCTGGGAACTGGAAAAGTCTTGCATGTCTTGGTTACTAGTTCAGATCCACCCGAGTTGCAGCTGCTGTTCAGAGGTCTGGGTGGAAATGAGCGAGTGACTGCTCTCTGGGTCTTGTCACTAGAGGGACACCCGTCTTGCAATAAAAACCCCATGGGCTGCGGCAGGCTTAGGTCAGCGGACGTGGGCTTGCAGGGCTAAAATTTGTAGTGTAGGTCTTTGGGCTCAGGCTGGAGCCTGGGCTCTGAAACCCTGCAAAGAGGAGGCTGGGGGGTGGGATCAGAGCTCAGACTCTAGCCCAAGCCTGACTGTCTACACTGAGAACTAGAGCCTGGCGAGCCCGAGTCTGGGGAGCTGGGCTCTGAGGCTCCGTGTCATGGGTTTTTGTTGCAGCGGTGTAGACGTGCCCTGGGCGTCGACCCTGACTGGTTGGCACGGCTATTAGCTGAGGACTGAACAGAATGGAGACTAAACTCCCCTTTTACTACTTAGCTAGCCCTGCCACAGCAAGGAAGGCTTGAGCAGTGAGGTGTGGGAGCCTTATGTTTCACCATCGCCTGTGCTGTAATTGTCCTCAGGCAGAAGGTGCTTGGTTGACGACCCTATTACAATTGCTGCTCCTGTCCCGGTCTCCTGGGCTTTCAAACAGTCTTCAGCCTGCCACCCTGTTGCTTGGAGAAGGAAAGGGGGGAGCTTCGGTAGATGCAGTTGTAAAACTTTAACATGGATTTCTTCCACCAGTGCAGCTGCTGCTACCATTTAAACCACAGTGACTCACTCTTAACGGGCTTCAAGAGGAAAGGAGAATTCTGTTACGAAAACCTTGGTCCTGATGGCTTGTTTTGTTGGCCAGTCGTGCTGTCTCAGCAGAAAAGAGCTTCTGATATGGGAACAGAAACTTGGGACAGTGGTAGCAACACTCAAGTTTCTTTCTTTCCCTCCCTTCCCCACTGTCTCAAACTGGTGTGATTTGTCCAACTAGTGACACAGAACTAAAGAAGGTCATTTAGGCAGATAGACAGGCGGTATGACCGGCTGCATGAGCTATGAATAAGTAAAGCGGGAATAAATTAAACGCTGGAGCTCTGGACGTGTAAGAGGAGCTTGGTTTGGCTAAGGATTGTGTGGGTTTCTTTAACACAAACAGCTCCAAAGGTAAACATCTGCTATTTTAAATTTATGGTGGCTTAATAGCAGAGGAAATACCTTTTTTGAAATGCAGCCTATCCCGTGATGTTATGGCTCCTGTGTTCAGAAAAACCTGATGTGGGGAGCGGTTAATCAGTTAGACACTTCTTACTGGGTGGAGGGAGGGAGGTGTAGAAGGCACGAGATGTTAGGAAGCTCCCAAGACCAGGCATGGAACAGTTCAACACATAAGAACTGGGGCTAACCTGAGCCCTCTGGCTTCTTGCTGCCCAGTAACTATGGAAAAGGATACAGCTGTTCAATTTTTAGGGGGTGCATCCTTGCCCTCCCCTTATTATCCATCTATCTTTCCATTGCTACAGGACTGCTTGAATCTTTCTTCCATCCAAACTCTCCTCCTGTTTGTCTCCTGCCCGTCTTAACATGTTGGTCCCGCAAAAAAGCAGCCATTCCAGATACTGCACTTCTTCCAGCTGGGCTGTGTTCCTGGACAGGAGTGACCAAAAAAAAAAAAAAAAAACCTGTCAGGGTGCGGGCCAGTGGTAGGAAACCTACCTACCTACTGCTAAGCGCCCCTTTATTCAGAGGCACTTGAAGCTTTCCAAGTCAGAACAGCGGCTCTGAACTAGACTACCAATTTTCAGTAAACCCAGTAATGTCAACTTTTTCTTGATGGCTTGGGTGCGCCACCCCAGAAGTAGAAGTGAGAACTTGGGGTGGCCCCGAAGGATCAGCCTCTCGCCCACTTTGCGTACAGGGGTCACCATCTGGGTGTGTGTCAGCAGGGCCCGAGCATAATTTTTTTGGGCCCATTACAAACTTGTAACACAGGCCCCCGCCCATACACACACAACACAATCCCTCATCCCATACATACAATCTCATGAGCCATGAAACATGTTTTCCTCATGATAATGGAGGTTGCAGCCTAGGCTGGGGCCTGCTCCGGGCCCTGGTAAAGTGTACCCTTTTCCTCTCTTCCTCCTCACCCCCATGTGGGGGCCCTGTGTGTCATTCAAGACCTGATGTAATTGGTATTAACCCACTGGTCTCTGTGTGTGAGTTCTTAGTTTGGACAGGTCTACGTTAGGGGGATCTGCTGTGAGGTGAGGCAGCTGTGCACAGGATGTTGTTATTGTGGGGTTGTAGCGGCACCTCAGAGCTCCACTCATGGACCAGGATCCTAGGGACAAGGTGCAGTGCAAATACAAAACAGACCACCCCTGCCTCAAAGAGCTTCCAGGCCAAGGACAGTAATGAAGGATCAGAACCGTAACGCAGCATCTGCAACCAGAGAAGCCTGCCTAGTGAAAAAGTGTCATTTTAAAGCAAGGCTTGTCCTGGGCGCTGAGGCGAAAGTGTGTCAGAACGTGGGTGGGTGAGGGGGGAGAGATTAGCTTGTGAAAGGTGGGAGAGGCTGCTGAAGACAAAGGTGGTAGAAGACAAAGCTCTGTTACATAACATGGATGACGGCATGGCTGGTGCCTCTCACTGCAATCTCCCAGCTGCCCGAACCAGTCTTTCCAGCACTGCTAAACTGTGGCTTTGGGATCCTTTGCTAGCTGTGACGCAAGCCAAGCCTGGCACAACCCTTGCTGAGCCATGATGTGTCCTTGTGGGAGAGGCATGCATGAGCTTTTCCGGGTCCTGGTAGTGCTACAGGTGTTCATGTCAGAAACCAGGGGGGGGGAGCAGTTATGCAGAGGTGGAAGGAATCAGAGAGATGCCTGAGTAGAGGTGAAGTCCTCCCTCCCTGCCCCCCTCCTGGCTCTGTGCCCACTCTATGCTGACTGGCAAGTGTTTCTTGAATCCTTACCCAGGTTTGGGCACTGGAAATATTGTGTAGGTATAAGAAACCAGAGCTACAGGGTTCTGAAGTGCCTGAGCCCATCAAAAGAAAGTACTGTGCCCCTGGTTTTAGTCCATCAGCTTTCCTCCCCCGAGTCTGCTCCGAGACGCCATTGCACATGGTGTTGACTTTGGCATGGGTGCTGCTGACCCAGTCTGTCAGCATCTTTCCACATTGCTCTGCCAATGAGCCTCTGTCCTAGGAGACGCTGCGCCCTCCTAATTTACCTCAGCGTGCCAGCTGAGGAGACAAGCAGCTGCATCACTTTGATGTGGATAAATGTCCACAAAGGGCTTAGAAGAAAACCACTCGTCTAAGAGGCACCAAGCCAGAGGCTCCTGGCCACCCTACTCCTGCCTTTTGACAAACTATGGCAAATGACGTAAGCTCAGATGCTCTGAAGGCTTGTCCTCCTGTCGTGGGCAGATGCTTGATCTAGTGAATCTACTGTCTGAAACAGTCGGTTGGGTCCCTTTTACACCAAAGAATGTAGATCGGTTGCCACACCAACAAATGTTGCAACTGGCACTCTGGCCCATGACCAACTCACTCCCGTCTGTGACTCAGTTTCCTCGTCTGTAAAATGCTTACACTGCAGCCGAGGAGTGCTGATGACTAATGTTTGCAAAGCGCTTTGCAGAGAAACAGCTCTGTGTAAATACTTAATTACAGCAAGAACTCATTGTTCTCGCTGTACCTCCGGACTTCCCTCTTGGATGTGTAACTGCTGGGATGCTCCGCATGCGGGCTTTCTTGCTGCCTCGGCCTCGCTTTGGAGCCAGAGGAGAAATACTGGGCAGGAAAATCCATGCATAACATAATGTACAGGTGCCGTCTCAGTACTGACGTATCTGCCAGACCACAACTTTGTGCTATTTCCTCCAAAAGAATCTATCTGGAGTTCAGAGCTATGGCTCCAACTCACCACATATGATCATCATCAGCAATGTCCCTGATATAGCCTGTCTGCAACCCTTGCATAAAAACAAGGTATGTCTGCAATCCATCCGTACACAGTGCTAGCCTCAGAAGGAGCCGCGCACAGATGGTCGGGTTAACTCTCTCTAGCACCCGTCGTCAGGACCGCGGGCAGGCTGGCTTGTGGCACTGGGTGGTTCAGATTCTCTTACGTGTACCTGGAAACACCAGCTTATTTGCTTTGTAAGGCTGCCTTGGGATTCTTGTGACACACACACAATACCGCCAGCAGCTGATCAAAACAGCCGTTCTGCTGCCAAATGCTGTGGATCAGCAGGATGTTGGCAAGGAGCAAAGGGGAGAGGTGTGGGGAAGGTCAGGGCTGCAGCTGCGAATTGGGGACATGGGAAGGGGCTTTTGCTAAAATTCTCACTGCACTACATCCCCACCAGAGTACTGTCAGTTTGAATGCGGTATTAAACTGTTGGGGCTGTATCCTGGGGAGATGGTCTCTAAGCGTTCAATTGCCAGCTGACTTGAATCCTGCTGCTACTTACAGCGCAAACCTACTCAGTGATCTGGCTATGGGCAACTCGTTGAAACATCGCCAAGTCTTGATTCCCCTCTTCTCTCTATTAAAGGTGCCTGTTAGATCTTAGAGCTCATAAATCCGCTCCCCAGAACTTATTCTGCAGAACTGCTTTTCCCTGGGCCTTTAGGGTAGAGAGGAATGGGCTGGGAGGTCTGTTTCTATTCCTGGCTTTGCAAATGGCACTGCTGAGACACACTCAGCAAGTCACTTAACGTTTGGTCCTCGTTCTCTCTTCCCTTGCCCTTGCCCCCCCCAGCCACCAAAGGGTTATCATGGTAGGACCTGAAGATGCCCAAAGTGGAATCCTTGTTGGGCTTGGCACTGGACACAGCAAGATGGTCCTTGCCCCAAAGAGCCCACAGGCAAAATAGATTAGACGGGGGGGAAACAGACGCACAGAGGAGACGTGACTTGGCCAAGATCTTGTGGCAGATCGGAGCCAGGAGTAGAGGAGGCGGGGGGGGGGGGAGAATCTGGTTACAAGTGGAGCTATAGTTTGTGGTGACACGGGTGTATGTCTTCTGATTTTCTGATCAGGCAGCGGGTGCTGGTTGGCTTGATGACGATTAAAATGGAATCCTGCCTTCTGGCATTGTGCCAGTCTTGCTGTATCAAAGGAGAGAAAATTAATGTGCCCCTGCCCAGCACCACCTTTGAGAAGCAAGTGCCGTAAAACATACATAGTCACTTGGAAAGGACCAGGATCCCGTGTCACTGTCATGGCAGCACTTGACAAGATACAAACCCTTCCCCGTGTCGGCTGTGTCTATGGCACTACCTTTGATGCTTAAACCCGAAGCGGATATTGTCATAATTGGGACAGAGTGAGGGAAAAGTGTGAATCTGAAAGCAGTGAAAATGCGTGAGTTGTTTATAGCTGAACTTCAGAGCTTGAACAAGGTTTTGTATAAACGCAAGTTTTAGAATCTCCTATACTCTGGGGCAAAAGCTACCCACTGACACACTGGAGGGGGGGATAGTTAGGAAAAAACCTGCTTATACATAGGGCATTGCAAAGATTAGATCACCCTCCTCTGAAAAGCCCATGTTGTTGGCCAGTGTTGGAGGTAAGCTGCCGGATGACATGGAGCCCTGGGTGGCAGTGGCAATGTTAAAAATTACACTGTTTTGAAACTTAGCCGTCCTTCTAGTGTAGATTTCATTGCTGGGGGGAGGGAATGGCTGGAATCTGCCTTCACTTAAGCAGGCTATTTTTAAGAGCCTTGAGAAAATGCTGTGTCTGTACGTGCTGCTTGATTTGCAGCTGGCAAGAAATCTGAGTTACCTTCAGAGAGCTGCTGCAGACAATCTAATGACCTTTTTGGCACATCCACTAAGCTTTCTGTAATGTGGGAGCAGACTTTCCCCTTAAATCCTTTAAGATGCGACCTGGCCTGTCTGAGACCACTTGCAAATGCTGGTTATATTCATTGGACCCAGGAGTTTGACTTAATGGACACTTGCAGATGGCCTGTATAATCCAGGGAAGCATCTCTGGCAGGAGCAGGAAATCCCCTTCTTCCAGGATTGTTTTCATAGAACCATAGATTAGGGAAGGAAGGGACTTCAGAAGGTCTAGTCCAACCTCCTGCTCGAAGCAGGACCAACCCTAACTAAATCATCCCCGAGTACTTTTTCTGAGTACAAACCTTCCACAAAGCAAGTGTCTTTGTGCAGTTGCTGTTGCCAGCTGTGCAGAACTCTCCTGATGACCATGGAACTGCAGAATCTGTTAACTAGAAATTTAAGATAGGAATTATTTTGGAGACGTTTTCGAGCCTTTGTTATATAAAAGTTAACACTAGATGATCACAGTGGCGGCTTCTGGCCTTTAAATGTATGAATTCTCCATCTCCTCCCTGCTTACATAGGTGCTTCAAGACTTCCTTGTTGCTAGTTGCAGAGCTTCATGGTTGTATTGGGTAGGGCAACAGTGGAAATTTAACCAAGGGAGTTGGATTCCTATAGGTGGCTCCTCCGTTATGTGGTTTTTCTGGAGATATCTGTGCAAGTGAGGGGGTGCTGGCTCATTCAAGTTCACAGTTCTAAAATTCTTGCTGTGTGCTTGTTTCCTTGGAGAATTGAACAGTTTGGAAAATGAACCACAGCACATGAGATGCCTGCATCGTGTTTCACTTGCTACCCAAAATGCACTGCTTTTGCAAAGCTTCTGCTGGGAGACCTCTATGTCTCTTGGGGAGGGGTTTTCAGAAAATTCCATCTTGTAAAACAGCTGTTCCAGAAGTGCCAGTAAGTGTCTTTCTCCTTTGCCCTCTTTCTGAAAAGTTACCCCTTCTGCTTCCTGTAATGGAGACCCCTCTTGGGAAATGGAGGGTAGGTGCAATGGTCACTTAGCATCTAGAAGCATTGAGCAGTAGCTGCAGAAGACTGCAGGAGTAAGGCCCACAACTCTCTGTAGAAATTCCTAAGTCAAGATTCCTGGGTTGCCCCCATTGCTTTGGCAGAGTACTGCTTTGTTAAGCTGTAAAGTGTCTTGTTCTCCCCTTCCCCCGCAGATCTGTTGGATCCAGCGGCTTGTCGGGGCCGCTGTTCTGGAGGAGGATTTTCTTGTGCAATCTGTCTGCCAGGACACACGCCATCTCTTCGATTGCTTTCCTCTTGCTCTCACAATCGAAGGCTGTTACAGTCCCCCTGCAGAAAGTGAAAGGGTCCTTCCAGCATCCATATTCCAGCTCAGACTGCCTCTGCTGGTGGGTGGTGTGGGGGAAGTTGCCGCCTTGGGTGACCTGTTTTTTGGTTTTTTTTGTTTTTTGTTTGTGGTGTGTGAAGCAAGACTGGAGAGGGGCGGCAACCATTGCCAAAAACTGGTGCTGGGCAGTGATGATTCTGCCTGCCCGTCTCCGGTGGGGCTGACTTGCAACACTCGCTTCTTCAAAACCAGAATAAACCGTGTTACTAACGCAGCCGCCCCTGGGTGTTACTTAGCAGCTGCAGAAGCAGCTTGTTCAAGGGCTGATAAGGGCTTGGAACGTGCAGACTAGCGTCCAGGGCAGCAGGCAAAGGCTCCTTCTGGCAGATAGGTGAGTTTGCTGTTTGAAAGCGTTGATTAATGGTTAGCAGGAGCAGGGCGTGTCAGTGCATTGGGGGACCAGCAGGACTGCATGTCCCAAAGTCTCCTTCTGATCCCCTTTCTGTGAGAGCGGACTGGAATACTGAGAATAAAAAGACTCTGCTGGTAACGCTTGGCATGAGCAGAAATCATATCTAAGAATCTGCTGTCCCGGCTCTGTTTGAGATCAAAGCTTCACTGTTCTGCGGATTTCAGCTGCACTAGTTTCACAGTGGGACTTGAGAGGTGTGCTCTCCCTTCTGGTCAGAGTGCTGATTGCGCTTTCAGTCCAGCGTGACGGTTTGTGTTCTAAGACAGCACAGAGAGAAGGCAGGACTATTGTCTTTGTATTAAAGTACATGGGCATGTCTAGGCTGCCATCAGACACCTGTTGCTGGCCCGTGTCAGCTGATGTGGGCTTGTGGGGATATACAATTGCTGTGTGGACATCTGGGCCTATGCTCTGGGACCCAAGCGGGTGCGGGGATCTCAGAAGCGTGGTTAAGTGGTTGTGCACAGCATCCCTTCTCCCCTGCCTTCTCTGTATGGTGTCTCTGGATCCTAAGCTCTTTGGGGCGGGGCCCTAACTTTCTCCAGATCTGTAAAGCACCCATCAGGCTCTAGGTGCTTTATAGATGCCTGACTTCTTCCCCTTAGAAACTTGGTGGAAATGCTGTAGGAAGAAAGCAAGCCAGAGTAAACTCTCCCTCAAAAGAAGAGATGCAGAGCAAAACTGACATTGGAAGCTGGGGAAGGGAGAAAAGCATGCTGGGGCTGGAGTGTCTGGTGTCCTGTGAGGTGGCGTCAGTTGCTTTGCAGCTCAGCGTGTTCAGAGCAGCTGTGCGTGGCTTGCAACTTCTGTTTATCCAAAACCTTTCGGAGCTGGCTGGAGGCACCTTCGGCTCTTCCCTTTCTGCAGCATTTGAAACTGAAAAGGAACTGATTTCCTTTGTCTGTGCTGATGCCAGGACGGCTCTGCTGTTAGGCTCTGCGCAATGAGTGCATCATAAGTGTCCAAACTGAGGTTGCTTTCCTGTCTAACATTTCCTCTTCCCCCACCCCTGCCGCCCCGGCTGCTTCTGTGTTGGGCGCCATTGCTTGTTCCAGAGTGCTGCATATGACCAGGACAAACCAAGTAGAGAGAGGGTCTGTTTTTTCCCTTGATGTATCTTTTAATATTTGCTTTAACCCTCTGGACGGGGAGCACTTGGGGCAGGCTTACCGCTAACTAACCACAGTTTGGGAGAGTAAGGGCACCGGCATTGTCTCTGGACCCCTTTGCAAAGCTCCCAGCACTAAGTCCCTGCTTCATGCGGAGACCCCACGCGCTGCTGCTGCACAGAGTTGTGCTGCCTTCCGCTTAGCTTCTGGATGAGCTTTAAAAGTTGTTGGATTTGACCTTTAAAGCCCCATGTGGGTTGGAACGTGGTGACCTGAAACGACCTTTCTGTGTGCTAG
This sequence comes from Mesoclemmys tuberculata, assembly GCA_007922155.1. Taxonomy (NCBI): domain Eukaryota; kingdom Metazoa; phylum Chordata; order Testudines; family Chelidae; genus Mesoclemmys; species Mesoclemmys tuberculata. The sequence continues at coordinate 5,775,016 of ML675630.1, forward strand.
CACGGCAGTTTGAACAGCCAGCTAGCTTTAGACGGAGCAGGGAGGGTGGTGGGACGACCTCTTGGGTGAGGGCCTCTATTCCTGCAGACTCCTCCTGATGCTTGTTCTGACAGCCAGATTTAACGGTCCTGGTGTACTGCACAGCTCAAGGCTTGGAGAGCACAGTGGGTTGAGGGATGGGGTGGGTGAGTGGGACGTGTATATGAATCTGTGCAGTTCCTCACGAGCTGTCTGGAGTGTAGTAGATGGGTTTTTGTTCTCGGACCTTGAATAAATGGTTGCAAAAGTTCTAGACCCATTGAGGAAATTCTTTACACAAAAAATAAACTAAAAGCAATGGAGCTAAGTCTTGGGTCTTGCCTAGACTACACAACTTTTCCCTGTTGAATCGAGACCATAAATGGGTTGAGTTGGCTGACGTGGTGCTGATGGCGAGCAAGGCATGGAGATTAGATCATGGTCAGCATTGTCAGCTGGTCCTCAGTGGCTTTCTGACACAAACTCTCTGTAGTGTAGTTGGGCCTACATTGCCAAAGCAGGGCTGGGATTAGGAAGTGGAGGGGGGGAAATTATGAACGGGGAGGTGAAGCCTTGTTTCTTGACATCTTACATGTTGTATTTGGGTGATGAATCATTGCATCAGCTAATGCTTCAGTGGGGAGGGGGAGGATTATAGGCCTTTTGCAAAAAGTGCAGCTAAAGGGGGCCTTGGAGAGGTTGGTCACAGAATGGAGATGGATTAGGGGAGATGTTCCATGCCTGGGAAGCTGAGCCAAGAACAAGGTGGCCTGGAAATGGAAGGTGGTGTCCCTTTGGGGAGGGCGAAGGGGGTGCGTGTCTGAGGTGAGTAAGGCAACATATGCACGACCTTGACACTTGGTACAACAAAAATTATTTGGGTGGAGAGGTGGGAAGAGGAGCCAGATAAGTTCCATGGTGAAGCCTGTTTGACTTTCTTTGGGGCAGCATTTTCCACTAGGACAGAAGGTGACAGGAGGATATGCTTTCTAGGTAGGACACCCTCTTTCTTGTCTTCACTTCCGTTTGCACCTTTGCTGCAGTTATTCTTGCATTGTCTGTGTGATTGAAACAATGTCCCCCGCTGCTCTGCAGGGGTGTCAAAGCCCTTGATGGAGAAATGTCTCTCAATCTCCTCTGCGACCACTTGTTGATGACATTTGTTTTGGAACCTGATGTATGTCTCTTTTCCATTTGAAGCTGCCTGCTTGTTCCTAACAGATAAACTAAAGGAAGAGCTGAATCTCTGAAAACAGCCATGGATGTCATTGCTGTGAGACGGACGCTTTTTTTGTTGTCGTCTCCAAAGCTCTTAAATCTGTAAGGTTAAGAATAAAACCATAATAGCATAGGAGCAAAATGGGGATTTAAAACTGTGGTGAAACGGGTACTGAACAATGCAGAAATCCAGCAAGCATAGGCTGCTTGTGCACTGGAAATCTTCCAATGCATAGATGCCAAAGACCAGTACCTTTATAGATACGAAAAATCTTTGTGGTGAAACGTTTGTGGCTTTAGGTGCTTGGCTTATGGTCCTTTTCCTCTAGGACTACCTGTGTCCCATGCTGAGTGGTCTGTAATGCAAGTTACAGATAGGTAAACCACCACTCTACTAGTACAGGAGTCCAGTCCTTGGGACACAGATGTTTGAGCAGCAGAACTGTATTCTGATCTGCTTTGCTCATGCTGGTGGCTGCTATGCTTTATCTTAAAAATGCAGATTTGTTTTAAAATCCGGTTGCGATGTAGGGAATAAATCCTTTCAAAGCTGGCTTTTCTTAACTAGGGTTACTGGCTATAAGTAGATCCCAGTTTGCACGGTGTTCATCAAGCCCTCCAACAGTGCTGAGGGATTCTGCCTGATTCTATCAGACTATAAAGGAGCCTTGTTTTCCATGCACCTTGGAGCACAGGTTAAATAATTTCCTTGTGTTACATGGACACTATCCAGTGTGTCCCTCCTAGAAGCCCCTTACTTGTGTTCAGTTCTGACTGTTCCTTTCTGTTACTTCCCAACCCAAGCTTTTTATCTCTAATGTCCTGGCTGTATTGTTTAATCGAGTAAAGTTCTTTGCTGTTTGTTCCTGATTAGCTCCCTTGTTCTTTGCCTCAGGAAAGCAAGGTAATGAAGGCAGGCAGTAACTCGCATTCATCCCCAAAGGTGGGTGAGGCTCCCTCAGCTGGGAGTGAGAGCTGATGCCCTCACAAATGTGGAAGTGCCTTTCTGTCTTGCGACACATCAACCCCTTTTCTGAAGCAGTGGCTCTGCAGGGCACAAGGTGCATTGATGGTTGCGACAGGTATATGTTGTGATGCTTATAATAAACCCTAAACCCACAAGCGACTGTACTCTTCTTTGGAGCTCTTGTTCTGTCCTTGAAATCCTTTGCTCGATTCAATGTCACAGTTGTCTGTAAAGTCCACCCGTTCTCTGAGCTCACTCTGTCGAGCAGAGGGAAGACCCAGCTACACTTGCGGAGTATCATAAGTGCAGTAAGAGATTGCTCAATCGAGGCTATTCCCAAGTGCAGGTCAGGTCACAGACAATGAGTGCATGAAAGGCTTCTGTAGATAAGTACAGGAGTCTAGTGTTGCTGGCACTTGCACAGATGGGACTGGGAAATGGGCTATTGTGCGCTCATTAGCAGAGGACAGAAGTACCCTCTACGTCCAAGTATGTCTAGCTTCAAAGTGGTCTGCTCCAGATACGCATTCACTTTGGCAGGCTGGATTGTGTGGGTTGTAACTTCCTGTGTTGCTGCCAACTGGACAGTATTGCATTCAGGGAACATCTCTGCATCTCCTCTTATGCCTGTGTTTTGATCCTTCATCATAAAGCTTTAAGGCCAGAAAAGGCCAACAGATCTAGTCTGGCCTCCTGTATGTCACTGGTCACCAACACCACCCAGCACACACGCCCAAATCTGGAGTTAGACCGTAGTAGTTAGCCCATGTGAGCCTAGACTATTGCGTGCCAGAGAGACAAGGAGGGACCCAGGTGCACCATGCCTGAGGCCCTGCAGTGGCAGAGAATTGATTTAAGTGAGAGACACCAGAAAATCGCAGCAAATGACCCACACTGCAGAGGAACAAAGAACGGCCGTACTAGGTCAGACCAATGGTCCATCTAACCCAGTATCCTGCCTTTTGACTGTGGCCTGTGCCAGAGGCTTCAGAGGGAATGAACAGAGCATGGCAATTATTGAGTGATCCTTCGCGTCGTCCAGTCCCAGCTTCAGGCAGTCAGAGATTTAGGGACACCCAGAGCATAGGGTTGCATCTCTCTCCATTTTGTCTAATAGCCATTGATGGGACCTATCCTCTTATGAGCTTCTCTAATTCTTTTTTGAACCTCATAGTCACTGCTAGTCTAACCAGCTGGGGGGGGGGGACGGAATTCCTTCCCAACCCTACGGTATGTTGGTCAGATAGAGCCTTGTCTTTGTCAGAATAACTAGCAGCTGAATTATAGACTTCTAGATGTGTCATAGCCTTAATGCTTTGCTGAGTTGCTCTTAATCCCAGTGCAGTAGCTCTTTGAAATGTCAGCTGGCCCGTTCGGCTCTTCCTTATCATAAGAACTCTGAATGGCCTCAAACTCCAGACAACTGTGCGGTTTCCTAGTCTGGGTAAGCGACTGATGCGGAGTTCTTCCAAAATCCCGGCTACAGTCAAGCACTCTGGTGTGCCTTGTGGGAGAGACCTCTCTGACCAGGACCTCTTCCACTACAGTGAATTTTCACCATCTGCTGAGAGGCCCAGCTTCAAATCTCTGCCCCTATCCTGCAATTCCAGAGTTGGCCGTTAGCTTCTGAAATCAAGGACCCCAATACTTAGGATAGGTAGGGAGTTGAGGCCTCCACTTGCAGAATTAGGCCCCTGAAACTTGAAAATGGGGAGGAAAAGTAAATGCAGCGAGAGCTTTCTGCTCCCAGGAAGGGGCACACGTGGGGAAAGAAGGTTTTAGGAGCCATGGAGCAAAATTACTGTAGGCACATCTTGCACCTTTATAGATGAGCTGTGTTTCAGTTGTCTATATTCTGTTGCTGTGAAGACTTGTGCGATGGGGTAGCAATGGTAGAAAGTGTCTGTTAAGTTGCTTTGGTGGTTGGTCACCACTCTCTCTGGTTGGCGTGCGCCTAATGAGCCTCGGCTCGCTAGGAGCTAAGGAGGCTGGTGTGTTCCTCAGTTGCAGCCATGATAACTTCTGCATGCTCTGGACACTTAAGCTTGCTTTCAGGAGTAGGGGCTCAGTCTGTGTTAGGCGTTTTGCCAGCCCCTGAAACAGCATTTTGTGTGTATGTGTGCGTTCGTGTTCATGCTCATTCAGGAGGGCAGTGATCAGGGCCCTAAATATCGGCAGGTTAATCAAGAATGCCACTTGTTGGAATGAAGTGGAATGAGATTGCTGGGGAGAATGAGGTGCCTGTTTTAAAGAGGAACACTGAACCCAAAGATAGAGGAACATCACTGAAATTATTCTGTAGTTTATGCTTGGCTGCTTAGCCAGTCAGTAAATGCTGGAGTGTGACATAAGCAGTTCATACACATTCCCTAGCTTGTCTTTTGGGTGCCCCTGTGCTGGTGTCTAACTTAGAGTAATTATTCTCCGTTTTCAGGTTTTTTGTTACCAATGTTACCAGCCTGGTCTACGGGACTGGAGTTGTTAAACCACTTCTGCCCTTAGAGGGACACATCAGAGGTCCCTGAAGAAAGCCAAGATAGCACTGGAGGTGTAGAAGACCGACTTGCTGTTTCATTGATGCGGTCTCCAAAATGGCGAAGCAGGCGGCCTGTGCAAAACTGTAGCGGAAAATGGGTTGAACGCCTAAAGGTGGAAACAAGATGTTCTAAGAGGCAGCCGCTTTCTCTGATAACTAAAGCAGGACTGATGGGGAGACTGGGAGAGGTCTGCTTCCTAAGAGCACGTCTCCCAAAAGTCTGATGTTTAGCTCACCTGTGAAAGGTATAGAGGATGCATGAGATCTTCTGGACCAGGGATCCCTTATGGGTAACATGCCAGCCGTGCTACGGTGTAGTTAATTTCTTGGAGATGGAACTTGGGTCTCAGGAAACTTGACCAAGTGCATGTGCACAAGTAAAATAAATGCTCGGGTTTAGCACTCTCCAAACAGCCACATAACTGCTGCAACCAGATGCTTGGCCACAGGCACCTGTGTGTCTCAGCAATCTTGTTAGCATAAAGCTTAGGGGAAGTGGATCAGTCTGTCCATGCTGATGGGCAATGCACGTTACACCCCTCTCATGCTGGTTCTAGCTGAAGTTCTGCCACTTGCATCAGGTACCCTGATTTTTAATTTTTTTTTTAAAATACAAGATCTGATTCATGCTTCCTGACTTTTTTTCCATACCAGATGAGGTCCTGGTCATGAGTAACTGTTGTGACTGTAGCTGGCCGGAGTTCTGGGTGATTGCCTCACTCCAGGAAATGTTAAAATAACACTTTTTTCTTAGAAAGCGAGTTCCCTCCCCTCCCATATTTTTATTTTCCTAATAGCTGCCCCTGCTCTGGCAGCTCATAAACAGAGGGCTGCTTGTGTAGCTGAGTGAGAGCAGAGCTGCTTGGGTGGACGAGATGCCGCAGAGCGGTGCATGAAGGTAGCTGCTCTCCAGAAGCAGATAGGCTCCTCTTGAAATGAGTCAAGCTTGGAAGGAAACTGTTAAACTATGCAAAAAAAATCTTTCTCCTCTTTCCGGACTCTTGGTCTGCTTCCCTCTCCTCGGGAAGAGGAGCTGCCGCAAGTGAGGCAGAGAATTTGAGATGACACGTTACAAGGAGGGTTTTTGTAACTGCTGTCTGGATTCCAGTAACTAAATGGGAGCTCTGCTGCCAAGCGTTGCTGGAATGTGGGCCTCCGAAGGCTGGGCTGAGCCTATTCGCCTGCCGCTTCAGCTTTGCAAAGTCAGGACACTTCCAAGGTACTTCACAGCATTGGGGGGCTGGAGTAAGGAAGCACCGGGGCTCGGGGCAGAGATCCCTTTCCAGACTTGTCACGGTGGAGGGTGTGCTCTTTAACTCTGCCCACGGTTCCGCAGCCAGTTTGTTACCATCTAGGGCTTTCCCTTATTGCCTGGCCTCTCCCTGGTTTGATCACGGCAATAACTTTATTGCTATTGGGAAGTAGCCCTGTTGAAAGCTTTTTCAATGCTGAGTTGAAGGAAAAGCGATTCGTGGCTGTACCAGAGCTGTGAGCCAACCTCGCCTTTGTTTGCATTATGTAATCTTTTCTCCAGGGGGTGCTTAGAGCCCAGAGGATTCCCTCCCACCCCAAGAGCCCTGTCACTACGGCAGCCAGCCAAGGCAGGCTGGATCTGACTCCCTTGGCCTGTAACTGCTACTCTAGGGAAATCCGTGTAAGTCACTCATGTGAGTGAGGGCTTCCTCTGCAGCCCTTCCTGGACCAGCAGTGGGATGCCAAGTGCCAAAGTCTTGCATGGTAGCATATTTTGCTGTGCTAGACAGTAGGCTTTGCCAGCCCTGTGATATCCCAGCAGGTGTTAGCGATCTTCACAGATCGGGATAAAGTCCCAAAGCTCTGCCTCAGAGCACTGTTAAGAAATAAAACCCTGATGGGAGACCCACTGAAACACTGCCTGCTCCTTTATGGCTCCCTAGAGTAATGTTTCAGCCACCTTTTTATGATTTAAAGCAACTGCCTCTGTCTGAAGGCTGGTTTGGTCTGATCAATTGCAAAATAAGACGTGGGGATCGGGATACGAGTGTCTTGTGCCACTACGAGCGACCGAAATACTGAACACGCAGTAATCCCTGGACCTGTCTTTAAGCTTCAGTAAGCAAGTCCAAATAAGCAACCTCAGCATGAGCACTGTGCTCCCACCCGTGCAGCCTCACCTGCAAGTGAGATGAGAGCGAGTTCCTTGTAGGGGCTAAAGACGCTTCAATCCACCCGAACTTGGGCGTACCTCTGGGAATCGCTTTGCGACAAGGGCTCCAGTAGCTGCAGTAGTTGCCTGGGGGTGGTTCAGGGATTTAATTTATTTATTTATTGCAGAGTATTAAATGCTTTGTGTGTTTTGGCTCCCTTCTGGGCAACTGTAGAGATTACTTTGACTGTTGTCCAGTTGGAATGTGGTTTCAAGGCCTTTATAAGTAGCTGGAAAGAGACACCAAGGTGGATGGTCCTGGAAACGGCTGGTTGTCTTGTGTGGCTTGCGTCCATGAGGGTATAGTTTGGGGCCCGAGATAAATCAAGCTAAGAAGCTTGCTAAAAGCTGTATCTGCTACAACTCCGTCACGTATTCAGGGCCATCTCTCTGCCATTATCTTGTACAAGGCTGTGATTCTTGTAGAGGTGTATGTGCATATGATAGAGTCCTTAGCGTAATCGATTGGGGATTAAATGCAGGGGTAACTGTGGGGAGGCTGTGTATTAGAGAATCCCTGTCTAAAAAGCTTTGGCGTGGTCCAGTGACCACGGGTGGCCCGGCCTATGTAGCACCAGTTAAAACCACAGCTTCATGTTGTGTGCTAATCACGTCCACCCAACCCATTTGCAAGGGAGACGAAGGGCCCGAGTCTTGGTTTCTCCATGCGCTTTACATCACCGTGTGTAGACTCGTGTCCTCCTTGCAGCTCTTGGGAGGCTGGGTGTGCTCCATAAGGAAGCTGGAAAATCTTAAACTGCTCCCACATGAGCTGCCTGTCAAACTCCTAGCCCACAAGGTACGTCCACACTGCAGTCATGGGTCTGATCGCATCATGCGGAGACTCCCCTGAGAGAGCTTTAATCCAGCTAGTGCAAGCGCTGAGAGTGAAGCTGCATCAGCAATGATTTCAGCATTGGCTAATGGCCTGAGCAGGTACCCAGGATCCCAGATGGGTTTAGACGGTCCGTGCTGCTGTGGCTTCACTGCTGTTGGTACTCACACGAGCTATACTAAAGCTAGCTCAAAAAGGTCAGTACATGTGGCAGTCACACCTCTGCCTGTAGTGTAGATGGAACTTCTAAAGGTTCCCTTTAGCACACGCTGCGCCTTCTAGTAAGTGGTCCAGTTTCTGTCTGTGCAGGGTGCGGTGCGCAGGCCGGCCCCCTCGGTGTGAACTTTGCTAGTTTGCCGGGTTCTGTAGATCTTATTTACAAGGCTGCATGCTAATGTTTAACCCTCCTCCTTGTTCTTTCCATCCACTAGGCAATACTGAGCAGTGCACATCCTGACAAGGTCTCCTAGCAACCTCTTCTGCAGGGCTGAATGACCGCGGGAGGTTAATTGACGAGCTTGCCCTGGGAGTCGCTAAATACCTGAAATCGAAACACAAGATGGGTCAGAAGGTGACTGGCGGGATAAAGACTGTGGATATGCGAGATCCTGCATACAGGCCACTGAAGCAAGAACTCCAGGGGCTGGACTACTGCAAGCCCACGCGCTTGGATCTGCTATTGGACATGCCTCCAGTCTCGTACGAGGTCCAGCTGCTGCACTCCTGGAACAATGATGATCGCTCGCTGAACGTGTTTGTGAAAGAGGACGACAAACTAATATTTCACCGGCATCCGGTAGCTCAGAGCACAGATGCCATCAGAGGCAAAGTTGGATATACGCGGGGACTGCATGTGTGGCAGATAACTTGGGCCATGAGGCAGCGGGGCACACATGCTGTGGTGGGGGTTGCTACAGCGGATGCGCCCTTGCATTCCGTAGGGTACACGACACTGATAGGAAATAATCATGAATCCTGGGGCTGGGACCTTGGGCGGAATAGACTGTACCACGACGGGAAGAACCAGCCGAGTAAAACCTACCCTGCCTTTTTAGAACCGGATGAGACTTTCATTGTGCCGGACTCTTTCCTGGTGGTCCTGGACATGGATGACGGGACCCTGAGCTTCATTGTAGACGGCCAGTACATGGGTGTTGCTTTTCGGGGACTTAAAGGGAAAAAACTGTATCCAGTTGTGAGCGCAGTGTGGGGGCACTGTGAAATACGGATGCGCTACTTGAACGGGCTTGACCGTGAGTATCATCTTCTTCAGCTTGTTCTGACCGTGCAGATCTCTGCACGCCTTCCTAGCCCTGCTAAAGGGATGGAACCACATATCAGCACTCTTCCCAATAGCCAGTGAGCTAGGCACCTGAAAACTGGCTCGTGCCAACCAAAATGACTGACTGTGCAACAGCCCCAGTAGGTTTGGGGGAAGATGGGGTTTCCAGCTGTAGTCTCTGCTGATGGGGTGTATTTGGAAAGAGCATTGTTGTTTCTGATGGGATCTGGTGCAGCTACTGGGCAGCCAAATTACGTCCTTGTAGCAGGGTCAGCCCAACCCGGTCTGATGGTGTATCCATGTTTGGTGACTCAGATTAGGAAAGCAGCTCAGTGGTAATTAGGTGACTGCATAGAGGGGTAGCTGTGGATTTTAGGTGGCAGTGTAGAGAAGGCGTCTGCTACTGTTGGGACTTGAGCCATCTGCGTTTTCTCTAGCTGGAGAACTGATGCTCTCCTCCTCCTTACTACCAGAGTTTCCAGTGCCTTACTATGGATTTAGGTCAATGGAGCAGGCAAAATCCCGTTGCTTCTCCATAGCACCCTTTACCTGACGGGTGACGTCTCTTCCACATGCACTTTATACAGGAAGACGGTGTGAGTACCTAATACTGCAGACTTGACTCGCCTTGCCTCTAGCTTTTAAAGCAATAGGTGAGGTTTGGACTGTGGCTATCCCCTCTCCCACTCTCCTAGGATAATGGAGTTGGGATCCTGTTGTGCTAGGAGCTATACAAATACAGACCAAAAGGGACAATGGTTTTGAACAATGAGGTTTTTTTTCATTCTGCATTGAAACACCTCCTATTTTTTGCTACCCAGGTTGGACTGCAGAGAGGTAATCTTCCAGCATTGGGGTTTGTGCTGCTCTATTATGTAGCCAAACCTTGCAACCAGTCTACATACAGTAGGGTATTCCTGGCCAGCTAGTGCTGTGTCACGGGCATTGGAGTAAAATGCTGCAGAAACTGATCTCCGGTGCATGTGGCCCGCCTGTTTCGATTTTATTCTTGGAGTGTGTGTATATGCATGAGTGAGACATAGCCTCACTTCTTGTAATTTGCCCTGCTGTGAACACCTACAGTTCAGTCTCTTGACTTTCAAATTCAGTGTACAGAGGCTCTGAGTAAACCTGGGCAATGGTACAATTGAGTGTGTAGCAAGCTGAGCTGTCTCACTAGAGGGACATCTGCGTAGTAAGTATATCGGAACACAAGCTGGTTTTTTAGCTCTATACTTTCAGTGCACACTAACTGAGATCTCCCTAATGACCCTCCTGGTACCTAGCTCAGCAAAACGTCACACCTGTGGCCCATGTCAAGCAAATGCTTGGCTCAAAGCAGGAGCTTTGCCCTGCACATCAGCAAGGAGAATTCCACAGCCAAGGACCCTTCACCAAAAACTCAACCGTCATTCCTCACTTCAAGGCGCTGTTGGAGAGTTTTTCCACCAACCCTACAGCAGTGATTTTGGGATGGTTTGTCTCCTCAGTAGCTAGGCCTCAAACCATGTGGAGGTGATAAGGGAAAACGGATGCATTTCAGATTACATGCAGAACAGACTGGCAGGGATTGGAACATTAATATCCCTGTCGTCCTAAACAGGGGTGGGACTAGACTGGTCTAATTTTGAGGTGACCTAAATCGAGCTTTGTGACACATGAACACAGATCCTTGCCTGCACTGGGGTCTCTGCCTATCAAGTCTCCTGTATCTGAAAGGAGCCAGCTAGAGACAACGGCTGGGAATGCCCTGTGGTTACTTTATAGGCTAATAAATGAGCAGGAGTCCTTCACTTGGACTAGCTCGGGGGGATCCAGGGATAGGGCAAATGTATCTGTGATATAGGGAAGGCTGGATAAAGGTAGGATGTTTTACCTCCATGTATTGAGTGCCCCTTCAGGATATTATGGGTTAAACTATAAAATGCACAGTGTCGAGTCTTTCCATGTGCACTGCCTTCCACAACTAAAAGCTGCTGCCTAAAAACCAAACTGCCCCTTAGCAGCCGCTTCCTCCCTGTAGCTAAACAGACTGGTTTGGCGTGTGTCAGGAAGGCTGACCAACCCTGGAGGGCAGGGGATCAAGCATTTGAATAGAGAGCTCTTGGCAATGGCGCCCCGCCACTAAGACAAAGGGTCTCAGGTAGCTGGGTCCCAAACCATTCAGCTCCACAGGGCCAAAGCCAGCAGTGAGCCGATGTGGGTTGGAGTTGTCAACACAAAACAGATAGCTGCAAGCTGTCACATTCTGTGTCCGCTGCAGTCGGAGCGCGTCTAAGATGTAATGTGCTCTACACGGGGCGGCTGGAGCCTAGCCTTGATACAGTGGGTAGCGGTAGCGGGGTCAGAAATGGTCCGGCACCCATTAGCAGGCACGGATGGAACAGCTGGTATCTGCCACTGGGCTGGAGTACCCAGCAACAATCCTCCCCGAGAAGGGGCAGGACCAGCAGCACGGAGGCAAGCATGGTTTGTTTCTTTCACCCACCAACGTAAGCTCACTCCTAGCACCCGTAGAGCTGGCTGGTCTTCGTGGGATTGTTTTTGGGGTCTCCGCACTGGCTCAAATATGGCAAAGTTTGATTTAGCTGGATTGATTTGCGTCAAAATCCTCTTTGAAGGCCACTGCATCAGGCAGTGATGCCATGGGCCCTGAGGAGGAAGGTCAGGGCCCCATTGTGCTGAATGCTGTATAAACAGATGCAGTGCTTGCCCTAAAGAGCTCACAGGCTAAGGGACAAATGAAGGATGTTTGGGGTGGAGCCTGGAGAGGGGAGTAGGGCAAGAAAATAATCTAAAACAGTATGTACCCTTCCATTTCCAAACGACTTTTAAAGGGTCATGTCTTCATGCCTCGCCACACAGCTCTTAATTGGCTAGCTCATCAGCATGGCAGCTGAGCTGCATCTTGAGAGGGATACCGACCTTTGGGGTTGGTGCAGAGAAGCCCTTCTATACACAGAGGACAGCCTGGGCAAAGGGATAGATCCTAGTGGGAAGAGCAGAGACCAACTGGCAAGCAAAGCAGGCATGGTTGGCTAGGTGGAAACCCTGCACAGTGAGCAAGAGCAGAGGTGTGTAGAACCGTGGAAGTAGGGGCTGGAATCTTGCATTTGATACGACAAGCAGGGCCACTTAATTCTGAAATCCAGAACGGAGGCCTTGCTAAAAACCATGCCCTAGGAATTATTTTGGCGCAGTTCTCTGGCCTGTGTTACACAGGAGATCTGACTAGATGATCACAGTGCTCTCTTCTGGATTTGTGACTCCATGAAGGGGTTTAGACGGGGGAGCTAGAACTCTGCCACGCTTTTGCCAATGGGAAACCAGAAGCTGGCTTGGATAGGGTGTGAAACGAGTGTTGGGAGGCTAAAAGGTGGAGGCAATGGCTACAAGAATTTGAATTGAGAATGGCCTGAGCGTGAGTGTCGGTGCTGTGGACAGAAAGGGAAAAGTGGATCTTAAAATGGTTATGAGGTGGGAAGAGTTGAAGGTGAGGGGCAAGAGGGATTTTTATCTGGAATGATTCTGGCCCACTTCTGGTAGGGAGCAGATCTGAATGCATTGACCCTCATGGTCAGAAAATTGACTCAAAGCTTTATGTCCTATCTGTTGGCAGTGGCTGCTGTATGAACAGGGTCAGTAGCTTAATTTGGCTCCTTCCCGAGGAAGCTAGCGCTCTTGGCATTAATGTGGTGTCACTTCCTGAAAAGTGTCACTTGTTAGCCAAGATTTGCAAAGTCACCATTTTGGGGTTTATGCCTGGATTCTTGATGCTTAACAGACCCTCTTAAAGTATCTAGTGAGACAGCCAAAACCGAGGCACCCAAAACCTGTTGCTTTTGAAAAACCATGGCTCTTAGCTGCAGTGCTACCCAGGTGAGCTGGGAAAACTATATCAAGAAAAACTTTTGCAAGTTCAGCTGCTTTTCCTTGTGTGCAGCTGTAACTTTGGTTCATGCTGTCTACCCCTTCAAAGTGCAAGAAACCAGTGCTTCGTGTAGAGAGCAGTGAAAAGTTCCTAGTAAATACTCCTCATTTGTATTTAATTTATCGTGGCAGCTTGCTCAGATTAAATTGCATCTCTGGTTTGCTGTTCATGCATCTGAATGCAGAGAATTCTTGAGTGTGGCCTATAGAATCCCAAACGTTTTCTGACTTTGCTTAGGTTGCAGAATTGTAACCCAGCAGATGGCAATTTGGATTTTCTCTAAAATATCAAACTTTAATCTTCACCTCCTGGATTCCCTATCCACACTGTACTGAACACTTGGCCTTCGTAGATCTGTCTCTAGTCTCAGGCAGAGGACACAGCTCCCTGATGTATTGATGTGTATGAAACTATGGGTGTCTGTGTAACTGTGGTGTTAAGATTTAAGCTGGGGTTTTGACTACTGGCTTTTCTGCATTGGGTGAGTTTGTATCCTGGTTAGTGAAGCCATCCACACTTGTGCTTTTTGCTGTTGATGTGATGGAGGCATTTTTGCAAGAATCATACTGACAGATCTGCCTGTAGAGCGTGTTCTGTCCCTAGTACTGGGAGCCCACTCTGAGGTCTGTGACATGAATTTGCCTCCTTAAATATAGGCTTTAAACCTGGTTTGCTGGAGACATTTATATAGGTGGGTTGGGTCTCATCTGCACCCTAGCCACTGAAGCCCTGATCTAGGCAAGTGAGATCAACTCACGCTTTGGTGGTGACATCATGTTAGGCTTTGGGTTTTTCTCAAAGTGGCTACCATTAATCTCTAATCAAGACTGAGGTCTTGAGCTACCTCATTGGGAAAAATCTTCCTGGAGGAAAACTACAAATGGAGATCTGTGCAATGAGGGGTGTTTTTTGTTTTCATTTGTTCGTTTGTTTTTGGGGGAGAGGAAGCTGCCTGTAGAAGAGACATTACCCACATCAGTGGTGCATGTTCATTGCAAACACTCACTTTAGCAGCAGGGACACTTGCACCGTTAATAGCATGGAGCTTGCATTTCAGGAAGTGGTAACTGAATAGGAATTCTTTATATCCACATTGTGCCTGGCACAAGGAATTTCCCAATGCACTGAGGATGCAGAGAGAGAGACCCCAGTAGAAGTGGCTGACTGAGCCTTTAGCTAAAGCTGGGTAACTGTTAGGGGCTATGTAACATGCTGCATGGATACTGAACTAATGGGCACAGGTGTGTATTCGCTTCTAGTGGTCAGAATTCAGGTTGAAGGGGAAATGTCTGGTTAGATAGCCGAATGTAGTGACTTGTGAAGCTTAATGGAGCTAGCCTGTCTATTTTGAGGGGTTGGGGGTGTCAGAGGTAAGTGTGTGAAGGCTTCTGGGGTGCCTAGAAGTGGGAAGAGCAGTGCATTGCTCTGTGGTCGTTCAATGGTAAAATCATACTGCAAGATGCAGTCCTGTATTTAAACAGAGCTTTCACAAAGGTTCCTATATCGGGTCCCACATTATGGTGTCTAAAAATGTGAGATCTCCCACCTGAAGTATGAATGCAGCTGCACCTCAGAAATTACTTAAAGGGGGATTCCGGGAACTCCTTTCTTACCCTACCGTTAGTATCTATCTTTGGTATTTCTAGGGCATGCGTCACCTTCTCTGCTTGCTGCAGGTAGTTCATGGCTTTTCTGACCATCGGGACCCCCTGCATAGTAACCCAGAACTGCTACTTGCTGCTACTCTCTCTTGCTGAGAGTGCTGGATAGTCCGAGGCTCCTGGACAAGTCAGGGCTTCGGTGTCTCTCATGCTCCTTGAGTGTCGGCTCCTGCAACTAGCAATGCAGCAACCAGGCTCCTCACTTGTGTTCTGAACGAATGTGTGCTTTTTTTTGTCTTGCAGCTGAACCACTGCCTCTGATGGACTTGTGCCGGCGTTCTGTGCGGCTGGCTCTGGGCAAGGATCGGCTGAGCGAGATCCACACGCTGCCACTGCCAGCATCCCTCAAGAGCTATCTTCTCTACCAATGACCTACATGTCGAAGGACGCTGTGAGAGAGCTGAAATGGAGGCAAAAGATTGGCCGCTGACCAGTTGGACAACAGTCCTGCCAGCCTCCCCCCATTGCTAGTGTTGGACATCCTCGGCCTAAGTCCCTTCCTCCAATGCCAAACCAAATATGCCTAAAAATGGCCATTTTTAAGTTTCCTTGTTTCACAACTAAGATGATCTTTGCTGATGAAGGTCACAGCCCTACGTGCTTCCCAAAAACCCCACAACCTTGCAGAATCTCTCTGCATATCCCTTGCTGTTTTCCTCCCAGCTCCTGGCAAACAGCTGTAGAGTATCCTTTGAATGCCTGCAGTTAGGGGAAAAATCCACCCCTTGTGCCCTCCGAAGGAGAGTACACGAAGCTTGGAGGGGGAAACGTTGGAATTGGCAATGCGTCAAATGCCAGGTGCTAGGTGTGGATGGAGGCCTGTCTGAAAAGCAAGGACGTAAAATACTTCAATGGGAAGTGAAGACACCAAAAAAACTCCACATGGACACTTTTATTTTTTACTTGGATAAGGTGGTTATGTAGTTGATGTCAATGTCAAGATACTGTCTCACCCTGTCTTAACTGTTTCTTTATGTAGAATTAATCTCATTTCTTTCACTATCACTCTACATCTCCCACGCCATTTTTCCTGCATCTTATCTATCTTCCTTTTCACTGGCAGTGAAACTAGTGGCAGGTAAGGCCTGTGGTGGACGGGGAAACCAATCGCTTGAGCAGCCCTCTGACGTCTGCATCTTCTCTTTCTTTGTGTTCACTTTAACTTGCATCTTTTAGATCAAGTTGCACCCCCTTTGGTGGTGAGTTTCTCCCTGCCACAGTGCCCTGGTATGCAATATCATCTGTGAGGAGCCAGCCAGTCCAGGGTATGTAAGTTGATCATGGTCCTTTACAACCACAACCTCTCCTTACACATGTCAGCTTCATGCATGTTGCACTCCATGTTCGTGCTTGAGCCTAAAGTGCACCTGAAATGGATCTGCCAGGGAATCTTCTGCTTTGATAACCCATTTAAGAGCATTTCAAATCAGAGTTTTTCAGCCTGCCATTGTCTATCAGGATAATCTCCTCGCTCTCTGGCAGGAATAACCCTCTCTGTCATCCCTGCTAGAGCGACGACCCAGGGGAAAGGGTGTGAACAGGGTTTATGTTCTGACTTACAGTATGTCAGCAGGCCAGATGTCTAGAGGTGATGTGGTGGAAAGAAGTGTGAAGGGAGTTTTAAAGGCGCTCTTTGATGCTTTGCATGTACAGCAAAGGGAAATAGCAAAAATTACAGTCAAGGAAAGATGGGGAGAAGAAGAACCTTTGTGAGACTCTTAAAAAGAAATCAATTAAAAAATTGGGTACGTGATGCAGGTGAAATCCTTGCACATCCCAAATAAAGATTCTCACCTCAGCAGCCAAACAAGAGGACCCAATTTTCCATCATCAACAGGAGCTGCTCTCTCCTGGCCTCTCCTAATAGCAAGCTACTAAGCTGCCTTCTCTGGGGTTATTTTGCACATTTCTTTTTTGTCTTGAAAAACAATGTTTGTGTGTTCGCTTGGAGTTTTTTTCCTTCAGTTTTGTACAGGTACAAATGAGTTTATTTGTTGAAAATGTTTAATATATATTTGTGGTGTTTGTATAATCCTGTTTTAAACAGCTGCTGTAGGGTACCTTTTTTTTAAAAAAAAAAAATCTACTTGCATAGTATATTTTTAAAGCACAGAATTGGTGCCAAGACTGGGTGGGGGTGTAAAGTGCCCCTTTCTTTTTTTAATGTAACCTGTATAATTTTATGTAGGGGTTTGTACTAGCTTCAGTAACAGGGTGGGACACATACAAAGTTGCACAAGAGAATTCAGCATGTACAGAGAACCTAGCTTTATTGCCTTCAACTCTACCAGCGTCTTCCACCACTCCTGAAAAGTGGCCATGTTCTGCCCTGATTTTTTTGTGCTTTTAGCACCCCTTTGTCTTCAGTCTCTCTGCTGTCCCCCAGTGCATTGCTTTGTACAGTTTTAAACTCTTCGCTTTCTATTTTACAGCTGTAGATAATATTCAGTAACCTGATACAGAAATAAAGTTTATTAAATATTGAATAGGAATCGTATTTTTATTTGTGCCTACAGGGCCCCTATGAGACCAGAGGCCCATTGTACTCAGCATGCTACAAACACAGACCAAGAGATCTAGACCTGCTCCAAAGAGTCTAGACTGAATAGATAATCCATCCTCTCTTTGTTTTATGACCATTGTAGAGTTCCTTCTGAGGCACCAATTGACTTACCAAAAAGTCTCTGGCAGAGCTGGGGAATTAAACCCAGATCTCTAATGCTGTAACCACCAGATTATCCTTCCTCTTCATTGCTCCCCCGCCTACCTTTTCCATGTAGAGCCATCATCACTACTTGTGCTTGAGATTTTATGCAAGTTCATTTGAGGTGGTATTAGGGATGGTGGTCTCCTGCTGAAAGCAGTATGCCTGGCCATGTTGGAGGCATAGACGTGACTGGGGAATGGGGTCATGTGAATCGGAATCTTAAGTGCTCTTAGTGAAAGGTGGGGAATAGTATGTTCTAGCCAAAGGAAGAAAAGGGTGGCACTGGAGGCTGAGGGTCTGGCCCCTTCATCTGACCGCTGGAGCCCCTCACCATCTTAAGTCTCTGGGCTCCTTGCAATTCACTGCATGCTTCCTAGCAGACGCACATAACAGACAACTAGGCTGAAATGGCTCAGAGGATTTTTTTTTTTAATGCCAAGAGGGATGATTAGATCACCTAGTCTGATTTCCTTTGTATCATGAGCCGTAGAAGTTCTACCCAGTGACCCTTGCATTGAAATCAATAACTTGTTTGGCTAGAGCAGACACACCAGAAAGACATCCAGTCTTTGAACTGAAGACTCCAAGAGACAGAATCTATCACTTCCTTTGGTCACTTGTGGTTATCATGGGAATGTTGCACTGTTTCCATCTATGGCAGCAGATACCATTTGTGTTCAAGTCTCCACCAGCGTTTTGTCACCTGGGGTTAAGCCTGCAGTGCTCTTTGCGTGTAGCTTCCTTCCCAATGAGTGTGAGGAGGGTGGCAGGATGCAGGTCCAGAGCGTGGTGAAGTGATTTACAAGCATGTTCTATACCCCTAATCATTTGTTACCCATTTCCATACCTTTCCTAATTCCAATATATCTTTTTTGAGATGGGATGATCAGATCTGCACTTAGTATTCAAGATGTGGGCATACCATGGATTTATATAAAACGAATATATTTTTTCTCTCATTATCTATCCCTTTCCTAATGATTCCTAACTTTCTTAGCTTTTTTTGACTACTGCTGCATATTGAATGGATGATGTTGGAGAACTATCCACAATGACTCCAAGATCTTTAAGTGAAAGATGTAAATGAAATAAGTAGGTAGGTCTTGGTCTGGGTTCTGGTGGCTAAATACCAACAGAATCGTTGTTTCAATTGGCTGCTTTGTTGACTCTTGGAGATCAAAGATTTAATTGGTGGTGAAATCTCAATAACCCTCTTTGGCCTGGTGGCCCCTCAAGCCCAAGGCTGAAGCATATGCAAGGGATGATGGGGTTGGGGGGGGGGTGCTGCACTGCCTCTGCCCACGCAATAGGGCTGTTAACCTGACATCTTTCACCAGTCATAGCTGTTCCACTTTGATTTTTAACTCTAAGCACCATTGGGGATGCAATTGGTACAATCAATGTCCACCCATTCCTGTGACTGCTTGAAATTACACTATGTGGGCTGTAGGGAGAAGTTTCACCCCTTTGAAATAAGGCCCTATCCCAAGAAGGTAGCTCCGTAGTCCCAGAAGTTGCATCTTGAAATGGAAATGCCAGAATATTAGGGGGCAGAGGGGTTGCTCTAGGGTTTTGTAGTATTGTATGATGTCTTCTGCATGACCTTGGCTGAGGTGGTAGTTCTTCCTGGTACACGAGTGTGTGTGCGATTTACTGTAGCTAACCTGGGAAAAGCATCCCACCCTCTCGTGATCACACCAGTGCTATAGCTATCAAGCTGGGTGTGATAGGAAAACCACCTCTTACATTTCCTTGCTGCGGAAGGGGTCTGTAAAACCAGGAGTTCAAAGCAAGGTTACAATGCATCAGAACTTGCCTCTGCCCTGGGGAGGGAGCAAATGCAAGCCAAATGAGGGAGCTCTTGTTCCAAGGAGACGGGCAGTAGGGGGTGGGAGCCCTCCTACAGTGCCAGCTCTTCTATATTTGAAGGAAAGCACTAATGAAATGCTGCTAAATGAGGTGGCCTGCACACACGGTAGCAGTCAATCTCTGCATCTTTATCATGCGGCAGGTAGCAAAGACTCAGAAAGAAATATTGAATTTCTGACCATATGTGGGCAAAGCCTGTCTGTCCCTTCGATGTTCTATGGAATGCAAGCTCTGCTGAGCCATAAACTACTGGGCGGTGGGGAGGGGAGAGAGGCCACAGCCATGGGCTGCGTTTGTGGGGACAGAAGGTGGGGCCGGTGCCAAAGGCTGAGAAACTAGTTTATGCTCTGTTCCAGACACCCAAACAGGCTCGTGTTCCAGCTGCTGGGAATATTTGAGAGAAATGACCTGCCTGGGGCCTGGAGTTTGCAGTGTTTTATGTACAACACCATAGCAACGGTGGAGGAAGTCATGAGATGTGGACTGGGCCCGTTGGAATCAACAAATGACATCACGGCTTAGCTGAGACTAATGAATCAGTGGAGCCCTGTTTCCCCTGCTGTCGGATGTGCTCAGGCGTTGGCCCACAGCAACCAGGGCTGCTCCCAGCTGAGTAGCATAAAAATTACAAATCACACATGCATCAGGAGCCCACATGCATCAGGGCCTCCTTTTAGACCAATCCTGGCTTGCTGGCCGGTATCACTTGCCTCCCCTCTATTGCTGACCAATCATGTTCATCTGCCTGGAATTTTGCCTTCCCATTTTCTTGCAGTCTTTCCTGCTTTGCTGTCTCAGTGACGCAATTCAAGGTATCTGAGGTGGTTCTGCCTATAGAAGTCCTGTGATGATCTCTGAAAGAATCTGTGGTATCCTGATGCTTAGATAATCTCCTCCACTCCCCTGCCCTGAGAGAGGAAAAGAAGTCACTGAAGTGTAAGGGGGGGAGGGAGTTGGCATTGGTGGCCCTGGCAAAATGGCTATTAGCACAGATACAGTGCTGCAGCAGTCAGTCTTGAAGTTAATGGAGAAAGGAAGTTTGAGTATAATCCATATGGAGGTGCAGAGGTGGTGTGATTTGCCTGAGGTCATAGTGATTGAGGGCAGAGTTGAGAATGCAAGCCAGGCCTGGGTACCCATCAATGAAATCCTTGCTGATGGATTCCCTGCAGTTTGAGGTCTTCAAATCTCACTTTTGAGGATTTCAATAACTCAGTCATGGGTTCGGGGTTGTTATAAATGTGTATGGGTAGGGTTTTGTGGCCTGCCTTGTGCGGGAGGTCAGACTAGATGATCATATTGGTCCCTTCTGACCTATGAGTCTATGTCCTTTCCACTAATCCATGCAGCCTCCCCACAATTGCAGAAAGGATCCTAGTTAAGTAGCATGGTCAAAAATTTCCCATGTGTCCGTTCCCCTCCCCCCTCCGACCCCAAGGTGCCTCTAGGTCAGATTCTTAAAAATATTTAGGCACTGAACACATTGAAATCAAAGGTGCCCAAATACCTCTAAACAACTGGCCCTCAGCAACTAAAGCTCCAAAATCCCATTTTCAAAAGTGACTTAGGAGCGGAAGTGCTGTTGACTGTCAGTGGCTTTTGAAAAGGGGACTGAGGGTGTGTCTACACTTGAGCTAGAGGTGTCATTTGCAGCTCAGAGACATACCTGCGCTAGCTCTGTGAGCTCTGCGCTAGAACGAGACCCATAGCTGTGGCAGTCAAGCCATAGGATGGGTTAGCTGCTTCACCTGTCACCTAAAGTCCCGGACAAAAGGGATTATCCTCGTTTCGTTGTTGTAGATAGGAACTGGGGCACGGACGGATTGAGTAACTTGCACAAGGTCACAGAGGAAGTCCATGATAGAGCTGAGAACTGACTGCAGATCTCCTGAGTCCCTGCCCCATGCCTTAACCACATGACCAGCCTTCCTCTGCTGCCTGATGCAGTGAATATTCCAATTTGGGAGTAAAAAGGTCTTGTCTATCAAGTGAGTGAAGCTGTTCTGAAGCTAGCAGTGGAAAGGATCCCCTAGTGTGCTCCCCCATCCTACAATATGATTCCTATGCTGCACTAATAATCTTGATCTTGTGCCAAAGTCTGGCTTCACTTTGATTGGAGAGGGAAAAATTTTGAGATTTATTTAATTTTGTTTTTAAAACTTTTTTGGCACAGGAACTCTTGCTGAAGGGAGAAGCACTCGTCCTAGGGCTGTGCAAAATCCCCTGGAGCTCTGGCCCTGTCCTCGCACATGTTTTGATTTACGTGTCTGTTGCAGGCTTGTCCGCACTGCAGACAGAGAGCTATTTGAAGCAGCTGCCAGATGTTTTGTCTGCCTTATGTTTTACAACTTGCTTACTGTTTAGCAATGCTCTTCCCACTAGAGTTCAAGCTGCCCTCTGCATTCTGTTCTGCTGCCTCTAAATGCTTGTTTCCCACCCAAACCACATACACACATAGCATCTAGCAGATAGCAGCTAGAGCTCTTCGCACAAGCATATGGTGTTGCATGGTTACTGCCTGACTTGCTGTTCTGATCTCAAGCAGAACTGGGACTCACTCAGTCCAGCCACGTTCCTCCATTCACGCAGTGCAGTACTGCATAGATGTTAAAGTGGCTTACCGCCATTTGTAAAGGCGACTGGGTCTTGCAGGAACAGCCTGTTCTGGGCCTATGCTTCTCTAAATAGACTTGCACCGAATATTAGGGTTGGTCGGAACCTGGAATTTCCATTCAGCAGCAAAATCTGACCATTAAAAACAAAAACAAAAACTGCCTTGGAACAAAAATGTGTGGCTTCAGAATATCCTGTGAAACAGAGACAGCCTGAAATTTCCATTTTGAAAAATCAAAACATTTCATTTTGACTATTTCTAAACAAAATTGATGAGGCTCCTTGAGCTGCCTGGCGCTCTGCCTGCCTGGTGGGCTACCAAGAAGCTGGGTCCCAGCTCTACAGCAGCTTGCCAGGTGGGCAATGTGACAGGAAGGCTGCCTGCTTTCCATTGGAAGATTTGCTGACATAGACATATTCCTGCTGAACATTTTGATTGTGATGAAATTGGCCTTGAACAACCTCTCTGCTTGACTAGCTGTGAGCTTGGCCTGAGGTAGAGAACTTCTTCCATCCGCTGTGAACCCATTTGTAAAATGATGATAATATTCCCCCATCCCTGTAAAACAGTGCAAGTGCCTTAGAAAACCAAAGTAACAGAATTTTATACTAAGTGAAAGTGCCAATTTTATAAATCTAGATGGTCAATAGGCCTTGATTCTTGGCTTTTCTTAATGCTAGCCCAGTGGGACTTGTACATCTCAATCCCTTAGGTGCTTTTGAGACCTTCCCCTGGTAAAGAACTTGGAGCATCCTAAATTGCAGCCTTTGCTAGCATGGGGGCTTATTGCCACTTCTTATAGCAGTGCTGTTGACTAGAAAGTTTGCTATCATACAGTACATAGTACTAACCACATTCAGCTTAAATCTGTACCTCTAAAAAGTATGTAGATTCAGTGCTTCTCTGCACTCGCCCACCACTGTTTTCTCCCAAAGTATATGTGGGTTATGTTTTAAGGCGTCCTCTTGGCCAGCTGGTCACGCAATAGATGGCAATAGCTCAGGAAGGAGCTGGAGGGGAGGAAAATTTAATAGCAAAGGGATATAAGCTTGAGTGGAGGTGTTGCTGTTGTGTGCATTTCTAGAAAATGCTATGTTACTCCGGAAGGGCGGCAAAGTGTTTCGTTACATTGCCTGTTCATATAGGAATCTCGTCACTGTAGTCATCTCTTGCCTGGGCAGTAGCTATTTTTTAGCAGGCCCTGGCAGAATGTCACTCCAGTTCAGGACTGGCAAAAGCAAATACACTATCCAATTCGTGGTACAGGATGGCAAAATATGCCTGCCTAAACTGGCATTTGACTAGGACACGGGTGTTACCTTTTTCCACCCCCTACAAAAAGCACAAAGGTTTCCAGTGCCTGTGAGGCACCCAAGTCCTGGCTGCATTTGTTCTTGCAAAAGAAGCGCCAGGCGGAGCAGTGGTTCAGTTTGTTGAGATGGCCAAGTGCTGCCTATGGAATTGATAACTCCAGCAAGCCCCGGGATGTTTCCTGATGTCTCCTGCCAACTGCTGAGAGACAGTTAGCCCCTTATTGAAATGTAGTGAGGTCATTTTGGTTCAACTGGTGGGCATCTCTCAGCACCAAAGGACAGGGGAAGGGTGGATGAGGAGGCAGAACCCTGAGAAGGACAGGCCCCAGACCAGTGGGGAGAGGCCAAGGCTCTAGGTCTGCCTGAGTGGCAGGGCAGACAGGCCAAAGAGGGAGCCAGGAGACGGCCGGGGGGGAAAGGCGTGTGATCTGGAGCTGCCTGGGCAGAGAGCAGGGCTGAGTTAAGGACCAAGCAGCACCCCTGAGACACTGCAGCCAGCGGCTGGGAGCACAGAGATGCAGCCTAGGGAGCCAAGCTGAGCAGACCCACAGCAGCAGAACCAGAGGGGCCCGAGGAGCATCCCAGAGAGCCGCACTGAAGCAGAGTGGGGCTGGGAGCGGGGGCCGTCTGGAGCCGGGTGCGGTGAGCAGCTGGGGAGAGCGAGGGGGACCCCAGGCAGGGCCCAGCGCAGGGAGACACCACTAGCCCAGAGGCCTTGCAGGCCGGATTGGGTGGGGCATCGTGACCCCAATGGGGGCGACACTGGGGACAAGGGCCCTGTCCTCCTAGAGTGTGGGGGCGTCTGGCCACCGCCAGGGCAAGCGTCCACTCTGCGGTGTCCCTGCAGCCCAGCCAGGGCCTAGGCAGGAGCCTGCGATGTGTGACAGACAGTGAGCGTCCCTTACACCCCAGAGATGCTGGGGGGGGGGTGTCTCCATGCCCAGGGGGTGGCGCTGGGTGTTTTTCCTTTAACCTTTCTCATTTTTTCCTTATTTTTTATTGATTAGTGCTTAATACGTTGTATTGCTTTGAACTACCTGCACTGATCAGTGAGTCAGGGAAGCGTCCAGTGCAGAGAGAGCACCTCGGAGTGGGTCGCCCTAGCCTCTGTCCTAAGGGACCACGACAAGGTTGGAGGTCAAGCCCTCAGGGATTCTGGGCCCAGCCTTGTCTGGGTTACAAGGACTCTGCCACGCAGGAGAGTGGGAGGGGAGCCCTCGAGGTCAGGCAGGCCTCTGGGGAAAGGGAGTGGGAGCAAGAGTTCAGGTCCTTTTGCTAACGGATTCCACCGGGATAGTGTATGAGCCAGGAAAGCTCCCCACAGTAGCGGGGCCATTCCTCCACTTACATAATGTCTGTTCCTCCATAGCCTGTGCGGTCTGCCAGGCAAGGCTGAGGAATATGGCGGTTGCACCCAACACAATCTGTATTTTTCAGACGGCCTGGACGCAGGGGTGAGTTGCACACACATCAGAGCTCGTTAACCGTGCTGCTGTTTGTGCGGGGCCTCTTTCTGGATCATGAGCATAGGGCTGTAGAGAGCCCATGAGAAGGTGGTGACCCAAGCTAGCAAGCCAGGAAACTCCAACGCAAAGGCTGAGGTTTTCCATGTTCTTAACTGGGGCTTTCTGGGCTAGATAGTTCATGATCCTTGGATTTTTAGTATGTAGCTTTATTGAACGTAACGAGAAAAAGAAACTGGGTTCTGCTGAGCGAATCTCTTACAAGCTGTGTTCAGCAAAGTGACAGCTGCATCTATGAACCATGGAAGAGGAGAGGGCTGACTGGCCTAGCAGGC
>ML675630.1:5804949-5819663 GCA_007922155.1 Mesoclemmys tuberculata
AGGCCAAACCATCTAAACACCCAGCAAACAAGGCTGTGTGGATGAATGCCACCGGAAGCCAAGGCTAATCTTGGGAACCTGTGAAGTGTTGAGGGTGGCTTGGTTTATTTGTGTGCTGTTTGCCATGCAGCAGCGCCTGAGGAGCACTAGGAATGGAGTGAGATGTAAAACGCTCCAGGCTACTCTTAATTTCCAACGCTTCGTGGATGCTTTTTTGCCAAGTTCCTTCAGAGGGAGGGGAGGAAGATTGTGTAATCAGTTGCGTTGCATGTAAAAACACGCTTGTGTCCGTCCAGGAATTCAGGATCTTGCCAAAGTGGACACAGTGTTCAGTCCCGGCTCACGCCTGCCAGAAATGTTATGTTTTGTCCAGCAGAAAAGAAAACATCCTTTCCTCTCTGGGCTTCAGAATTTGGCTCTTCAGACTCTGAACTCACCACAGTGTTTCCATAGGTTTGGCCTTAGAACTTCACCCACCTTGGATCCGATTCTTGGGCCAGCAGATGTAGCTTTCTGGCAGTAGCCAGGATCCAATCACCCTTTGCAGAAGATGCCTGAACTTAATACAATTGAGGGCTGATTTGGCCATCTGGCCAAAGCCGGAAGACTGTAGGGAGCAGATTATTATATAGAATTGTGGTTAACACCTCGAGGCTACAAAGAGGTGAGGTGCTAGGTGCTGTCTGTATGTGTTGTAAGAGATAGTCTAGAGTTTGCAATCTAAATAGACAAGAGGGAGAGAGACATGGTGGGTGAAGTAATATATTTTATTGGATCAACTTTTGTTGATGAGAGAGACAAACTTTCTAACCACACAGAGCTCTTCTTCAAGTCTGGGAAAGATATCTCACCCACCTTGTGGCTCAAATATCCTGAGATTGACATAGCTACAACTACACTGCATACAACAAGTAAAGAGGGAGAGAAAGAGAATGCAGGGAACGGAAGTAATCTGCATTTCACAGTGTGCGGGTGGGTGGCCGTGGGGGGCAACTGAGGCACTGGAATAAGTGGCTTGCCCAGGGCCATGCGTGGAGTCTGTAGCAGAGTTGGGAATTAAACCAAGATTGCCCAAGCCCCACGAGACCATCCTTCCTCTCAAGCTCTGAAGTATGGTTCGAGTGGTTGACTTAAGGTGACCGTATGTCCCATTTGGCCAGGACAGTCCCTTTTTTAAACCCTCTCCTGGCTAACCCAACTGTTTTTGGCAAGAGCCAATGGAACAAATGCCCATTTTTGTCCCCCCCCAAAAAAAAAGAGGTATGGAGGAAAATGCGGAGGGGTGGGAAAGCAGCAAGACCAGCTCCCTGCGGTGTCTCCTTTTTCCCTTTGTGAAACATGGTCACCCTAGGGTGTCTACATAAAGCCCGTTTTGAGTCATCTGGTTGAATAGAACTGAAATTTATTGAAACTACTTACTGTGCCCTGATTTCTTGTAAATAACTGTCAGGGCTGTTCACTTTATCAACACTTGGTGCATGCTGCCTCCCTGCCTATATTGGCCTTGAATTTCCTTTCAGGTTAGAACCCTCGATGAGCACTTGGAAACTGTAGGGTACAGCTGCATCGGATGAAGTGGGTTACAGCCCACGAAAGCTTATGCCTGCAGAAATTAAATTTGTTAGTCTTTAAAGTGCTACAGGATACTCTTTGTTTTTGCTGTATACAGACTAACACGGCTACCCCTCTGGAACTTTTCAGTAGGGTACAGATTTCACTTGAATGGTGTCGTTCATCACGCACATTCAGGTACTGTGCACTGCATTCAAACTTGGAGGGCTTGGTTGCCACTGGAATAGGGGCATTAATAATATCCACATTAGGTTCCAAGCATAAACATTATCAAGGCTTTAAAAAAAAATCTACAGGCTATTCCTGCTCCCGCCATCTTTGAGTACCAAAATGACCTGCAGCAGGCCTATGGATCAATACGTTATAGTTGTTCCTCCCTTCTTCCCAGACCTTCAGGGCTTTGGTACTTATTAATTGTACAAAATTCCCCTCCGCTATCCTCTACGCAATCAGTTTTTCTCTGATTTTACCCCTTCTTCAATTTTGGAATGCTAACTCTGGTGTCTGTCTGACCTGGCCAAAGCCTGCTTGTTCCAGTGCTGGCGCTGTGAGTCTGTTCTGTGGCCTCTCCTTTACTTATTAAAATCTTCCCGTCTTTTGAGAACTGGAGTAATTCTCCAGCCAAGCTGCTGTATGTTTGGTCTAATGAGTCATTTATATTAATATGAACTTTCAGCTTCAACACAAGAGCCTGTAGTTCTTTGTAAGAGGGGAGGTCTTATGCCTTCATGCGGTTCCTCTTTAAAGTTCTGCAGCTGTTGTTTAAAATTATGGGGTTGGCGCCATCAAACTGTCTTTATACATTCCCCTGGGTGACTGTGTGCTGCTCATTCAAGGAAGGGGAAAGGGTGGGATCCAGAAATGTATTTTGCTCTGTCCATGTTGAATTTTAAAAGCTCTGTGCCTGGAAACCTTCTGGCATCTGTGAACTGGAGGGGAAACGGGGTGCTGTCTGAAGGCAGGCAGGGGCAGTCTCTTACAAAAGTGCCATTCCAAAATGGGACCAGCACGGATTGCCCTGCAACCTCTGTGACAGAGAAGGCGCAGGCTGGACTCCTGCTTCCACCTCTCCCCTCTTTTTGCACGTAAGTCACTAGCTGGACAGCCGTTGTCCCTTTCTTTACATGAAAATGGCGTGACTGTGGGTTCCCAGGCTTCCTGTGGAAGGGTGACACCTGCTGCTGTCCGTCTGTCCTTTTCAATGGAGTGAACCATTTGTTCTGAGGCTTCCTGTGGAGACATGTTCAGAGCAGCTGAGCAGAGATGGGGAGTGGAGAGAGAGAGGAAAAGGACAGTTCCCTGAAACCAGGCTGACTTTTTTCCCGTGTTGTTTTCTGTAAAAACATTTCTGCGGCCAAGACAAACGAAGACGCCTGCCCTAGACATTGTTACCTTTTGTCTCCTCGGGCCCGGTGTCAGTTCCCAACTTATTTTATGAACTGTTTAATCTCAGGGTTTTTATTTCCCCCTGTAAATAAATGGTATTTCAAATTCCAGGGCAGCTTCAGATGCTAATACCAGCTGTCTAGACAGAGCAGCCCACGGACATGACCATAAATAAAAAGTCTTGGGGTTTTCGGGTTTTTTTCATTCTTTTGCCAAAGCTACCTCGGAAACAAAAGGATATAGGAGGGGCTGATTGCATGAAGGCACACAGCATTGGTCCTACCTCCTTGACCATCTCTCAAAGGGGATGGGAGATGACTGGGATGGATGGTTCTGGGTTTGGTGGTTGGTTTCACAAGAGTGCTCTGTAGCTGCATAAAGACAAATCATTAACACATAAGGAGCTGGTAGATAACACTCAAGGGTATGCAGCGTAGTTGGGTTTTGTGTAGGACCAATGAAACTTCTTGTGCCCTGCAAAGGGCTTCCTCTGTGCAGCTCCTTCTGTCAGCTCTTAACGTGGTTTCAGAAGTACAATGGTTGTAGCTACTTCAATTCTTCATTGTGGCTGAGCAGAGGCATTGAATTGTCCTGTGCAGAGCTTCCCAACCGGAACTCCACTATGTTCTGCAGACTACAGAGAGCTGGAGAAAATTTTTCCTGAGCTTACTATGTATTTAGTGAGGGAGCTCATAGCATCTCAGGCTGCCTGTTCTTCGGTTGTGATGGAAGGGCCTGCTTGGAAGAGGGCCCTACAGGGAAGTGGGAGCTTCTTTGGAGCATTGAAGGAGGGGCAGGGGCGTTCTCCACACATTGTTCCCTTCCCTATAAAATTCCTTATGTGGGGACACTTTTTGCTATGATTATCACTAAAGTCCCTGTGGCCCAGCTGTCTACACCAGCAAAAGGGCAAGGATCATGCATGGATGATGCAAGGACTAACTCCAAATTTAACACCAGAATAATAAGGGTCATGCCCACGCACCTTGTGCATTTCTTGGATCCTGCTTTCATGATCTTGCATATTCGTTATGCATACGCGTTTACGTTCTCCTCTTTACAACACCACTCTGCCTGTTGAGCATTAAGCAAAGGGAAGCTACTTGAGCAAGAAAGGGGTGACACAATGAACTGTGGCTACTACCTGCCCATGCAAATGTTTGATGAATTTGCTGTGATGTCTCGAGGCTGGGGGGACTGGCTAGTTTCAGTCACACCTCGTCTGTTCTTCTGGCTGAATAGTAGAAGCCGT
Source organism: Mesoclemmys tuberculata (assembly GCA_007922155.1). Classification (NCBI taxonomy): domain Eukaryota; kingdom Metazoa; phylum Chordata; order Testudines; family Chelidae; genus Mesoclemmys; species Mesoclemmys tuberculata. The sequence goes on from ML675630.1 coordinate 5,809,160, forward strand.
TGACTGCCCTTGAGTGACATGGGAGTACAGGATTGCACAAAGGGTCTGTAATTGTCCTTGTAAGGCCATCAGACTCTGGCTCCCAGTTCCCAGCAACTCTGTTATAAGAAACAAGGGCAACCAACACACACCTCACTGGAGCTGAAATCTCCTGGTACCAAGAACAGCTTTCCAGGAAGATGGTGTGTAGAGGTCTGGTTTGGACCCTTTCCAGCAGCTGCCTCTTCCTTTTCTGACTAAACGGGCTTAGTTATTTGCTCCTCTGCTCTTCCCTTCCCTGAAGTGCAAGGGCCACTAAGGAGTTGCACAATTCCTGTGGGCTTATTTACTTAGTAAATGGTGATAAATGGACCCAATTATCCCTGGGGTACCCCTGTAGCCTTCATTGTAATCCCCGTAGGAATGAATGGGACCCATTCGCTCTAGGGAATTGCCTCAAGAAAGGCAGCTAAATCTGGGTTAGGGAATCTCCGCAAACTCACAGCCAGATTGTGAACCTCTTACCGAGCTTGGTAAGCAGTTGCTCTCACCAATAGTCCTGTAGACTGCAGAGGGACTGTCTGTGTGTGCAGCTGCTCAGTGGTGGAGGTAAGGGAGCCCCCGTCAGTGTCTCATTGCGAGCACAGATGATGGCCTGGACCCTGTCCAGCACAGACATTGGCTATCTTGGGGTGATTGAACTCATTTGCCCCAGAAGTTGGCTGATGGAAATCTTAAGCAGCCAAAGCGTATTAATAATAAGAAACGGCTGCTCCTTTTGCTTAGATGTTGCCTTGCCTTGTGATGATTACAGAGCTGGGCCTTGTCAGCAGGTTTTCTTTCTTTTCTGTGAACCTCTGCCTGTCTGGGATTTGGACGATAATGGATTGTCTTCTTCAGTGCTGCATCTTCCCGTTCCAACCTTTAATGAAGGCTGACTCTCCCCTGCCTCACTGTGGGATCTAACTGGGAGGGTCCAAAGGAGGTACCTGCTGTTTGTGGGGAATGACAGCCTGTGCACAGTATAGAAAAGGAACTCAAGTCAGCTGGGAGGGATGTTGCATTTCTAACTTTTTAATAGTCTTTTCTTTCCAGTCCATTTATGTATCTCACCTAACCCGTATCCCTTTCATTCATAGTGATAAATAGTAAAAGGCATGTTAACAGCTCCTTCTGGCGGAGGATCTGAAAGCACTTTGCACACACATTTACACATTTACACATCGTCTTGCAATCCCGATGTCCTGTATTAGAATCCTGAGGAAAGTGAGGTGCTGAGCCACGTTAAGTGACTCATCTATGCTCAAAGAGTGAGTTACTCGTAGAGGAAAGAATAGAACCTGAGAGTCCTGACTCTCTCCTCCACGAGGCTACTCTCCCTCTACATGAGATCATCTCTCAGACCTCTAGGGTCCTCTTGTTCATTTTCATTTGTCTATGCCACTTAAAAGGCATGATGCTTGGCTACTTAGACACCTGTACAGTTCAGAGACCCGCCTCGTTCTGTGATAGTGTAGCAGATGCACAAGGGCACTGTGGGCAAAAGGAATGGATTATAGAGACAGCTGTGCACTGCATCTGTCAGTCACATTCTTTCCATGTGGTGACCTATGGGCAATGCATGCATTTAGTCTATATTCTAGGTGAGGAGACAACCATGCATTCCCAGCTGGCTTGGGACACTTGTTCAGCCTCTCGGGGGTTGAAATGCAGCAGCAGAGAATGCAGGAGTGAAATATCAGGGGATGCTACCTGGGAAGATTGAGGTGCACAGGCAGTAAGATGGAAGCGTGTATTGGCACCAGTCAGTGTTGTCAGGCTATTATTGCAGGAGCAAATTCCTCTGCTTTTTAAACACATTACCCTGTTCTCTATTTTTAAGGCTAGATATTCCCAGTGATGCCTGAAATTCCACTTCTGCTCCGTGTTAAGAAGTTTTGGTCCGTGTTTCCCAGAGAGCTCGAGCAGGGCTTTGGTGCAGCGAGACAGTTGTGCTGCTAGGGAAGGCGCACCTCCAACTTCCTAAACCCATGTTCTCAGGACACCAGATAGGAGACGGTACTGACAGGCCACAGGAGGGCCGCTTGGAACAAAGACCGGGATCTGCTGAGATCTGTGCCCATAGAAGAACCCGGTATGTAAATATTGTCACAGAGCCATCCTCACCAGTAACAACACCCCCCGCCCCCAACCAAAAAAACGTTGCCTGCATATTAACGCAGTCCAAAAAAACCCCCCATGGACAGCGTATGTCCTCAGTGTGCTAGAGTCAACGTGCAGTTCCTTACACTTCCTCTAGCATCCCAAAAGAATTTGCAGGCCTTTCTGCTAAGTTGTTTGCTGCTTTTCGTGCTTGTTCTCTCTCCGTCTCACACACCTCAGCTTTTTTTTTTTTTAAATTACTTTCCTGCTACTTCACAGTGTGGTCTGTTAGAATCAATGCAGAGCTGCCTGGGGGATGACAGTGTGAGCCTGTGTGCTGAAGTGGTGGTTGTGGGGGCGTGGGGTAGAGGTTGTTGCTTGCACCTTTCACTTCTTGGCTTCTCTTCTGTTTCTGAACAGGAGATCATCCCTTCTATGTGTCGAAATAAGGGAATGATGATAAATCAAATTCAAGTACTGTAATTCTTCATATTACACTAGCACCTACACCCCTCCCAGACAGGGAGGGGGGGTTCTATTGTGCTAGGAGCTGTACAACTCTAGTAAGAGATTGTCCCTGTATTAATGACAGGAGGTAATTGGTGGATGAAACAACGGGTGGAGGGCGGATGTGGTAACCATAACATGAGCATGTTTTAAGTAGATTAGCTGTGCATACAACATATTTCCCCACAGGCCTAGCCATTATCAACTGGCCTCCAAAATTCTTATGCATAATGGGTGCCTTAAAAAATTAAACCTCACTTTCCAAGTAAGATGGGATTGTGTGTGTAGATATTCAAAACCCTACTCTATTTCTTGCTAGATAGAGCTCTCCTAGAAGCATCTGAACTCATCTTGATGTGAACAAAGCAGTCTGTTTGTGCCAATCAGTGACACCTCGCTTTGTCCCAATGGCTTTCATAGCAACTTCCTACATTGATTGAAAATGTGTCCCTGCTGGAGGCAGTGACAGTTGTGCCCTATGAACTGCTGGCTTTTATCCATGGCGGCTGCCGACTGGGAAGATGAATGGAGAATGTCAAAGGGAACTCAAAGTGAGATATTGGAAAGGACTCCTTAGAATCCTGCCAGAATATTGGTAGGAACCCCAAAGAATCAATGGAGGATTAGCAGACTCCTTCTGTCGCCTCAAAACCCAGCCAGAACATGAATACCCCCAATTCCATGGGGAATATCAAAGGATGCATTCCTAGTTAGGACATTAGAGGATTCCTTCCCTCCCTAGACACACAAAATCAGCAGAGAACATAAGCCTGGTACAAGGTGGGGAGCACTACATAGTGACTGTCAGAATGCAATGGGAAACGTCTTTCTCGGTTTCTGAGAATGTGTTAGGAAATGTTAGAGGGGAGTCCTGGAACCTATGCATAACCTCATTATTGATGGGGAATATTCAATGGATACTCCTACAACTCAATTGCAAACATTAGATCAGGGGTTCTCAGACTTTCTCATGCTGTGGACCATGTCACCTTAGCGACGTTACCTCGTGAGTGCATCCTCTCCCATTCATGATTAGCTGGACTGTTCATGGGCTGCCTCTCTTCCCATTTACCTCCATGTGTCACACACTTTCCATGTAAACAATTGCTATATCTAATGAACTCCTAGTGGCCTTTAAAGTGACTTAACCGCTGGAAACAAAAGGGAGAAGCCAGCACCATGTGACCTGCCAGCTCTTTTAGCCACCCATGTTCCATGTGCTACTGTTTATGAACCACTGGGCAAGAGTTCATTCCTTCCACAGCGTGTTAGATACAAGGGTGATGGTCACTTAGAAATACCTTAATTAGACTAAGGGATCTAACTTCCAGAAGTGTTGAACAGCTGAAGCTCCACTTGATTTAGTCTGGAGTCATAGGGTCAGGAAACTTAGATGACTAATGATGTAGTGATCTGAGTTTTGTGGCAAAGTCTTTGCTGCTTAGAAGGCAGGTGTGAAGGAGCAAGTATCTCTTCAGTTATAGACTGCAGGAGAGTAGGGTACAGTCTGATCTCCTTTGTGAGGAAGCACTGGAAGTTCACTTAGAACTAAAGCTTGAATCATTATAGTCCATAGACAGTGTTCCTGTCCAAGAACCCTAAGCTTTATAATATCCCATTAATCTTTAAGTATTGGTCTCTTCTAGCCCTGTGCACAAAGGCAGTGTCCAAGCTTATTCATTTTGGTTATGTTTTTTGGCTCTCCATATTCTTCCCTCTTAGAGTCTCCTAACCATCATTTCCTTAGAGCACCAATTCCTTCTGTGGAGCTCAAGTCCAGACAGATCATCCCAGGAGGCTTCTTTAAAGAGACAGAACAGCCAGCCAGATACCGCATTGAAAGAACATCTCTTTTCTTCCTCCCACCCCATCAGTGACTCAGGTGACCTTTGCATCAAAGTAGTGGAATTTGTTGCTTACGCCAGTGGATGGAGTTTGCGCTCTCAAGATGATGGACTCTCTCTTCTTGGCAACTCTCCGCCTGTGGGCAGAACACGGTTGTTTCCAATCTGAAATAGGATTTGTCCTTTATAAAAACCAGATAGACAAACCTATCTGAAGGGACAGAGCGTTCAGACAGAAAGGATGACATAAAGACAGTGAGAGTCTGCCGCAGCATGTGGAGAGACCAGAATAAGGTCTCTCTCATCCTTTTCTGTTAGTGTCCCCCCCTTCTACTTTATTTCCTCTCCTTTCATTCCTTTACTTTCTTCTTCTCCTTTTCCTCTTTCAAAATCATTCTTTCAAAGAGAAAGGGTGGTCCAGAGAGTTGAGCACTGGATGGACGAGCAGGAGATCTGGGGTCCCTCCCTGCCTGCCTCTGCCATTGACCTTGGGCAAGGCACTTATCTCTCTAGATCTGTCTTCACTGCATAGTTAGCCCAGGTCAGAGCAGCCAGGCTGGCCAAATCCACAGGAGCATCTCCACTGCAAAGCCCTACCTGAGTTACATGTCCTCACTGTTTCTTAGCTTGCCCTTTTGTGTCACATATCCCATATCAGATGCTCTGTGATTTTCCTGCTCGTCAGAGCAGGGATTACTATCTAAGTCGACAAGAACAGAGGTCAGGACCCCACCCGCCCAGAAAATTTTGATTGGTTTTCTTTTGAAAAATCAATTTTGAAATTTTTTTTGAAGATTTTGAAAACTTAAAAATGGATTTAAAAAAAATGTTTGGCAAAATATGAAAAAATGTCAAGAAAGCCAGGCACTTGCCATGAAACCTTTTAGTCAAAAACCAACCTTCCACTAGAAAGAAATTTCAAGGGGAAAATGTCCCCTTCCCGTTTCTGACCAGCATTTCTGAGTGCTAGTGTGACGCAGACGCAGACAGCAACGTCAGCCAGAGCCAGTGTCCTGGAATACGGCTCAGCATTGCAAATGCACCCTCTTGAGAGAATCGGTAATGTGTTTTAAACTGACCGCTCCAAAGGATCAAGACTGTCATAATACTTTGGTTATAATCGTGCAGTTGTCTGCTTCTCCCTTGAGAATCCTCTGTAGGCTCACGGTGTTCCAAGGAGATTGAGAGCCAAAGGTCTCATAAATCAACCAGGATGGGAGGTTTCCTTCTTTGCTATTGCTCCCCTGAGTTGAGGGTATTCTGAGCAGGAGGACAACATTTGCATATTAAGCTATTTAATGTGATCCTCGATAGAGCCCCTTCCATGGGGCCGGCTCTCAAAGATTTGGAACTATCTGTTCTATGAAAAAGACTAGTAAATTCCATCTGCACCCCACAGAGCCTATTCTGTGTAAGTTTCCTCCTTCGAGTACTGCTGTACCAGTAGGGCAGTAATGGATGTGATAAATAATCTCCCATTGGTATCTTAGGTACTTTATGGCCCATAGCATCTGAGAACTTCGCAATCTTTAATGCATTTATCCTCCCAACAGCCCTGTGAGCTAAAGAAATGCTATTAAGCCTATTGGACAGATGGGGGACTGAGGCACAAAAAGGCCACAGGCCAGGCTCCTAGCTTCCATTGAAATCAACTTCAGTGGAAGTTAGGAACCTAAATATCTTTGAGGCTCTGAACTGAGGGCCTCCTAAGAAGTCTGATGGTGGTGCAAGAACTTGAACCCAGGCCTTCCGAGTCTTGGACTCGTACTGTAACCTCTGAACTATCCTTCCACTTCTTCAGCAGCCTCTCTCTCACATTCTTTCTCCCTGGGTTACAGGCCTTGTGGGGAGGTGGAAGTTCTGAACTAGAGCTCTGGGCTGAACTGGAATGGATTCTGGATGCAGTCCCTGCATCACTAAGACCTTGAAGGTGATTTTACTGTTGCAGTCACTTGGGGGGTCCTGTGAAGACTCCTAGTTTTTTAGGAGAAGCTTTGGACTCTGTCCCACCTGCCTTAGCAATGCATAGGGAGCTGGCCCAGAAGCCAGGGGAGAAGGTCTGCCTTCTACAGTGTTTCCTCACTTGTGGTTAGGAAGTTTGTCTGCCCCCTCGTCCTCTCCAGGAGGTGCCATGGGGGCGGAGTGGAAAGGAGAGGAAGACTGCTGTGTTTCTAATGGGTGATATTTGTTACTGTGGGAGTCCGGGTGACTGCCTAGCTCTGCTCATGGCCCCACACCCAGCAGCTTTCAGCAGGCCAAGACAGCCCCCATCAATGGGATATGTGGGTTCCACAGCAGGCATGGTGCATCCAGGAAAATCAGAACCCATTCTGAATTCTCCTGGGCTGGCTCTTGCATGAGCTCTCCTCTCAGTGCAGTGCAGTCCTAGGCACATTCCCTCTCATTGTCACGGGTGGGCTTGGCTGATTTTTCCTCTGCAAAGGGCAGGTGAGACTAGCCAGGAAGCTGGCACTGTTGCAGCTGCCTCGGGAATTTCTCCACTCCCCGCAGCAGCCAGAGTGAGGAATGGGGCAGGCGAGGCACCTTCTAGGTAGCATCTGCTGAAAGCCCAGCAAGTGAGTGTCACTGAGAACAAGGGGTTGGAGCTGAGCCGTACATCGGTGATTGGCTTTCCTTCCCTCTCATCCTGGGAGCAAATGGCAGGCAAGGTCCTTGGTTGGTTGGTTTTCTCTCTCGCTCTCCCCCTACGGTTCTTCTTTCCTCTTGCTCTGTTCAGTGATGGACTTGGTATTTGGTGGATAGACGGGCATCGGTGCCTCCTGGCAAGGTCCTTACTGGTGTCTTTTCGCCATGCTGACAGACTGGACTGGTGGGATCTGCCTGGGTCTGGAGGCAGAGGCAAGGCTGCAACAACTCTCACTTTAAAACTGGTGTCCCCACCATCCTCCTGGAAGTGATGAAAGGATCTTGGCAGGTAAGGCAGCTGCGTGAATCTGGACATGGCTAATCCCCTGCCCTGCCCTCTCTTGATGCCTTCTAGTGGGCAGGCACAGGGGCAGCTAGCAGAGGTCAGACTTCAGCTTGTGCTGGGAAGGGGGTGTGGGGCGTGGTGCTCACTCTAGCACTGATGAAGGAAAATGCAGGCACAGGTCTGGGGTGGAGGATGCAGCTGCATCCTCTCGAGCATACAGACTGCAGCGGATGTGGCCCCTCCCTTTCATGGACCTGTCCCTGTGTTCCACTGGCTGCTCGCTCCGGAAGCCTTGGCTGTGATACACCCTCTAGGAATGAACATTCGTCACAGTCGACTTAACCAGACTATAACCCCAAACCACAGTTACAGCATATGCCCCTGACTAAGATCCCCTTTCCAGCCCTTGGATTTGCATTCATTTCTGAGTGCCCATGCAGAGCTAGGGGTATGTTATACTCACAGGCGGGCACCGTGCTATGCTGGCCGCATGCTGACATGTTGCACCCCTGCCCTCTAGATATTCCTCCTGTGCTCATCACTGTAGTGACGGTATTGTACCAGCCTGTGCTGCATCCATGCTACGCTGATATGCCAGCCGGAGGCCAAGGCAGAGCACCCTGCCAGCCTGGAGCGATAATGGTGCTGCCGCAGGGCCATAACGGCCCTGCACTGATGTACTGTATTGGTGCTGTAGCAGTACTTCGGGACTGCACCGTGCTGGTGCTCTATTAGCCTGACTCGGACGGACGTGCTGCAGGAGCACTGTGCTGGTGGATCGCACCTGGTGGGTAGCCACTCCGCCATCAGCATCAGACTGTCCCTGTGCCATGCCAGCCCCTACCGACGTGCCGCAGGGGTGCTGTAACCAGAACCATGCCTGCATCATGCCACTCTGGCACAGCACGATACCAATGGCTTGGGCTAGAGGTGGGGGGAGAGGCTTGTGGGTAGGGAGTTTGGTCGCCATTTCAGGCAGCTGGCACTGACTGTTCTTGGGGCAGGGCCACGGGTCACAGCCGCTCAGCCCCAGCAGTGCTGTAGCAACCCAAGAGTAGCTCCGCAGCTGCCTCCTCACATCTTCCATGACCTGATGGGGACAAGTGGGTTGGCAGCTTGCTCTGGGAAACCCCGCCACGAGGTAGAGGGACATTTTCCTTTCTCTCTCCCTGGCGTGTGCAAGGGGCAAAAAGGGGAAGGGAGGGTGAACTATTTTGCCAGCTGCCTGTCCTGGCAGCACATTCCCCTCCTGCAGCTGCTTTCCACTGCATCACCCCTTAGCACAGGGCAATGCGAGGGCTCTAACCGCTCTGGAATAGCTGCCATCTCCGTGTGTTGAAAGGCAAGCCAGGCGGCTCGCGAGGGGAGTCTGGACAGCAGTTACTAGCCAGCAGGCTGCATCTATCTGACAGCTCAAACAAAGCAGCTCGGAGCGGGTGAGTAATCCTGCTCTCCCCCCAAAATCAAAAGAGCAGGCCTTGCTCGAGGAAGTGCACTCAGCCAGTTCATATTTTACTCCTCTGACTGGCACGTCAAACAGGTGGGAACAAGGCCAAGAGAAATCACAGGGTGTGAGCCATCAGAAATGCGTTCACGCCTCACCAGAGCGCTGCCCCCGGCCCACACATTGCCAGCCCCACACAAACTTCCAGAGGCCAGAAACCTGAAGCCAAGAGGTGTCAGGCAGTTGAAGAAAGACCCCTCTAATGCTTCCCTGGTACTTACCTGCACTCAAGGGAGGCCGGGCCAGGCCAGCTCCGTGCTACCTAGCAAGAGACCTCTTCAATTCTGTTCTTCAGCACCAGCCAGGGAGGCCCTGCTGTGGGTGATTGATGGAGGAGGTCTGGCAACATGAAGAACTCCCACCAGGGAGCTGGGTCACTGATGAACACGATCAGTGGGAAATGTCCAGGGACGCACTTTGCAAAAGCAGATGGCTAGACTCTGACCTCCGATTGCTGCCAGTCAAACCACCTTTGTCTGGTGGTTAGAACAGCGGTGGGGACTAGGATTCTTGCCTTCGTCTCAGTTCTGCCATTGAGTCACTTTGGAAGCCTGGGTGAATCTCTCGGCCAGTTTACCCATCTATAAAATGGGGAGGAGGATGCTCAGCTACCTGATGGTGGCCTTAAAGCTTAATTAACGTTTGTAGAGTATTTGGGATCAGACCCCGAGGGGAAAGGCAGCAGCTCTGAGCCGAGTCACGGACGGTTCGCTTTTGCATCAGTCCCTGCCTTAGCCAGCGCTGGGAAGGAGCAAATGGGCGGGGTCTGGATTTGCCGCAAAGGAGACGGAAGCTGCATGAATCATTCTCATGCGCCGGTACCTCCCCGCTCTCACACTACAACAGAGTGGGTCTGGGAGCCAGGGCAGCAGGCAGGTGTGCTTGGAGGTGACCACCCTGTCCAACCGTCTGACTGCTGCAAAGGGATGAAATGACCAGATGAGAATCGAATACACTGAACTTCCCCAGACACACAGAATCCTAGGAAGCCATAACATGGAGAAGTGTCCACAGGACACAAGGACTCAGAAGTGAACTCTGACTGTGGTTACTCTGGCTTCAGCTGGCCTCGGTTTTCTCCAGCTGCCATAAAACTAGCATGACACTTGACACGTTTTGTGGTCTGTGCTCAGAAGAGGCCCAGGCCTGGATAAGCAGGCGCCGTTCCAGGGGTGGTCTGGGGGGAAGCTGGCCAAGCTGCGAGGAATGTCTGGAAGAGGAGGGGGTGCTGTAGGTGGAGTGAGGTACATGAGGAGCCAGGTGCACCAGCAGAGCTGCTGGGGGGGAGCCAGGACTGGTGATAGCAATGAGCAACCTCCTCTCTGGGTGTAAAGGAGAAATCCGCTTCTCACCCTCCTTGCTGACCAACAGCCCCATGCACACAAATGGCAGCCAAGCCCAGAGCAACTGTTTCAAGGCCTCCTCATGTTTCCCTGGAGCTCTCTGTTCGCTATTCTCCCTGGAAAGACCAGAGAAAGGGCCACACCTGCCCTTTGGGCATCAGTCAAAGGATGTGACATTAGCCTTCAAATGTTCTTAGCAGCTGAGTCCTGCCAGCAAAGCTTCTGCAAGGAAAGCCCTAGGGAGAGGCCAGGA
>ML675630.1:5819763-5915297 GCA_007922155.1 Mesoclemmys tuberculata
TGGGTTTTTCGTTTTTTGCACACTCGGCTTGGTTCTAATTAGGTGCTGCAAATTCTTCAGCTGAACTCTGGGTCTGAGGGAATATAAGGTTTTACAGAGCCCGCGTGAGGTTGTGTGTTTGGTACCGTGTCTCCTAGCAGCGCAAACCACATGGCTGTGAAAGGCTGTTTTATGATCCGCCGGGGCTATTGTTGGACGGGCGACAGGGAGCCGTGTTATTCCAAGCCTGCGGGATCGCTGCTGCCTCGCTGTCGTTTGTGTGCCACCAGGAGAGTGGGGGAGAGGATGGATTCCTTCACCCCTCCCTCTGCCAGCACGTGCGCGCTGGGGTGGCACGGGCCCACTTCCCAGCTTGCCTTCAAGCCCTTCTCCCTCGCCAGGCAGGATTCTGGAGAGGTGCTGAGCTCTGCTGGTAACTTTCATTGGCTCAGCTCATCGGCGTTTTGGTCCGAATACTTCACACTCATGCCATGCAGCAAATGGTCGCCAGTTCAGCCCCGTGTGGGAGACAAGTGTCAGTGTCCCCATTTTACAGAGGAGAAACTGAGGCACACAGCTGCTAAGTGACAAGCTGCCCGTAGGCACCCAGAAAGCCAGCTCCAGGGCCGCTCGACTCCTAGCTTGGTGCCTTTGTTGTTGGTTTTGCTGTTGCGCTTGCTCTGCCTGTGAGTGAGGGATTCACACAAGCCCAGGCAGGTGGCTAGAGAGAACCAGTGATTCTCATCCCTGTGACTCAGTCTAGCTGCTTTGCAAGTTGTGATGATCAAAATTAAACCTTCTTTTCTTACAGCTGGAGCTGGGGAGCTCAGATTGTCCCCAAATACGGCGCCGGTTCGGCTGTGGGTCTGAACTCACGGCTCTTTGCTTGCTGGAATGGATCCTGCTTTCGGACACAAGGAAGTTCAAATCTGCATTAGAACATCACTGCTTTGGCCCATTTCTATGTAGCCTTCTCTGCTCATCAGGGGCCTGACCCAAAACCCACTGATACAATTGGGAGACTTTCTATTGGCTGCAGTGGGCTTTGGATCAGGACCTAAAACACACACAAATGTCCAAGATACCAGAATAAGAAGCTTGACTCCTTGCTTGCGATGAATACCTGCCCTGTTCCCCCCAGAAATCATAACCTCATCGCTGGCTTGTAACGTGGAGAGGAGAAAAACCAGCAGAGGGACACCATGGTGCGACTTCTCTTTTGCTTCGAGTCCTCCAGCTCAGTGGAGACGACTGTACCCCTTTCAGGAGTCTGATTTGTCTTGTGTACCCCCAAGTTTCACCACACTTAAAAACCGCTTGGTTACAAAATCAGACATAAAAATACAAACGTGTCACAGCAGGCTGTTACTAATTGCTGACTTTCTCATTTTACCATATAATTATAAAATAAATCACTTGGAATATAAATATTGTCCTTACATTTCAGTGTCTCATTTATAGAGCAGTATACATAAGTCATTGTCTGTATGAAATTTTCGCTTGTACTGACTTCGCTAGTTTTTCTGTAGTCTGTTGTAAGACTAGGCAAATATCTAGATGAGTTAATGTACCCCCGGAAGACTTCTGTGTACCTCCAGGGTACACGTACCCCTGGTTGAGAATCACAGCTCCACTGTCACATCAGCTGCCCCCCAAGATGCTGTGCAAGAGTGAAATAGTGGGTCATGGCAGAAGGGAGAGGGAGAAGAAGCGTGGTCAAGTTATGAGGACAGATGAGACCGAAATACAGGGAGGCTCTTCGAGAGGCTGGGAGACGCAGATGAGAGCACAGATCCTGGTCACGTAAGAAGAGCTGATGGCATCAGGCATTTGTTGAAGGTACCCATGAGGAGTGCACGTGGCCAGAAGTTCAGTGATGCATCTTGCTTCCAGAAATGAGAAGCAGCCACAGGGCCTTGATTGCAGCTCCCATCACGCAGTGCCCTTTCTCTCCGTAAACCTGCTGCTCCATTACAGGTACAGAAAACAGTCGCTTTCACAGAAATCATGCAGACCAGCCAGCTTTGGGCTCTTTTTGGTCTCTTCTTCCATCCAATGCATGAGGAGTTCTGCGGTGTGTTTATGGCCTGATTCTTCAGAGGTGCCGAGAATACGCAGCTCCCATTGTAGGTCAGTGGGAGCTCTGGGTGCTTAGACTTTCTGAAAATAAGTTTAGTACTGCCTTAACTCTCATCTCTTGTATGTGTAGCCTCTCCGAGCACACCACAACGGTGAGCAAGAATCATTATACCCATTTTACAGAGGCACCAAGGAGGGCCATGACCTGCCCACGGTCACAGAGTCAGTGGCTGGAAGGTATAGCCTAGGAAGCCTGCCAGTCATCCATGGGAATGACTGGCTGACATCCCAGGCTACCAGGTGAAATGAGAAGGCTTGGGCAGGGGTGGCAAGGACAAGTCTGTGGTGTTGGGGGACTGACGATATTTAGAGTCCTGGATCCAGGTGAAAACACAAATCAGACCCTCCCCCTCCCTTTGGTGCTGCAATGGGGAAACTGCAAATGGTCTCCGCCCTTCTGTAAGTGGAAGCAGGCTGTGCCTGGAGGAAATCTCTGCTTTGATGTAAATCAATCAAGCTCGGCTCAGCTGAAGCCAGCTCCGGCTGGGATTTGCACCAGCTGTTATCAGAAACCTGCTGAGCACTTGTTTCTCTCCTTCGAGGGCTGCTCCTCAGCCGCCGAGGCAGCGTGGGGGATATTATTCACAATGTGCAGATGCAGCCAAGGGGAGGACGTCAGTGCAGTGGCTGCTGGGCCCCTTCGTGAACGAGCCATAAGCCATGCTGCCACGTCTGGCTCTCTCCGTATGGACCGGAATCCTTAAGGTCAGCCCTGGCTCCAAAGTATGGGTATGTGTTCTTGCTTTGGCCCTTCCTGGGGAAAAGGACTGGCCATCCAGTCAGTATGTAGGATGTTCAGATCCCGGTAGGTTACTTGCCTTGTTCAGAGCCAGGAGCAGAACCTCTTGGCCTTCTCCTTTCTTCCAATCCTTTCCTCCCCATCATCTTCTCATTGAGCAGAATTCTTTGCCCCCAGCCTGGCACCCTTCAGTCCAGAAATCCCATGCATCCTAATCAGTTGAGAGAGGTAGCTGTAGAGACACCTGATCTCTCCCAAGCATCCCAGAGTTGCGCCAGATAATAAGTCTACAGGACCCTCCTCTGTGGTACCCCAGCTGGGCCAGCAAGTCCTGGATTCCAGCTTGGATTTGATTTGAGAGCCAACTGATATCTACAGGTGAGACTGTCTTGTCGTAGCATCCCTAAAAGCCATGCCCAGTCCCTTGTCTGAGGGAAAGGACAAATCCCCTGCCTACAACAACATGTTCATATTCGTGGTTCAGCACATTCCATCCAGCTGACCAGGATTTTGTCCCTAAGTAGTTCCCAGAGAGCTCCAGGGTTCAACTCTGCTCTCCGTCACAGTGGTCTAATGCTGCAAGATAGTTGCTCTAGATTGACACTGAAGTTACTGAGAGCAGGATCTGCTCCTTCAGCTTTTCTGTAGGATAAGGTAAGTCACTGTGAAAGTTGCACAGGTGATGGGGAGAACCGTAACGATTAAAATTTCCTACAGCTCCCCCTTCATCTCACTCACGGAAGACCCACGTGCTGCTGGATCCGCAGGCCCTACCTGCGCACAGCTGGTGGCCAAATGCCACCCAAGCTAAACATCAGAGGGAGAGAAGTCAGCCCTGCTTGAAAAGCAGAGGAGCAGCATGGAAAATCCCCTTACTCACTGCCAATTGCAGCCAAAACCACTTGAAAGTGGAATAGTTCATACTGATTAAGCAGACTCCATTAGTTGAAAATGTCATGTTTAATTAGCCAGTCATTTCCCCACTGTCACATAGACAGGCTAATACAAGTTACCCTGCATGCCCTCAGTGATGGGAAAGGTTGAAACTTCACACAAGCTCAGCTAGAGCTTCTGGCCCTCAAAGGATATAGCTGCTCTGAGGTCCTTTAGAGACCAGGTAAGACCTAGGACTCCTGCAAAAGAGGGTGAAAGGACCCTCCCATGAGCAGAGCTGGCTGTGGGAATTTCCGGAGAGCTCAGCTGACTCTGGGCCGCTTGCAGAAGCTCAACCGGCTGAGGTTATGTTATTACTTATGCATCTATCTTCTTTTTGTTTCTTCGTGCCCTGAGAAGATAATGTTCCACCAAGGATAACCTGTGTAGTGTGCCAGGAATTATCATACAGGCTATGTACTTGCTGGTTCTCCATGTTTAGGCTTTCCCCATCAGAATGTGATCTTTCTAGGTTCAGAGTCCAGCTCCAAAGAGTGAATGGGGGGCCGCTGGGATCACGGCTTTATATTATTCAAGGCTGCATTGTTCTTTCAGAGCCAAAAGTCCAGTTCTGCTCTCAGAAGCATTCCAGGGGCATAACTAGAGATGACCCTGGGTGAGCAATGGCCCACCCACTTTGAAAGCAGGCCCACCCCATCAGATTTTAAGCAATTCATCCCGTGTTTTTATCAGCCTCTGTTTCGCTTGTGACACAAGGCTTGTGCCCACCTATGTCAACCACAGGCCCTGCCAAAAAATCCGTTCTGGCTGCACCTCTGAAATGCTCGCTTTAGGACAGAACATGGCACTAGCAGAGGGTAGGAAGCCCAAATACTGTAAAATGGATTCAGAATGCTTGGCCTTAGGCTGACACCACAGTGTGCCAGGCCCAGGTCTTACCTCCCCTTTGATTCAGCCTGCTCTTTGATTTCCGCACGTGGACATGCTATATCAAATCAGTGCACATCTGCAGACCTACAACCTCATGGCAAACCAAAGCACCCCCTTGCCCTTGCTCATGGGAGTGTGCAGGGGAGCACGCACTCAGCACACAGCCTGTGGATCTGATTCTCTCCCGCCTTGTGCAGCCATTTTACCCTTGGGCAAAGTTGAGAGCACAAGAGGCAACTA
The DNA here is from genome assembly GCA_007922155.1 of Mesoclemmys tuberculata. Taxonomy (NCBI): domain Eukaryota; kingdom Metazoa; phylum Chordata; order Testudines; family Chelidae; genus Mesoclemmys; species Mesoclemmys tuberculata. The sequence goes on from ML675630.1 coordinate 5,824,685, forward strand.
CATCCCAATCCGCTGCTCATCTGACTCTTCCTGCAGTCCGTGGGTGTGACTCCACTGACGTCATGGGCCTACGCTAAAGACCATTGAGAGCGATAGGGGCATTTTACACCCACTTCCCCCCGGTGCTAATGCCAGAACGAGGCTTTGGAGAGCCCTGCTTCCGGCTTGGATGCTGAGTTGCATGGTATACGGCACCCCAATAAGCCTATCCATGTGTGCCATCCATCCGTCTCCCAGTCCCCCAGCCTGGGCCCAGGGAATGTAGCAAAACCTGTGCTGCTGCAACCTGAGCTGGGTTTCAGATGGTCGCAGGGACTCCACTGCAGTCAATGGAGGAGTTGATCTTGCTCCTTTATGCTGGTTTATTTCAGCATTTCTGAAGTTACTAGTGCCAATGGCTGGATTCTCTGTTCTTCCTGTTTCCCCTCCTCTGCTCTCCTTTTTTTTGGGGGGGGGACGGGGGGGCCTGTACATTCTTTCTTTCCCTCACCCTTTCCTCCCTGTGCAGCTGTCCCCTTCCCCCACCCCACATGTCGAGACAATGACATCCTCCTACAAGCACCTTGAAGCTTGCTGTCTCGGCCCTGAGCAGAGCAGCTTCCTGTTGGAGATGCTACCAGACAGCTCAATGGTTAATTCCTCCTGCTCTGGCTCACCATCAAAGGACTAAGGCAGGCAGCGGCACGCGAATGGTGCTGCCCACATGGCTTTGTGGAGAAACAAGAGCAGGCTGTAACCAATCAGGATTACACCACAATTAATACAAGACAGAGAAGTGGAGAGGCGGTCCTGTGTAAGGAAAGGGAAGGGGAGTCCATATGGTCCCCGAGGGGCTAATACCTGCTAAATAATAGCCCTGGGTGCCCTTTGCCCAATCGTCTGCAAACATGAGCAAACTGAGCCTGACAACGTCTGTGGGAATTAGTGTTCAAAACAAATAAATACAACTCTTACAGGTACAGAAACTGAGGCAAAGGGCAGTGAAGCAACTTGCCCAAGATCGCACACCAAGGCAGTGGTGGGCTAGGAAGAGGACCCAGGTCCCCTGACACCCAGTCCTAGATTTGAACCTATAGGCCATTGCTGCCACTCTTTGGGTCAGCTTCCCATGGCCACACAGAGACATGCTGCCCGGTGGAGAGCATCCAAATCGATATGATTCCTCAAGGGTTAAAGGGTATCCTGGTAAGTGGGGGGAATCCTGCCCTCTCGCTCTTCCGATTGGTCTTTGTTGCAGACCTGTCCTGGACTCTCCATGTTTCTGGACTTCTTTCTGCACTCTGATTCCTGGGAGAATTGTGGGCGAAGGGGTATGGCTGCTAATTTGAAATGTGCACGTCCTCTGGCCATTCCCTGCCTATACTAGCCAGACTCTCCTATACAACGGTTGTTTTTTGTTTTCTATGTACCGGCAATTTGCATTCCTCTTGCTCCCCGCTGGAAGCACTTTTTTTGCTTCCATTGAGATGGAAGAATGATGTGTCATTTGTTCTTTACACAACAAAACAATTCCTCATGGGCTCAGGAGTGTCCCAGCTAACCATGTTTACTATACACAAACATGGCAGGCCTAGCTATATACAGCCTGCTGCTCTGGCTGGTTTCTGGCAGCTTCTACAGCAGGGGACACAGCACCACTAGAGGGCTCACAAAATATTTAAAGGGACACTACTCTATACTCTACAAGGAAGTGCACATGCTTAAGAAGACTTAGTTCTTTGATTTTCCTTAATCAGAAAGCCTGGCAGGCTTGAAAGCCTTTTGTGTGCGATAAAAGATAACATGGAGCAGGTATTGCCTGGAAGCGATTCCAATTTCTCTCTCTTTCTCTCTCAGGAATTTTTCATTTCTTGGGTGCTCCAGCTCCCTGGGGATCCATTTATCTATCCACTTACCCAATAGGCATCCTTCTTCCCGCCATGCACTGAATTAGGACCTGCATATTTTTTCAGCGCACCAGTGAGGAGGAGAGCAGCATACAGCTTGCTATGGCCATATTCACTGCTAACACGATATCCGCAAATAGGTGCAGCACTGGCCAGCTGGTATGGCTGCCAGATATATTACATCGGCAGCTCTTACGCACTCCTGGCATCACTGATGGATGCTAGTGAATGAGGCTGACGTCCATTCCTGGCACTTACTGAGGCATCTCTGGCTTGGTTAGGAGAGTTTTCCGTAACTTACTGTCAAGGGAGAATGTGCTCGTTAAACTCTACAGACACTGATTGGGATCAGCACTGCCTCTTGCTGATTTCATTGTGCCCTACTGGTCTGGCACTTTCCTCCTTTTTGTCTGTGTTCTGTACAGGATGGGGTGGGAATAGCAAGAGACTGGAAATCAAGAATCCTGTGTAAGAGTTTTAGCCCTGCCACTGACTTACTGCAAGGCCTTGGGCAAATCACTTAAACTCTCTGAGCCTCATTCTAGCCATCTTTAAAATCCTACCAAGGACTTTTATAGACAGAGGAAAAGCCTAGGGTTGCTAGTACAGGGTTGCTAGTGTGCTTTAGTACTAACTGTTCTGCACTAACTCCCTAGGTGGACCCCCTTATTCTCCACTAAGAGTGCCTTTCAGCAGGTTAGGTTAATGCTTTTGGAAAGTGTAGTAAGCTAATGTGCACAAAGGCACTCTTCAGCTGGAGTGTAATGTCCAGCTTGGGCAGCCATACCCAGGCTGGCTCTGGTTGAGGTAGAGTACTAAAAATAGCCATGTAGCCACAGCCGTGCAAGCAGTGGGGCAGGCTAGCTACCCCACAGCATAGCTAGGATTTCAGAGGAGATCATATTCAGGGTGACTAGTTCCTCCTGCTCCTTGTGCTGCCTCGGAGCCACAGCTGTTTTTAGAGTGCCAGTGTGATCAGAGCTAGTGCAGGTATGTCTCCCCGAGTGTAAATTACACTTCCACCTCTAGTTCAAACATACCCTTAGTAGTACAGCGTAAGAGTGTCCTCACGGGGCGTTAGCACAGCGTGTCACTGGTGCAATGTAAATTCACACCCTAGCTTACGGCACGCTAATTTCCGTATGTAAATAATCTTTAACATTCTCCTCTATCTGGCTGTCCATACAAGAATAGTTCTGATCTGGGTGGCCCACATACCAACAAAGGCTCACAACTGGTAGCTATCCCGAGTAGCCTTAGTTTTACGGATCAGTTACCAGGAGTGTCAGGTCATGTAAATGCCTTAATTTAAAACATTTGGTTGGCCTAGCTTAGCCCTGGGTTCCCTTAATAAAGCTCTGGACTGTGGCAATAGTGGTTAGCAAGCAGAATTTTCTGTTGGTCTCCTTGATCCATTTCCTGCTCTTGTTGGAAGCAGACTGGATTTGATTTTTCTTCCGATTATCTTTAAATGGTAGCTCTAAGAGGCCCATCCCACAGATTGTTTTCAATCCAACCTCCTTCTGAATTTTGCCTGGATTGAGCAGGGTCAAGCCCATATCAGTGCTGAGGAGGTGGAAAAGACAACCTCAAAAACATCCAAACATGTACCAGTCTGGGCGCTACAATTCAGAGCTATGAGCTGACGTGCAGGATAACCACAGCTGGATGAAAGGTGCGCCATAGCATGACAGCCTCTGGCTCATTGGATTGACTAACTACCAGATGTTTCTCTAAGTACTTTCCTGTTGGAACCAGCTCGTTAAGGTTACAGGGCCGTACTCTGCTCTTCCGTACACAAGCGTCGATTCAGAGTAACTCCATTGCGCTCAGGGGAGTTGCTCTGGATTTACACCTGTGTAACTGAGCGCAGAAGAGGTGCCCATGTGTCCAGCTCTGGGGTAACAGAGCTTTTCTCAGATTTTATTACGTGTATATGCTGAATAATTACCCACACTCTACATTCTAGGGCCCGCCACTAGACTGAGCTCCCCGCAGTGTCCAGAATAGGGTTACATGAAGACACAGAGGCAAGCCTGCCAGTGGCAGGGCCAATTGCCCTGGAGCCCAGCCGCACCATTTGCTACTCACCACATTGCTCCTCCCCCCCACTAACCCCCTCCCTGCCGCTGCTCATCTTGTCCCTCCCTCCCCACCCGCTCAGCCCCCCCAGCAGTCGCTTTCTTCCACATTCCCCCTTCCCCAGGCACAGAGTGGGAGGCGGGGCCTGGGGGGAGGGGGAGGAGGCCTGGGGCGGAGTGGGAGTGGGAGTGGGAGTGGGCTGTGGGTGGAAGAGGCGTGGTGGGACTGTTCTGCCCTGGGGCCTGGAATTGCTGTTGGAGGGCCTGCATAGGCGCTGCCCATCCAGGTTCCTTTCGAGGAGCAGGGCCTCCGATTATTAGATGCCGTAGCTGCTCCTGCTGCTGGCCGTTATCTGAGAAGTGTTAAGTTTTGAATTGTCCCTGCAGCATCCTAAGCGCCTTGTGGGGCTTTCCACATGCAGTTGTAATCGTTGCCGTTGCAATTAGAATAGTCAGAGTGCTGCTGGCAACTCGCATGTGCAATTTCCTGTGCTTAGTCAAAACCCCACTGAAGTCCGTGGGTACAATGAGGCAGAGGATGGGCTATGGACTGAATCTGGGGCTGAGGCTTAGATGCTGTGAATTAGTTTAGCTCCACTGACCTGAGTGAAGCTATGCTAACTTACACCAGTCCAGGAGCTGGCCCCTGGTGTCCACATGACCAAAACCACCACCACAAATTGGCCAGCCCAGGCACCAAAGAGTGAATGGGCCATGGAAAACGAACATCCTTCCTGTGCCTGGGGATGGTCCCTGCTGGGCAGCGGGGGTGTACATGGGCAGGGGAAACTTGTACTGCCTGTTGTGTTGGAAGTGTGTTGGTCCTTTTCTGGGGCAAGCAGTAGGTCTCCAAGGCTGTCAACCTTCTGCTTGCCTCAGAAAAGGACCAACAAACTTCAATGCCCTCCCCTGGCACTAACACCATGAACGTGCTTGAGCACACAACAAGGACTGCCCATGCCAAGGCACAGGCCCTTGGCTTTGGCAGACCTGTTGTCTGTCTGGTATCAGTGCAACTGATCAGCCCCAGAGCTGCGGGACTTTCCAGTAAGTGCAGTTTCAGTCTCTCACACACGAGCCGTAGATAGACGAACCACAACCACAGGCTATGGCAGCTGTGGCAGCATCGGACAGGAAACCGAGACCATCTGGCCCTCAGCTTCCTTTTAAAAGGATTTGGGGTTTTTTCTCTTGGCTTTCATTGTTCTGCAGGGAGGCAGAGGGGGTTTGAAATCACACGCCTCATGATGCCAGAGAAGCCAGACAACAGGATTAACCCAACTGTTGCTTTGCTTTGACAAAGTTTTCCCTGAGTGAGAGAGATGACTGACTCCCGGCTCTGACCTTGAAGGGGACCACCCCAACCATCCTTCCTCCCATTCTACTTCCCCACAACTGAAGGAAGTTTTTTTTTTTTTTTTAATTTGCCTCAGTTTCCCTCCATCTCAATCCCAGTAATGAGGCCGTTCACAAAATGTTTCAGAAGGTGCCCAGTCAGGATGCCACCTAGCCAGATGGGTTTCTTTGTCTGGGGGCTTGCTCTTGGAGTGGCTGAACTGTGGCTTATTTATTCATTTACACTTTGGTTTGCCTTTATTTGAAGGAAAGAAGACTGAAGTTAAGAAACCTTTAGAAAGAGAGAAAAGTCTTGTATACGCTTTCTAACGAAAGGCTGTGCCAACAGATAGAAGCTGACAGCCAGGCACGAGCCCAATACTCTTGTTCATCGCTCTCATAGAGCGCTTTTCATTAACAGAGCCCCAAGCCCTTCATACAGGAAGAATCATCATCTGTTTCACAGGTGGGGAAACTGAGGCCTCGAGTGGTGACGTGACCTTTCTAAGATCGCCTCGCAAGCTAGTTAGTGACAGTCAGAAATAGCAAACAGGTCTCCGCAATCCCTGTCCAGTGTACTCCGCATTAAGCCGCGCTGCTTGCCTGTATAAGGGCTTAGGTAAGGCTTAGCTAGAGCTTAGGTCTTTGTGCAAGCCCCTCAGCACAGGTGATTTCACCCTCGCAGGACACAAGTGAAAAGTGCCAGCCGGGTGGTTGGTTGGTTTGTTAAAGGGAAGGTTCCCAAACAGGCCGCTCCCAGGACTCAGCTAAAGATATTGTGGGAAGAATGTCACAGGACACCGAAAAGCTGCCACTACTAGGGGTCAAGTGTGTGGGTCAGCATGGAGAGAACTATTCTGAGGCTCAGAGGAGTTGCCAGACAAGTCTGGACCAATAGTGCTGCTAGTCCCATATCCTTTCTTTGACATTAGCCTGTCCCAGATGTTTCACAGGAAAATGTAGCACCTCACCAAAATCCATAAAGGGCAGTTACAGCCAACCTATAATGGCAGGGCACAAATGGGTCCCAACGGGAGGAGATGCCAGTGCTACAATGCATCTGGGTATGTCTGTCTCTCTCAGCTGGAAGAGCACTAAGAGAGAGATGTGGTAATACCCTATTGTGCAGACACCTCTAGGAAGGGTGGAGAGAGACAGACAAAGGGAGAGGAAATGTAGTTTCCTGCCTGAAGAACTTTGGCTGACACATTTGCTGTGAGTAAGACATAGACTCAGTGACCCCCGTCTGCTGCCTATTTATATTTTTCCGGCAATGACTCTTTTATCACAAGGCCATGGACAGTGTCTCTACACTATGGAGGGGGTGGAGAACCAATGACAGGCCTCGCTGCCTTTCAGGTCTCAAAGTACCCAGAACCCTTCTCTTCTCTCCCTCTGTACTGCTTCTGGAGAGCGAGACCGTGACCCAAAAAACATGCACACCCCAAATTAAACTATGGGAAGATCTCTCTGCCTCCCACGCTGCGAGGAGCAAAGGGCTGACTCTAATAAGGAGAGACAGGTCCTATAATGCCACCGCTTAGGGAGGAGCTCCCTGGTAAAAGGTGGCGATGGGACATACATGAGAGAGGCTGCAGCGGACGTTCCGAAGGAAGTATATTCTGTTTTGTGCAAGGAGCTGTGTGAATGGCGATGCGTCTACTCTCAGACATCAAGCTAAAGAGACTGGTTGCCCATGGTATAAGAACCTGCCCAGTGTTGCCATGTGAGCCGGGACGGCTCTGAATATCCTAGTAAAAGCAATCCTGAGTGGTGCCTGCGAGTCAGCCTTTGTCGCAATCAAAGTGCTGGAAGTAAGAGCTAGTGTGGAAGCCTTCCAACGTACTACGCAAGATCCTTATGGAATAGGACAGCAAGGCTGCTCTGGACCTTCAGCTCCAGGAGTTGCTATGACTCCTCACAGAAACATTGCCCTGATGAGCATGGCAATAGGTGCCTCTGAGAAGCAATGTTTGGATCTGGATCTAGCCAGTCCCAAAGTTAGTGGATGGTAGAATTTGAACTTCTGGGTCAGACTCATCTTCCACCTGCTTACAGCTACTTCGTGCCTCTCCTCTCAGATTGCTGAATGCGATAGTGCAGCCACTGCTGGGCTCAGCCATGGTAGGAAGAGTCCTGTATCCCATTTAAAAGTACAGGCGGCATTTTGGGAGGCGGGATATAATTTCGCAAATTGGGCTGAACCCTGCATTTCTGGTCGAACAATCCAAATTATACAAATGTTGCACGGGGATCTTTGGTAATGTGAATATGTTGGGTACGGTACAATAAGAGTTTCCATCTATCTTGATCTTAACCATTGCATAGTGTTGCTATATGCTGAGAAGCAGTTCCTTTTTAACACCTTGGAGGTAGCATCCTTAAGTAGCCGTAGCTACTTCCATGGGGGTTAAGTAGTTAATGTGCTGTGTTGGAAGCCCTTGGCCAAGAGATGCTGTGGACATGCCAAGCACAGCGGTGAACTAGCCAATATGCACAGTATTCCCAACTCATGTAGAACCTTAGCTGTTCACATAAGTGCGTGTCATAAGTCCTATACTGGTAACAGTTAATGGAGAGTCTCCTTTAGCTTAACTGGTAAGACCTGAGGCTTTAGAAGCAGAGGGGTCTATGTTCAAGCCTCTCTTGGAAGTTCCAAGGGAGCTTAGGGTGACGTGCATTGCCAGCCCCAAAACCCTGCATGGCTATAGATCAGTTATGTGGTTTTGCAGGACAAGACTTGCAGCCTGAACGCTGAATTTCCTGACTTGTGGCAGTGTGGATTCCGAAACTCAGGATTAATTAAACAGGCATGTAAGAAACTAATCTCCTTTAAGTAAGCAGCTGGCCGCTGGTTAGACCGGTGGAAAAAACGAAATATGTACTGTGGTTGGTTAGCTCTGATAAGAGGCGGAGGTTCTTGGTCAGCCAAAACCCACTGACAGCTTCAGAAACATGGAACTGTGAGGGCTGTTTCCAGCCAGCAGGGAACAAATAGAAGCTGGTTTTTGCCTGTTCTGTCTTTAATTCAGTGTTTACTTCATGGATGATGTGATTCCACCAGCACAGCTGGCCCCATGGAAGAGGGACTGAGCTCCTGCCCAATACACAGCTTGAATAGCCTTGTGCAATCCGTGGCTCCAGCATCCCAGAGCAGCTTTCTCCCTTTGGAGTTTGACTATGCGTTTCCTGTCCTGGATCTGCCAGCCTGGATCTCTGCTCAGCTCGGCTCCTGGATGCCTCCTCGGCTCCCCTCTCATGCAGCTGTGGGTTTAAGCTAGGAACTTGCTCCTGCCTGATTTCCAATGCTGCGTGGGTTGGCAGACTGGACTTGGATTTAATGGGCCTTGTGTTTGGATTAGGACAGACGCTAAGAAAAGGTGCTGCGGTGAAAATGTGGTGGGGAGAATCCCCTGAACAGGCAGGGTGAAAATGGAGCAGAGACCAGGTGGAGATGGAAAAGCAAGTGGTGGAAAATGAAGCCGGGCTGAAGGGAGAGAAGAACAAGAGCAGCAATCGGGTGGAGTAAGAACCAAATAGAGCAAGATGCCATGAAAGGAACAGCAGGGACGGGAGACAGCCCTCTAGTATCTATATGGTACCCAGTTGTGCCACCCTCAAGCATGACAAGGGTGGTGTTCTCCAATTGCTAACCTGTAGGATACGTTTCCATTCAGTTAGGAATGGTGCTGGTTTTTGTTGATTCTCCCTGGGGTGAGGCTGTCGGTCCACCGATTAAAATTACAAGGAGGGCAGAAGCTAATGAACTTGGACTATCTTGGGAAACCCAGAGGTGAACCCAGCCTCATGCACCAGGAGCAGCTCCACATCCGTTCTCCTCTCCGCCCCAAGTTCTCGGCAGCTCAGGGGAGGAGGGTGTTTTTTTTATTGTTAAGCTGAGTGGCTCTGCGTGTGTGGTAGGAGGATGACTCAAAAATGCCTTGGAAGCCACCGTGAGGGTAATGTCGTCATTGGGCCAGTGCATCACCACGGTGATCTCAGTGGGTTCATAAAAACCCCCAATAACAATAACTTCCAAAATACCAGACTACAGAGGGGAGCACTATCCAATGGCTGGCGCCAGGAACAGCCGGGAACTTGGGGGAAAGCTGTAGGGAAACTGGTGACCAGCCAAAGCGAGGCTCTGTGTGGTTCAGCTGGCTGCCACCAGGCATGGCCTTAAGTAGGCCTATGCCACCCCATACAGCCCTGCATCGCAAGCACTGGACCTGCCAGCCAGAGCTGCCCTCCACACTCTTGTCTGTCTCTGGGGCCAGTGAAAGGGCTTCCCAGCCAGGGTTGCTCATCAAAGCTTCACAGGTAGTTGGAGAGGGGTGGGCACAGCTTGGGGGAAAGAGGTTAATATCTGAGGAGGTAGCTGGATGGGGTGTCATGGTTTATGTGGGCTGTGATGGAAAAACCTAAGCATAATGGAGATCCCATGATACCTACGGGCTGAGCTTGGTACCATGGACTCACTACAGCTGCCGTGATGGGCAGCTGAGATTCCTTAGACGGGTGGTTTTATGACCCCGGGACCACGTGATCCTGCATAGCAAAGATTCTGGGGCTGAGGAGAGATGAGAACTTTCCTCTTGAATCCAGGTTTCAGTTCGCTCTCCATGAATGAGTGATGGAAACGGGAAGGCAATGGAAGTCAACCAAGGCCCTGAGGGTTCAGACCTCCCCCATGGTTTCTTTGGTGCCAGTCATTTCTCTCCCTCTCTCTCTCACACATATATGTGTGCTTGTGTATGTGGAGGCCTCCTAAGCCCAAGTGGAAAGGGGCTGCCCAAGTCCAAGAGGAGGAAGCCAGAAGGTAATGGTTGGCTTGCAGGAGCCCCACCCAGCCACCCCCAGAAATAATGGAGTCATGCACAGTGAGAAATGAGGCACAGGTGGCTCATATGTGGTGCAGCAGGCTGAACGAGGGCCTGATCCCGCTCCCCGGCGTGGAAACCATGTTTTACAACAACCGCACTTCAAAGGGCAACTCTTCTGCTTGCCCGTACTGCTCGCTGTAACCGTGCTACTGGCTTACTACCTGATTCTAGGCCACACTCCCCTGTGGCTGCCTTCAGCTCCCCTGGCACCAGCTGCTTCTCAACCCCTTCACACAATCTCGCTGGCACCAGAACGCTCTCGACCTGTAGAGATGTAACCAGTTCATAGACTAAGTGCCGACAGATGGTGCTGAAGAGGATGTAGCATAGTTCCTGGCTTCAGTAGGACCAATAAAACGTGTTGCTGTTGTGCCCTGCAGAGCTCGGTGCAGCTCTTTGCATGGGATTTTAACACACGCTACTGGTGGTGTGAGAGCTTCTCCCGCTGCAGCCTGTCCTGAAGAGCTGCCCTGTAACCTCTCCATCTTGACTGGGGGTTCAACTGGCTTCTTCATTGCTCCCTTGCTCTGCTATTCACTCCTGCAAAACAATTTGGGGTACAGTGTGTGCCCAAAACAAAGCTGTATTGTGCTATGGTGTCCGGCTTCCTCAATGATACCAGAGCAGGGGTGCCTTATGAGAGAAACTTTATTCTTCAGGGTTTCCTTAGAGTCCAGCAATCTCAACCTGGCTTCCCTTTTTCCCCCTAGAGCCCTCTCTGCTCTTCTGCGTTATGCCTCTGACTCTGTTCCGGCATGTGGAGAGCACACTGCGTTAGAACTGCAGCCGCTTGCTTTGATTTAAGAGCACAGGTGCTCTTGGCTCTACCTCTTTACAAGCTCGCCCAGCTTGCCGTTCAGAGGAAATGTATCTGACATGCTGTCAGACTTCCCAGGCCTCCTTTTCATTGAGCTGCTCTGCTGCTATTGATGCCAATGAGGCAGCAATGTACAAGCAGGTTTCCATTACTCTGGCTTTCCAGAGAAAGCTCAAAAGACTGATGCCCAAGTCATGGGGAAAGGGATAGATTGGAGCCAACTGTCTGGCTGGAAACTATATGTAATGGACACCTGGAGGGAGGTTGCTACAGCTTTCCCACCACATCCTCTCTGTCACTGTTCCTTAACCCTCTGCTTGCTGCCCAGACCATCCTCAACAGCTGGTCAGGAGTTAAGGAGCTTTGCTAGCTAGGCTGAGTGGCTTCCTTCCTTCCTGCAGGCGTAAAGGCACAGAGTTCTGGGTGACATTAGAGTCCTTTTCACTACTCTGAAGAAGGAAAACAATTACAAACACCAAGCCTGATTTATCTGTTCATGGAACCTGAGTTTTAAAAAATTCCTGTGCATCTGCAGCTCCCCTTGACTTCAGTTGGAGTTACTGGGTACTCAGCACCGCTGGAAATCCGATCAGTATCCAAACTCCACCCCAGCAGTGCAAAACATGGCGTGCAAATGTATTGCTGCAAGTGTCATGTAGTTAACAGGTTTATTCCATTAGCAGGTTAGAGACTCTGTCTCAAATATTTAGCAGCTTGGGGCTGGAAGGTATACTCTGAAGGTAACTATACAAGTAATGGAGACACTAGCAAGTAGATTAAACAAAATAACAAGAGATTTTTTCTTTTTAAAGAAAGCAGATTTGTTGTTTTAATGAAACTGACATTTTTAAAGCTTCAGTAAGAAAATGTGGTCCATGCTTGAAGCTTTTTTTCCTCCATCAGTTATTTCTTCTTTGGGACTCAGAAGACCTGGGAATCAATTCCATGCTCCGCCAAAGACTCCCAGTGTGACCCTGGGCAAGTCACTTAGGCCATGTCTACATTGTCCTGCAGTTCAGGGAGGTAAATAGCACTGTGGACCAAAGTGCTGCATTGTAACTCTTCTGTGTAGTTGCTGTGCATATGAACTGAATGGTTCCTGCTTCACATTAATGAAGTCCTATGTGAAAAGGATATACCATGAACTTTTAGTTCATGCCCCCACTGTCCACAATGGGCAGCTAGGGCCCCGGTGTGAATTTAAAGTGGGTTAGTTAAACTGCATTAAACCCTTGTGTGGACACTATCATTCAGAATTAAAGTGGACTTAATTCAGTTTATTTTAATTCACTTTGGAAGTGAATTAAATTAAACTGAATTAAGGCCACTTTATCTTCTGAATGCTAGTGTCCACACAAGTGTTTAATGCTCCTGTAGAAAACCCTACAGATATACACTTTTTCTGAATTAGTGAAAACCTAAACACAACAGGATTTTGCTAGTGCAGGAAAATGAGGCAGTGAACATGACCAGGAACAGTGGACAGTCTGTTTTCATAATTTAAACATGAAGGGCAAACTGTAAACGATCTGCCTCGGGCTTCCATGAGGTCACCTGTCGGTGGGATGTCTCAGCCCCTTCCTCTCACAGCAGATGTTGGCCTGGCTGTGTTGATCTGATTCCTCTTCTGTTATAGGCCTGAAAACTTCCCCTTTCGCATTGTCCCCAGCAAGCCCTTCAGTGTATAAATCTGACTGGGGCAGGGGAAAAGGCCCTCACCGTCTTCTTTACTCCTCTTGAGCAGGTGGTAATGAGCCACAATTGGCTGGGCAGGAGCTGCTGCTGAAGTCTTGAGCCAGAGGAGAGTAAATAAAGCAGCAGTTGTGTTTTGGTGGTTTCAGAGATACAGGGACATGGGAAAGAGAGAACAAAATTCCAGAGATTTTTCACGTGCAAATGGATATTTCCTTTGAGAGTCTCTAGACTAAATAACACTCCTTGTGTCTAAATGGACAGTATATCCTGCTGCCCTGGCGGTGTCTTCCACGTCCAAGATGAACCAAGAAAGGCCTTGCAGCTGTTTGAGGAGGGTAGAAAGTATGTCGGGGGGGGGGAGAGGGGGAGTTTACAGGTCTTTGCAAAGAGTTTTGGGGCAACTTGGTTCTCTTCCTCACCCACTGCACCTGCCCTCCACCACCCATACACACACACTCAAACTCCCTCTCTCACCTTCTCCCTTCTGTTTTTTCATGTTAGCACAGTACATCTTACACTGCATGGCTCTTAGCCAGGGCGACATTCTAAGGTCTGTGTTACACAGGTCAGAGTAGATGAGCACAATGGTCTTTTCTGGCCTTCCTATCTCTGCACCTCTATAACAAATCTGTGGCCACCTAAGACACTCTGCTTTTACTCAGCAGGAGGCCACTGACAGGAATACACCTTAGTTAAAGGAGAGTCTGACTTTCTAGCAGTTTAAGGCCAGTGACACAAATGATCAGTTCCCTTCTCACCAACACTGAGCAGGTATGCACACGCACGCTATTCGTTATATACACCAAATGGTGAAACACATAGCCACGTGCCAGAGCTGACTCACTTGCATGGCATATACAGCTAGAACAGGATACGGGTCTTTTAATTATCGCATAGACTGGCTAATTTGTAGATCTACCTTATATTTATTGCTGCATTTGTTTTAAATATGTGCTGTACAACATGTGAAAATTCGGACTCCTTTTTCCTGTGTTCTCGACTTGAAGATATTCTGAGCAAAATGTCTCTGTTTAGTCCAGTTCGTTTATCACCCTCTCCCCTCTAGCATCACATATGGATAGGACCCAGCTGAAGTTATGACCTTATAGCTGGTGATGTAGTGGCAATGTAATTCTGCCTGATGTAAGTCTGCTAAGACACTTCATGCGTGGATGCTTTGGTCTTTCTGTATTAGAGATGGAGTAAATTCTAGACCTTTGAACCTAGCTCTGAAGTCAATGAAGTTGTAACTGCAACCTCCTAGGCTATGCTGTGATCAGTTCTCACAAGCTAAACTGCTTTGGGCCTTGTTAGTATTTGGATGGGATATAGCTAAGAAAATACACCTCCTGTTATTATCTTTGAGCCCTGGGGGAGGACAAGTGAGGTTGCAAAGGATGGAGAAAGGCAAATATAGTACCTATCTATTTAAAAAAAAAAAAAGGGAACAAATTGGATCCACAGGGAATTATAGACCAGTCAGTCTAACTTCGATACCTGGCAAGATACTGGAACAAATTATTAAACAGTCAATTTGTAAGCACCTAGAGGATAATAGGGTTATAAGGAATAGCTAGCGTGGATTTGTCAGGAGTAAATCATGCCAAGCCATCCTAATTTCTTTCTTTGACAGGATTGCTGGCCTAGGAGATAGCGGGAACCAGTAGATGTGTTATGTCTTGATTTTAGTAAGACTTTTGATACAGTCCCACAACATTCTTATAAGCAAACGAGGGAAATGTAGTCTAGATTAAAATACTATCTAGTGGATGCACAGCGTTCTTGAAAGACTGAGCTCAAAGAGTAGTTATCAATGATCCACTGTCACGCTGGGAGTGTATCTAGTGGAGTCCTGCAGGGGTCAGTCCCAGGGCGGTACTATTCAATTGTTTTAATAACTGCTTGAATAATGGTATGGAGAGTAGGCTTATGAAATTTGCAGATGAGAGCAAGCTGGGAGGGGTTTGCAAGCGCTCTAAAGGAATACAAAATGACCCTGGCAAACAGGAGAATTGGTCTGAAATCAACAAGATGAAATTCAGTAGAGACTAGTAGAAAGTACTTCACTGAGGAAGGAAAAATCAAACGCACAATTATAAAATGAGCAATAACTGGCTACATGGGAGTACTGCTGAAAAGGATCCACTGGTTATGGTGGATCACAAATGGAATGAGTCAACAGTGTGATGAAGTTGCAAAACCGTGAATATCATTCTCAAGTGTATTAACAGGAGAGTTGAAGGTAAAAGACAGGAGTTAGTTGTCTCAGTGTCTGCTTGGCACTGGTGAGGCCGCTGTTGGAGGACTGTGTCCAATTCTGGGCACCACACTTTAGGAATAATGTGGACAAATTGGAGAGAGTCCAGAAGGGAGCAACAGAAATGATAAAAGATTTAGAAAATCTGACCTCGGAGGTTTAAAACAAAAACCAAACAAACAGGCATGTTTAGTTTTGAGAAAAGCTTTGCCGGGGGGGGGACGACCTCATGACAGTCTTTGAATATGTTGAGGGTCATTATAAAGAGGAGGGGGTCAATTGTTCTCCATGTCCAGTGAAGATAAGACAAGATGTAATGGACTTTATCTGCTGCATCGGAGATATTAGGAAAAGCTTTCTAACTCTAAGGGTGGTTAAGCTTTGGAACAGGCTTCCAAGGAAGGGTGTGGGATCCCCGTCACTCGAGGTTTTAAAGAACAGGTTAGACAAACACCTGTCAGGGACAGCCTAGGTTGACATGGTCCTGCCTCAGCACAGAGGGCTGGACTTGACCGCTGGAGGTCCCTTCCAGCCCTACAGTGCTGTGATTCTATGTCACAGGATGACACTGGCTCTTTAAGAGGAGAGAGGCAAGTGCACCAAACAGGTCAGTCGACTCCCCACCCCCCAACCACCCAATTAGGCTTAAAAAAGGTCACCTTAGGGGGGAAATGCCAAAGGGAAGACAAGAGAAGCAACTGAGAGCTGCCTTGGAACAGAAGAGGGACAGAAGGAGCAAGAGAGGGTTGTCTGAGGGGGGAAAGCTGCAGGAAGCCAGAGGAGAGCAATAACTATGAGCTGCATGTGATGAGCTTTGTGGAAAGCCGTAGGGAGGACTGGCTGGAGCAGGGGAATGAGGCCAAGGTATGGGAAGGCCTGTGTAGAGCCCCTAACAATGAGAAGACGAACCAGGCTGGTCAGTGTAGGCAGATCCCAGGAGCAAGGTCCTGGAGGGAGGGTTCCTTGCACAGTAGTAAGAATCACTCAGGCAGGGAGCCCCCCATGGGAGACTTGACTTGGGGCTACAGGAGAAGCAGGTCTTGGAGCTCGCAGGTAGAAGGCCTGGAGAGTGGGGTCCTGCCCCAGGAGCTGAAGGAAATTGGACAGAGCGATTAATGGCTCTCAGGTGGGTGGCCTGGGAACGGTGGCCTTTGAATGGGATTGAAGAGCTGCTGCATTGTAACCTTCTTGTACTCCAGGGATTTGAGAGGAACTGTTTTTACTACAAGGGATCTGTGGACTGTGGCACATCATATGTGAATAAAAGAGTTGGAATTTGCTGCTAAGAAACAATATTCCTTGCTACCACTAACATGTCCAGGGGAATTGTTGTGCCACGGCCTCTCTCAGTGGTCCAAGTGGTGTTGCTACGTTACACTGCAGGAAGTGCTTATGGAAGTTTGCTGGAGGGATCCCTCCCTTCTTTCTCACTCCAGAACTGAACCAATCCCTGAGCAGAACAGAAGAGGTGCAAGCCTCTTTCTTTGTGTTGTGCTGTGTGTTTATCTTTTCCTTGAGGGCTTACGTGCTGCTGCCCATGTGCTGCTGTGTGGGGAAATGCATTGGCCAGGTTTGTGGCCTAGTTGACATTAGAAAAGGTTTGCTAGTATAACTTATACTGGTTCTCCAGCAAAATAAACTGCAAGAAAGCACCTTTATGGTGGTGTAACTGCATCTACGTTAGGGCTTTTGTTCATGCAGAAATGTCATTACAAATCACACCCCCCAACCGGCATGGTTATACCAGCAAAAGTCTCTAGCATAGAGGTGGCCAGAGTTGAAGCTGGCTTGAAGTACGTTCACCCAGGGGGTTGCTGTTTGCCAGGGGTGGTGTGGAGAACCGACTGCCTGTTTGTTCTTCCTTTCCTGCTTGATCTCACAGCATTCCCTCTGGAGTCTGCGCTGCTGCTCCAAGCCCAGCCTTGGCTCATTTCTGAGCAGCCTAGTGAAGGTGAGCTTGTGACGTCTTGGGCCTCTTGCACTCAATGATGCATTGAAGCACATCAGGAAAGGATCAGGTAAGGTATTTCCTCTGGGCTGGGTGCCCAGTAACTTCAGAAGGGGGAGGAAGAGAGTTTCCAAGGCCCCTTCAGAAAGCAATGCCAGTGCCTGTCTAGCATGGCAGGAGCAGAGGGGTCTCCAGCCAAGTCCTCTCTCAACTTTTGATTGAGCACATTGGGGCTGCCCCTTTGTTTTTGCTAATAGATGTAACTGTTCCTACCATGAAATGGGCACCCAAGGCCAAGTTTAGACATAGTCTAGACACAGCCTGTGTATTTATAACCCTGGCACATGACGTGGCAGCCAGTGGGGTATAAACAGCATTCAAACCTGGTGAGAGGCAATGCTATTTTTACCACTGGGATGTTGAATTTAGAGACCTACCACTCAAAGGACAGAGGCTGCAATTTACAGCACAGCAAATCCAGTGCTGACGTGAAGGAGCTGCCCTTCCAAGTGGGGGAGGTGGTGGGGAGAGCAGGGGATCACATGAATTAAACTCACTGTTTAATTTCTGCAGCTGAGCTGTAGCGAGACACTGGGCCAAAACTCATCCCTGCTGGGACTCCATTGACTGCAGTGCCGTTACACCAAGGATGAATTTAGCCCAGTGACTGCAAGACACACAAAGGGTGTGACGAGCAGCTGAGGCAGGGTTAGCGCGGCGGCTCTTACTGGCTCAGCCAGAAGGCACCTTCTGGCTTGTGGGCACACTGCTGCCTGTACCCTTGGTGGGTCTTGCTTCAAGTTGCAGCAGCAATAGGGTACATGCACAGTGAGTGACAGACGTGAGGATTAGGGTCGCTGCTAATGGCTTAGTGGCATCCAGTCAATAGACACGTGTCAGCTGTCTTGCAAGGCTAAGATCTGACCAACTCATACCAGTAACACAAGCAAGCAGAGGGTGCCATGTAAATTATTTGCCTCTTGAATATGGGAGGACAACCCAGTGAGCCTGTAGGCTGCTTGATCTGAGAGAGGGAACATGGCATGGTGGGATGTGCAGCTGTAGTGGACCACTTCCTTGCAATCTGTTCCTTTTCATGTGACTTGGATACAGTCTTCAGTCAGGCCGCGTTTGGCTGCTGTTCTCCTAAGTGGCTCTCAAAGGCCTAATGTAGGAGACAGAGGGATGGATCGGAGAGTCATTTCCCTGCCCCCATGCACTCCCTAATGCAACCATTTTGAAGTAAGTCAGATTTGGACTGCAAACAAATGGTGTGTGCTTTTGTTCTACAGCACGTTCCCCGAGGTTCTCAATTCACTTATAGACACATGAATTAAGCCTCATGACACCCCTTTGACTAGGAGGAAGGTATTCTTCCCATTTGTACAGAAGGGGATGCACGCTGAGATGGCCACATCACACACGCGACCCAGATCTCCTGGTCCTGTTTCTTAACTAGGAAAAAATTAGAGGAGCAGCAGTGTGTCAGCTGCCGGGGCACGAGCAGTCTGCCTAAGGGGTGGAGCAGGACCTTGTCTGGTGGTTATAGAGGCTGTTTGGGTCCCTAGATCCAGGAATCAGATCCAAGGGTGAAGCTGGAATCAGGCTTAAGGGGTCAAACCAAAGGTGAAAACCAGAGTCAGAAGCCAAAACCTAAACCCTGGGGGGAGTCAGGGTCAGAGACAGTGCAGGAACAAGGCTAGACAGACGGGCTGGAGAAGGCAGCAGGAGGAAGAGCAGGGCAAGCGCAGCCAAAGGCATAATATGTATCGAGCAGATGCTGAGCTGCTGCAAGGCTGAAGTAGCAACCTGCTGGCTCCCTGGCCCAATCAGGTGGCACCGGCATTTGGAGGGATTCACTGGGTCCAGTTGTGCTTTCTGGCCTGCCTAGCAACCGGGCAGGGAGCCTGCTCTGCCCCTGACACAGGGATGGCAAAGTGGTTCTGAGACAGGCATTTCTATTTGCACGGGGAGAAAGCATGGTCTAGTGGTGTGAGCATAGGACTGGGAGCAACTCTCTGCATTACTTTGGGCCTGTTGCACACTCACGGCCTCACTTTCACCGTCTGTGAATTGCAGATAACACTGACCCAGTGTAGCTTAATGTCTGCAAATTTCTTTGCATGAAAGATGAAATGAGATGGAAGTGCAGTGCATTATTTATACCTGTGTTTCATCTCTCAATCACCAATCCCATTTCTTTACCCACCCGGCATCCTTGGAATGGACTTGTGATGATTTCTGTTCCAGTTTGTCTTTGTCCCAAGCATCTGTTGGGTTTTTGGAACCCTTTACAAACGTCTTGTCGGACAGCAGCTCTCTGCTGTATTGTTGTGGCTCTGATCAGTTCTCTCGGGGAGCAATTACTGCTCTTGGCCTTCCCCAGCCTTAGAAAGCTGGGAGGAAAGATGGCTGAAAGAGCCAGGTCAGTGAACAAGGTGTAGGAAGCCTCGGCGTCAGGCCATCCTCACATTCGGCCTTGCAGGGGAAGAAATGTCACAAGAACAGGACACAGCTGCATTTCCTTCTCCTTCCCCCAGTGTGCTGCGAAGAGTTCTAGGTTATTGCCTCAAAATGCGAGGAACTGGTTCTTCAGGTGATGGTAGGGGCGAAAAGGACTGAAGGTGGATCATGGCAATAAATATCCTCCTGTGTTCTTTATATGTCATGAAACACCCTACCCCCTAGCCTCCAACAACACTTTTACAGGCATAATTAGCTTTAATAATAGCTTGTGGAAATGCACCACTTTTCCTCTAAGAAGCCAATGCATTTTGCACACATTGATCCCCACAACCCCCACCCCACGTCAGCTACAACCCCATTTACAGAGGGGCAACTCAGGCACACCGAGGTGAAGGTCCAATCCCACAGTCATGGTGAGAGTATTAGGAAGAGGTGGGAATTGAACCCTCAGTTCCCAAGTTCTATTCCAGTGCTTTAACTATAAGACCACCCTTACTCCCCTGCAAGGCGCCTACACTGACAAGCTGTTTCCTCCCCCACTACCTGAGACTGACTCCTTGTGCCCCTTCTTGAAGTCCAGAGCCCCCAGAGTCTGTTGCTTTGCACCTTATAGATCACTTGACAGCTAGGTGTAGAGGGTGACTGTTGTGAGTGGGCAGCATTGCATACCTACTGTGCACGAGGTACAAAGTAGAGGTGAATCATCCCATTGAATGCAACACGGGGGAGTCTGGGCAAGGGAAACTGCCTTAATGTTGAAAGGAGGGAGAGTCACATCTGGCCTCCCTCCCAGCCTCTCCTTTCCCTCTGGTGCGGGGCTGGCAGAAAGCATGAGTGCAAAGTCCCTCCTGGCTTATGAACGCCCCCTGGGGAAGAATGGCAAGCGGTCCCGGTGCAGTTGAAAAGGCACAGGACACAGGATGACTAGAAGCTGGCATCTACAGCAGCCAGAGGAGAGGTCACCAGAGGAAGAGCAGCAGAGCCGGCCCCGGAGCCCATGCACACGAGGCACTTTCGCAACCCAGAGGGCGTGGCATCTTTCCGGTAGGGCGGCCTGTGAATTCCTGCTGCTTCGCTGCAGCGTGATTATTAGTGAGAATGGCTCTTCCCCTCACTCCTACCAGCACGATAGCATCAGCAAAGGGGCAAGAATAGAGGCGACGGGGCAGGGAGCCACTGTACAGTTCAGTGGACTGAGTCCATCACGGGACAGCCGGAAATGAAGCTGAGCGTAGCTTTCAGGGGTGATATTAGTGTGGCGAGCTCCCACTCGCTGCAGAGAACAAAAGACACTCTGCCACCCACCAAAACGTCCTCCCTCGCCCCCAGAGTAAACTGTGAAGGGACCATGCTGCAGCCTGACAGCATTGGGCAAACGTCCCTGGTTGCTTCATGCTGCAGTCCCAATGTGCAAAGGCACCCATTGCCACTTCCAGACGAGCACAGGGCAGAGCAGAATTTCTGCAGCATGGATCCAAGGGCAATGTGCCCTGCTGCATTTGGAGCATAATTAATCTTTTATGAGCTAGACGAATGCAAGGCTAGAATTTATAGGGCACGGAGGATTCTGCTATGAATGTTTATAGTGTCCCATTGCATGCAGCGGGGCTGCTGTACAAACAACATTTAAAGGAAGCGGTCCCAAAAGGGGCCACGCTGCTTGGATCAAACAAACCCACAAGGTGTGGAAAGAGCCAGAGAAACAGAAAAGGGGAGGTATGAATGGTTAAAAAATGAACTCACCCATATCGAGAAGGCTCAGAGACAACTGTAGAGAGATTCCCCAGCTGCACAAGGTCACTGCTGACCCATGCTCAGGGTGGCCGCGCCATAGATGATATCCCTGAACTGAAAAGGGCCTGATCACCACATCATCATGGGGGAAGGACATCCCAGTCTGCAAGGGTTCTAGCTGAGGTGGAGGAGTGTTCTTGGGATTAGGGCACTGGTCTGGGACGCTGGAGACCTGGGTGCAAGGCCTGGTTCTGCTGCAGACGCCCTTTGTGACCCAGGGCCAGTCTTCTCTGCAGAGGCAGCCGTGACTCTGAGACAAGTGTTGTTCCAGCCCTCCCTCTCACCTCCGTTTAGGGGTGTTCTCAACCCAGGCTTGCTGGGGGGCTATAGGTTTACACCCGACTTGAGTGTTTCAGCTGGACTGGTAATATGCTCCCTTTGCATGGTCCCACAATTCTCTGGGTGCTCACAGTCCTCCAGCATGTTCCCACAATTCCCTGGGTGCCCAGATAAGTTCTCCCACCATTCACTGGGAAAGAATCAGAGCATCTTGGTTTAGTGCAGCACAAAGAACCAGGGGAGATGCCCCAGAAGCCCTCGAACACACCTGGGAGAGAACAGCACCAGTAAGAACTCAGGAACTGGGCTCTGACTTTGTAGTGTGGCTGCTCATGCCCAGCCTAGGCCGATCTGGGTGCCAATCGCCTGGGCAAAGACTCCATGGGCAGAAGGGGCAAGAATGGCACTCAAACACCTTTTGGGTATCGACAAGATTGCGGAGGGCGTTTGGACCGGATTATTCACTGTCACGCTCTGATGCGCCCCAGAACAGCAATCCCAAAACACAGAGAAATGGAAGCAAGACATGCAGGTCAGTGGGCCATCAAAATATGTGATAACCATGAACCAGTTAAGTAGCAACAGCCTGAACAAAACCTAACAGCCCAGCTGGCAGGTAGGAAGCAGGAGGCCCCGAGTAACCGCTCACACCCAAGACGAGACATGCACTCACACAGGAACAGGACTTGGAACATGGAGTTCCAGGAGGTCACGTGCAGGAAGCAATAACCAGGGAAGCAACACACACACACCAGCCATCGCAGTCGCCCTGACGCCTCCCTTGGAGGAGGAGGAATAGCATGTCCATGAGTCAAAATGGCTCTTTCACGTTCAACGTGTGGGATTCTCTGCGCCGCTCTCAGGCCGGGAGTGTGCTGCCAGAGTTTCAGGCTCAGCTCGTTACGAAGCTTTGCAAATGGGCTGGAAGCACTGACACCTCCCTGCACACACGCTGGGGGTTGGTGACTCACTCAGCCACCCTGCGGCGGATAATTGTGGCTGATCCGGCAGGTGCACAAGCGTCTATGCTGACGCGCTGGCCCCACTGCTGGTCTCTTGGGGATGTGAGCGCCCTACAGATGTCTCTGGCCATCCCTGACTTGGCACCTGTGCAATGCTAAAGGAGGTGTGTGGCACCCTCTAGTGCATATAGCAAATGTCACAGTGCCTTGGCCGTGTTTGCAGGGCTGCTGGCCCTCCCTGATGTCTATTC
Source organism: Mesoclemmys tuberculata (assembly GCA_007922155.1). NCBI lineage: Eukaryota > Metazoa > Chordata > Testudines > Chelidae > Mesoclemmys > Mesoclemmys tuberculata. The sequence goes on from ML675630.1 coordinate 5,847,339, forward strand.
CCTGCAGCTGAACAGCCTTCCGAGGTAGTGCAGAATTCTTCCCCATCATGCCTCAGCTGCCTCTGCCCTGTGAGACGCAGGGTTCCTGTCGCTAATCATGAACACTCTCGCCGTTTTGAGATGGCCCCGATGAAGTCCATGGTTATACTCAGCTGCCACCATGCCCGAGCTCCTCGCAGACGTTCATGGTGCAGCTGCATGTTCATATCAGGGGTAATGAGGAATTGGAGGCAATGTGGCTACAAGTTTGACAAAGTACCTGTAAGGAATGCCAGCTGCAACCAATGGCTGGGGTACATTCATCCATAGAGGTGTACCTCTTTATCTGTTCCTGTATCCTCACAAAGGCAGCGATCCAGGTAAAGGAACATGGGTTCTTTGGCCTAAAATATGTACCTGAATGGTGGTTAAATTATGCCATCACTGGGCATGGGCCAAGGCAGCATCATTTGAGTCCTGGTATTGGGTTCAAGGCCCATACAAGGTTCTCTGGTTTGGAATTGGAATACGTTTCAAAGGAACAGCAATGGAGTGTGAGCTGCTTGCCGGCATTCTCAACTTCAAGGGCTGGAAGTCTGAGGTCAGCTGTTCTTATGAGATTTCAGCAGGTTCTGAACTAGAATACAGACACACACGTCCCTGTCCTCCTCCCGTACCCCCACCTGACACACACACTTCTAATGTGAGACCTGACAGATTCAGGGCAGATGTGAATGCAAACCTGTTGTGCTCACATAAAGGCCAGAGGAGTTCGGACCAGAGGTTCTGGTTTTGGCACATCTCACAGAAACACTTTTAGGGTTCCAGAAGGCAGCATGTTTCTCTCACCCTGACCAAAGCAGGCTTTAAACTGAGTTTCAGCAGCACGTTTTTATGCAGTCACACTTCCACTGATGGGCTGATCTTTGTGCACTTAGAAGTTACCTGGTGAATGCTGTGTAGGACTGCCAGTTCATAGGCATTTGCTGTTTGCTAGCAGGCGTCCTGCAGCACACAAATCCTGTTGCTATGCTATCTGGGGAGGTTCTATGCAAGTTTCCACTAGATGATGTAGAGGGAGGTTGTTCTTGTGGTCAAGGGATGGGAGTGGGAAAGACTAGTTTTGGGAACTGTTCCTGGTACTACCACAACCTTCCTTAGATGCATCAGTGAACCTCACCGTGGCTCAGTTTCCCTATTATAAAAGGGTGATAATACCTGCTTCAGAGGGGCATTGTGAGCACTGATTGATATTTGCTGGGTGCTTGGAGATCCTTGGATGAGGAGTGCTGTGGAAGTGCGAACCATTGTCACTACTGTACGTGCCCCCTGAAAGCCAGCAGAAGTCTCTTCTCCACTCAGCCAACCCAACAGGAGATGCAAATGCCTCCCCAGGTCCTGCTCACCCCCTCTCCCTTCTGGGGAATGAGACATCAGTACTCCCCACCATGAGGAGAGGCTGTTTCCTCCCAGCAGATGCAGAGCTGCTCCTTGCCCTCGTAGGCCTTTCTATTGTCCCAGCTTTGTACCATTGCTGCCTCATTAGCAGTTCTTCCTTGCCCCTGCCCTCAGGTGCCAGGCCCCAAGAAGGGAAATCTGACAGTAGGATGGGTTGGGATGGGACTGTCTCTTTCCTGCCCCTCTCTAGTTGGAGATCCTCCATGTCAGAATCTCAATATCCAATGGGGAATGTTGGAAACAGGCCAGTCCTTCAGGTCTAAACCTCCACCACACCACGAGGTACAAGAGCAGCTGCCAGGAGACGGAGCCATTGTCTGTCTCATGCTGAGTAACTCTGGACTTGCTTTCGACTGGCCCCCGCCTTAAGCAGCTGAAAGCAGAGAACATCCCCGTCTGGGCGCCCGGGGGAAGGTTCTGCAGGTTTCGGTTACTTTCTGGATCTGTTTGTTGAGCCTTTAGGCCGCGCTGAGTTTGTTTGTTATTGAAATGCAAGGATTCCAGAGGCTCTGACTTGATGCGTCTCTTGTATTCAGGGGAATCTCTCACTGCATGGAAAAGTGCAGCTGATATCAATGCATTGCAGCCTCCAAATGCTGCTAGTTCCTGAGCTCCTGCTGTCTGTTCCGGCAGTCAGAGATGGCTATTGTAAGGCAAAACAAAACCTTCACGGAGATCAGTTGTGGCTGTAGTGAGAAAACTCCCTGGGTAAGGAGCTAGCCCATTTGGTACTGCTGAAAGCTGCTCCCAGTCAGTGTTACACACTGCTTCAGAGCAAGGTTTCTGGCAGAGGGGGCAGTAAAAAGAATTGGACAATAGTTCAGATAAGAAATACTTTGGAGCCCCACCATGCTCACATGTTAAAGCAATTGCAGAATTGCCAAGGTTTGCTTTGCCGATGACTGACAGTCAGCATACAGGCCGGGCCTGAGTTCCGAGCAGTGACGATTTTTGCAGGTAGAGGAAGGACTTCAGTGTATACAATACAACAGGTGCTGTCCCGCATTCCCTGCATACCGAAAACTATTGAAACCGGGGCCAGTCTTGGCTGTGCAAGAAATGCAGGCTCTGGCCCTAACAAGGCCTTGTTGCTATTTCACATGTATTGTCTAACCGTAAAGATGCAGGCCTGAATTTTGGCTGGTGCAGCATATAGCTGGACAAGCCACAGCCAGCAGCATGATCGTGGTCCAGAAAGTGGCTGATGTTACCTGGGCCCCTTTATCCCCTCACAGAGAGGACACTCCGTGTGTTCGCCAGGCTGGTGCAGCAGAGGGACATGCTGGGACATGGCCTGTTAACATGCCTGGGCCCTCCGTTGACAACACCTCTCCCATGCTCATTGTATTCACGCACTTGAGATAAGGGGGGAGGAGGCAGAGCAGCGTGGGGTAGAGATAGGTCACAGCCAGCAATTAACTCGACTGGAACTGACCGGCATTGCCTCCTCTTTCTTGGCAGTGACGTGATGGGCTCGTTTCCTGATAGCAGGCAGAGCGTGCAGTGTGGGAAGACCTTTGTTTTGACTTGCAAGTGGAACATGTTTGATATGAAGGCCTTGGGCCTGACCCCCGTCTCCTTACGCAGGCAGGGTTCCTGTTGATTTCAGTGGGAGTCCGGCCTGCGTTAGAGGAGAGCAGGATTGCGTAGGGATTGGTCACAGCCCCTGCCCAGGCTCTGTAACTTCCCGTGGCCTGAGGGGTTGTGTGTTGGGTTCATGCCAGTTAGCGGTGTGTGTGCTGGGAGTCGTGTGTGTGTTTGTGTTGGGGGGTCACAAGAAATTGAGTGTGTGTGTTGGGAGATCATTCGTGTTGAGAAGTGTGCGTGTGAGTGAGAGAGAGAGAGAGAGAGACGAGGGCCATGCCTGCTGCTAGAGGAGGTGTGTGAATGTGCTGGGGGTTGTGAGTTGCTTGCCCAGGAACCTGATATACTGGGATGGCCAGGAGAGGCTCCCGGGCTCATTTCCTCCACGCCTGGCACTGTTCTGCTTCCCAGCTCCCCAGCAGCCATGTGAAGCTGCAGGGAGGCCAGGAGGTGAGGCCTGTTTGAGCTGTTGCCTGGGTGATGGCTAAACATTTGCTTCAAATAATAATTGTAAAATAACTTCACCCGGGGGCTGGGGGGAGGCAGCTCCCCCTGCCCGTGGCTCCAGGGAGCCCCATAAAATCCGCAGTGAAAAGCTACTGGTGCGAGCCAAGTTGGCTGAGCCTCAAAGCGGACTTGGAGCCTTCTGCCTCTAGCGCTTTTGGAAGGGGAAAAGACAGGTGGAGAGAGAAGCGTGTCTCTGAGAGCACCACGCAGCACCCCCGGCAAAGGCATCGTGCTGCCCTAACTCTGGGAGGCAGGGAGGGCATCCTGTCACCCTGGCTCTGGGGACCAGTGTGCACCCAGACCCATTTTCACCCCTTCCTGGGTACTGCACAGCCTCCGGGCACGCTCCTGCTTGTCTCTGGCCACCCATCGCCCCCTGGCCTGGCTCTAATCTCCTGAAGCAGCCTGGGGCAGCAGCCCTGGCCCCAAGAGCTTTGGCAGCCATTCACTCTTTTCTTCCCTCCTCAAAAGAAGGCAAAGAAGGTATCTGTGGGGCTGCCCACGCATCGCTCTGATCAGTCCCAGACAGCTGGGCCTGCGTGTGTGTGATCGTGGGCTGGGGACCAAGCCTGTCAGGCCGAACCCAGGCTGAACGTTGCCAGTGACGTATGGACGGAGGGAGGCAAGGGCGGCCATGTTGCCTCCAGAGCCGCCCCCCGCTGTCGGCAGGTGACCAGGGGCTGCTGGGCTTTGAGATCCCCAGCGGCCGAGGGCTCCCACTGCGGGGGGAGCAAGCGTCCTCCCGCCCCTCTGCCCCCGCGCTGGGCGCAACGAGGGCACCACGGGGACCAGAGCCCGTCATGCCCTCCTCCCCCGCTGCTGGGCGGCCCAGGGATATCTGCCCCTGACACTCCAGCTCCCCACTGCCCCCACAGCAGGGTGGGGTGTGGGGGAGAGCAGGAAGGAGGCCTGCAGACACGCGCACACACCCTGCAGGGTGCTGCCGCCATCCCCACCCACAGTGGGTGGGGATGCAAATGTAAGACCCACGGTATGCCGGCGGATGTTGCCGAGCCAGAGCAGGGATCGTGTTTGTTCTTTCTTTGTGCTACACTTAGTGCTCTGGGGCTCTGCTCCAAGGCTGGGGCTCCTAGGCGCTGTGATAATAGAGATAGTAAAGGACTGCCCAGTGTCACCAGATGACATACATGTGACTGACTAAGCCCCATGTAGCTTGGTGCCATGGGTAAACACAGCAGCACAGGACCAGCCATTGGGGACTGTCAATGTCCCAAGAGACAGCCAGTACAGATGGCCTGCCCTGGTCTGCTCTGTGGCAAAGCTGGCCCTGGTGAGGTGTGATGGGGAAATGCCTTCAGGCAGAGGGAGCTGCATCATTTTGTCTCCCTGGGATGCACTGGGCTGTATTTGACAAGCACCAGGAGGTGACCCACCTTCTCTCCACCCACTCAGGTGGGCTACATCAGTAAGGCCCTCATTTGTCCTGAATGCACCAATTCATTTCTCTTTAAAAATCCACACACGTTGCTGCCCCTTCCAGCTTGACTCCTTGGTCCGCAGGATAGTCCCCTTCCCTCCCTGTGTGAGTCTGAGCTGGGCCCAAGCTGGAACTACAGACCCCAAACTTCGTGGTTCAAATAAACAGAATGGGCCTGAATCTCCCCACAATTTTAATGAAACCAAATCCCAACTGAAAGCAGCTTTGCAAGCCCAGCCTGCCATTTCCCTCCCTTCGCTTCATCTCCAGGCTTTTTGGTTTCCAGTATGAATCACTGTTTCTAGTCTCTGGCACTAAATGCTACCTGGTGACACCAAGGCAAAACCACTGCAGAGAAATTGGGCCCTGAAATAGAATTGATACCCCAGAGGCTCTCCTGGAAAAGTGGTGCTGCATGACTGATTGGAGGGAGAAGTAATGGAAGAGGCAGAGAGAGAACCAGAATCCACCCCAGGTAGACACCCTGATCTTTGACCTGTGTCAGCTCCAGAGCCACGTGGCGGGATTGCAGGTAAAGAGGCCACCGCTAAGACTGTGATGTTTGCATGGTCACAAGTTGGTGTGGTATTGTCACATCACAATGCAATGATGTGTTGGATCTGCAGGGCTCTCATATCCTGCTTGTAGCTTGTGTGCCACAGGGCATCTCCATAAATACCAGAACTGTCCCACGGAAATCAGGTCAGGTCGCAGCCTGTCACATCCTGGAGGTCCAGATCAAAGAGAAGGGATAGTTTGGCATGAAGGCAGTGGGCTGGACTTTAGGAGACATGGGTTCAATACATGGCTCTGCCACATGCTCCCGTGGGGCAAGTCACTTCATCTCTCTGTGCCTCTGTTCCCCATCTGTAAAATGAGGCTACTCCTTCCTTTGTCTCTCTTGCTTAATTAGAATGCCAGCTCTCTGGGGCATAGACTGTTTCTTGCATGGGGTCTGTACAATGCCTAGAACAGTGGGGCGCTGAATTTTCAGTTGCCACCTCTAGGAGCTATTAGCAGTCAAATAACAGTGGATCAGGATTCTCATGGAATTTGGAGCCCCTCCAGCATTTTCTTGCCTCTAATTATTGAACGCCTTGGTGAGCGAGTGTGAGGAGAGAGCATGCATTAAGTAACCAAGTCTGGAGGAAGCGCCGGTTAATTTGAAGGAGGGCTTTAGAACTCCCCTGAGGGCTTGTCTACGTGAACCTTTAGTTCACAGAAAGTGAGGGTGTAAATCTGCCCTGCGTTGGCCTGTGGCACGCCAAATTTCATGTTGACCCTGCTGCTGCACACGACATGTTCGTTGAGTGCTTTGATCCTCCCCACTTTGGAACAGGAGTAGATGTGTAGGGGGGAGGGCAGCATTAGGTGGCTGGTGAGGCTGCTTCCCTAGCAAATTCAGGTGAGTTGGCGCGGTAAGTGGCATCACCTAATGAAGGGTTGAGTCTGTTTGAAAGGCTAGGGCCATCGCCTGAAATGAAGACCAGCTGGGCTAGGAGAACAGGAACATGCAAAAGTGATTGCAGAGCCATGAGTTAAGCACATTCGCCTCCTCCTGCACCTTGGCCCTAGTTTGAACTGTGTGGCACAGACAGACAGACACACAGAGAGACAGGCAGAATCGCCAGCAGGGTAGCACTGAGCCAAACTGCTATGGAAACAAACCCCAGCTCTCCTCCCTGGAGGGCTGGGACTTGTCGATGGCTGACAGCATCTCACCCCGGCAGGATTGAGAAAATGGGTACCAGCTGGTCTGAGCCACACCCGCCAAGGCAGAGGATGCTGTGAAGAAACCCACTTTGCAACTCTATCTAAGAACAATGTATTCTTGACAGCTGACTGGAGCTTGTCCTACCAGGTCTCATTAAAGAAACCATTCTGCTTCTGTGTAAATCATGCAGGCTCCCTCCCTGGGGGTGGGTGGCTCCCAGAATTACTCCTGGTTGAAATCTCTGCTGATGAGTCCTTCATACCAAATTACTTGGGAGGCGAGACGGGAGGAGAAGAGGAAAACCAGGCTAAACTCCTAAGTTAACCACTTTTTGATCAGCTGGCAAATGTGATTTCTGTTGTTAATGGTGAAATTCTGTGTGCTGGCGAAGGGCACTGGACTGACAACTCTGGAAACTGAAGGCCTCTGTCCCCAGAATAGGCAGGAGCTGTGCCCTAATTAGGGCTGATTGAAAATTTCCCATCGGAAAGTGCCTGCTCTCTGTGGAACACGTTGGAAAAATATGAAACACCTGAAAACCCAAGTCGTCTCATTCAGCTGTCCTGCTGCAGTGTCTCGTGGAAGTTGCTATTCGGTTTCCTCATGTCTCCATTCTCCTCTATGGTCTTGACTCTGCACCCATGCCATGTCTCCTGCAATGCACCATGGCCAGGGCTGCCCTTCCCCATTAGGAGAGAGGGCATGATGGGAGAATAAAGCCAGGTGAGCAGGAAGCTGCATTCCTGGGTTCCATGCTCAGCTCTGCCCCTGACTTGCTATATAACCTAAGGCAAGCCATTCAACCTTTTAGGCCTCAATTGTGCACCAGTGAAATCAGTGGCAAAACTTTTGTAGACTTAAATGCTGAGATCAAGACTTTAGTGCTTTAGTTTATCCAGCTGTAATAATAGCATTAATGTAGCACTTTGCATGTCCAAAGCACTGTCCACCCATTAACTTATTAAAACAAATTAACCAATTAATAGTATGGCTGCTTAAAAGAGTTGCTGTGCCACAGCAAAAGACTGACTTCTCTGTTGTAATATTTTGTTTGAACTACAGCAGTTTTCAAAGCAGCTTTTATAGTTCCTTGCTGGTGGAGGCAGGGGAATGTGAGGGTTAATTAATGTTTGTAAAGTGCTTTGAAATCCTTGGATGAAAGGTGCTGTACACACTGGCCAAGTGTGTCAGTTTCCCACTCTGTAGCGGATTCACAGGAGACAGCCATCTGCTGCTGCCCCTTAGATCAAGTGAGTGAGGTCTGTGCATTGGAGATCCTGTGATGAATCCCTGCTGATTCCCCAGCTGACCGTCTCTCCATGTTCTCTGCTCTGCTCTCATGGGGAGAGTGAGCAGAGAGGATCTGACAAAGCGATAGAGATGCCTAGGAGTAAGGAGCAGAAAGAATGCAAATGTAAGAGCTGCACTGTGTTCCTCCTTCATCTGATTGCTCACCAGAGAATGTCTTGTCCTGGGCATGAGAGACGAGTGGGAGATGTGTGCGTGGGCAGGGGAGCCTCTCCCACCAGGAATGTGCTGTGCACCCAGCCCAGTTCTCTACTCTTCAGCCAGCTGTGAGATGGGAAACGTGCGAGAGGCTGCTCCCAAGGGCAGGGATTTAGGGATTGTTTTATGGGAGATGATATCAAAAACTGCTTTCATGTGGAGTTCTGTCTTTAGCAAAACAACGAGAGTTCTGTGTCAATATCCGACGAAGTGGGTTTCTGCCCACAAAAGCTTGTGCGCGAATATATTTGTTAGTCTTTAAGGTGCCACAGAACTCTCGCTGTTTTGCTAAAAACAGACTAACCCGGCTACCCCTCTGTATCTCGTCTTTGTTGCCTCCTTCTACTTTTCTCCCCTTCCTCTTAAACTACATGCACCCAGAGGAGAGAGGAACAAAGCTACCATCCAGCTCCTTTGCAGCCAAAGTGTGAATCTACCTACAGATGGCCTGTAACTCGCCCACCCCCTTGGATTATGTGGCATTGTTATTGGCCAGCTAATAAAGGAGACAGAATGGGGATTGGCCTGTGCTGCTGGGACTACAGCCCGTGCTGTCCCACCAGTGTTCCCAACGGCTTTGTGGAGATGTTGAATAATGTGAGGAAGAGGATTGAGCCTGAAGGGACTTCACTGGCAAGAAACATCCCTCTGGGTTTGGTCTCAGAGAAAGACCTGAGCCATTTCAGGCTATTACTGCTCACCTGCAGCACGTTGGAGGCAGGGTGGGAATATCCAGTGATCAGATGCACAGGATCAGAGACACAGGATGAGCCTGGATGGTCTTCCCTTGCCTGTCTATGAATAGAAAGAGGGCATCCACCAAAACAGCTAACTCTGTACCGTGCCCTGGCCTGAAGATTGACTGAAACAGATCCAGGATACTGGCAGGGGGTGCTGGAGACCTCTTTAGCTAGAATCTTATTTTGCTTGCTTAGAAAAAGGAAGTTAGAGGCTTAGTGGCGGTTTGATGATATAGCTGGATTTTAAGGGACACAGATAGGACTTTTAAAAAATAGCCTTACTTGTGTTTAGAGTTGGCCAAGTATTTTATTTTTGTTTGTAATCTTTTCTTAATGAAAAATGATCTTTTAAAAAAATGAAAATTTTGCTAAAAAATTTTCAACTTTTTGTTTTTAACTAAAACGTTTTTCAGTTTGAGTTTTGGTTTCTCAATTCTCCACCCTTTTTTCAGTGGCAAAAAAGTGTTGTTTTTTTTTAAACAGGGGGGGGTAGGGAGGAACAAAAAAGCAAAACAAGTGTTTTGTTTATTTTTTTAAAAGGCTATTTTTGGTTACCTTTTCTGGGTGAAAAATTTTGAACTACCAAAAAAACTTTCCTTTTCTAATCTGATGGAAAAACAATTATTGCATGGTTTTCAAAAGTGTTCACAAAAACTTAGGGCTTTTCCAGAAAAGTAAAGCATTTTAAAAATAGACTTTACTTCGCCACTCGTGCTGCTTGTTTCCTTTGTGCATCACACTCGGCTTGAACCGTGAAACTAGCTGGGTATGTTTCCCTTCTTCATTCTTATATTCAGACTTGCTGGACCTCAAGTTGTGGGATGGCTAAACCTTAGACTTTCTGAAACAACATCAAAGCATGTGCAAACGAATAAATAAAGCATATGCAAATAAACTTGACTCCAGGCAGAACCCCTTCAATTTCCCATTTCACCTATAGAGGGAGCCAGAGAGCTTCACTTCCCAGCAAGCCCTTTTATTGCAGGACTTGTATGTCCTACCCATGGCGCATGCCACACTCAGATGAACAAGAAGTTAGCTTCAGTGCAATCTCTGGATAAGAACCCATTGTAATTTTACCCGTGCCATGATAGAGGTGATGTACCAAATTCTTTGGAGTTTGAGATATAAAGCCTGAGAACGGCTGTGCTCACTCATTGCTGCTGTATTTAAGTTGCAGTACCGCAGGGGAATTTTTAAAAATTCTGCGTTCACTGAAGAAAAACAAAGCTTTTGAAAACGTGTTTGTTAATAGTAGCTATTGTAGCTTTTATTCCCCCCAAAATTAATTCTAGTCTTGAACTGCTAGGGCACGGCACTGTAATTTATGTTGGACTGGTAGGTTTCGTAGCTAACTCATAAAGCAAAACGGGGTTTGATAGTCTAATTGAATCCTCATTTGTTTTCATTGGGTGTCTACAGGGATTAGATTTTGCGACTGGCACCATGGTGGATGACTAAACCAGCCCCTAACTAAATCAAACTAACAGTTGTATAATAAGGCAGCTGAATGTGTCCTGATCCATCTTTGTTTTTGGATGCTGGAGCAGAGCAGGAAGAATCAAGACGATGGAAAAGGAGGAAGGGGTATTTTCATGCTAAGCTAATCATAATAAAAAAGCAAATGGGCAGGGTAATAAATCTGATGGGATGGTCAGCTATTTTGCTAAGCATTTTCTGCCGATATTAGCTAATAAAAACAGCAGAGTGCTTGGTAGCTGAGGTCATCCACTTAGTACATTACACCCGTCTATAAATTAATTTTTTCCTCCCTTTAAAAAAAAACAAACTTTTTTTTAAAGGGAACATTTCAATCAAGTGGTGCTGCGTAAATTTATTTTGAAAGGCGCTGTCAGTATGAACCACATTTTGGCCTGGGAGGTATTTAATTATTTTTAATTAAGTTGCACAGTGACATAATTGCAAAAAACACCTCTTCATATCGTTGTTGTATCAAAAAAAGGAACTCCGGTACAGCTTGTTGCTCTTATAATTACAGCATGATGACAAGAATTTGTAGGAGGTCAATCACCATGGCATCTACTTCAATGTTACCTGGTTTATAGTGGGAGCAAGCCACATTATTTAAATATTAGGCCTGATTAATTACACTAGCATCTCAAAGCCCCCACCAAATTTAGGCCATCCTTGTGCTAGGTGCTGGAAAAACCCACAATAACAGAGAGTCTCTGTTCCAAAGAGTTCAATAGAAAAAGTGTGGGAGGGGAAACGGAGACAAAGTGTCTTGTCCAGGTCACTGCAAAGGTCAGTGGCAGCTGGGAACAGCACACAGGCCTGCAGAGTGCCAAACTGGTGCTTTAACCACTGGACCACACTGCCTCTTCTAACCCTTAGTCATGTGCGTAACATTGCAGAAGTGCTCATGTGAGCAAGCATTCAAAGACAATGTCAGGTCCGTTATCTGCATATGTGTTGCAACATCCCTTGCATCCATCACCAAAGCTCTCAGGGATTGAGATGGAAAAGGCAATAGGTTAAATGCCATGGATTCCAGAGCCCACAGTGAGAGGGAAGCTTGGATAAAGAAGTGCCTTTTGTGCTGGGTTGTCAGTGTGACCAGGACTTAGATATAATGGGTGCAGGATAAAGCCCCTTTTTCTCAACAAGGTCAGAATTTCACTTCAGAGGTGTTTAGTTCCAGGATTCTGGCTTGGGCCTATTGTAGAAACAGGTGTGAGCTATGACTTTTGGATGGGGAGGGATCTAAAGAACCTCTCCCTCTGGGCCCTTCTCTGTCTCCCACGCCACCCCCACTTAGACATTCAGGGCCAGATCCTCAGCTGGCATAAATCAGTGCAGCTTCACTGCTGATTTACACCAATTGATGATCAGCCCCTCAGACTTCAAGCCACTTCTCCTGCCCCTAAAAGATTTATGCCACTGCAACTGTCCGGTTCAAAGTCATTGCAGATCTTCAGTTATCATCTGCAGGTTCCTATCCACTGCCCAGCTGGGTTTTATTTTGTTTTATAGCATTGTGCATTGTCATGTATGTGGTCCCCATGGCCTGGAGAAGGGAAGAAAGTGGAAGGAGGAGGAAGAACGTGATGGTGTGGAAAGTTGAGGGCGAGGTCTGTATTGGCATGCATGCACTTTGGCCTCCTCTACATGTAAAACGACACAGCTACAGTGCTCAGGGGCAGGGGGGGGCTGTGAAAAATCCACACCCACTGCAGCTTTGCCAACCAACCCCCCCGTGTAAACATGGCTGGGTCTACAGCAGCATTTGGCATTGGTGCTGGCCCGTCCCTAGCAAATCTAGTTTCAGTGACGCACCCTGACGACTATGGGTCCTGAGGGAAGACTGGATGAGGGAATCGGAGCCCTGACAGGGGCATGAGCTTGACTCTAACAAGTTTTCTCTGAGTAGCAAGATAGAGCTGGAGCCGTTGAGGGAGGGCGGAGGGCATTGTCAGTGACTCTCATTCTTTCATTGTGATGGACTTGGAATCCTTTCTCCAGACTGGATTATGACTAATTATTTCACCAGGAGGGTGGGGAGCCTTGGAGCTGGAGCCCTGTACCTTTTAACCCCCTCTCCCTTCACCAGCCCACTCCCCATTCATGAGAGATTTGATCAGTGAACACATTCCTGAATGGAGGCCAGGCTGTTCCTCAGTGCCTCAGCTGCAACTCCTGAGGCCCTGGATTGCAGGCTCACCTCCCATATGCTTTCTATTAGTCCAAGCTTTGCCTGCAGAGAAGCTGGCTACAGGGCGGGGAGACGCTTCAAGAGATGCTGCTCTCCTTCTGCTTTGCCACCTCCCCTCAATCTCACCCAGGATTTGCTCTGCCTTTCGGCATCTGTGCTTGCAGTGCACTGTCTTGTTTGGAAAATCTGCTCCCGGGGGTGTATGTGAATGAGAGACCCCTCGTTCTAGATCAAACGGAGCAGCGTGTCTGGCCTGTTCTGGGGGAGGAAGGGTTTAGTGGGGTTTGGTTCAGTATAGCAGCGAGGCACCTGGTGCTTCTCGCAGACCCACTCGCGCATTCTCTTTACCTGTAAAAGAAAGTTATCGCCCAAGGCCAACAGGACTGAGGAAGCCCTGAGCAAGTGCAGGGAGCAGACTCCGAATACTGTGGTGCATTTGTTCATGAGAGCTAGTGATGAAAAATACCTATTAAGGAAAGCAAACCATTTCCTCTGGTTTCCCCTCTGCCTCCAGTCCCTGTAGGATTGCTCCCTGCAGCACATTCTTCGGGCTTTGCCTTTCAAAAGTCCCAAACAATTGGGTTTCCCGCACTCCCCTGATAAATTATTCCACAGCCAAATCCCTTCCCTTTTCAGCAGCTTTCCCTCCTAGTCACCCTGCCTTTTCCTTTTCCTAGGTTCGGTTTCAGCCCACTGCTCAAAATTACACCCCCTTGCAACATGCTGACCAACTCCCCTTCCCCCCCATGTCCCTGACCAATTAGTCCTCTCTGAGCTGAGCTATATGTATTTAGCCCTTTGAAGTTTTCCTCGTTAGCCAAGCCGCGTGGGCTCCCTAGCGCTTTGGTTGTCCTTCTCTGAACTGCCTCCAATTAGAATGAGTCTCCAGCTTCTCCCAAGGTAAAATGCAAGCACTGCTTGAAAGCAAAGCTGTGAAAGCATTGCTCTGCCTATCCCGTCTGAGCCCCAGTTAAAGATATAGTTACTAATGCAGCAGAAACCAGCTATACCCAATACAGGAACTGGCCCCTAAATCAAACCAAACCAAACCCACCAAGAATTTGGTAGGGCTAATCAAAGGAAGTAAGAGCACAATAATTCAATGGAAGTTGGGCTCTGGGCTCCTCTAGCCTGTACCCCTGACTTTGACTGTAACAAGCTAGCTCAAAGCAATTTACAGACATTCACAAGCTAGGCCTCACCAGGGCCTCATCTCCCGAGAGGTAGATAGGTGGTGTTGTCTCCATCTTACAGTGGGGAAATTGAGGCACAGAGCGGTTAGGGCTAAAAGTTTCATTAGGCTCTGATTTGAGGTGTTTGGGTGCCCATCTTGAGGCTCTTTGGGACAGATTATCAGGGATATATTGGAATCACCAGACCAGATCAGACCCATGGTCCATATAGTTGAGTATTCTCTCTCCAACAATGGCCAGCATCAGACGCTTCAGAGGAAGGTCTAAACATCTCCTTGTAGGTAGATGTAAGATAACCAGCATCCACATTGCATGTCATCTTGGACTCTAATAATTAGCGGTTGGCTTGAAGCCTGAGGTGGAATAGCCCTTCCAGAATTTGTGTTACCATTAATGATGACAACTTTGGATATTCTATTTTAAGCAATAATCTGGTCCCCATTTCCATAGCATCTGAGTACCTCACAGTCTTTAATGTATTCAATCCCACTGCACTCCTAGGCGGTGTGGAGCTGCAGCACTGAGAAACTGACTGACTTGCCTACATTCATAGTGGAAGTCAGTGGCAGAGCACAGACGTGAACTCAGATTTCTAAATCCATGTCTGCACTACAGAGCTTATAGTGGCACAGCTGTACCAACGCAGCTGCGCTGCTGTAAGATCTCTCACGTAGCCACTCTATGCTGACGGGCGAGAGCTCTCCCGTCAACATAATTAAACAACCACTACCGAGTGGCAGTAGTTATGTTGGCGCGAGAAGCTCTCCTGCTGTCATAGTGCGGACCTCACCAGCACTTCAGTTGGTGTAACTTATGTCACTCAGGGGGTGTTTTTTTCACACCCCTGAGCAACATAAGTTATATTGACAAAAGTGGTATTGTAGACGTAGCCTAAATCTTAGGCTAGTGCCCTAATTACTAGACAAATCTGGTTATCCATATAAATCATTAATCTGTTTTTGAATCTTACAAATTCTTAGCTTTAACAACTTCCTGCAGCAGTGAGTTCCACAGCTCAATTGCACATTTCATGGAAAAAACATTTCCTTTTATCAGTTTTGAAACTGCCATCTTAATTTCCTTGAATGCTCCATTGCTGACAGCCTGCTCCTCCCATTGTCACATCAACTTCCCCTGAGACAGGTTAAATGATACAATGCTTAAAACACCTGCAGCTGCCTGGACCACTGTCTAACCCTGTACTGGAACTTCCTCCACTGGTGGAACTGAACTCATCTTAGCAATGGTGGGAAACTGAGTGCACAGCATCCAAGTATAGACACAGCCACTGGCATCTAAACCATCAGCTGCAGTAGGGGCAGCTGGTAATGGGTGCAGAACATGCTAGCATAAGCAAGGCTTGTATGGCCTTTGGATTAGTTATTCCAGCCCCAGTATCATTTGCCTTAGCTCTTTTTGTGCCTGGGGTCTGTCTGCCTCAGCTTTCCCATGGGTAAAATGGGAACAATCTATAATCACTCACTGCTTGGCAGGATTCTGTAGTTTGATTTATTCAAGCTTGCAGAGTGCTTTGAAATTCCAGGAAGAAAGGCAGCTAGAGGAGTTTAAAAGATTTGTTTTAAATAAGTCCTTAGTGAGTTTTATTAAACCATATAACATACCTTAAAAAAATACACTGCGGGAATCTCTAGATGACACACGACCCTTCCCATAATGCGCCTCACTCTTCACTCTGCTTCCACCCTCTCAGATTCTGGACACACACACCCTTCCAGACATTCACCTCTTCCCAAAAGTGGAAGATGCCCCAAAACTGACAAGGAATGACCTGAGCCAGCCATTCCTGGGGCAATTGTGCTTTCTCAATTCCTTCTTCACACCATGGATGTTTCCCTGCTGCTGTGTCTGGCAAGGATGCGGTTTGGAAAACGGAACAGAGCTTCAGATACACGTCAGCCTCCATGACACACATCACTGTCCAGATTCCTTTCGCCAGGGGCTTTGGCTACTCTTAGCTCAGACATTTGAGGTCTTCGGGGAAACATCATAATTCCTCGTGCTCTCTCCTGGCTGCATGGCTGGTTTTTCTTTGAATGCCAGCAAATAGCTGAGCCGCAGCCGTTTATCTGTTCTGCTGGGTGAGTGTTTTGTTACAATAATAACAGTGTTTCCGCTAACTGAGGTCTTGAGACACGACTGCTGTGGAAAGGTCAGATCCAGCTCCCATTGAAGTCAATGGAAAGACTGCAGTGGTCTTAAATAGGAGTTGATGCTAGACCTAAAAGAGTAAGTGGGGTTGTAATGGGGTCACTCTGCCTTTCAGCTGCATGTGGCTGGTTTGAATCTAACCCAGGCTGGTAGCAATTGAAAAGCTGCCACCTGGTAGCTGATGTGAAATGAGTTGTTGAGTTCTCAGTGCAGTTCCTACCAATCCATTTTACAAAATGGCTTCTTCAAGGACCAGAAGTCTGAATAGGCTTGGACACTGAACTCCCCTTGGTTTCTCCTGCTCAGGTTTCAGGGACACTGGCAGGAGAGTGTGTGGGGTATTGCACGGATGCTGCCCAGGCTGTACGTGCTCTTTAGATAAACAGGCCTTGGGGTCTCTCCGGGGCACCTTTAATGAGCATCAACTTCACTAGAACCTTGCCTTAAAAATGAGTGGCTGGAATAGTGTTTTTCCATGGCTGCTGGTTCTGACCCACACTGGTGCTGCTTTGACACTGTCCTAGGATTACTTTAACAGCTCTTTTATTTCCCCATCTCTCTGCTTTTGATTGCAACTCCTGGAGCTGTTGCCCGTGGGCCACAATGTTCTGTGTTTCAAATCCCGACCACGGCGCTCGGCATGTCAGGATACCAGATGCTCCCGAGCATGAGATGCTACAATAGGGCAGGGCCACTCAGAGTGTCTGGCTGGCCCAACAGAAAGACTTGGGACACTGTGGTCAGTGCAGGGGACTGGGGCATGCCATGCCTGTCGGGCTGCAAAGAGGTCCAAGAGTTTTTACAATTCCAGAGCAATCCTGAAATAGGAGAATGGAAAAAGAAAGCAGAGCCAGTAGGCAAAGCCATATTTGCATCTATGGGGTGTGACGTGAACTGCGACAGAAAGCCAATAAATACAGGTCCACACACAGGGCCCCCACATGGGGGGCAGGGGAAAAGGTACACTTTACCAGGGCCCAGAGGCCCTGGGGGGCCCGGCCCAGGCTGCAACCTCCATTACCATGAGGAAAAAATGGAGGCTAAATTGTAGATCATGCCTGAGGATATAGAAATGTATTTCCCTGTATCTATGTATCTATTGTCCAGATCTTGTGAGATTTGCAAATCTTGGAGATTTGTAACACGGGAGGGGGCCCGTGTTACAAGTTTGAACTGGGCCCGAAAAATGATGCTTGGGCCCTGCCCGCACAGTAGCTTGTTCTCGCCATGGTTAGGAAGAGGAGGTGGGATTGGGGGTCTGGATACTGATCTGAAAGGGGCACCGAGGATCCTGATCTCTGCTGAGGCTCAGCGAGGAGCTTGAGGCATGATGGGGGCTCTACACTCCTGAGTTTCAGACCGACTACTGTTATCACCTGGATTTGTAGGCTGACCACTCTGACGTGTCTTGACAGGATCAGTGGCTGGCCGTAGAAGGGGTCATGAAGAAGGAGGGCTCTGAATCCATGGAGGCTGGTGACACCTGAGAACATGCAAACAAACCTGATCCATGGAGGCCCAGGTAGAGCTAATTTACAAGATCCGGTAAAGACCCTACTGCCTCTGGCTCCTGCTCTGCTTTGTGTGTGCTACTGGCTTGGTCTTAGAGCGCTCTCTGGTGGGGACTGTGAGCTAAGAGGCCGCAGGACAGTAGGCGTTCTTCGTTCTGAATGCACACAGGGATGGGAAACGTGCTAAGGAATAAGTGTTTAAATTTGGCTTAAATACTGCTCCAGCTAAGTCATCCTGCTGTCTGGTTTGGCCAGCCAGCATGGACTGGGCTGACCTGTGTTTGAGAAACACATGCTAGCCAAGGTCAGGGCGGAATACATGAACATCTGGAGTAATTCTGAATAGAATTGCCAGTCTCTGCTAGCTTTTAAGTCAGAATAGTGGTGATCCCAGGCAAAACATGCTTCCAATGCAATTTGGCCACATTCACATTGACCAGCCAAGCCTTGTTACAAACCACTTAGCAGCAACCATATGCAAACAGGCTCCTTAATGAGATCCGAAATCCAGTGTAAGATACAGCTTTAGCGAGCAGGCAATGCTTCTTACTTGAGTGTCCTACTGCTTCCCTGTGCTGGTGACAAAGAGTAACTAAAGTGAAAGGAATTGGACTTAATCAAAATATCTGTTCCAGCCAAGATCCCAGTATATCCAATTGCTCGATATAGTCTTCCTCTCTATTTAGTGTCCCCAATGGATGTACAGTCTGTATCTAGCCTTGCGGGTAGCCACTCCACTGTCATTATAGCCTCTGTTTTCTTGGTGGCTTATGACTTGATGCCTAAAATTCCTAGCAGGGAAATAAGTTGGGAAATAAGACATCAAACCACAGAGTGAAAAGCACAAATCCTCCAGATCAGCTGGGCTGGGTTTTTTTGTTTGTTTGTTTGGTTTTAGTTTAGGTTTCACTTTTGTTTTTGTTAATGTGGAGAGTGAAAGGATGACTTTTGAGGAACTGGATGGCTTAGAGATCTGTAATAATACGTGGCCATTTTAGGCTATGAGTTCAAATCCAGGCCAGGTTGGTGGTATCTGAAAGTGGCTGTAGCATATATGAAATGAGAAATGAGTCAGTCCAGTTCTGTGGGGCTCTAAAGTGAGTGTCTAAATTACCTATTACTCATGATTTGTATTGGGTTAGCATCTAGGATCCCCAGTCATGGACCAGTATTCACATTTTGCTAGGTGTTGTACAAACACAGAATAAAAAATGGTCCCTGCCCCAAACAGCTGACAATCTAAGCATACAATAAGAGACACTAGGTGGATATAGATAGACAGACAAGGGAAACAATGAGACAATATTGGTCAGCATGATAGGCAGTGATTTCACACACCAGCTGCTTAAAAAACACCAGCACAACTAGCACCTGCGTTCCTAGTCTCAATGGAAAGGCCAAGAAGTGCATGGGCCATGGGACTGAACTGCCCTCCTACCGTAGCAGAGATCTGTCTACCAACAACTGGGAGAGGGATTTGTGATGTGGACAGTGTTCACAGGACAGCCGGGCTGAGACCTACCAACTTATTTCATGTAAGCCACCAAGCATCATGACTTTTGGGCACTAATCTGGGCTGGCTTGAACTGGTCACCTGGTAAAAGGCTCCCTGGGAATTCTGGGACAGGAGGGGAAACCCCTCCCTCAAAGGAGCATGGGGAAAGATGAACAAAAGTGCATAGCGCCCTGCCTCAGGTCCTACCTACACTGCACGTATAACAGGGGCAGAAGCCTGGCTACAGCACAGTTAAAACTGGAGCAGAGCCGGGACTAAGTACAGCTTCGTAATGAGTAAAAAGCTTGGTTGCCCCAGGGTTTAAAGCTGGTTCTGGGACACAGGTTCTGTCTACACCACAGGGTTGATTCTCAGCTGCATTAAGAGGCCTAAAAAATGAGTGGAAATAGCCTCTGGGAATACCCTCCTGCACAAAGGAGCTTCCCTCACCAGTGTAGAGCAGGCAGAAAGGTTCCACACCTGCCTTCCTCTCAGCCAGCCCCCCACGTGTGGGGCAGATCAGAGTACAGTGGAGAGCTCAGCTGGATGGTACTATGGCTATTCTCTGCCATTGCTCATTTCGGCTTCCCTGGGACTATATACAAAGCATAGATTAGAGCAACCCTGATGCTGTTCTAACTTATGCTTGGAGCTGGGTAGGTCTTGTGTGGCTCCAGGATACAAGCTGCACAAAGGTGACTCTCCTTTATCTGCCCCGCTGCATCCCGGCCCAGTGCAGGAATGGAGAAACCGAGCATCAGGCCTACAGCTTGCATTGAGAGCTGTAATCTGAGCTCCCTGACACATTTCTAGTCCGTCCAGGCTGGCTAGGCAAACCGTGCGTGACATGGCTGGGCCCAAGAACGGTTCAGCTCTCCATGCAGACAGGGCCTCCCTCTCCAGGCCCCAGGACCACTTGTAACCTGCTAGGAACCCTGCTCCGGGGCTTTTCTTAGAGCTGCTCGCTGAGTGGCTGTCTTGAACCTGCGTCTCCCTCATGCCCTGCTGCATGGGCTGTGGCCCAAGATCTGGGCAGCTGGTGTTCCCATTCCTGTCTTGCTCCTGCTTGGCCACTTGCCATAACAGCAGAGCTGGCTGCCCAGTGAAGTGAGTGACTCCCCCTCAGGTGTATGGCATTGAGACAGAGATACAGCAATGGGGTGGCCACTGAATAAACTAAACTGGGGGAAGGAGCTCGCAGACTGAGCCATAGCCCATCTCATCTGCGCACCCTGCTGGGACCCCTACACTGGGCAAGCTCCTCCCATCGCCCCCACTGCTGCAGCTTCTGCTCTCCCACCCACCCCCGGCGCCCCGCACTCCACCTCCCGCACCTGGCATGAGCAGCTCCCTCTTTTTCCTATGGGAGAAGCTTCTCCATCTTCTTCTGCTTGGCCCCCACCTGGGGAGCAGCATTTCTCCCCCATCCCTCATCTGCCAAGGCTGGCTCCTCTCCCCCATCCTCACCCCATCACCTGGGCATCCCTGCTTTTCCCTCTCTCCCTCCACCTCCCTAATCACCTACCTGAAGCAGCTCCTCTCCCCCACACCCTCCAGCACCTGAGCATCCTGGCTTCTCCCTCTCCTTTCAGTCACCTGGCAGAAGCAGATTCTCCCCTGGCTCACAGCTCAGGCTACAATATCCAATTTCCTGTTTCCAATTCCAGCATGTGAAAAGGTTACTTGGCGCCTCCCCAGGCTGAGCAAACCAGTTCTATCCAGAAGCTGCTCTCCCGTGCTAGCCTCTGGGTTATAACTAATCCCTTGGCAATGCTCTCTGCACATAGCGTGTGCAGTCTGCCTGTGTAGGTTTTACATGGTTGTGCATGTAGAAGAAAGGCTAGCTGAACTCTGTGCACATTTGTGTGTGCACATCTGTGGTTGTGTGTATACAGGAAAATAGCTGTCTCAGCTTTGTGCACGGTATGTGGGGAGAGGGGTTATGTAGGAGAGAGCTCATCCTACAGTTGTTTGCGTGAGTTTGTGTTTGTACGTATCTGTGCACATTTGGCGGCTGTGCACATTAGTGAACTTGGCGCCTTTAGCTCTTCTATGCTGTATCTTTTGCCCTGTGGCAGTAGCTTGAGCTGAGCTGTAATTAAATGCCAGGAAAGCAAAGTGAAAATTTCCACCTAGTACTGGAAGTTGCTGGTTTAGTCATTGGGGGTGACATTTTTCTAAGCTTGGTACAGAGCCATATGTCACCACAGCAGAATGCATGGATTGGAACTCCATTAAACTGGTCCCTATTGGCCATTTCCGAGCTCAAGGGATTAGAGCTGGTTGAGGTTTTTTTGCCAGTTTCTGTTTGGGTTTTTTTGGGTGAAAAATGAAGATTCAGCAGTGCTGAAATGTTTTTGCAAATTCATGTTGATTTCACCAAATTGTTCATTTTGGAAAAGAAATTCCAAAAACAGAGAGATCAAAATGTTTTCTTTTTTGACATTTTCGAAATGAAATCTTTTGAAATGTTTTTTAATTCAAAATGACTTTTTGTTTCAAAATTTCCTTTAATTTTATTTTAAGTTTAAAAAAAAAAAAGCTCAAAATCAAAACAAAACTTTTTAATTTCTACTATTTTTTTTTTACTTTTCAATGCACCGAAAAATTTCATTTTCAGTTTGATCTGAAACTGGTTTCCCCTGTGATTTTTTTGGCCTTGCCAGCACAACAAAAAAATCCACTATTCACTGAGCTCTACAGAGGATTGCAGAGGGTTTCACAAGGGCTTCACAGCAGAGGGAAGCAGCTTTATTGTGTTCTTCACACAAGCTGTGCACGATGCACACTCCGCCTTTTTTTCAGTGTTTTCTTCTCAATATAATTGCTTGTGGACTTAATCAGCAGCCAGATGACCACCTATGTCTCCCCACTCAGGAGCTGGCTCCTTCTTGCCTGGGCAATGGGTACTCTTGCTCATATCCCAGTCCTGGAAGTTGGCTCCTTCTTTGTGGGCATCAGGCAACCATGCCCCCGGGAGTCATTCTCTTCTGGCTGCTTATTCACAGTCCCCACCCACCCCCTTAGGAGTCAATCTCTTCCCTGGGCTCACACATTCCCAGGAGCCAAGGGATGGAATTAATTGCAGAGTAGACAAGTCTTCAGCAGAGGAGAGCACTTGTCATTGTGGTTAGATGACTGTTACGGCATGGCATAGACATGTGCTCTCAGTGTGTTGATAGCTAACTGCCAGGTTAGGAAGAATCTTGTCACTGACAAAGTTGAAGGACTTATTAGTTGATCAGAGGCCATCGCCCCTAGGAAGGTCTTCAAAGATCACATGATGGTTGGATCAATACTGTCAGCAAACAAAAGGGAGAGACACATTAATCAGGCTTGCTTAGTCACCTACATTCTGATAAACTTGCAAAGGTCACCAGGTATTTCTGAAGTGAATAAGTTACCTCTTTCCCAGACGTTCCTATCCCCAAACATTCACATGACCCCTCAAGGTCACTAGTAGGGGAAAGCACTGCATTGTTCTGGCTCATATAATCACATAGTTCAGAAATATTCCCAGCACTGGTCCCTAGATATATTTGGGACTGGCCCATCTACAGAGCTGCATGGACATGTGGGATGTACCCAAGATTGCTACACAGAACATGCAGGAACTTGATGGAGTCTGGATGGAGCAGATGGGATACTCAGGATCCTGAGTTACCTGGAGAACAGGCAGGCAGTGCTGCATCTTCAGAAGTTGCCTCTCCTTGTGCTCTCTCTCATTTGCAACCTCAAACGGACATTTACGTAAGCAGAGAGTGTACCCAAGTGACAGACAGGGACTCCAGAGTCCTGTAACCACAGAGAAGGTACAAAACAATACAAACCTTCACTCAGTGCCACATGAAGCCATGACAGCATGAGCTAGCCCCAGGAATAATTACCCAAGGTACTGTGCAGCTTTGCGCAGACTGCATCGAAGCCTGCGCTGCTGCAGCTTCTCTGCTCTGGGACCATGCTAGCTAGATTAAAGGTAGGTCGGGTGTGTTGCCATGAGCTGCAATCAAACCCATTGATTGTAGTGAAAACAAACCCATAGGGCTGGTCTACACTGAAAAGTTACATTAGTGTCACTAAGTCTCCCAGGGGCATGAAAAATCCATTCTCCTGCGAGAAGTAGTTAAGCCAACCTAACCCCGACAGTGCTAGGTCGATGGAGCTACCACCTCTTGGGGAGGCGTGTCAACTACAGCAATGGGAGAACCCCTCCTGCCATCTCTGTAGTGAGTGTCTACACTGACACACTATAGCTGCACCACTGTAGTGCTTTACATGTAGACAGTTTTGGTCTCAGCAGAAGCCATAATCAAGGGATGGACTCTCATTTGTCCACTGGGAACTAAAATGAGACCCACCGAACATCTTGATTAATAAACTAGATTGATACAAAATCAACATGGTACACAGTAAATGGATTAAAAACTGGGAAATGTTAGGTCTCAAAACATAATTATAAAAGGGCAATCTTTATCAAACCCCTGTGTTTCTAGTAGGGTCCAGTAGGGATCAGTTCTTGGCCCTATACTATTTAACATTTTTATCAATGACTTGGGGAAAAAATACCATAAAATCATTAATGATAAAATCTGACACAAGCATTGGGAGAGTGGTAAATAATGAAGAGAACAGGTCACTGATACAGAGTAATCTGGATTGCTTGGGAAGTTGGGTGCAGGCAAACAGTATGCCTTTCAGTGCGGCCAAAGAATCGTACATCTAGGAAGAAATAACGTAGGCCATATTTTTACAGGATGGTGGACTGTATCCTAGGAAGCAGTGACTCTGAAAAAGATTTGGGGGTCATGGTGGATAATCAGCTGAACATGACCTCTCAGTGCAATGCTGTGGCTAAAAGGGGTGCTGTGATCCTTAAATATATTTTAAAAGGGGGAAATATTGAGTAGGGGTACGTAGCACGGGGGCATGGCCTCCCTCAGAGACTGATCAGGAGGGACCACTGCCCACCCTCTGGCAGAGGGGCAGGACGGGAAGTTGAAGTATAAAGGGCTAGCTCATCTGGAGAGAGCTGCTGGAGGAAAAGGATTCTCTCCCCTGCTGCTGGATCAGGAGCCCACCGAGGACCACTGAGGACTTGCCCGACCTCCCAGGGCTGCCAACCAACTCAGACACCAAGAAGCTACTGGGACTCCCACTGGCAGCATATCCAGGGAGCTGTGTGGTGACCCCACGATCCAGGAACACTCCCGAGGGAGGGGAGGAAGCAGCAGGGACAGCTGACTATAGTCCAGTTGTATGGTGCCTGAACACAGGCCAGCATGTTGCAGCTGGATTCCACTGAGCCAGTCATGGAAGGAACTCTCTGCCATTGAGAGGGCCTGGGCTGGAACCCAGTGGAGTAGGGTGGGCCCGGGTCCCCTGCCACCCTGCCACCAATCCTACTCAGGGGTGGAAGTCTCCCCACCTGAATCCAAGAGGTCTCTGTTTGTCTGCTGTCCGGCTGAGCCAGGACATCACGCGCTAGACTGCTGCTGCTCTGCCTTGCCTGAGGGTCTGGGCTAGACTGTTTGGTACTCTGCTCCCATCAGAGGGCCTGAGCCATCTTTCTCTGCTTTTAGCCCTGCCCTGCTTGGAGGGCCAGGGCCTCAGAGATGGCTAATTCCCCTATTTTGAGCATACTTCATAAAGCTGCAACAGCAAGGGGGTGTGGCCTCCTTTGGAGACTGATCACGCACTCCTACAGGGTAAAGAGATTATATTACCTCTGTATTTGGCATTGGTGCCACCCCTACTGGAATACTGTGTACAGTTCTTACGTCCACACTTCAAGAGGATGTTGAGAAATTGGAGAGTGTCCAGAGAGGAGCCAGAAGACTGACTGAAGGATTGGAAAATATGCCATATAGTGAAAGACTTAAGGAACTCAACCTATTCAGCCTACCAAAGTGAAGGTTAAAGGGTGACTTGATCACAGTCTAAAGACTTACCTGGGGAGCAGAAATTTTATAATAGAGGGCTCTTCAGGGTAGCAGACAAAGGTGTAACAAGACTCAATGGCTGGAAATTGAAGCTAGACAAAATCAGATTAGAAATAAGGTGCCATTTTTTTATTAAGGAGGATAATTAATCCTTGGGCCAATTTCCAAGGGTTGTGACAGATTCTCTAACACTGGAAATTTTAAAATCAAGATTGGATGTTTTTCTGAAAGAGCTGCTGTAGTTCAAGCATAACTATTGGATTTGAAGCGGGAATTCATTCCTGGAACTCCTATGGCCTGTGTTATGGAGGTCAGACTAGATGATCACAATGGTCCCTTCTAGGCTTAAAATCCATGAGCCTATGAATCTATTCAACTCATTTTGCACAGGTCATCAAACAAGGTAGTTAAAATAGAAAGCATTTTTCCAAAGTAACCTGTGGCTTTTGTGAGCATCATCAGCATGGTTAGTGCAAAGAGATACAAAATGGTCTAACATGACTGCTCTTTGGAGTTTGAGGGGCGGGGCAGAGCTACAAATTCGGGACCCTGTCATACTGCGCTGATCCACACTGTGGATTCAGATATTGGTTCCATTCTGAGTTCATTGCTTGAACCTCTTTCTACACTGGGCTGAATCCTGAAATTTAGGAAGTTCAGATCCAGATCTCAAACACCCAAGTTTGGGAGTGCTCAGACCCAGAGGTTTGGTTTGTCCCAGGAGGGAGACATGAAGTTCAACTCTGGATTCAGGCTGCACGAGAGTTAGTTCAGAGCCGTTGTCAGGAATAATAGAAAACCTGTGTGTATGGAAAATGTGCAGAACTAGGGTCTTGCAGTGGATTTTAATATTTCCCCAGGATCAAAATGTGAATGTAAAAAGCCAGACATCCCTAGCTCTTCTGGTTGTGAAGTTAATCTGCAGCATATAAACAGATGGCATCTTGTGCGTCTCTGTAGACAGCTGGGTATAAACCATTGCATGAAAGTAAGGGCAAAGGTCCTTCATTGACTTCAGTAAGATGTCAACTTTGGAGCTTGATACTATGTGCCCCTGAAATATAAACACTGTTAATCACTGTTGATATTCCCCTCAGAAACATCCAGCTAAATCACGTGCCCAGAGTGCAGCTGTCTGAACCGTCCCTGGGCATGTCAAAGGATGGGAATAAAGCTGCATGGTTTGAATAGGTAAACAGAACTGTTGACTCTTCCTTGGATTATTCAAAGAGCTGAGATGCTCCCTTGTTCTTAAAATGTATGGAAGCAATAAGTCATCTTTCAAACATGAGACCCTGATGTCTCTGGAGTCCTCTGGAGACCTGGAGAGGTTTGTAAGGGTCCCACTTCGTGGTGTTTCACCCCAATACAAGTGTCAGATAGTTTTGTCAGTGGAAAAAAACCCAAAAAACTGTTGGTGATTTTTGTAGTTTTTCTGTAAGATTTGACTGAGCGGTGGCAATTCACAATCACAATCTAATACATATTGCTATTGAGTCTTTGTCTTATAAAGACACATGATATTAAACTCTATGAGCCAAGTAGACAAGGAAACACCTCCCAGGTCAGGCTGTCATTTGCTCAGGATTTTCCTTAATGTGTCAGGGCATTCCTATATCAGCTGTGTCAGACTTTTTGGGGGAGATCTACCCCCACTGCATTGCCACCTATTCCTCTCTACCCACAGAAGCGATGAATGAAGACCATGGTTCACAACTCTATGCTTCTGGCACAAAGGAACTCTCTACAGTAAGGGTCAAGCTTGTCCATGAATAAAACAGAACTTTCTTGGGGGCCAGTCCAAGACTGTGGAACAAGGTACCCCAAGAACCATCATAAACCTCATCTCCTTCCACTCCAAGTGCAAGGCTGGTTTCTGGGATCTGCCTTAGCTAACATAAACAGACAGCAATAGGCATGTTTAAAAATAACAACACTAATAAAACTTACCCATACAAGACACTCCACAGCATGTGCTTCTTGCCGTGGGGACAGGATGAGAGAACAAGCAACCCATGACAGATGCATAATCATATTGCTTAATGCACTGTAGGTAGAAACTCAGACACTAAGATGATAAGCATGTTCTAAGAATCGTTATAGAACGGAATGGAATATCTTGGTAAAATGCTCTGAAGTCTGTGAAAGAAAAGTGCAATATAAATGATCACTAAAACGATTCAGATACAAGTTTCTGGCAGCAGCTTTTAAGGATCAGGTTAAAAAGACACACAATGTCGATGCTTAACCTCCTGCACCTACAACTTTCTTCAACAGCACAGCAGTATTTCATCTGCTGATTTGTAACCCAGAGTGTCTTCAGTCCAGATCGCTACACTGATAAACACTTTAAAAATACATGTTATAATAATAACCCTGTCTCCCAGTATGTTTGTGAAAGAGTTCTGTGTTCAATGACAGTATTAGAAAGCAGGCTGGCTCTTTAAATTAGTAAATGTGTGACACAGACAGGGTTGTTCGCTGTGGATGTGGCATGATATCTGAGCCAGGTGCCCTGTGTTTGACACCTATCTAGAAATGCCTGTGCTTTTGGCAAGTCTCTGCTCCCCAACTGTATCTGGCAGGGTACAGAGGATGATGCTGATCATGATTCACTGTTACATATGCCCAAGGTTCCTAAGCACACGCCTGGCTTTAACCACGTGAACAGTCCCAATACTTTGCTGAATCAAGGCCATAGCTCCAAGTGGCACACTTTAGGTTTCACATGAAGCAAGGGACCAGCCCTGAGTAGTTTACATTCTGATGTATACAGTAGCATAGTCAGTAAAGATATTATTGATCCAGGTCAGTGTCTATGGGTTTGTTAGGGGGACCTTAATAGGAGAAAGGGAGACGTTTTTAAAGTTTTATTTTGCATACCCACATTGTGAATTACTGCCATGTTTTTTGAGGTGCAGTAAGTACTGCCAACTGTTGTGATTTTGTCTATTTTTCTTAAAGCCTTAGTTCCAGGAGTTAAAAGATTGTGACACTCTCCATGTATTTTTTTTAAAGTCAAAAGTCTCTAGCCCGCATGCAGAAAACCTGGCAAATGTGACTGCTGGGCCCTTTAAAGATTAAAAAAACAGAATGGCACGAGAAAGAATATCAAATGTATTATCTTTAAGCCAAACTCATCATTTTTGAACGGCAACGTTAGGGTTGCCAATAACACGTGGAGGGTTTCAATCCTGCCATGTCAGGATCCAGACCCGCTGGATCCAGGGGTGATCCAGGGTACGCACGGTAATCCAGACCCACTGCAAAAGCTGCCTCCTTGGTGTACCGCAGCCTCAGGGCACTGCCTACCCGCTTGCTGACCCCCCCTCCCGCTGCACAAGCTGTCTTCGTGCTGCGTATCTAATCCCACCGCAGCCCGCCCTGAGGGCCCCTGCGTGCGCACCCCAGTTGCACCTCCCAGCGCCACGCCCTTGGATACCCCTTCCCCCGCCCTAGGGCTGCACGGCCATCGCGTGCACCCTGACTGCACCGGGGCCGCCCCACGCGCCCGCCCAACCGCCGGCCGACCGGAGCGTCAGAGCTCTCCGTTCCCCTATGACGTCAGTGCCAGCGCCCCCGCCCCGCCCCCGAAGGCCCCGCCCCGCCCGCCCGGCTCGGCCCCTGGTTGGTGGATTCAGAGCTCGCCGGCTGCACGTGACTCCCGATTCCTCCCCCTCCTCTCGCTCGTCTGGCCCCCGCCGCCGCCAGCGCAGGCGCAGTCGCGGCGCGGACCGGAGCAGGCAGCCGGAGCCGGCGGCGGAGCCATGGCGGGGACCCCGCACGAGAACACGCTGCTGCACCTCTTCGCCGGGGGGTGAGTGCCCGGCGCCTCGCTCCGCCCGCCCGGCCCGGCCCGGCCCGGCCCGGCCCTTGCCGCGGGTGCCCTGGCTCGGCTCGCCCCTCCCCCACCCCCTCCCCCGTCCCGTCCCCTCAGGTGCCCTGCTTCAGCTCTCCCCTCCCCCCCCCCCTCCGTCCCGTCCCCTCAGGTGCCCCCCCGCTGGTGCCCCTCGCAAGGCCCGGGTTCCGCGTTCTAACGCGCGGTTGTGCTGGGGGGGGAGCGTTGCGTGGGCTTAGTCACACGTGGGCTCAGAGGCAGGAGGGGCTGCCCTGCCCCACACCCGCGTGTCATGCCGGAGGGGGGGCACGGGCACAGGGGGGTTTAATGAGGGTCATGGGTGTTAGGAGCCCCCCCCACTCACGCACCGGGAGAGGATGAGTTTTCAGTAGCCGCCCAGGCTGGGGGCTGGCTCATTCTCCTGCCTGGGTTTTTAAGCCCTGGCAATGTGCTCGGTGCTGTGCAGATAGGGAAGGCCCAGTCTTTGACCCAAAGACTTCATGCTCTAGTGCAAGCACGTCGTGTGTACCGTGCAGGCCACAGTAGGGGTGGTATCTGGAGATGCTCTGGATCATAGTGCATGCCCGATGCTGCTGTTGCAGTTCTGGTTTGCACAGAGACTTGCAGTATCACCATGTGTTTTCAGCTGCTCATAATCTCACTGGGCTCTTTCCTCTTTGGTTGCAGTTTCTCATCCTTTTATGCATATGATTTGATAGTGCAAACACCTGACACTGCTTTCTGTCTCCCTGTCACCTGCAGTCTGCTGTTGGATTGTTACTGACTTGCTGTTTTTTCCTACAACCTTTTAAATCTTCCCTTGTCTCATTACTTCCTTCCCCTGCATTCTTGTTATTTACTGAATTATGGCTGTGTAAGCTGCTGCCTCCCTGCAGTGGACTGTATTGCATCCTAGCAAAATGAGACATCTTTTCCAAATGTTGAGTCATTAGGGGGTAAGTAAGTATAAAGCCTAATGACTGAGAAGGAAATGGGGTATTTTTGATGCAGTATTGATGGCGTTAGGTGTGAGTCATTCCTCCAGCAATTGAAAGGTAGTAGGGAGGTGCTTAGAGACATGATCAGCCTATGTTGTGGGCATTTTGTACATGGCCACTTGGCTGGAAACATGGTTGCACTGGAGTGCCATGTCCAGGGACACCCGCAGCAGCAATTGCCATTAATATAGTGAATCCAGAAACAGCCATGGAGTAGCAACATAGTGATCTGTGTTCATTCCTCCTGAGGCTGAATGGTTTAGTGCATTTTCTCCTTCCTGCTCCTCAGTGATACAAAGTGTGCATCTTCCTTGAGAACATCCCAATATGGGTGGCATTTGAATGCTGTGTAAATGTCACTATTTTCCTGGGGAGGGTCAGTGTAGTAATCTATTCCTTCTAGACCTGTAGCTTGTGATGCATATTGACCATTTCAGGTAGGGGAAAGGAATATTCATAGGGCATGTATTGTGCAGTCCTGCTATAAGGCAGGCCAAGCCTGAGGCAAGCAGAGGAAAAGAGTTGTTTGTGGTAAGGTCACTAGGTCCATATCTTCAGGATGTGGTCTCTTCTGCAGTGCAAAAATGGCAGAGCAAGAATATTTTCTTTTAATACAATGATTGAATAGCTGAAATCCTAAGGTTTCTTTCAGATACAAGTGCAGGGATGTGAGGGTGGCTTGGAGAAATGATTTTGTTTCTGTTGATGGTAGAGATGGGGATTCGCAATGGGAAGGTGAAGGGTAATGGCAGTTGACAGTTGTGGTTGACCACATGCTGGAATTCAGTCTTGTTGGAAGAGAATTTTAATAGCTTTAGAGCTCCATGTTTTGCTGATGTTTACATAAGAGTCAGAAGCTTTTGCTTGAGCGAGACATGAGACTGGTTGTGTGTTTCTGTGCTGACCTGCTGGGTATTAATGCTAAAGCCTTTTTGTGTGTATTGACCAGAATGATATGTGTGTTTTCCCATTGTCTTCATAGACTCATAGACTCATAGGTCAGAAGGGACCAATATGATCATCTAGTCTGACCTCCCGCACAAGGCAGGCCACAAAACCCTACCCATACACATTTATAACAACCCCGAACCCATGACTGAGTTATTGAAATCCTCAAAAGTGAGATTTGAAGACCTCAAGCTGCAGGGAATCCACCAGCAAGCGACTCATGCCCCATGCTGCAGAGGAAGGCGAAAAACCTCCGTGGCCCCTGCCAATCCGCCCCGGAGGAAAATTCCTTCCCGACCCCAAATATGGCGATCAGCTAAACCCTGAGCATGTGGGCAAGACTCACCAGCCAGCACCCAAAAAAGATTTCTCTGCAGTAACTCAGTTCCCATCCCATCCAGCATTCCCACAGACCATTGAGCAGACTTATCTGCCGATAATCCAAAATCAATTGCTCAAATTAAACTATCCCATCATAACATCCCCTCCATATACTTATCAAGCTTAGTCTTAAAGCCAGATAAGTCATTTGCCCCCACTACTTCCCTCGGAAGGCTATTCCAGAACTTCACTCCCCTAATGGTTAGAAACCTTCGTCTAATTTCTAGTCTAAATTTCCTAATATCCAATTTGTACCCATTCGTCCTCGTGCCTATATTAGTACTAAACTTAAATAATTCCTCTCCCTCCCTAATGTTAATCCCCCTGATATATTTATATATAGCAAGCATATCCCCCCGGAGCCTTCTTTTGGCCAGGCTAAACAAGCCAAGCTCTTTGAGTCTCCTTTCATAAGGCAGATTTTCCATTCCTCGGATCATCCTAGTAGCCCGTCTCTGAACCTGTTCCAGTTTGAATTCATCCTTCTTAAACATGGGACACCAGAACTGCACACAATATTCCAGGTGGGGTCTCACCAGCGCCGTATATAACGGCACTAACACCTCCTTCTCCTTGCTGGAAATACCTCGCCTGATGCATCCTAAAACCGCATTTGCTTTTTTAACAGCCATATCACATAATAAAAGGCAAGCTGATGGATACTGTGCCAGGGCTGGCAAATTGTTATGACAGTTTTGCAAAGCTGCTCTGAGGCAGTAAAGGTAGGAGTAACTTGGTGGGTCTTGAGGACTGCACTGAGAAAAGTCATTTGTATTTGCTATGACATCCAACCATGTTTGATTACAAAATCATATACAACCATGACGTTTTCCTGAAATTGTTAAACTAATAACTTGAGGCTATATCCTGCAATTATGTGTGTCTGCTGTTGAAGTAAATGGGAGCTGTGGGAATCTTAAACAAATCATAGCCTGTGGTTGTTACGCAATTTGACAGACCATCACTTAACTGAATTGGGTTTGCAGCGCATATTTAGAACTTCTTGCATACGCTGCAATTAAAAACAGAGGATGTGAAAATGTGTAATCAGTATTGCTAGCTTGAAAAACAAATAATATAAAAAGTTGCAATGGTTCCTGGCATTTCTGAGTCAATGACCTTCCCAGAGAGTTATGGGCTCCACGTTTTAGGCAGTTGTAAATTTTTTCCTATTTTTAACTTATTTTTGTGTGAAAGTTCGGTATACTATATGTAGGATCCTGGATGTTCTGAAGGTGACTAAATGATGAAAGGACTACAAAAGCTCTCCTTTCTCCTGGATAACTTTCTGTGGAAATATTTAAAAATACTGTTTCTCTCATTTTATGGCTGAAATTCTGAAGAGAAAAGTCATGTAGTGTTGGCACTAATTATATGAAGTTTGGTTGATTTTTTTTGTTTTGTTTTTGGTTAGACTCTTTTTGCATAGCTCAGCTGTCTGCATTGCAGAACTGTGTTCCAAAATACTTGCCAACTGACAGTACTTCAATAGGCTATATGAAATTGATTTCTGGTCTTAATCTAGTTAATAGTGTACCCTTGCTTATGTCTCAGAAACTGGGTCTGTCACTAAATAGAGGACTTCAATCTCCAGTGTCTTTTGGCATCTTCCTGGAATGTTAGGTTCATTCAGTAAATGAAAAACCACAAAGCTATGTTTTCTGAAGACACTACCTTTCTTCTGGCTCAGTAGTGCATGTTGCCTTTAATATAGTAGTATCTGAGTCCATCCACTGAAATATGGGCTTTATCTATTCATTTATGTAGCTAATAAAGACACCTGTTCCAGGAGCCCTAACATAATCATACAACAAATACAATTAAATTGATCCTTGACAACATTAAAATCAGTTTCCCAGGAACTCAGCTATTCCCCTGCACCGTATAACCTTGGCCTTCTCCAGAGATCCCAGTGAACAGGTATCTTCTGCAGCATGGCTAGAAAGTCACCAAACTTGAGCTGTTTTGGACCAAGAGGTGACTGAAGTCTGAGCCCTCACAGAGTACACCCTGCCAGCTGTCCCCTCTTTTATAATGAAGGGGATCTAGCTCAAGCACCTTTGTGACCACATGTTTGGCAATAAGACAGAGGGAGGTGAATTTCAGGTAGGCTAGGCATAGTACAGGCACATTCATAGAAGATAGATCTTCAGCACAGAGACTATTTTTCCTGTCAGTCATCCATGTTTAATGACTAACTATTCACACTCAACAGCCGTAATGATCCCAAAACAAACCGAGCCAGTGTGAATGTGCATCACTGTCCGCTATTGTATTGGGCTGGAATTGCTCAGCTGTGTGCACAGTCCCTATATTGCGATTATATGATTGTGATGAGCACCACAGCAATGTCTATAAAATGAAAATAACAAAGTAGTAGTGGAGACTTTCATTTAAGTATATAGCCTGCGCTTTTCAGGCTAGAGCTTGCAAGTTCTGTATCTGCTGTCTATATGCAATTCACAAAAGCAGTTTTATGCAGCATAGTCATGACCATAAAGTTCCTAGGTGGTCAGAGAGAGGTTAAGTATTTAACATTTACAGCTTTTACCATGTGACTAGCCCCTCCTTTGCTGCTCTGCCAGACACTCTCTGCCTCTCTATTCACTTCTCTTTTTGCTTTTTAGCATGTGGACTCCTATGCACTGAATTTAAATTCCTCCTCTAGACTTGCTTCAACCAAGATATTTGAGAAATTAGCCAACTGTAATGGTTCAGTAGGGAGCCTGTTGGGGATAGCTGATATTTTCTTAAACACACACATGTTTGAGTTGTGTACTGTATCTTTCTCCCACCCGTTGTTTGTTGCTTGAGGATATTTATGATTAAAGATTGTTAGGTGCTCAGTTACTATCATGATGAAGTCCATATGAAAACCTAAGACCTCGAAATACATGAGGGGTGCTACTATCTGCTAGGAATTGTCCAAACTGTTCTGTAGTGCTCCTAATCCAAGGTCCCAAGCATGTGCTTAATTTGTATGCATCTATCCCCACTTTACAGATTGGGAACTGAGCAAAGAGAGACATACATATCTGGCAAAGCAGAGAACTAAAATCAAGTCTTCAAAGGCCTGGACTAGCACCCTGATCACCAAATTGTTATTTCTCTCTGTAAATAAGAGTAGGAAGTGTGTTTGGGGAAAAGGGGTGTATTCTGGAACAGTGCGAAGGTGCATACACACTGGAAACCAAGGTCACATTGGATTAAATACTATAAACCCTGTCATCTTTATGGGGTCTTGTTTTTTAACAGCATGATAAACTTACAGCATGTTCCACTGACAGTTAAAAATCTGATTAAAGGAAAACTCCAGTGATTAATTTTTAATTTGTTAAATAAATTACATTATCAAAGTAGGTTTGGGAAACTGTTGTCACTGCTTTAGTCCTTCTAGTCAAGTGAGGGACAAAGTTTCTTGTTTTCCTTCCATGTGTGCTCTGTGGGGTAGAGACCGCCTTTTTGTTCTGTTTGTATAGTACCTAGCACAATGGGGTCCTAGTCAATGACTCAGGCTTCCAGGTGCTATCACATTGTGCTTAAATAATAATTCCCATCAGGGTCTCCCTTTGATGGTGCAAACCATGACTCCAGTCATGCAGGCACTTCCATCTAATCAGATCTTGGCGTGGCAACCCACTGAAGTCAGTGGGGCTCTGTGAATGCAAGGATCAGCCTGCACAGAGCTGCTTGCAGGACCAGGGCCTAGGATGAAAAGGATCTACTTTGCCAGTGGAAAGAATTAGAGAGTGGGAGCATGTAAAGTTTCTGTAAGATACATTCTGAACTTAACCCGCCTTTCAATGACAATTTTGCAGTTGATAGAAGAGCTATTCCCTCACTTAAAACAATGGTGTTGGTGATTTATCATTTGTATTATAGTAATGGCTGCAGGGCCCTATTGTGGTAGGCATATACTTATACACAACTAAGATGGTCCCTGCCCCAGTTAGCATACAAACTTACCTAACTTTACAGCTTTGAAACAATCCAGCGCTTAATGCAGGCTAGGAGCAAAAGGATGAATTTTGACACTAGAAAGCATTGTCAAATTATCGAGAGAGAGAGCTTCCCGTTAGTTTCAGTATATTTATAGGAAATCACAGTTGTTTCTGATTTCTTCCTGTTTATTGGATGGAGTGTTCCTTTTAAGGATTACACTAATGACAGCAAAACAAATCCTCCTGTGCTGTGGATTGGAAAGATGAGTCTGAGGCAGAGAGGATTTAATCAGCGGCAAACAGGAATGACATACAAATTGACAAATAGAGTTGTATCAATGGAAGAGTCTGGATTCCTTCTGGCCCTGCTTCTGCCCTATTGAAGTCAGTGAAAGAATTGCCTTGACTTCAGTGAATACAGGATCTGGCCCTATAGCATAGTGAGTAGTGTGTATTCATGGAGTCGTCTTGGAATCATTCTTTTGAAATGCAGGCTGTAATGCCCATTGTTTTCCCCCCTCCCGAACTGGCATGGTGTCTGTACAACCACCAGGCAGCAGAAAGGCATTGCAAACTAACACTCTGATCTCATAAACACATTCCATATGTGGAGCTTTACTCATGTGAGTAGTCCCAGTTCAAACCAGTGAGATCAGTCATGTGAAAATTGTGAACTTAAGTGTTTGCAGGATTGGGACCCAATTTAAAACTCCCCATGCATTGCAGATTGCACAAGGAAACACTACTACCGGAGCCCTCTTAAAAGGCTGCTGAAAAAGATTGGGTTTGCAGTGTGCCCTGGAGGTCAACCTGCTCAGGCTATTTCAGATCAAAGGTGTGGGGGCAAATTCCAAAGATGAGGAAGATATAAGGAGTCCTCATGGAGAACCTTCCTGGCTGCTCTCAGTGGTGTACAAAGGGGGCTTTTAGATCATTGCCAATGCTTTCAGTGGCAGCCTGGCATGTACAAGATGTTTCAAGTAGGTTAGCCCCAGGCCATTGAAGGCTCAACTGGTCAAAACCCAACACCTTTAAACTTTACCTGAGAGCCATTGGGTAGCCAGTGCAGACCATAAAACATGGATATTATTTGCCTGTGGTGAAAGTCTCTATTTAACAAACAAGCTGCCATGTTCTATGCTAGCTTCAGGATTTAAGATATTGCTCCATGGAGAGCACGTTGCCATACCAAGTAGATATGTGGGTTTTTCTTAAGTTTTTAAGAAATAGGGCTGAGGAGATGTCCTAACAAATTGCCCCAGTAGAGGTTAATACTTGTATAGTGTGATGCAAATGCTGATCCTTGCAACATCTTCTGGGAGGTAGGTGAGTTAGTATTATCTTCCTTACAGATGGGGAAATGGGGGGGGGAGACAGGTTAAAATGACTAGTAGGGCCACATAAACAAAATCTGGATTAGTGCTCAAGAGGTCCTGGCTCCCTGTCCTGTGCTTAGACCACCAGTCTGTCTACACTGATAGGAAAAAGGTCTTTCAGTTTCCTGAGTAGTGTCTAAACACAGAAATGGTCTAAGGAACAGGAAAAAACTTTGCAAGAACTCATGCACATGGTGACAAAATTATTAGTTAGAACTTTATTGAATGTTGAATATAATTAAGGGGCTTGATACAGTCAGTGGGCTTGTCTGCATGTCCTTATTTCATTACTTGTTTTAATATGAAATCTGCTTCAGTCCCTGGGTATGCGTCCATTTATTTTACTTACTTTCCTGATAATACAATGCTAAATCATTGTAGGCATGACCTGCTTAACTGTCTCCTCTGCATGTTCATGGCTTGAGCATGTGGCGTGTTGCAGAAAAACAGACAAACTTCCCATTACAAAATAAATCTGGGGGGAAAGCTCTGTACAGAGCATTCACCACAAAACCACCCATTCCTTTGAGATGACTGTGGTCTTCATTCATAACAATGTCTCTGTGCCCGTGACCTGGGAGCTTGATAATCAGCTGCAATGTCAGCTATTAGAACTAGCTATGGCCCTGATCTAGCGATTGGATCCACATGGGCAGACCTTTCGCACCAGTGCAATCAGTGGAATTCTACCTGAGCAGAGGGTCTGTTCAAAGGAGACCAGATCTTCGAAGGTATTTAGGTGCTTAAAGATGCAGATGGATGTCTGGAAGGGTTTACAAAAGTGCTTTGGGGCAGGTTAAGTGCCTCACTCCCTTGGAAATCAATGGGTACTAAGTCAGTGCTTTTGTAAATCCCGTTAGGCCTCTGTCTGCATCTTTAGGAACCTAAATAGCATTGAAAACGTGGCCCACGGAGCAGCCTGCAGGCCTAATGAATCCTTCGTGAGGCTTTTGTAATGACTGTATCTTTCATTAAGTTCTTCAAATATAAAATAGCAAAAGGCAGCATCTCCCAAACAAAGTGCATCAATGAACCACCAGAACCCTAACCATTCAGAGATCATGGGTAGGGGGCTTGGCAGTGGGACCTGGAGGTGGTGGAATTAGGCCTGGGAGCAGTAGGAACCCCCAGAACCCTCCTTGTCAGCTTGGAGCTGGCTCTCCTTATCCCGCCCCTTTCACTCCTCCTGGACCTCCTCCCCCACCCCTTGTTACCAGTGCAATAAGGCTAGATGCAAAACCCAACAGTTCTAATAATGCCAAGATTGCTGACTGATAAGTTTTTCAAGTACATTGTTTACACTGTTTAGAGTTTAGCTCTAGCTGAATCTGAAAATAATTTATTTCTCTCTCGTCAGAGATTAGGAAAAAGGACTTTTTCTTGGGTTTAAAATATTATATAATTAGTCCCTCAAACTGATTCTGACATAACAATAGGAAGGAAAGGGCCAAGATAGACATGGCTGAAATCACAGCTGGAGCAGAGCTGGGATTAGCATAAACTGGTAGAACAGATTAAAAAAAGTCAGAACTATTTGATCAGAGAGTGGGTTTCAAATGTAACGGGACAGACACATATATAGCTGCCATATTAGAATGTGGCTATTTCTCCCCTCCCACATGCTTCATTTGTCAGTCCCTCTTGCCTCGTGACTCAAAATTCAGTTGTTGGGGAAACATTTTTCAGTGCGTTCAGTTTTCCTAATATGAAAATGGGTGCACAATCAAACCTTAAAAGCTAGACTGTGAGCCTTTTACTCATGTAAATGAGCAATTATTCAGCTGAGTGGTCCCACTAAAGACAGTGGTTCTATTCTTGCCTCTGCCACTGGCCTGCTGGTTGACCCTGGGCAAGTCACTTCCTTCTTCTGTGCCTCAGTTTCCCCATCCTTAAAATGGGGGCAAATGATACTGACCTTCAGAATGCACTTTGAAATCAACCAATGACAAATGCTATATAAGAACTAAGTGCTGTTCGTTACTTGGGCAAAAGCATGACAGTGTGAATAAGGGGCTTCCACTCTGGTCCTCTCACAAATTATCATTCATTATAGACTTGGCTGGGCTCATAACATTTTTGTCCTATTCTGTGTTTTCAGGCATTGTGCCATTTATCATTCTTAATTTTCCTAACAATTATGTTCATTCTAGGAATGATGAGTTTGTTTCTTTTCTGGCTGAGTTTTGTTTTTAAGTTTCTGGAGTCATGCACATAACTAGGTTGTTGGGGCTGCTGACTGTTTGTTTCTTTAGAATAAAGTCATTGTGTACTGGGGCAGACATTAAGTATGAATGTCAAGGACTTTGCAGATATAGAAAGTGGGAGGTAAGAAGAGAGAAGCACAATCAAATGTTCAGCCTCACAACATGGACATGATTTTTAAATAAAACATTTGCATCTACAATGAATAAATAAACTTAGGTAGTTACTTAGAGAGATCCCATCATTTCTTGTCAGAAGCTGCTTACTAGCTGCTTTGTGGTCCTTCTGGCACTGATGAGAGTTCTTGTACATCATGGCAACGAAGATCCATTTTTGTTGTGCTCACATGTTTCTGCTGCCTGTGATTGGTAGATGAAGGTAGAGGGAGCAGATGATACTTTTAGCTACCTTAGTCTTTTTTTTAATTTTGAACTGCTTTCTCTTTCATAATGAAAACAAATTGATTGAGAAACCCTTTATTTTGATTTTACAACAGGCTGAAA
The DNA here is from genome assembly GCA_007922155.1 of Mesoclemmys tuberculata. Classification (NCBI taxonomy): domain Eukaryota; kingdom Metazoa; phylum Chordata; order Testudines; family Chelidae; genus Mesoclemmys; species Mesoclemmys tuberculata. Next base: position 5,886,432 of record ML675630.1, read on the forward strand.
AATTGCATATTTTGTCTTGAGAACTAAAATTTTGCAACTGATATGTCAGTCATTTTAACCAGAACAAAGCCTTGGTTGACTTCATTGCAGCTGTATCTTTTACTTTGGAAACTCTGGTCTGGCTGCATATTCATAATGTGGTACTGCAATGGTTTAGCTTTGTTTGCATAGCTGTTTAAGGTTGTTGCTGTTTTTCCTCTTCTCTTCCCAGATGCAGGAGTCTGAGACCCTCTGGGACTACTAGAAAGTATTTCGTTTATGCACAGCAGGCTATTTTCAGCTGTCTTCCCAGGAAACAGAACAGAACTGGGAGAGATGATGCAGGGAAACCTCATGTGGAGGAAAATCAGCTGATCAGATCAAGATGTTAATGCGCTGAAGTAATTACTTGAGCTGACCTGCAGAGTATCTATATTATGGACAGAATTTGCTCAAGCTATTGAAGTCCAGAGGCTCGCTCTGCTAGATAGTGTGTTCAAAGTCATGCTGGTAACATTAGCCCTGAGCTGTTAAAGCTGATGATGCAGATACTAACTCATTGTGCCATGTACCAAAAGGTTACACACACATTCCAGAAAGTACCTACACTTAAATGGCAGAGGCTGCATAGATGTCTGGGGATACGGAATTAAGAGTGGGATGGAAAGGCAATTCATGTGTGGGAACAGGCCAAGATGGCAGGAAGGAGGCAGCCAAGTGTCTGAGGAGGTTAGAGAAATTGCATAACAAGACGTCACTCTGTGTAGCAATCATCATGTTCTCGTGTCACAGTCATGTGGGCTGTGATGGTACTCATACACATAAAACCCTTATTTTTAGAAGGAAGCTGCACACAATAATCATAGAATTGGATAACCTTTTAATCTTGTGTAATCTATTGCCTATGAAATAGTTCATTTTATCATGTGAAATAAACAAGATGCAGGTAGAGAAAACAGCCTGTTTGTTTGGCATGGTGCAGTGTGGGCTATTCCTGGTTCTGATGCAGACTTCCTGTGTGACCTTGAGCGAGTCACTTAATTGCTCTGTGCCTCAGTTTCCTGCTCTGTAAAAGAGAAATAACACTTCCTTTCTCTCATTATTTGTCTTGTATAGTTAGATTTGTAAGCTCCCTTGGGCATGAAAAGTTTCTTATAGTGCCTGTACAATGGGGCCCTGATTTCAGTCTCTGCTACTATAATATAAATTATTAAAAGCATAGCACTGCATTTTTACATTCATATTTAACAGCATGAAAGGCACAGATTTGGCAGCAAGTGATCATGTTTTTCCACACTGCCATCTTTTCTCTTCAAGATGCAATTCAGAGTGTTGACTACGGTTGTGAATAAAAAGGGACCCCAGTAGCCAAGATTGCCTTTTGCCTTACAGCCTGTTGCGGCAATTAAGGGCTGAAATTCTCTGATGGCTGGCTCTCTGTCAGGAACAGTGAGAGGGCTTTCTCTGCTCCCTTTTGCAGCCTGCCAGAATCCTTGGGGCATGTGAACTCTGATTTTAGGTTCATTTTTGAAATATTTATATAACCAGATGCTGATGAGACTAATGTGGGTGACGCACTGCAAAGATAGTGGTTACTAAGCTCTGCTTTTTTTGAGTAGCTTTACATATGATTTCATGTATCTCAAATTTTTTCCTCTGTAATAAGACCTAGCAGTTAAAAGCTCTATAAAAAGAAAGTCAGCAAAGAAGGTTTTATGACTAAAGCATTTGCCCTGCTATTTATGTAAATAGGGAACGATGACTTTGTCTTTGGTGAAAGCAGAAACCTACTTTACAAGCTGTGCTTATATAACCTTTCTCTTCAAAGGAGTTCATTAATCATGTTGGTTCCTGCTCTCTGATGATCAGTCACGCAAGGTGGGGGTGTAGATGTGCTGAGTCAAGTTCTCCGCTCACTTACACCATTGATTTCAGTGGAGTCACTTGTGATTTACACCATCATAAGGGAAGGTAGAATGTTGGATCCAGGCATTCAGGAGCAGAGGGAAGGACTTGAGGTAACTGTTGTCAGATCTATGTCCAGAATGCAGTTCCAACCCCAACCTATTTTAAAATCTGTATTCTGGGAACAAGCAAAGGTTTTGTTGTGACAGGGTTTTCCCTGCCCAAGGCCCCTGTCCCTCCTGTGGTGCCCCCCTCATCACTTTGTTCAAGCAAGCACATGAACAGCACGCGCTGTGTGTGCAGCATTGAGGAAGATGCGCCAAAGCATTGCCCTCCAAAGTTGTATTTGCAGAGCAGATAGCTAATGTCAGGTCCAGGTTCTGTACACAAAGTGAGCAAAGCACTGATAACAGCCAGGCTGCTTGTTCAAAGTCAGTCTTGTGTGTCTGCTGTTCCGTAAATGTAGCACAGCCTCCATCCAAGCAACAGAATGTCAGCTGCTGTGTGCCTTACTTCCTAAGCGGCTTCAGTGCTTTATTCTACAGCCAAGGTCAAAATGAAGTGGATTAAACTGGCTGGAGGCAAAGTTGTTTCTCAGAATACCTGTTAATGTAAAATGCATGGATTGCCACTGGTTTAGGATAAACTCTTTCTGCATGAAGGGGCAAGAATCAATCAGTTAAAGGAGAATACACTTGATTGATGACACTGCTCATAGTTAAAGGCTCTGAAGTTCTCAAATATATTTTTGGGGGGTAGGGAACTGTTTGGATAGGGGAGAATTATTAATAGTAAAAGGTGGAAGAATCATGCAGCATATTCAGCAAATGCAAACAGTAATGGGGAAACTAGAGTTAAAGTACCGTCTTCCCTGCCCAAATAGTCCTGGATGTTCTGATCATCTTTACAGTAAGGCCTATTCTACCCTTAAGTTTTGCTGGCAAAACCCCTATAATATAGATGCATCTTATACTGGCAAAAATAAATGCTTTTGCCCTTATGGTTTACATCAACTCAGAAAGCAAAATGAGTTCTACCAACAAAAGCACATTTATGCATCTACCCTTGTGCATTTGCCTGCACAGAAATGTCACAGAAAAGCACCCCATGACAGCATGGTTCAAGCAGTAAAATGTCCTAGTTTAGACCTGACCTTAGACCCTTTACTCTGACACTTGCGTTAATGAGAGGTACATACCTCATCTCTTGAATTTTGCCAGCAAGGTCCTTGTAACTCTAGCGGGCACGACTTTACCTATGTGTAAGGTGAGGGGCAGTTTTTTGTTTCCATCTCATGGAAAACACCTACAGTGCAATTTCACAGTAAGATCAGCTGAATTAAGTGGTATTCTCCAAAGGGAGTCTTATAGCATTTCTTGAAGTGATAACATTAAGATACTCGTGTAAACAAAGAAAATGCTTCCTTCCATTGAGCTTAGCTGTGGGAGATCTCTCTTATTTAAGTAGCAGAAAGCTGAAATTTTCAATGTGGCCCTTCTACATCGCAGCTAGCACCTATAATAATGTCTTAAGCACTCTTCATCAGTAGACCTCAAAGTGCTTTACAAAGGAGGTATCATTCCCCATTTATTCATGGGGAAACTGAGGCACAGTGTCTTGACCAACGTCCTCAATGGCAGACAGGAACCCAGGTCTTCTGAGTCCTAGTCCAGAGCTCTGTCCACTTGGTCATGCTGTCTGTGTTGCTCACTCCTTTACTGGCAAGGATTAATCCTAGATCAGAGCGCACCAGCATGATTGCAAGAAGCAGCATGTATGTAAGGTGAAGTGCAACACACTAGTCCCTAGTGGTAGCTCTGGAGCTGCTTCATACAGCCAGTGGAACAAGTCACTTTGTAAGGCTTTAGATCTCCCTCTCCCTCGCCTTGCCTTATTACCCAAGACCACTTATATAGCAATAGAACATCTCTGAGCTACAAACTTGCGTATTGTCCTAACCAGCAGCCTTGCCTCATTTCTCAGCAAAGATGTAATAACAGGGTGGTGGTATGAACTTAATGGAAAGTTGCGCATGTTACTGGAGCTTTACACAATATGTGCGAAGAAACATTTGCTACGATAAATCATTTAAAACATTTGTCAAAATAAATGAACAAGCTATATCTTGCAGCCCACTATCCTTGTTTTTTAATCATTAGTTTATTTGCTTTAAAGTGCATCAGTTTTCAGGGGGTTTGCAATCAGTAGTGTTAGTGTAGTTTGTTGCTCATACATACGCATTAGTTGCTAGTCACTTGGGGTGTGTCTACACTGCACACTAAGCCCGGGTTCTGATTCACGTTTGAACCCAAGCCCTCCTTCTGTCCACGCACACATCAGCCTAACTCATGTCAGCAAGTGCTCAGGACCTGGGTCCTAGAACCCTGCTAGGGTTTCGAGCTCTGACCCACCCCCCTATCATTTTGCATTGTGGATGTAGCTCAGGCTGCAGACCCAAGTCAAAAGGTCTGTGGAGTGCGGTATGGACACGTTCACACAGCAGCGATACCTTGGTCCAGCAATTGTAAGACCAGGTATACATGCAGTGAGGATGCTCAAGTGCAGGCTTGGAAACATGGGGTCCACAAACCTGCATCCCATTAACTGGACTTACACCAGAGGTGCTGGCACAATTCTTATAGCTGAGCACCATTGAACCATTCCAATATAATGGAAACCATTTCAAGCCAGACGGTGCAGCAGCACCTATGACTTACAGCATAGGGTAGACTCATCCTTAAGGGCTTGTCTATTTGGGGAAATTCAGGAAAGTAATTCCAAATTAACTAAAGGTATGAACTTAAAGTGCCTTAATTACACCACATTAATCCCTATGTGAACACACTCATTCAGAATTAAAGTGGCCTTAATTCGGCTTTATTCACTAGTGAATTAAACTAAACTGAGATACGGTCACTTTAATTCTGAGTGAGTGTGTTCACGTAGGGGTTTAATGCGGTTTAATTAATCTACTTTAAATGCATAGCCGTAGGCTAGGTCAGTACTGATGGCGGCAAATTTGCGGCCATCAGATCAATTTCTCTGGATTGACTGAGCGGTCTGTGAAGACCCGCTCGGTCGATCCAGAAATCGACCTACGAAAACCACTTCTGAAAGTGGCGCAGCGCAGTATGGATGGCAGGCAGAACTGAAGTAGCGGAGTTGACGTGAGTTACGCAAGTTTTTTTATGTCGCTTGTGTATCTCCTATTGACTGCTGCCGAATCTTGGAGGTAAGTATAGACCAGCCCTTAAGTCAAATTAACTTTCCTTTGTCCGCATTAAGCAAGCCCTTAGGAGGTACGATTTTTCTATACCCATTTGTTGACAGGAAGAAACCCTGAATCAAAGAAAAGGAAAAAGAACATTAAAGCAGAAATTAGGTTTATCACCATGTCGATAACTGTGGGAAAGTGATAAGAGAGTTGAACAACAAGAGTAGCAACCATGACACATGGTATTACAGTTGGAAAAACAATAGACAAACTGAAATAAAACTAAATGCTTCTATTACGTGTCTTTGTTTTGATTTTCTATTATAATGTGGCAACAGTTTGTGTCAAGGACAAGATCTTCTTAACCCTTGTGAACAGGAGCTAATCTACAGGTTTGGAATATGCGGGTGCTCTTTTGTTCTGTTTTTAATTGTTCGTAATGGTGTTAGCTGGTTAATATATAAATTACGTATGAGCTTCCCAGATCAGGATCAGGGAGCCCATCCTATTTGTCTACATTGCTTGTCCTTTTGCCCCTCTCTCCTGTCCCGTGTGCTGTTCTTATATACTTGCTAGTTCTTCAGAGCAACTCGTGACCTGGGAGGCCTGAGATTCCTCCACCTGCCACTTCTGAGGAGAGAGGGGATGATCAGCTTTTTAAAAATTACCTTACTGAAGGAGAGTAGGATTTATGCCACATCACTTTAAGCACTGAGAGGCTTGTGTCATATTCTACCATCTCTAGAGAGGCTTTCTTGAAGGAAGAATCCCCCGAGGACATAAATCTAGAGACTTGTTTGCAGTAGAACCGACCCACTAAAAACTGGAATTAATGCACTCCATTCAAGAAAACCAAATTGGCTTGCACAGTAAGATCAGGTGGCCTGGGCGGACAGGAACATAGAACATGGGACTAAGAGCTGATCAGTTGCTATCGATTTTGATACTTCTCTGACCTTCAGAACCCTTGTGCCACTGGTCACCCATGCAAGGGCTAAATAGAAAACGATTCACTGAATCTTTGGGGAGCGCTAACTCTTCCTTTCCTCAGAATCTGTTTCTGAACCCTTCTCTTTCGCCTCATGCAAAAAATTCTCCTTTCCCAAAATTGACATAAACACAATTGTTAGTCTTTCTTGCAGTGGGAGAAGGGAGGAGAAAGAACTTCCTTTGTTACGTACGGCGGTGTTTTGATGTGACATTCTTTTGCTGACACTGTACTCTGTTTGTTTTGCGCTCTACAGGTGCGGGGGTACAGTTGGTGCCATTTTTACATGTCCTTTGGAAGTAATAAAGACGAGGCTTCAGTCTTCAAGGCTAGCTTTCCGGGCTGTCTACTATCCTCAAGTCCAGCTGGGGACGATCAGTGGGGAAGGAATGGTCAGGCCAACATCGGTATCACCCGGACTTCTCCAGGTTCTAAAGTGAGTACAGCTCTTGTCAATCATAGCATCATCTGCAACCAATGGACTTGACTCTGATTTCATTGGCACTGGCTTTACACTTGAACGGTATCATTCTGGATTCACATTGCTGTGGGATGGGAATTAGGCCACATGTATCTAGCATCAACTGAAAAGTTGAATTAACCTTTAAAAATTAATTTTGTGGGACCACCTTTTAAATACTTTCCTTTGAAAGTTCAAACAGCACTGAGAAGCTTTCCAAAGAGCATTTGTTTGGAGACATGTCTGGAGGTATTACTTTTAAATAGACATTGAATCTAAGCTTTTTGGTAAGCATTAAGCCCCAAGGATCAAGTCGGTAGTATTCTCTTGCCAGGTGATATGTATGTCAGCTTGCAGAAGCAGTCTTAAAAATATGCCTTTCCTCCAGAGCACTTCCTACAGCCAAGGACTTTGGGATTCTCGTGCCCCCCCTTCCCTCCCCCTCCCCTGTCAGCCTTGGGATTTCTCAGTCTTTCACACCTGAGCAATGTGGTGTGCAAGTCCTGCTGGCTGGGTCCCTGTCTTGGCATGTGACTGAAAGACTGAATGAGCCACGGAGAGTGAACTTCTCTCTCTCATCTCTGGAGCTGGTCTTTCTAGCTCAGAGTCAGAGCAGCATGGGAGGAAACCTTTCATTGCCCCTGTCCATGCTGTGTTCTGGGGACTTTAGGCTCTAAGACTGTCACTCTAACTGGGTTCTGTTTCAGGGAGCCTTGTCCCTTTTGTGTTGATGGGCTGTACCCACCCTTCTAGGGTTTTGTGCCTCCCTCTCCTCATATGGGTGGGCGTTCAGTTGCTTTGATGAGCAGACTCCACCAACCCCAGTCATCAAATAGACTGGTGCCTTGGCGTAAAACTCACTTTAAAAAAATGGTAAAAGCCCATCAAGAGGTGAGGAAGGGAAGAGTGCAAAGGCCATAGCACGTGGTGCCTTGCATTGCTCGACTGGCACTAGGTTTTAGAGTATTAGGCCGCAGTTGTTTAATAATATTGAAATGGTCCAAACTAACTGGACGTCCCCTCCTCACTGGAATGTGAAGAACTGCGTAAGACGCTGCTGCTGACAAGGCAGTAGCATGGTGGTCTACACTTGGGATTGCTTTTCACAACAGTCCATCACGGCCTTTCTTTTAAGGGTTAGATTCTGCCAAAAACTGCAGAATTGGCAGCTACAAGACTGAGCTTTTCTACTGGCACCCTAGCTGCCAGGTATCTTGTTCCCAGACTCTTTGAAAGAACAGACTGATAAAACTAACAATCCATTTTATACGTTTGGAGCATGCTTCCTATCTCTCATATTGGGCACATCCTTCATGATCGTCCCACTTCTTACATTCGCAGCTACATGCTGCAGATTAGGTCAGACTTGGTTTCTGTTTAAGAAAATGAACTGATGCAAACAGGCTCTAAATGATGTAATCTTAGCTCAATACCTGGGTGTTGGAAGGGTTTAGCTGATCTTTCATGTTTGGAGCTCCTTCTGGTGCAGGTAGGGTGCTGCCGAATGCATGTAAATGAGGGCTTCTCTGCACTCTTGGTATGAAAGGTGCTGATTGCAATAATCCACATGGGAACTCAGGGGAGGAGACAGTGTCTTTTGTGAAATCAGTCCAGTTAGAGAAAACAGCATGCACAGTGCCTCAGAAAGGTCTAGTTCTTCCTCCTTATGTGTCTATTTCTCGCTGAATGGGCAGTCTTCTGTCTGCTGCTTATGTGTGTTCAGCCAGTGCATATATAAATTTCCATATAAATCCTCAGCTGGAAGCTTGAACTCCATCTGTGTGTCCCTGCTGAAAAGTTTGCGACACTTATAAGATGCCTCTGCAGATGGGTAGGGTCATCAAAGGCCTCTTCATCCTAATCTTTTCATGACATATATCCCACAAAAGAAGACTGGGTCTAAGGCAAACCAGTGCTCCCGAGCTAAAGGCTATGTATATCTTAACCAATAACCTGAGGCCCAGGCCTACGTCTCTGCTGCTGTATTTTGAAGAAGGCAAAGTAAAAATCTCATCTGCACCAAGTTTATTTGGATCCCAAACATTTGCCCTTTATTTTGGTGCCATGATGTCCTGCTTACATTTTGGTGGGCCAAAGAAAATTTCAAACAGCAAAACATGTAGGTTGATTTATGTAATACTGATAGATTTGGCAAATCGCCAAGTGAAGGTGTATGCATTCTAGAATACAGGGGCAGTCCAGTCTTCTGCAGAGCTGTATAGCTTGTGTCACAGCCAAACTTGAATCTCATGTTAGATAAGTAATTCTTCCCCCTTGCCCCGTCCTCCTCTCCTCTTCATCACTTTTTGTCAGATAGCTGAGTTTAGAGCACTGTGCACTGTAAAACCAAGGTGGCCAGAGTAAATCATGCATCTAACTCCATCTTCTCTTCTCCTTCCTTTGCAACACAAAGCAATCCATGAAAAGGAAATCTAAGAAAACCATTTTGAGGTATCCAGCACTCACGATAGTATTCAACTTCTCTCATTTTCAGGGTTGAAAGTTGGATAGGAAATTGGACAAATCTGTATCAGCCTTTTACCATCCTTATGAACTCATTAAAGGCAGCGTTTGTGATCCTGATTCTTTTGATCTCATTTCACTACAGCAATTGCTCAAACTCTGTCACCTGCAAGATTGCCTCACTGACATCTGGACAAGGTGCCAGGCAATTCGATAATACTGTTTGTCTTTCACAGACAGTAAATTTTTCTTTGCCTGTAATAAAATGATTGATTTTTGTTTAGGGACCTCAGTGCACTTCCATAAAGCAATGGTGTACACTTGCTGCTGGCTCCCCTTTCCCGATTGGATGAAATCAGACCCCTTTGACGCTGCAGTGGACCACAACTTTGTGTACATAGGCACATTTTCTAAGAAAAGTGTAAACATCTTGCATGCTGCCATCTCCACCAAAGAAAGTCTTCAGAGACCATGTTTGTAGGGCCTTTCTTATAGATATGGGTGCTCTTTCCTCCCCAAACTAATTGCCTTCTCTATAGCAATATTGGACTAAGGGGTATAGAGGGAGCATAGACTTATTCAGCATTTTTCTTAGTTCTGTGGTTGGAGTTGCACTGTTCAGAACCTGAGTCGTCTTAATTGATTCTTCAGAGAAGACACTGTATCAATAGCTTTCCACTCAAGCAAGCCTTCTAGAAGAGGTAGTGAGTGGTAATGACATTTATGGGCTCCTCTTACTGGTGTTTCAATGTGCCCCAGGCTGGGCTGAATATTAGGGATTTGGGGCACAGGCTGGCTATTTTTTGTTGTTTGGATCCTGGTCCATGACTGGGGTTCCTATGTGCCACCAGAACGCAACATGCTGGTGATGATCCTTCCTGTTGCTGTGAACTTTTGAAATCTTAAAGCAGGATAAAGAGCAAGTTAGGTCTCTTGCATTCATTCCCTGTGCCCATCTCTCCTGAAAGAGCCGAGCATTGCTGAGCTGTGCGGGTGAAACTAGGCACTTTGAGTGGTATCAAGAATTCCACTGAAGGGGAAGAAGCCTCAGGGGTCTTTCTGTAAAATTGCTCCCAGAGAGTTTTGTATTGGACTGTTGGGGCTAGGAAGAAAATAAATGCCCAGGAAAGACCAGGCTAAACTTGCCTGTGGCAAGTTTCAGAATGGAAAATGCTCCCAGAAGAGCAAGCTGCTTGTGTGTAATCCAGTTTGGATTCTGGTGAGTCACCTCAGCTGGAAGCCACAGTCGTGACTATTAAAGTGACAAAGAACAGGCAGTCACTGGATCTGTCTCCTAGGAGACACTTAGCCTTTGAGTTTACATAGAATATTCAGCTCCGCTTTGGGGATGCGTTTCAAAAGCTTTCTAATGAGCTTGTTTTTGGGCTCTGCAGCAAACGTTGCCAGCAGCGTTAATGACCTGGAAAGTAAACTCTGCAAAATGAGACTCAAGCCAAAAGAACAGGCACATGTGAAGGACCTTTGGAAGCAGGAGCTGTTTGAATTTCTTTGCATGTTTTTTGCATAAGCGGTTTTTTTTTTTTATAGGAGGGCGGCTACTGCCTTGCAGGCGCCTATAAAATCCAAAACAGTTCCATAGCAATGTAGGTGGCTTTTTCTGATAAGTAAATATGGTCCAGAGATACTAATAGTGCTCGACCATTGTTCCCTTGTAAATGTCCCTTCTCTGCTATGCTAGGCTAAGGCTTCTTGCTCGGAATCTGACTCTCTAGTAGGGGTGCTTTTGAGCCAAACTGTTCAAAATCTGCAGGCGCCCTGCCCTGGGGAGGGCAGTCCATAGCGATTTACCCCTTTTTATATAGTGCCAGCTCATATCGACCATTTGATTTTTAAAACATGGGAGGGGGAAAAATGACCCTAGAAGTCAGAATTTGGACTGATCTCAGTTGAGTGGCTAGGAAAGGTTCTACAGCTGTCTCCCACCCATATCAGAAAGTAGGGAATACAGCCTCCTATGCTCGTTAGCCCCCTGGTGAGCCATTTGAGGGGTGTACCATATAGTAAGGCCTCTTAACCCCATACACGTTTCTCTCAATGAAATCTCCACTTCACCTGGAAAGCAAACCCCTGAAGGGATTGCTGTGATAGAATGAATGCAGAACGCTTTTTTTGTCTTTGAGGACTGACTTACCTTGTGATCTCCATTGACTTTTTAATAACCCAGTTCCCAACAGCTTTCAAGCAACTGAACTATTAAGCTGCTCTCATACGACACAAATGCAGATTTGTCTGTAATACCCCTAAGTTCTATTGCATTAGCTTGCTTTCTCATGTTAATAGCTAAATCAGCCAGCTTTCTACTAAAGAGCACAGCCTGACAGCTAATAGGTTGTTTTTTAAATGCTGTGTTAACTGTTGACAGTTCTCCTGATCTGATGGTTATTGTCTGCCAGGACTGGGGGCTAGTCATCTTGCATTATTTTTTTAGGTCCATTCTGGAAAAAGAAGGACCAAGGTCGCTCTTCCGAGGATTGGGTCCAAACTTGGTCGGAGTTGCACCATCAAGGTAAAGATCTTAAAAGTTCAATTACATATTATAAAAAGGTACATTTTAAGCTTGTGGCACAAAGATTGTACTATTTGTATTACAAATGCTCTGCCCTTTTTAAACTAGTTTTTAAAAAAACCAAACAGTTCATTTATGGACTAACTGCTGGCCAATGGTAAGTGCGCACAGTTCTAGTGGACAGGAGACCTGAGTTCTAATTCCTGCTCTGTCACAGATGTACTCAATAATTTGCAGCAAGTCACTTATCTTCTGCGTACTTTAGTTACCCCATCTATGAAATGGGGCTATTGACACTCACTCCACTTTGTAAAGCAGATGCAGCTCTATGGATGAAAAATGTGCTGTGCACATATATTAAATTCAAGCCATTATTTTTGAGGGGTGCAAATCAAAGCTGAGTGTCAATCAGTCTTACTTAGTACTTGCCTAGCACTTTTCATTTCCTTGTCTGCTTCCTTCTCCTCTTCCCTGGGAAACAGTGTCTGAGCAGACTGAAAGCTAGTGCTTCTGTTTACAGCATCTAAAAATCTGGCTTTCTCTGGCATTTTTATTGGTTTCGGTACGTTTGTTTCTCTGTGTATGTATCCAGGCTACTCCTTATGATCTTTGCTTTCCATTATCCATTTCATACAAGTGTCTTCACATAACTGATAGGCAGAGAGGGAGCTTGGGTGTGATGGAACCGCACAATAAGAGGGGTTCCATTAGTACAAGACAGTCGCTATGTTTTTTTTAAATATGTAGACTGAATCAGAAGTTGAAATGAATATCAGGAATAAGTGACTCATTGGGCATAAGCTAGGACAATAGAAATATGGGGGTGCAAAAAATCTGAAGGTTCATATTAACACATTATTTAGCACTGCTGTGGGAGTATCTGAAAGTACTTCTTAAATACTGGCTAAGTTCCGCCCCCCTGGAAGAAGATGGCATCATGGGAAACAGGTGTCGATTGGTTAAGCAACTTCCCCACAGTCACTCAGTCTGCTAGTGGCAGAGCTGGGATTAGAACCTAACTATCCTATGTATGTCTGTGCTGTAGCTGGGCGCATGCCTCTCAAGACAGATAGACAGACACATGCTAGCTTTGCCCAAGCCAGAGCACTAAAAATAGCATGGATGTTGTACCACAAGCTCATTGCTCAGTACAAGCCTATCTGACCTTGGGTCCAAACTCAGGTGGTTCACCCATTCCGTAACATCCATGCTGCTATTTTTGTGCACTAGCTCAAGCAGAACTGTCTACTTGGGAAGGGAGACACGCTCCCAGGTGCAGTGTGGACGTACCCCCTGACTGCTCAATCCTGCAAATCTACACTGCTTCCCATTTAGGATGTTAATTTGGCCAATCTTATGAGATCGTACACTCAACTTGAAGGCATTTTGTTGGTCTATGTATGTAATGCAATAACTCTTCAATGCTGCATCTGATCAATTACAAAACTTCAGGGAATGTTCTGAGCATGAATGGGCAGAACTTTATCTGGGGGAGGAAATTGGGGGGAAAAAAAGGGGGGGGGAACATGGGGAGCCCCTACCACCTGTTTAGAACAGCCACAGCTTCAATCAACTGCATTTATCTCCAGATCAAACTGGCTGATGGCACCCATTAACACCTTCCAGCATAACAGTACCCCTATTTCATCTGTGGGTACCCTGAATAATTCATCTCCCAGACAGAAAGATCAAAACAAAAAAGGGGGTGGACTGGAGGAGGGCATACACTGAGCCATGGCATAGGTGAAATGGGGATCACACAACACCTGATGGAGGGGAAACTGGGGGACCTTATTTGCGGGAAATGCTGGTGTACACAGCGCCCTTGCCATAGGAGGAATGGGGGGGACTCTCAGAACCCCTGGTGGTGGGGGAGATGAGGAGAGGGAGAATAAGGGTCATGGGAATCAGACTTCACATAAGGGGAAGTTGCAGGGCACCCCTGAAATAGAGGGGGTGGCAGATGGCATGTGAGGGGGTGGAATGGAGGAAAGCCCTGAGCCCCTGGTGTGAAGTGAGCTTGGCCCACAGAAGCTATGAAATGTCACTCCTAGCTCTAAAGACAACTGTTTCTGCCCTCTGACTGTAAAGGCAGAGGTCCCACTGTAGGTTGGCACACTGAGTCTGAGCGGAAAACAATAATGGTGAGGCCCTTCTGAGATCTACCTCGCTTGTCCAGGCTATGGGAGGAAAGCAGTGACTGGTTTGAATTGAATGGCTGTAGATTAGCCCCTGTACTGAGTTCTTCTCTTCTTCCTGGCACAGGGCGGTCTACTTTGCGTGTTACTCCAAAGCTAAGGAGCGATTTAATGGCATTTTTGTGCCCAACAGCAACATTGTGCACATTTGCTCAGCGGGCTCTGCAGGTATGTTGTTTAATGGAGGATGTCCCTTTGTCTCCCATGCTGTCTTGCCATAGTATAAAGATGCCCAGTCATTCCACTTCTAGAAACCGGTTATCTGTGTCGATCATACTCCAGAATCAGTCACACACCATTTCCACTCCACTCCCAAGAACCTCTTCAGAGAGAAGAATGAAGAAGTTTTATCTATCAGATGGGCCTTAGTTCTTTCAACATGCTACTACTCTGTATGATGCGTGTGCCATCGAGGGCTGCCTCAATCATATTTCTCACCTAAATTAGTAGAAAACATTGGTAACGAATCATAAAACAGGCAACTCTGTTTGTATTGCACCCTGCACAATGGGGCCTGATCTGATTGGCACCTCTGTATACTGCCATCACGCACATGAAGACAGAAGCTGTGTGTATTATGATGGAAAAATGCCCGGAGCTTTCTGAAAATGTACATTTGGTGTCTGTTTGTGCACACAATACGTTGCTGGGTCTTGCCATGGAGAAAGGCGTTCTTGCTAAGAAACATTTATCCAGCCAATGCTGTCTGTAAAAGATTGAGATCAGGAGAGGTGGCTGAGTTCATGAAACAAGGATGTTGTGAAAGGCACCTCTAAGGAACCAAAGTACAGGGATTGTTGAAAATCAACTCTGCAGGACCGGACACTTCCAGTTCTTATCAAAACGGAGGCAAGTTGGCAAGCTTACCTATGGGTTCTCAAGGAACCCATCTATGCAGAACAGAAGTTAATGTTCATGCAGAGTCTTAGTCAAGCCCTTCCTTCTGCAGCTCTCCAGTTACACAACGGAGTATCGCTTGAATTAATTCTAAACAAGTGCTGTGTGTGCCAGTTCTGTAACTTAGTTGTGGGAAGCTTTGACTACAGCACTTTCAGAAAGTCACCATAAAGCATTTGGGAGGGGAGAAATAAAACTCTAGAGGAGCCTGCCAGTCAAATACCCATGTAAGGTTTGCACATACTGTAGTCACCCCACAGAAAGAAATGCTTAACACACACAGGCACGCCGCAGAGGGTTCTATAACCCTGACGTAGACTGGGGTTTATTACCAGTTCTGAATCTTACTGGATGGGTTACCTAGTGGAACAAGGAATTTAAGATGCATTTTTCAAATGATCCTACAAAATTTTCCATGGGAGTTGGGCACACAACTCCCTTAGGCCTGCCTGATCCACATAGTTACACCAGTAAAACAATGTCCAGTGTGGGGGCGGGGTAACTTTTTACTGAAATACTTAAACTGCTATAGTTCCTAGCATAGGCACAATTATACCAGTATAAAGGGGTCTTATTCTGGAATAGTTGATTCTCCTTCCCATACTGGAATAAGCTTTACCAGTATCAACACTTGTATACTGATGATAACATCCCACTAGTGAGATTGTAGTGCTCAACTATACTGGATTGGTTAAAGCAGTACAACTTGTGTATAGACAGGGCCTCTTGGCAAGCCCAGCCTTAAAGAAACGTTACCCTGTGTTATAGACAAAGCACTGCAGTTATTGCGGAATGGCTACCAATGTGTTATCGCTCCCTCTTCTAGGAAGAGACACTATTTACAAATTAATCGCTAGACTTAGAACATGCAGTGAAAGAGGTGCTGGGGCTCAAGCAGTTTTTTTACATTCATAACTGATGCAGCAAGCCTAGAGGTGCCAGGGCTGTGAACTGCCAAGCGCTGGCACAAATTAAGCACTGCGTAAGTGAATTGAGATTTAAGGGGTGGGAGGAGGCAAAGTTACTAATGTCTCATGCAGCACAATATCAAATGTGTTAGTGCTGAAGAATATTTCATTTTGCTTATGTAGGAGCCCTTTTACTATGGAACATTTTTGTGAAAACTGATGCAAGTTTCTTCTGAAAATAAATTTGCCACTTTCAGAGCAGACCGAGGATGTGGTGATGATCCTCATGTGAACAATAAGGAAATGTGCAATTTAATGGAAATCAGCCAATCCCCAATCATCATGTGTTTTAGACCCACTATTCTTTTTAATCTTTGTCAGTGTTGGGAAGGTGCTCTACTAGTCTGGGAAACCTTACTGCAGGATGACTCCACCAGCTGACTCAGACCTAAGTCACTGAACTGTCCATTAAAAACCATTCTCAAATTAACTCCGTAAGTGTGGATGGGTTCAATTAATGAGATGGCTGCACAGCACCACCTAGAGTCTTGGAATATCCGGCACGGATGTATTTGCTCATGGATTTCCCTGTATCTCTAAGGGCGAGTAAATAAATTATTCTAAAACCTGCCAGTAAATACTAAATCAAGTAGAAAACTGTTTACAGTAACATGGGCTACTATGGGACAGCAGGGCTAGGGGTCAGCCAGAGAGTGGTAGAAAGAAGATATATAAGCCCTAGAATGATCAGGGCCTTGTTCCCTGTGAATGGAGGGGAGGTTAATTAGAGCACCTGCAACCAATTAGGTCCCTGCCAGGGACCTGATTAAAAACCCCTGCTCTAGCCAGGCAGTGTGTGAGAGGAAGGAGAGCTGATGGGAGTGTTGGAGGAGGGCGGTGACTGCTGTAAAACCCAAAAGAATCAGGTGAAGGCGAACCCTGGGAGGGAGGCTTTCCTGCCACACCCCAGCTCAAAGATAAAGACTGTGGGAAAAGGACCCTGCCAAAAGGGGAACGGGACTGAGAGGCTGTCCCAGGCAAGCTCAGAAGAGACCCTGCCCAAGAAGAGATGGGGTATGGAACCCCAGAAGCTGAAAGGGCAGAGGGGGAAAGTAGCCCAGGGGAAAACTGCAGCCGGAAGCACTGACAGCAGTGCAAAGCTGCTGTTAATAGGATCCCTGGGCTGGGACTTGGAGTAGTGGGTTGGGCTCAGGTCCCTTATACCTTTCCCCTGCTGGAGGCTATCAGGTGGCCAAGGCCTGGAAACAGGCAACAGGCAGCGCCCTGATCCTTCATGAGAAGGAAAAGCGTGGGACCTACATTAGCAGAGCTGGCAATTTGCTACAATACCTAATGTTACCAGTGCTGAGTTCTACACCAAATCATAACAGTAGAGAGAATGAGTACCTCACAAGGCGAACCCACTGTGGTTCTGTGGCAATGCATCAGTTCCAAACTGACCAATTATTCCCCTGCATTTCCTGTTCTGTAGTCTCTATATAGAAACTCGCCTCTGGGACTACATGGCATTAAAGCTGAACATTTGTCCTTGTTATTGCAGTAGCCAGTCACACTTAACTACGCTGTGTTTTGGTTTTCCTGTCTTTCAGCTTTTGTTACAAATTCCCTGATGAACCCCATATGGATGGTGAAAACCAGAATGCAGCTGGAACGGAAGTAAGTGACTGAGAGAAACTGGTGCCATCTTAGCTAAGAGGGGCTCCTAAACATCTCTTCTTGCCCTTTAATCTATGGCATCTTTTTCCCTATCCAATTCAACTCCCATGCCCTATAAATCACTACCCTTCTAGATGACCAGGATACAGCTTAAACCAGTCAGTATTGTACCTTCATTTCATAAGAAGGGTCATCACTGAGGAGCGGAAGGGTAGTCCAGTTGGTGCTGCCTTGGAACTTGAGACCCCCATTCAGTTCCTAGCTTGAGCCCTGATTTCCTGTGTGACCCTGGGCACATCACTTAGTTTTTCTTTCTGCCTCAGTTCCCTATTTTCCGCACCTCCCAAACAGTGGTGGTGTTGAGCCTAAATACATTAAAGATTGCGAGGCACTCAGATACGTGGGTAATGGGGATCACATAAGTACCGAAGAGAGAGATGCTAGGCTTAAGGAGAAAAAGGCCAAGACTGATGATCCAATCTGGGTCCCCCATGTGGCAGTACAAGGCACTAACACTGGCTCTAAATTGTACAGAAGTGGGTTTTATATTACTCACTAGTTCAGTAATGCAGGACTCTGAGTCCTTCGTGCTTTACAGCAGTCACTTTCTCCAAGAATCAGACAGCACAGACAATACTGAAGAGTTTTATTCACGATACCGGGAAGTCTGATAAATCAGCTTCAACTTCATGCTGTTAGAGTGGTCAATTATATACGCTTTCTTATCAGATACATAGTACGTTTAAAAGTCTTTATCTATTCACTTACAAATACAGACCCTGTCCCATCCGGAGAGAACAACAATAATGGTCGTTACATACATGCAGAGGCACTTTAATCACTTTACTTACATCAAGGATCCTAGGGCTACAGTTGGTGGAGGGTAGGGTAGAGGAAGAAGGGGGCAGTCCTTACAGATAGGTGGCAGGTGAGACAAATTCTAAAAGTAAACGTGCTGTTCTCATTGGAATTAGAATCACTAAGAGGACATCTGGCTGCCTGAGCCATCGGATGCTTACACTAGCCATTATCCTTGAGGCTCAGGTATGCTCATTACCATTTAAATGAGTTTCGACCTATAACTTGTTACTCAAAACAATGTCATGCCTTATACTGCCCATTAGCTACATTCTGAACAAGGGAAAGTGCTTTAAACACCTATAATTTAGGAATGTTTCATTTCATAGAACACTAGAGTGGCAATAGGAAGGGTTCCCTTCAGGGCTTTTGGTTTCCCCTCAGTACCCTCTCGCATCCTAGAGACAGGATAGTCTTATGTAAAATGTGATAGTAATAGCTTTGAGTCACTAGTGGATGTGAAAGCTACCAGAGATTATAGCAAAACTAAAGCTCTGCCAGATTGTTAATGTGACTCTTTAAAATGGCAATTTTCCCCCCATGGGGATATGTTGGGTGATAGATCAGAAAGATCCTTAAGATACCAAGATTATTTACCAAGAAGTACTTGAAAATGTGTTGGCTTACAGAGTTTATAAATTACTTAAAAAGCACAACTCCAGCAAATCACTAGGCAGCGCTTTTAAACTAAATGCTGCTTGTTACCTGAGGCATCATACCACATGTAGACCTTTGTCTCTGGCTCTGCCAAAACCAGACAGGAAGGAAATTGCTAGTTCAATAGAAGGCAATACTCCTTTGATGGCTCTCTTTTATTAAAGCACTAAAAAAACTATGACAGAGTAACTAGGACTGGATCTGGAAAAATTAGCACAAGCATGTAGTAGCTGACTGGAAAAGCCAAATGTGCACTTTTAACATTGCAGTCCTGCTACTGGCATTTGAAATGTGACTACAATGCCAACAGCAATGAAAGGAACATTCAAAAGTCTCTACACAGCATTCCTAGAACATTCCTGCAGTTACATTTAGCAAAGAGCCATTCTTGTTTCTCCTGGGTCACTTTTCATTTGTAATGTCTCAATGCAGGTTTTTAAGCTCTGAGTTTTGCCTTGTTCTAACCCTGTTTAACTTGCTCCTTTTAGAGTCAAGGGTTCAAAGCCGATGAACGCTTTACAGTGTGCTAGATACGTTTACCAGACAGAAGGTGTCCGTGGTTTTTACAGAGGCTTGACAGCCTCCTATGCTGGGATTTCGGAGACCATTATCTGCTTTGCTATTTATGAAAGTTTAAAGAAGCACCTGAAGGATGTCCAGCTGCCCCCTTCCCCTACTAATGGGACCGAGAGGAACTCCACAAACTTTTTTGGACTGATGTTTGCTGCTGCTGTTTCTAAGGGCTGTGCCTCCTGTATTGCTTATCCACATGGTATGTTAAATTCTCCATTTACCAGTGCAGTAGAACAGCTGTTGCTCCTAGTCTGTAACATTCTTCTTAATCTGGATGTCTACAGATGCTCTGTTACTGTAGTGACTCTGTGTACCTAAATTACCCTTGGCTAGCTAAACAGCTAATTGCTGGGACTTCCTGAAAGAGATTTGCTACAGGAAATTAACTCTTCTCTTTCCCTTCCCCATTTCTCACTAGTATCCTCATCTAGTTTCTCAAAGGAGTGTGTGTGTGTGTGTGTTTTATTACCTCCAGCCATTTATGCAGCACTCGAAAAGTGAGCTAAGTGCTTTACAGAGTAGACTATTATTTCTGTCCTGAAAAGCCTAGTCTGATTTCAGACATGATGCCAGACATGATGCAACAAGTGAGAATAAGGAGGAGAGGGAGAAAGGGCTGAGGAATGAGAGGTTGCTGCATTTTGGATTATGCATGTCATTATGGTTAAATAG
Organism: Mesoclemmys tuberculata; assembly: GCA_007922155.1. Classification (NCBI taxonomy): domain Eukaryota; kingdom Metazoa; phylum Chordata; order Testudines; family Chelidae; genus Mesoclemmys; species Mesoclemmys tuberculata. Next base: position 5,906,408 of record ML675630.1, read on the forward strand.
GTATCCCATCCCCCCAAAATTATCCTACTTGTAGGCAGATCAGCAGAGAGGTTTAGCAGGAATTTGTATGTGGCGAGGGTGATGGGTTGGCCAATGAAGATTTGAATGTTCCACACAGAAGGGGTAGCATGGAAAAAGCTGCTGAAATAAGAGATGGATCCAGGGCAATGAGGCTAACTCTAAAAATGCCATTGATTCTCTCTTCCTAATCCTGCGGTATTTTTTTTACTCCACTGCATGCTGTGCTTTATGGGAAAAGCAATCTGATTCCCTGCACATCTCTAGGCCAACTTCTTTCCTTCCTTTTAAAATCAAAGCCCTAGATACCAAAACGTGGCCTGAATTTAGTCTGATACCCTTTAATGCTACCACGAAAATGCCCCACTGGGCTTTTACTTCCTGTTCTCCACTCTAACTTTTAGGCACCGGATCATATCACAGATTGGAGGGAGTTGAGGGAGAAAAGACCATGAAACCCAATTCATCAAAGCTATTGACTTAGTTTTAGTCAGAAACTAATTTATTCTATTCCAGACCTTCCTCTTCTTTTTTAAAATGTCCTCAGTACCTTGTTTAATGGATGTGGCTACATCTAGATTCCATATTCCCATCCATGCTTTGAATCTATAAGATACCATTCTCTACCAGAGCCCTCCAGACAGGTTAGATGAAGTCAGATTTTCATTGCAGCTGTATAGACTGTTTTTTGACTTCCATTATACGTGAACAATATATAAATTTATGTGCACAAGTTAGGGTAAGAAAAACTTCTAGGGTGACGTGCCCAAAGAGCCTTTTGGAGAAGGCTTGCTTTGATGTATACAAAAAGAGATTCCTGTCTAAGGCAGTAGGTGCCCCTGCCGTAGAGCTCCAAAGTAAATCATGTTAAACAGCCCACGCACCATGCAGATCTCCTGACAACTCTGATGCCTCTCCAGAGCCACCCACCATGGCAGGCTGTACAAATTGGTGCACCTTGCCGCATGCTCTGAAGTTCAATGGATTCCAGCTGTTTTGGAGCAGAGGCAGAGGCAGAAGCTTGTTCCAGAGTTGTGGGCCCCTCACAGAAGGCAATAGACTGCAAGCTGCCTCTTGCTAAATGAGCTGGAATCCAGCACAAGTGCATCAGTCAATTGCAGCTCTGGCCTGGACCAACAAAGGAGTTGTGCCAAATCAATAGTGGCCTCCCTCCGTTTCATGGTAAATGCCACCAAGCCACAGCTCACCCCATACTCCAATTTGAGGTGAGCATAGACCTATTTAACTGTGCACCCTCTTTCCAAAGCACAGCATGGGAAATGTGAGCAGACACAGAGCAGGTGGTCAGCTGAGTAGCAGCCCTCATGAGCAAATAATCCATTTATTCTGAATAGCGGCCCTCATGAGCAAATCCTCCATTTATTCTGCAGCTTGGTGTTCACATGGAAGTGGAAAAACCAATTTTAACATCCTGCCTTCCCTTGGTAGACTCCAGAGTTTGTAAATGTAGGAGAGCGGTTTATTCGCCAGGCATCGCACTTGTCCAGGGTGAGGCTCTGGTTACCCTGTGCTATGCAGGCTCTTTCCTAACGTATGTGTTTCTGGGCTAGAGATACTAACCTCGTGCTGTTTTGTTTCCTCACCCCAGAGGTCATACGGACAAGACTGCGAGAGGAAGGCACAAAATACAAGACTTTCTTTCAGACGGCTCGTCTGGTAGCACGTGAGGAAGGCTACCTTGCCTTCTACAGAGGACTCTTTGCCCAGCTCATCAGGCAGATACCAAACACAGCCATTGTGTTGTCCACCTATGAGCTAATTGTGTACCTGTTAGAAGACCGCACTAAGTAGCAGGGCCAGAGAAACATCCTCTGGAAAATAAAAACTGACATTGAGCAAATAGCCATTTAAGAGACTGATACAGGTGATGACAGTGGAGAATAGCGGTGTGTCTCTGATCACCTGTTGGACACTTTTTTCCTTTTGGATTCATGCTTTCTGGAAGGTTTCAACTCATTAACGTTAATAGTTAATTATAACTTTTTAACTTAAGGAGATATGATTCAGAATTAAACTGCTACTAAATTAAATCATGCTATTTAATTTACATATATTTTGTTGGTCCTTTTCTTTAAGCACAGGCGTATGTGGTCAAGGAATGTATCTGTGCTCTTGAGATGGTAGTCATTAAAACTGTATTAAAGTGAGAGAGAAACTGGTTTGGAGTCTGAAATGGAGGCCTCCTACCACTGTTACAAATATCATTTACCACAAGTACTGAGGCCTGGTGCCTCTGAGAACTTTCAGTGTGCTTTGTGGATTTTCTGGGGGGTGTAACATTAATCACCTATGCCAGCTTTGAGCAGTGAGGCAGCTTTGTAACACATAGCTGTTCATGTCTGAATCTCCTGGATGAGCCACTGCATAGGAAAATAGTCTGTAAAGGTTAAACAGAATAGCTTCCCTGGGATGAACTAAAACCATACTTGGGAGGGCACCTAATTAATGTTTGCATCATTTGTTTTCTCCAGTCTATTACTTTCCTCATCTCCAGTGGTGGCTGCTGCTTTTCTGAGTGGCATGAGGGAACCACAAAAATTCTTCAGGATATGAAGCCAATTTTAGAGCTGCGTTCTGGTGCAATATCAAGGACCTAATTGGTTTTAATTAACTATTGATCATGATCAATCAGACTTGCTCCTATGCTAGGCAACATGGTGGTTAGAATGACATCTCATCATGCACATCTTGCCTCCTGATAACCCTTACTACCTCACTGGGATAAGTAAAAACTGTGTAAAGTTATGTAATGAGACTTAAGGAAACCATTTATGAACTTAAAAATGGAGAGAGATCTGCTGCTCCACTAAAACCTATTGGACTGTTCTCACCCCACTTCATGTTGCTTCAGTAATCTCTTGTGTGCTCCAAAGAGGCTACATTGAATGATTCCACCCCTGCCACTTTAGTCATCTTTCTTCGCTAGTCAGTGACACAGCTCCTGCCTCTCAATTCTAAATCACATGTCCTGCATAACTCATATTGATTGATCCCTCCATGGGGCTATTGAAATGTGCTTATAATTAAACAGCCATTTATGTTGTAGTAGCACCCAGTGGCCTAGATACCACTGTCCAGGTATAATTTCTGGGTGTTTCTGGATAATTTTGCAGGGACTTAAAGAATTACATTTGGTTTTACCTTTCTGATTGGCCACAGTGTTCCTGTACCCATTAGTGTCATTTGCTTTGACAGCTGAGACAAATGTTATAGCACAAGAGAGATTATCTTCAGGCTTTTCAACAGCTGAACTGAATAACTGAGCTGCTCATGACTTCAGCGGGCCTTGGATTCTTGGGCATATATAAGTGTTTACATCTCTAACTTCACCAAGAAGCAAACCCAGACTTGGGAGTGTGTTATAAATGGTTAAGAAAAAGCCCATGAGTGAGGCTAGGGCTCTAGAATCCAGTCTGCTAAGGAGAATAACGATGAAGGTTAGGCATTTGATGACTGACCCTCTCTGTCACAAAATGCCAGTCTGGAAGCTAACAGTTAAACCCCCATAGAGGACAATTGCAGAGAGTGGGAGGAAAATGAAGCATACATACGCTAGAGATGAGGCACAATGTAGCTAGAAAATACATTACTAATTCCTGCAGTGGTTCATTGGAAAGGAGACAATGTAACTGTTAATTTGAATTTAAAATAAAAAAACTGAAACCATTGAAGAAACTAGAAATTGTGGAATGACTCTTTAAATTGTTTTGCTGCTTGTCTCTTTCCTTTGTGGGAATCAAAACTGCCCTGCAACGCTGCTTCTAGTTTTGAAAATCAGAAGATTTTTGGTGCTTATTACTTGAAAACTTGAATCTGAGACTTGCTTTCTTAAACTGTGTTCCTCTGTTCTTTGTGTACATTGTCTCCCATTTACAGCATTGGCCAAGTGTCTGTGGTGCTGGTGCTTCCTTTTTAGAAAAAGGGAAATTAGTGATTTGCCTCAAGGGCTCAAAACTTGAGATTACAAAAAGGAACTTTTTTAAACATCTGAGACTGTTCAATAAGGTGTTTTGGGTTTTGTTTTTTTAATTAATGACCGTGGCAAATAATTTAAGGGGGATTGAATGTACTATATACTTACCTAAGCAGGAGGTGGACTCTCCATCGTTAGCGGTTTTTAAGATATGGCTTGACAAAGCCCTGGCTAGGATGATTTAGTTGGGGTTGGTCCTGCTTTGAGCAGGTGGTTGGACTAGATGACCTCCTGAGGTCCCTTCCAACCTTAATCTTCTATGATTCTGTATTGACAGCTATTTGGAAGATAATTAACATGAATTTAGGTTTCATCTGTTCCCTCCCCTGACACTAAAATCCAAAAGGTTCAATAAAATTCTAAGGTCTCAATCCTGTAAAGACTTACACACATTTAACTTCATGCTTTGAGAGTAGTCTTGCTGAAGTCTGTTTCAGTAAGTAAAACTGGGTGTAACTCCATTGTCGGAAGGGAGGACTGGAAATAGTTCAAGGGACATCCATGTTAAAATAGCCTGAAAAGACATGTACTATGTTTTTCCCCAACCAGTGCGGTCTTATCTTTTTAAATTTCATTCCGTTTGGGCAATAAAAATATACTAGTCAATGTCACTTGTGTTTAGCTCTCCTGGGCACTTTCACTGCCAGGTTCTTGCTTCCTAGCAAAATGTTGCAAATACTGGGTACGATTCTGGCCCCATTAAAGTCAGTGGCAAAACTCCCACTGACTTCAATTTCACACGTTGTAGGAGAATGGTTAAAACTACCTGTGCAGGGGTTCAGGACACTCGCTTCCCGAAGTCTTAAGTTTTGGGGCAGCCCTAATGGAACTGTCAGATAGGGATGCTAACCCTTGGGATGGGGGGGGGGCAGCTATAGGTGATAGCAGAGGCCCTGAGGGTTTTCATCCTTCCTTTATAGCATGGGGGGCACGGGATCATTTGTTGGTGAATTCTGTGTGCTGTGAAATCTTTAAATCATTATTTGAGGACTTCAAGAACTCAGTCATAGGTTAGGGATCTATTACAGGAGTGGGGGGTGAGATTGTGTCCTGTGTTGTGCAGATCAGACTAGAGCATAAAGGTCCTTTCTGACCTTATAGTCTGAGGACAGATCTGATTTAGTGCCTTGGCCTCTCTCAAGGCTCTTGGCATGAGTGGCTATGGTGATGCTTGTTATGATAGTGCCTAGAGGAAGTGGTAAGGGGCTCGCCTGCAATCCTAGAGGTTGTGGGTTCAAGGCTCAATAGATCTGTTGAAAAGCAGCCCTCGTTCAGCCAGCTGCAAAATGCATACCTCATCCATATGGTTAGGGAAGTGAAAGGTGTGGTTAGAAGTGATGCTAGCCACATCACTCCCTTGCATATCAGAAACTGACACCCAGGCCTTACATTGCAACAGCTTTATAAGTTGTCTGGGGCTCAAGGCAGACTGATTTTCTGAGTGCCTACTGGCCCTAACCAAGATGCAAGTCCACTTGTGCAAGGCTCAATACAGATGGAATTTTAGTTTGCAGAAATGGAAATAGGAAGTCCAGACCCAAAAATGAAAGGTTTAAAAATGACAACCTATTATTACTGAAAACATTTTTGTAAATGTCAGTGGCAAGGAAAAGGTTTGCGTTTGGTTGGATTTAAACATTACTCTGCAGTCGTAGCATTTTAAAGTGTGTGTGTGTGTGTGAGAGAAATAATTGTGTGGCACCCCTCTAAACTTAAAATAACTCCATGATCACGATTCACCATTGAAGCAGCTCTAGGGTTTTGGGAAGGGTCTGTCAGATTTGGGGAGGATGAAGGTTTATCACCCCTCCCTCATTATCCTTACATAAAAGCAGGGGCATAGAGAGCATCTTCATACAACCAAGCATTAATTTATTTTCCCAAGCGGCAGTTTCCAAACAAATTTGATCTGACAGCCACTCAAAGGTTAGTCAGCAATACTGTTGTAACCAATGTTTGACAATCATCCCGTTCCTTGCAGATGTAGACTAGGGAAGATTTCTGCCAGGGAAATGCATTAAAATGAAGTGCCACAAATTAATTCCACTCAGTGAGGTTGTTTCCCCCTTCCTTACAGCTGGCTTGTTGCTTTTAGTACCTGTTTCTCTCCTTCCCTGTTTGATCCATTCATTTGTTGTTTTTTCTTCCTCTGAAAAGTGGCCTATTCCCTCCAACTTTGAAGAGTTTTATTCTTCATTTACTCCATTCTCTATTCCTCCTTTACCCCTGTTCTGCCTCATCCCTCTGTCTTCTATTGTCTCTGTGGTCCTGCTTCATTTGTAGTTAAGTACTTGTATGGAATCAGACAAAAGCAGGAGAACACAAATAAAATGGAAATGGGTCTGAGGGTTGGGTTCAAAATCAGGGATCCAGAGGGGACACCAAGCAGAGAACCCTAGATGACACCAGCTGCTCCTCAAAGGTATGTAGGGAGCCAGTGGCCACAGCCCAGGGGAACGTGGTCTAGATGCATGATAGAAGGGAGGAACGGTAATAGTCCGAGACACAGAGCACCTCCCTTCCAGCATCTGCCTCCTGGTGCTCCAGTACCACCAGGAGCTGGACGAGGCCTCGCAGACAGAGTGCCTATACAAGGAGGTGCAGGGAAAAGTGCAGCCAGAACCTAAGAAGGTAGTCTGGAGCAGCTGGAAAAGAAGCTGCCACCTCACGCACACTTGGTAAAAGTGTGCCAGGTCTCTGATGCCACAGAATGGGCAGGTGTCAGGGGGTCAACCATGCCAGGTACATACCTGTGCTCATGGCTCTGTGGAGAAGCCACCATTTAATCTCCCTGGCTGGCTGTGGGATCAAGGTGGAATAGAGGCTGGCCCACTGGGGTTCCTCGCTCCCAGCAGGAGGAAGGAGGTTCCGCCCCCTAGTTTCAGAGCAGGACACCAGCTTGGGGAAAGGGAATGGGTGGAGTATGAGTGGGTACAGCTGATATCTAGGCATGGTTCTAAAATGAACTGGCTGCAAGTCACACAGCTGGCTTGGGGTGTGTGGCAGGGAGCTCATGGGGCAACGGCCTGATAGGGATGAGGGACACAGGCAGGCAAGAACTTTCTCACAGTACCTGCTCAAGGAAGGCACGAAAGGCCAGCAGTCAGGCTGCCCTCACCTCCTGGAGTGGAGAGCCCCCTGCACTGGCCAAGCACCAGGGGATCCATCCAGTCCTCCACGCTGTAGTCCAAGAGGTCGCCGATTCTGGTGGTGCCTGTTCGGCTCAACCTCTGGTGCAGTGAGGGGGGACTCCGCCACTTGCGCCACAAGCTGGGAGTTGTGTAAGGGGCTCTGAGATCTGCGAGCCAACGTGCAGCAGCAGCTCCCACAGAAAGTGGTGAGTCACATGATGGGGAATGGCAACCACTCACAGGGCCTATGTATGCATGATGGAGAAGAAATGAACAGAAACCATCCATCATTTCAGTCATGGGGGAGAGGAAATTCTGGAGCGGCCTTCTGGGTATGGACTCAGCTTGGTCTCTGGGCTGGAAGGAGCTGGTAAAGCTTCACGAGATAATTCTAGGAACAAAACTGAACAGTGTGGCCATGAGGACAAGAGATGCCGCCCTCTGGCCCAAGTGCCCCTGGAAGATGGGGAGAGGTTGTGTTAGAAACAGGCCAAGGTAATGGAGGGGCTGCCCTACCCCGTTGTGTGGGCACCAACTGGAGCCTGTTCCCAATAAGGAAATGGGGTGGTATGAGGCAAGGAAAGAGGAAAAGGAGCCTCAAGGCCGAAGCTCCCAGATAAAGCTGAAGGTGGGAGGCAAGGTGATGCCACAGGACAGGGCAGGCGAGGGGAGAGGCATTCAGAAAGGAAGGGGGCACAGGGAGACCTCAGGAGCCCATGGACCTCGGCCAAGGAGACGCAACCCCCGCTTGGCAGTGACTCCCCCAGGGCGGCACCTCCAAAGCGGGCGGGGAGACTCCCCGAAGGTCGGGGCCGCGGGGCGGAGAGAAGGGAGGCGAACAGGGCAGCGGGACACGGCCCAGGGGGGCGGCGGCAGGCAGAGGCGGCTCTACGCGGCTTGCCGCGGGCTCGCCCGGCCCGGCCGCGGCCCTGTAGGGCGCGGAATGAATCGTTGAAATAAACCGCCCCGGCTGGGCCAGAGGCAGGGGAGGGCCCAGCCCCGGACCCGCGGCTCCTGGCGGCCGGAGGAGCCCCACAACGAACCGGCGCTGCCCGGGGGCCTCCGGCTAGAGCCTGGCTGGCACGGCCACGTTTACCTGGTCCGGCGGCACGGCGCAGGGGCGGCCCCTCGCCCAGTGCCTCGGAGCCGGGGGCGGGCAGGGCCCCGCGCTGCCTCGGCCGGGGCACGCCGCACACGCTGACTCGCCATGAATTTACCGGGGGGACTGGTGCGTGCCCCCCCCGCGGTCAGCCGCGTCCGCACGATCTCCGCATTTCGCACGCGGCCCCTTTCAAGGCGGGCCGTGACCAGCCCGCGCTGCGCCCTGCCCGCCGCCGGCCTCCTCCTCCGGCCGCCTCGCGACGCGCCCCCCCCGGCAGCACGATATTGGCCTTTCACGCTGCACTCCTACGCCCCCCCCGCTCGCTTCGCCAGCCCGGGCAGCCGCTGCTGCAGACGCAGGAGCCGGGGGCCTCCTCCTAAGCGTGAGTCACTTGCACGCCTCCCCCCGCCCCCTCGGCCCGCCGCTGATTGGCGGAGCGGCGGGTGAGCGGCGGTGTCTAGGGGCGGCCCGGCGGCGCTTACAAAGCGCGCGGCTAAGGTCACAGGCGGGCTGGGGGAGAGGCTCGGCTGCGAAGAAGCGCGTGTCGCGGGCCCGGGCCCGGGCCCGGCCGAGCCGGACGTTCCACGGGCGGCTACTCCGCGTTCCACGGGCGGGCCAACGTTCCACGGGCGGCTACTTCGCGTT
>ML675630.1:5915307-5967040 GCA_007922155.1 Mesoclemmys tuberculata
GCTACTTCGCGTTCCACGGGCGGGCCAACGTTCCACGGGCGGCTACTCCGCGTTCCACGGGCCGCCGCCGCCGCCGAGCCCGTCCGGCATGGAGGCGGTCAGCGCGCTGCTCGCCGGCTGCCCGGCCGCCGGCCTGGCCGGGGGGCTGGGCGTCACGGTCTGCGCCGCCGCCGGGCTGCTCCTCTACAAGATCGCGCGGAGGTAAGGAGCGGCCTCCCTCTTCGCCGCCGCATGCGCTCGGGGAGCGGCAACCGGAACCGCGCCGGCCGGGGAGCGGGACTTTCCCTGCCTCCCCGCGTGGGGCTCCCGCCCCTTTGTACGGGCGCGGCCCGACCCCGGCGGTCGAAGGGGGATCCCTTGGCGGGGGCTTGGGTCCGAGCGGATCCCGGCGGCTGCCGCTCGCGGTGCTCTCTGGGGCGCTGGCCGGGGAAGGGCGTGTTGCTGTGGCCATTGGCGCTGCCTGCCGCCTGACCCGGGGGACACGGGCGGCCGGGGATGTGCGTGCCGTGCCATGACTCCATAGCGGGGGAGCTCGGGCACCCGGAGGGGAGAGGAGAAAAGGGCAGGAAGCCCCGGGCGCCCTCTGCGGAGCAAGGCGTAGCTTGTCACGGGCGTCCAGAGCGCGCAAGCAGCCGAGGGGGAGTAAAGCACCCTTAAGAGAAGACCGCGGCCCTTTGGGACAGATGCGGGTGGAAGTGGGAACGGCGGAGAGGGCTGGCCAAGCTCAAGGCGGGAGGCCGGCTATAGGCCATCTAGAGCGGGAAGTCCAGAAACCTATGTTGGTGTCCTGGCCCTGCGTGATCCCGGGGGTTTTTAGGTCCTAAGTGGGCTTGGAAATCCCATTTTTATCAGCAAATGTCGGTCTAGGTCAGTTTCACCGTCCACGCCGAGACCGTTGAGAGAGATCTCTGTTGATTGTCAACATTTACAGCTAAGAAAAATGCTGTTTCTGCACTTACTCGTCTGATTTAAGGCTACTTGCTTTGTATGTGTCGGACAGGTGATGCGGATAATCTGGGTTTTCCGTTATAAAGCTTTATAATTTACTGAAATTCAGTGAAGTTATTGTCTGACAACCTCCCCCATTCCTTTCCCACAACTGTGAAAATTTAAATTGATAAAAAGAAACTTAAACAATGCTTAAATGGGTGTCTGTCAAAATTATACTATAAATAAATCAAATTCTTCCAAGCTAAGTTTTAAGCTGTTTGTGGCAACCACTGTGTCTTTATGCCGTTGTTCAGCGCCAAGCACCATGGTGTGTCGGTCACTGTTCGGACTTCTGGGTGTTATGGTAAAATTGCGTGTGATAAAATAGGTAGAACTGACATACGTGCAACTGACAATGGCGTTTCTGTCTCTGTTGATTTTCTCTGTAACTGCGGTGTCTAGGAAGCAAAAGTAAAAAATGGGCCAAAATTTGAGCTGTATGGGAGCAGTTATTGGTAGGGGGACAGCCAGATAAGTTTTTCTCCATCCTCAAAACTATTTTCTGTCTTTGTGTTCCATCGCTGAGCACCAGGGCACTTGTCTATTATCCAGTGTCTCCCCTTCCTTCAGTTGATATTTTAGTGACTGGCCTTTTTTGTTCACTATATTGCAATAAGTCATTTCCCCGGGTATCAGGGCAGGGCTACACTTAAAAAGCTGCAGCGGCACACCTGCATTGTGCTTGGGCTAGTCTACACTAGAAGTGCTACGTCTGCACTGTTGCAGCTGCACCGCTGTAGCATGTCTGGTGAAGACGCTCTACTGCAGAGGTCCCCAAACTGGGATGTGCCTCCCCTCCACTCCCAACAGAGTGTGGAGGAATGTTTTGGGGGGAGGGGGGTGCCATGGTAGGGCCCAGGCCAGCCCTGCTCTGCCCTGCCCATTACTCTGCTCTGGTCCTACACCCCTGGCTGTGGCGCCAGCCTCGGCACCCAGCCTCCTTCTCTTTTCCTCCGGCTCCCAGCTACAGTCTCTGCCCCCAGCAGAGGCGCTGGCCTCAGTCCCTAGCCCCGGCCCGTAGTCCCCTAACTGCTCCCAGCCCCAGCTGGGGGGGGAAGAGGGACCAGGACAGGAGTAAGGAGGGCAGGATGTAAAAGGTTTGGAGACCACTGCTCTTCTGGCAGAAGCGAGCTCTCCCATAGGCATAATAAATCCACCTCCACGGGAGGTGATAGCTATGTGCAAGAGAAGCTCTCCTGCCAGCACAGCACTGTCCACACCCCACTTCGGTGGGTGCAACTTGCGTTGCTCATGGGGTGCGGCTTATTCACACTCCTGAGCAACGTACGTGGTCTTGGAGACCTGGCCTTAGCAAAGAGGCTACTGTGCATGGGAGAGCTCCTGGCATAGCTAATCCACTTCTGGGAGAGGTGGTAGCTATGTCAATGGGAGATGCTCTCCCATCCTGACAGTGCTGTCTGCACTGGGGGTTAGGTCAGTGTAACTACGGTGCTCGGGGTGTGGGGTTTTCACATCCCCACAGCAACCTAATTATACCGAAGTAAGTTTGTAGTGTGGACTTGGCCTAAGGCTTTGAGATTTTCTTTCCTGCTCCAACATTAATTTTGCTTGTTAAAAAACAAACAAAAAAGGAAATGAAGAACCGTACATTATGATGGGGAGGAGAAAAGCTTGCTTGTTTTGCAGACTTTTATTTGGTTGACTTTGGGGGGAGAGGGGAGATCCATAAGTGCAATGAAAGAGGATTCCAATAGGGAAAGCACTGATCCAGTGGAGGTGCTTGTGCAGCAGTGCAATATAAAAACTTGGAAAGATAAGTAGGGGTTAATGTTATTTAGGCTTTAGTTATTTTTGATGATTTCTAGTGAATTGAATGGAGTTGTACTGGCCCAAAGAAACTTCAGACACTTGTATAAGGTTTTATTTATGATCTTTTCCCCTTTTTAAAGGCTTGTTCCTTGCAAACGTCGTTTATTACCTTGTGTATCTGGGAGGACTCAGGATTTGTATTGCACAGAGGGACCTGAGTTGAATTTGGAAAGCTTAGAGCTAGCATCACTTGAAGCCAATGTTTTGATATGTGTTTTTTGACAAGACACGCTGTGTAACAGAACAAGCTTTGTCAGTCCTATCATCCCATAAAGGAGTAGGGGGGAGGCAGTCCCTAGGACCAAAGTAAGGTTCATTTAAAGTTTGCAGTTTCAAATAGAAATAAAGCACCTACAGCAGGATAGTTCAGGTTTGTTCTAAAACACTTAGACTTCCTACAGATAAACAAGTAGGACAATGATGAATGTTATTCCAGGTGTACAGGGTCTGACGTTTCCATTTTATATTGAGGGAAGCTAAGAAACTGGAGGCCTCTCGCTATCCTCCATGAAGCAGGCAGTACTTCCATGATCATTCTTGGTGCTGATTGAGCCAAAGTGCCCTTTGAGGCCCTGGATTAAATTTGCTTTGCTTAAGTGCCCCAGGTGGAATGTCTGGAATCCAGAAAATCTTAGATTTTTTTTTTTGAGTGCCTTCTGTACTGGGCAATTATCCATGTTTTCAAAAGGTTTTCAGGAACTGATCTTGATAACTGTTTGGGGTTAACATCCCTGTGCTGAGCGCTGTCAGAGCAGAGTACTGTTAAATACTATTCCCAGTTGCATATACTTTGCTTTTACTTACTAATTTTTGTAAAGAGTACCAGTGAGGACAACTGTGTTAGGGCTTGTCTAAACACAAACATACTTCTTTAACTATACCGCTGTAGTTAAAATGGTACATCCCGCCCCCACCGTCAGTATGGACACAGTTATGTTGGTATACAGCTGCCTTACACTGATTGCCATATAGGAAGGGGAATAAACTATACCAGAATACACTCGAAAATGAATTCGGATTAAGGCAGAGTATGAATTTCAAGTGCAATTCAGGAGTAGCTCCATATGTGGTCAAGACAGCCTAAGCCCTGGTGTAGACAGGAGAGATCGCTGTAGTATCTACCACTTCCGTTACTGCCGTGTAAGTGTCTGTGCTACAGCATGGTCTTTCTAGTGTAGGCATACCCCTGCTGTTGTACTGGTATAACTGGTATAAAAAAAAACCCTGATCAAACAGCTCTATCAGTACAAAAATCTGTGTCTAAATCAGACCTTATATCTGGGAATTCTCAAGATAATTTCTTAGACACTTTTGTGATACTCTGGGTTTGGGGTCAGAATGGGAACCCCTGGTACGGTGAGGATATGTTTTTAAGGTCACACCGCTGCCACAGAAACTGCTGTACTTGGTTGGCTCTGATTGGAAGTCTGTGAGTCACTGAGCTTGGCTTGACTCCTAAATCTATTATGTTTTTGGCACATTCCCTTATTGTACTTACGCTGTAGCCGCTGTCTCCAGTTCCTTGGGATTCTCTACATCCCTGTTGGTGTTACAAGGATCCCTTCTGACTTTGAGATACTGGCTTGTAACTGGGGCTTAGACATACCTCCCACCCCCCATGTTGGTGGTCTCCCCAACTGTGCCCCTGCTTGGTACAGGAGTAGCTGTGGAAGAAGGTCTGCTGGGCCTTTTGGCTCCCCCCTTTCCTCTCTGATCCCTGCTTCTGGGAGTTGAGCTGGGGTCTGTCTCGGAGATGGAATAAGCTGACACCCACCCAAGCAGAGGAATCCTAGAAATTGCTAGATTGGATCAATTCTTTGGTCCATTTAGGCCCGTCGCCAAAAGTGAGTTATCTGCCGTGGGCCAGAAGGAGGTGCAAGAAGTTGGCAGATGTGGAATAATCAGCGGTTGGGTGGGTGGCTTTGTGAGCAGGCTCAGCAGGCCAGATGCCAGCAATGCCTCCCTGCAGAATTCTCTGCTGCTGTAGGGACCTGGAGCAGTATAAAAAGTGTGAATTGTCCCATGCAAATTAATGGGTGCTTAACTCCTGAAACCCCTGCTGCTAATGGGCCGCCTCATAGCACCCTGGGTTTGAGTGACCCCACCCCACTGAAACCAATGGGGTAGTTAGCACCTATTGTTGCATAATGTCTGCAGACCTGTGGTACTGCATAGTTACACGTGGGTCCCTGGGCATTTCTACCCTTGAAATGTTAGTTTTTCAGGCAATTTCAGTCCTCACCTCGCTTGGGAGAGGCACTCAGAGAGCCTCTAGTGGGGGTGGGAAACATTGATTTAAGATGTAGCGTTATCCCTCTGATTAGAGGGGTGTGGCTGCCTCCGGGGAAGATGTAACTAGAAGGGTACATTTGTTAAATAATACGTTTCAAAACTTGATCCAGCTTTGTGTGCGGTGTTCTAGAACCTTGGAACAGTTCCCTTGGGAGTCCAGCGTAGGGAGATCTCTCTGCACCCATACTTTCCTCCCTCGCTCCTGCTCTGCAATTAGATGGGTAATAGCCCACCCACATGCTTTTGCCACAAACCATCTTCCCCTCTTCCAACCAGGAGGTTGGGATCTTCTGATTTTTTTTTAACTCATTTCCAAGGCAACGCATTACAGGATCAGGCAAGGGGGATTATTGCTTCTTTTCCTGAATAAGCGGGAGGAGCTAGAGAAATCCTGCCTCTTTGTGTGTGAAGGAAGGGTTGCTATTTTAATACTTTGTTGCTGTTCCTCTGCCTTGATAAGGATGCAGAATCTGGAGGTGAGAAACACAAGCATTTTAGTGGGAATCGGAACTTCCAGACACTTCTCACAGTAGAAAGTGTTCATGTACGTGCCAGTCCGGTTCTCCTGTGTAAACTCTGATGCCTGCAAGCCTTTGGATGGGACAGGGAGTTTGTGACGCCAGCACTTCTCATCTAGTTTTTCATCCAGAGAGGCAAACCCACTAGCCCCACCCCTCTCCTGTGCTTGTGGCATCCTCCTCCTTAAAAAGATGAGGTGTAGCTCCAATGCCTCTCTAGAGGAGCCAGACGTAGGTCCACTTGTGGCATACGTCAGTCTCCTGTGTGGTGGTGTGCTTGGCTGCTGAAAGGTGAATTGACAGTAGCCTGTGACTGACCTGGATTGGCCACCTAATCTAAATGAAGGGTATCTTCCCTCCCATTTTAATAGTGTTCTTTAAGTGTCATTCTTTGTTGAGCACGTTGAGCATTTAATTTTTATGTTGTAAATGTTTATCTCATTGCCTTAGGACTCAAGGGGGATGGAGGGAAGGGCCTCTCTTTCCTATGGGTCTCCTAACCTCTGAAGATTTTCTCTGTGTGGTTTTGTCTTCATGGGGGAAGGTGCATTCTTAACTAGCATTAACCAACATGAGCTAAAATCTAAGGAAGACAAGACAGTGCATAATTTTCACGTAAATTAGCAGGTTTGTGTAAACCAGAGGCTCCCTCGTAGTCTTTAACTGGACCTGCTAATTGGTAAGGAGACTACAAACTGCCTTTTCTTCACTAGGATTTCCCCTGGATGTAGGAACACACCTTTTTTTTCAGTAGTGAAGAATCCCACTGAGTGTGAGTGAGATTCATGCTCCATTCTCAGCCCTGGGGACCAATGACCACATCTTGACCACATCTTAACCGCGAAACAGCTAAAGCGCAACAGCAACTAGGCAAGCTTCCGCAGGAATGTTTTAATGTTGTGGTAAAGAGACCACCTGTTAGGGATCAAGGTCTCATGCCCACTTGTGTGCTTTGTTGAGGTTGCTGTGAAGGGAAGCAGTTGACGCAAGTTGTGCTGGTGGTTTTGAGATGTGTGCACCTGGGAGCTGGGCTGAGACAACTTAGTTATAACTTCTGCAGCAAATATCAGTCTGTTTACGGTCTCCAGGTTTGCCAGCTCTTCCAATTTTAGTACACGTTTCATGAGATTTGGTGTATTTCTTACTGTTGCAGTTCCTGGAAGTTTGTGATTACGTGAAAATCCGGTTTCATCTTACACATTCTAGCCCTTGTGATGGCAAAGAAAAGCTTGAAAATGTGACCTGATTTTATAGCCTAAAGGCTCAGGAACGAGAAAACAGAGTACCCATGGTTTCTGGAACACTTGGGGTTAACGGTCTCTGAGCCAAAATGCTGGGTTACTTGCCGATGAAGATGACAGTCTTTTTCTGGCCCCAAATCTCCAGGGCTCCCCCATCCACACTTGTTAACCAGTAGCCTGTTGGTTTCAATATCTGTTTCTGTTTCTCTCTCCTTGCTTTCTTCTCTTCCCCTGCTCTATTACTTGCCATAGACCCCACTATGGGGCTGGGTATTCTGCTGGCGGCAGTACTTCTACCACAGCAGCAGGACTTTCTAGACCATCCTCAAGTTCAGTGGTAGAGAGAAGTTGGAGAATGAAACTCAGGTAAAAGCTGAAGCTGAGCTCTTTATACATGGTCCGGCCAACCTCAAATCATGTCTTGCATTAGCGGATGTATCCATGTCCCTACCAAGCTCTCTGTCTCCTGCCTTCTAGCTAGAATCCTGTATCCTGACATTTTGTGTCTCATCATTGGTGGTGGAAGCTGCCTCCTCATCATTGATTTGCTGAGATTTGCCCAAGTCCTTCAGTCAGCAGCTTCCCCTGCAGCAGGCTCCTTTGTGGATTTCGGAGGGAACGGTTCACTGTCAACAGAAAATGTACAGAAGATCTTTAATGGAAGAAGTTCTGTAGCCAGCAGCTCTTCCTCTGACCCAATGCCAAGGTGGTTGGCAGAGTTCCTTGCTGTGAATGATCCCTGGCCATGAATTGTCGTGAGCATCATAGGGGAGGCACTCTTGGAAGCACTGAGGGAGAAGTGGAGAGAGAAGCTGACAGGAGTCCCAGGACTGGAGGCCGAAGGAGGTTGGAAAAGGGACATGAGAAAGGAAAGCCCCCTGCCCTGCCAGCTGGACCCACTTGGTATCTGCAGAGAATCTTCCTCCTCTCTGATCTCCTGGCCGAGACCCCGCACTGGGGCGCTGGGGGGGGTTTGTAAGCATGTTATATGCCGGCTCTCTACGTTGCAGTTGTTGGCATGATCCCTCCTCAGGGGCTGCTGGATAATTCAGGACTCAAATGGAGCAGCCACATGGGTCCCAGCAGGGACGGCCACAATCCACTGATCAATGGGAGCCATTGCTGTGGGTGGGCTGGCATCTGCCTCTGTCCTGAGGGCTTGTGTGAATGAGAGACCAGCAGCTGTGCTCTGCAGCTGGGCATGTTTCCTCCTGTGCTACCAACAGCTGTAGTTCAAAGGGGCCTTTGTGATCCGTTGACAGACTGTAGAAGGTGGCTGTGAGGGAAGCGGGGACAGATTTCCAGCTTCATCTTTAAAGCATCTTTTCCTGGGGGCTCTAAGGCAACTGTATCTCTTGCAATGAGGTTGTGCTGCAGAGAGTGGTGCTTGGTACACACGGAGCGGTGAGAAGCCTTTTCCCCTCTACTTGCTTCCAATAGCATTTCTACTGCCTGAGACCCACTTACTGCCTCGGGAGACGGGCCGGGCCAGGGAGGTACTTCACATTGCTTTATGGTCCCAATGGCTAGTGAACATTTCTTGAGTTTAATAATTCAAGCTCCTGTCCTGCAGGCTTCGTCTTGCTGTAGCTGCACAGATACTGTGTGCTGAGAGAGATAAGCACCCGAATAATATTTCTAGGCAGGGCCAGGTGTCGGTGTAACTCAGGAAGCAGATTTGAATACCCACTGGACACCAGGACTCTTACATAGGCTTGAGAAGCACTGAAATCCTACTGATAAAATACCAAAAAGGACAGAGACGGGAGGCAGAAAGCAGACTCCACGCAGCAGGTGAGCAGGAAGTTTCCCGTAGCAGCTGGAACTCCTGTTTTGTTTTTTTTTTCTGAGTTCCCCATGCATAATGTGCTTACGTGCCCCACTGCTGCGGACGTTTTGGACAAACGTCAGAGGAGAACTCCACCCCTCCACATCGCTGGATACAAATCGCCTCTGTTTGGAGTCTTATTTTATCCCGCCAGGTCAACTCGTGGCAACCTCTCACCTGTCACACAAGTGTTGATTGCAGCATGGAATGGGGAGCTTTTACCAAGGCACTGTCCATTGGCAACACAGTACATTGCTTGGCATACATAGAGACTGATATTCTTGATTGGGTAGCAGCTGGCCCTGTCACTCTAGACAGCTGCTGCACAGAGTTACTGGTTGGCTGCTGGCTTGAGGAACTGGCTCTCCTCTCCCAGACGGGGTTGGCTGGTTTTAATAAACTCCAACAGATTAACTCTGTTTTGAACTACAGTGAAACTTCCTTCTTGGCTCAGTTCCTGGTTGAAGACCAAATCAGCAGATTTTTGCCAGAGAACTCCAAACACGGAGTCTTTAAGCAAAACTTTTGCTATAGTCTCTTCCAGTCAGGCTGTATCATGAAGGAGGCTGATGGTGCTGAGGTTCCTGTTTTATTAGGATTGTTCTAAAATGGGGGGACTGGAAGGCTCAAGGGGTTGGTGATGGGAATGCAGACCCTGTCATCTCTAGGCTGATGGTTCAAACCCAGGCACAAAAGATGGGGATTGGAAGCTGTTTCCTTCTGACGCTAAGTGGCTTATGTGACATGAGTTTGGGTCTCAGTCTAGTTCCCAGTGAGCAGGAATCCATGTCTCAGAAATCTCACTACTGCACGTTTATTGGCAGAGGGGCCAGAAGTTGAATAGGACAGAGAATTAACTCCTTGCCACTGAAGGCGATGTTGGCTGGGGCGTTGGGAGGAAGACCTCTGCCCAGTACTTTGTATCTGTCGTGGGTGACTTTAGTCTCCGGGTCTGTCAGTCTAGTGCTTTGCCTGACAGTCCGATTAGCTGTTTGCTGTGTATGAGGATGAATTCCTTGCTGCAGCTGTGGGCTTCCACAATGACAGTAGAGTGGTCCGTTCTTTGGTCTCTGATTCTCTTGCACTGGCCCAGTGCAGTGGGTTGGGATTGCAAATACAGAGATCTGAAAAATATTTGTTTTTGAGCAAAAATTGCCTTCTCTGGCTTTTGATTTAAGTTCGTGGAAATGTTGCATAGGAGTTAGAAGAGACCAATTAATGCATCAGTCCTTCTCCTTCCAATCCATTTGTCCAGGGCCGTGTAAAAAGCTTCCATTTACAATGGCTGACCTTGGGGCTAAATCTGACCTGCCCATGTCCTTTAATGTGAGGTGCAATGAGCAGTTTGGGCATACAGTGATTATTGGCCAGTCATTACATTTCTGCTGCTTTCACACATGGACTGTGGTGGTCACCGCAGCTTCCAATCCCACTAAGGCTTCCCTTTCCCATGGAAACTGTAGCACAAACTCAAACGTGTGCCAGGACGCTCTAGCCCAACTCAAGTACTGCCGTCCACCCTCCAGTTGCACTGACGCTAGCCGAGCCGGAGAGGCAGTTCTGGGGGTGCAGAAAGATCAGAGTAGGATTCCAGGCAAAGCTGCTGCTGTTGGCCCTTTCCTTGTGCAAGCACCTCTAATGATAACCAGGATGGTGCAGGAATTGGCTTTATTCATCTATCAAGCCTTTTGCCCCCTCCTAAGAAGGATCGTTCAAATGCTAGTGTTCCTTTGAGGCTTCATGGGGTGGGAAGTCTTGGTTCCTATTCTCACTTGTATGTAAAACACACGCATGCTTTTCCAGGTGAGCAAATAGGCTGCTGTTTCCTTCTGGCTTGTTGGCTCAGCTCAGTTTGGCGCCCTTCTGTTTCTGTTTCTGTTTCTAACAGGAAGAAGCCCACACACATGACTGTGAATTGTTGGTTCTGTAACCAGGACACGGTAGTGCCGTATGGGAATCGCAACTGCTGGGACTGCCCCAACTGCGAACAGTACAATGGCTTCCAAGAGGTACCGTGGGGGCTGCCTGGCCAGAAGGCTTCTGGGGAAGGGGGGGTGCTCTGTGAGAGCAGCAATTACAGGGAAATTCCTGCTCAGGACTTGACACGGCATGCTCAGGGCAGATGAAATCTTCAGAGAATTTAGCTGCCAAATACTAGCAAGTGTTAGCACGTAGACACTGAGATTTTTCAGCAGTTTATGATTTGGTCAAGTTTGAGTGAATTTTGTGAGCCCTGCAAAATGGAGACCCCATCAAATTCCAAGCCCTTGCTCCAAAGCACTGAAGCACTAGATTTTCCTCAACAAAACAGCTGTAAGAATATTTTAACATGAACCATTCTAGCTGAAACATTATAAATAAGTGAATTCAGCCTGGGGCAGGCACCCAGGGCGGGAAACCTCAGCCCGAACAGTTAGCTTGCCAGAGGGTGCATCTGCCCGGGAGCTGGGAGGTGTAAGTCCCCGTTCTGATAGACACACGTGCACTAGCTCTGCTCTAGCGTGCTACAAATAGCAGCGTGGCTGCCGCAGCTGAAGCTGTTGCTCAGATATGTACCCACAGGGTTGGGCAGAATTGAATGTGGGTGGCTGCCCAGGCCGCTGCCTGCGCTGCCATGGCCGTGCTGCAGCTTTTAGGCATTAACTCAACCTGCACTGGGAATTGCACCTCCCTGCGGCTGTGTAGACATACCTGGAGTTATAAGCAGCAGAAAATGGCCTTATCGTAGCCTTAACGGTAGGTGGTGCTGCCAGCTCCCCCTGTAACATAGGGCCTTCTAGGCAAGACTCTTAAAGTGCTTTACAGAGAGAGAGGAAACCTCACCTCAACCCTGTCAGTAGTGTTATGCCAAGTTTGCAGGTGGGGAAACTGAGGCCTAACAAGTTTGCTCAAGGTCAAATGGTGTGTCTGACAAAGCCAGGAATAGAACCCCAGAAGCCTGATTTCCAGTCTTTTGCTTCTAATCATGCGACTGTCCTGCCCCTTGTTTTGTCCTCAGGAAGGTTTTCCTTAAAGTCTGACCTTGGTGCAGTTTCACTCCCTTCCTGCCCTTCCATGTAGTCCTTTCCCTGAAAGCCTTTTCTCCACAACTAGCTCATTCCAATCTAATGGCAAAAGAAGCCATTTCTGCTGCATCCTATTCTCCTTCCAAACCTTTCCCACTTTCAGGGTGCACACAGGGCTATATGTTGAATGGCCTTAAAATCTTGGTAGAAACCCTGCCCAGATGTTAGTCTGTGGCCTGCACATCTGCCTGCTGGGCTGTACCTGGCGCTGTTCGCTGTGCTTCGGGAGACTCGCCTTCTGGATTGAACCTCATTGTTTGCCACTGACATTTGCGGCTGGGGGTCGGTGGGTGATGGGCTGCCATAGACGGGAGGGTAGAGAGGTGCTGGGCTAATCCATTTGTCACAGGATATGCACCTGTAGAGCAATTTGTTTTTGTTTTGGTGGGGATTCAGTAACCTTTAGCTGCTTAAGGGCATTTTTTTAAAGGGCCCTTCTGTCCTCTGCAGTGACTGCTGGCAGTGGAGTGAAATGTGGGGTGCGGTATTGATTTGGACCCCTTGGTGGTGTGAATGCGAGACAATATATGGCACAGAGCATGTATGAACCTCTGCAGCGCTGCCTGTAAATCAGCTGTGGGGGGCGTACAGAAGAGAGGGGAGGAGCAATGCATCTTAATCTGCTTTTATTTTTTCCTGGTTGTGTGGGGCAGGGCACTGAAGGTGGAACTCCCATAGAGGGTGGGCCCCGCAGCTGGACTCGCGAGCTCACGCTTTTCTTTGCTGCTTGGCAGAACGGGGACTACAACAAGCCCATCCCTGCCCAATACATGGAACACCTAAACCACGTCGTGTCAGGCACCACCACCTTCTGCGACCCCACCAAGCCGCAGCAGTGGGTGAGCAGCCAGATCTTGCTGTGCAAGAAATGCAACAACCACCAGACCACGAAGATCAAGCAGCTGGCTTCCTTCGCACCCAGGGAGGAGGTAGGTGCCAGCTTGGGCGAACCCTCCCTTCTTTCCCCTTAGGGATGAGATAACATCCGGGTGTCCCCAGGTCTGTCCACAAATGCATCTTATGTCTCCAGTCTACTTCAGTGGAAGGAGAACAGCCTTTTTACTTCTGACCTACTGTTTTAATAAGCTCTGGGCAGTTTTAAAATGATTGAACTGCTGAGATCCTTTCTGTCTGCCCTCCCAGCCCCCTCCTGTGTCTCGAGGGAGCGATGTGTGCCTCGTTTCTGGAGGGCTTAGTCTCTGTAGATTTGATCTCTTAGCGGGGCATTCAGCAATTCCACTGGAGCAGAGCCTCCAAGTCGCCCTCCTGCTGTCCCTGCCCTGGATTCCTCCTCTCTGGATTGCATCCTCCAGGCAGCAGGGCTGTTTCTTGTCTCGTCCATGCTCTGCCGGTCACTGCTCATCCTCTGCTCACTCTAACCGTGAGCACAACCCTCGTAATCTGTGTGTGAAGTGCCTGCTCCACTTATTTGGGATGCCATGGTAACTGTGATGATGCAGACAGGGAATTACACTCTGTCCCACATACACAAAGAGCTTTTTGTCCAGGTTCTTGAGAAAACGGAGTTGCTCCTTCTGATGGCCTAATCCTGGGTGAACGCTGGGTAATGCAGCCCTCAGGGTGTGTGTTGGGGAGCAGTTTCTGTAGCTTACACTTAAACTCTGCCCCACTTCATATCTTCCCCTGCCTTGTTATTCAGAATCCCAAGGTGGAAAAGCCAGTTAAGTCCTCTCTAGTCACTCGGTGCAAATACAGCGTGGTTCTCTATTGCCTATTTTGTAGAGTATTGTCCTGCTTTGGTTTGAAAGGAGGCAAGGCATGAAACTTCTATGGCTTCCCTATGCAAAATCTACCATTGCCCAGGACAGTGGTTCTAACCCTTTCCTGGGGCAGAACCCCACCAACCCAATTAGCAATATGAAGGACCATTTGTTTGCAACCCGTAGGCCTAATAGATTTCACTATTTACAGAGGCGTGGGTGGGGTTTCTTTATTTTACCCCCAATTTTCAGCCAGATTTCTGAGTTTTAGCCTGTTACGCTAGTTTATACCCCCTGTTCGTTGGTTCATTGTTCCCAGTTCCTCTCCCTTCTCAGCACATGTGACTAGGCTGGTTACGTCTCTTCCCTCATCGTAAGCTACCACTTAGCCAAATGGTGTATTCTAGCCTTGAGTGAATCTTTCCAGCCTCCCAATTATTTCTGCAGCTATTTGAACTTCCTCCATTAATACTTTTGCCCTAGTAACCTTCCATGTAAGGCTTTACAAATGACACGGTGCCTTGGGAGGTTGGTATGGGGGAGGAGAGGGATGCTTGGTTCAGCTGGAGGGTGGAAAGCTGCATCTGTCCAATGCTGTGCAGCAAGGCTGTGCAAACGGTTCGAGGGGAGGGGGGTGAAGAAGAACCTCCATCCTGATTGGAATTGGCGAGGGGGATTGTAGAAAGGAAGAATTTAATTAGCGGAGTTAGAATACGGCCAGGAAACTGGAGCCAACTCCCCCTAACCTTGCAAAGGTCGCTGTGGGATTGCTAGCATAGTTAGGACTGCAATATTTAGTCCAACCTGCAAAACAGCATGGAGGCCAGAGCACCACCTACTGAACAGCCAACGTAACTTCTTGCAGATAGCCTAGGTTTCTTTGGGAGGCTTCCCACCAGGTACTGTCCGGACCTGGCCCTGCTTCGTCTGTGGGGTGCGATGGGCAGAACAACACCGTGGTAGCTCTGAAGGCCACTGTTCTTGTCTAAAGTGCCTCAGCTGAGCTGCTCTGATCCGCTACAGTGGTTGTAAAGAACAGTGCAGTCCAGCTGACACTACTCGGGAGAGACAAGTTAATCTTCCTGCCTGCCTAGGAGAAGGAGGCTGCAGCCCTTGTAGCTCTTGGAAGCTGTGCTGTCTACTCCAGCGGAGCCCTGTGCATGGACGGTGGGGTGCTGGTCAACATTGCAGTGGGGCTTTCCCCTCCCATAGCTTCTTATTGTAACTCTGCTCCTGCCAGGTATCTAGGGCAGTGGGTCTCGTTCTCTTCCACACCATGAGCCCCTCCTTATTACAGAAAAGAAGTTCTGAGACCCAGGACCTAGTGGGTTAGTTTTTACTCTGTAGGCTTTTTTTTTAATCCAATCTACTTCATGTAATTGGAACCTGGCTAATCAGGATCTCTCCCGGGAGCAGATTTAAACCCCTGGGTGGTGATTAGTGAGGATGCCTTCTGGCAGTCTCCTGGTGTTTGGGTTTCTCTTGTGTCTCTGTCTCACGCTCATTCTGACCACTTGCTCCTGAAACAGCAGTTTTCGCTTCCTCTGTGGTTGATTCACCTCTGCCTGTCAGTTCGCTGCTTCCGCGCCAGCCGTGCGTGTGGGGTCGCCGTATAAACTGCTGGCTCAACCTTTATTCCTGTGTAGGCCGTGCCTCTTCCTGGCGGGGGGGGGAAGAGGGGTGCACAGTAATGCAATGAGCCTGCTGCAGCTGGGCAGCTCCTCAGAATGTCTCTTGGTGGGAGCCCCTGGCCTCTCTGGACAGAAGTTTGCGACCCCTCGTGGTAATGTGTGGCAGGTCCCTAGTGTTTTTTCATCCAGCAACTGCAAACAGCTGTACAAAGGGCATGGAGGTATCTTCGCTGCCCGTCTTTTGGACAGAGAGGGGAAGTGACTTGTCTAAGGCCAAGTAGCACGTTGGTGGTCGAGGCAAGGAGAGAACTCGGGTTTCCTGGCTCCCTGTATGAATCTGTCCTTGGGGATAGTGCTGCTTTTTCTGCTTAGAGCAATTCCTGGGCACCTGGGGTCTCCCAAGGGTTCTAACCAGGTAGTAACCTTGTGAGCTGCAGAGTTCTCTGACGCCCTACAGCCTGACGGCCAAATCCTCAGCACCACCTGCCGTTCCTACACGCTGGTGCGTTGACTCTCTTCCAAAACACTTTTCCTCTCCAGCTTAGAGAAGAGAGGCAGGGGTTCAGGGGTAGCTGCCAGATTTCCAGCTCTGTCCCTTGAGTTCCCCTCTGTCAAAGCACACTCATCTCCTAGAATTCAATCGGTGCCAGTCGAGGGAGCTCTTGACGCAGCGCTCCATCGAGTGCTGTGGACAGCCAGGGAGACGGTGATGTACCGGAGGGGAGGAAGGGGGCAGGAGAGAGCCAGGTCCCTGAGTGCTGGCCTGTGGGGGGCGCCGAGCTGGTCCTTCATGACACGCTGAGGACGGGAGGTGCCGGCCCCTCAAGCACTCCCTGCCCCTGTGCATCTTGAAGGGCCACCTCCCCCCAAGGCTGGGGGAGAGGGTGTCCTGTCCAAGCTGGTGCCGAGCTGGAGTGGTGGTAAGTGCAGGGCGCCAGGTCAGCCCTTCACGGTGGGTGGGGGCCACCACAGGATGTGGAGACAGCTGCTCAAGCCCCCCAACTCCTCCCCCCACACATGTGGTGAAGGGCCAGCCCAGCCGACACCTCTGAGCTGGCAACTGGCTGCAGGGCTGGACTGGAAGAGGCGGGTGCTGCGCAGCGGGTAAGGCGGGGGTGGAGCTAAGCCTGCATTTTTGTGCTCATGCCCCTCCCCCCTCCTCTTCCCCAGGTACAGACCTGCCCCCTCCCCGGTGCAGCTGGGAGGCGGCGCCAGGACTTCTCCTGTCCTGCATGAGGGCGGGTGCGGTGGGGGGGCACAAATACAGGCTTGGCTGCTGGAGACCCATGGTAGACCACTGCAGGGAGATGCACCTTTCCCCCATTCCCCCAAGATAAAGCTGCTTGTGTCCAGGGCAGTAATCAACACCCGCTCTGACTTGGCTGTGCAGTGAACTGCAGCAGCCAGCAACCTCCCTGCTGCGCAGACAAGGAGCGTTAGCCACGCCACACAGCCTCATCCTGGCTATAGGCCACTTCCAGTGACGTCTGCAGGGCTCTTGGTGTGCTTGGGTTTCTAGGGCTAGGGCAGCTGTGCTATCAGAGGGGGTAGGGAGGCATCTGGAACCTTTCCTGTCTTTGCTGAAGATGTTAATGAGGCGGAACTTTTGGGGAGCAGCTTTGGAGCTGGGAGCTGCTCTGTGCCTGGCCTGTACCTCGCTTGGGAACACGCTCTAGGTAATGCTTGGTCCTGCCAGAAGGGCAGGGGCCTGGAGTAGATGACCTCACGGGGTCCCTTCCAGTGCTGCGATTCTGTGCTTACGTGCTACCAGGTTACAAAGCAATAATAGCATCATCTCCTCCAGTCCTGCCCTGCACGTTCTTCCCCGACCCCGTTGCCACAGGCCACTGTCAGAGGAGTAGCCAGCCCCAAAACTGACTTTCCTAGACAGCCTGCAGCTGGCTTCCCACTGTCTGGCGATCATTTGGACAAAAGGTCCCCATCTCCCCTGGCCAAAGCCAGGGGCCCTCTAGAAGCTGGGTCTGCTGTGCTGTTTGACATCAAGCAAGTCACTTCGCCTTGGACCCTGTTCCTGCCGCTGCCACCGCCTCCTCCTCCACCCCTTCCAAAATAAGACCTGCACGCAGAGGTGACCCTTGTGCCTGGATTGCCCTGGCCCCACAGTAGATGGAGAGTTCAGCCGCCTCCATGCAAAGTGGTGCACACACACCCATCCTGGAGACCTCTCTGTAGGTCTGTGCGGGGAGTGGGGACAGATTCGGGGGCCGAGGGGAGAAAGGGACAGGCTGGGGTGGGCACATTGTCCTGGGCCATATTGTTTTCCAAAGAGCTGTTGCCCCACGGGTCCTGTGGGCAGTGGTGCCTAGGCTGGGTGCCGTCGAAAGCTCAGGTTCTGTCCCTTTGACTGTGGAGACCAAAATCAGCAGGACATCCATGTGCTGCTCCCCATGCACGCTGGAGCTGCAGTTCTAAGGCTCTTGGGCTGTGGCGTCGGGGGCCCTGATCACGCCGTGTTCAGGGCCACCCCTGTTACATCAGAACTGAAGCAGGAGTTCTGAGCCCCACGGGCAAAGGGAAGAGGGCTGGCAGCCAGCCCTGGGGAATGGATGCTCCTGTTTACTCTTAAAGCAAGGTCAGGGTATGACTTCCCCTGTGCTGCGCCGCCAGCCGAGTTGCTTCTGAGCTGTTGTGTTGGGTTGAGAGAGGAGCCCTGCCTGCAAGACCCATTATAGCACGTGTGCAGGAAAGGGTCTAGCCCATCCCGTCTCCCCTCTGGTGAAACAGGAGCCAAGCTTGGGAGAAGACTGACCTTCTGTTCCAATGCTGTGATCAGGGCAAGGAGCCCAGAGCTGCCTGGGAGTAGAGACGGTGTTGAAAGAGCCCTGGGACCTGCCATGATGAGCAACATCTCCGCTCCCGTGACAGTGATAAATGCGCCCTTCACACAGGCCGTTTTGACAACCGTTGACGATGATTTATTGAGCAGATCTAAGCTGGGTGTTTGCACCAGCTGGGAGGGAGGGAGGCGGGAAGCAGCTTGTCTGGCTAGCTTGCCTGGGCTGGGTGGAAGTCTCTGCAGGTAGATATGGGACATCTTTTCCCCCTAAGTGTCAGAGGGATGTTGTGTGGCCCTCAGCTGATAAAATCAGCTAGGTCGTGGCTGATGGCGTTGCATCCCATCAACCACCAACGGCTGCCGTGGTTTGGTTCTCCACAACCTGCAGCATCTGACGCTCCCAGGCTGTGGGGCTGAAAGGCATTGCCCATGTGCTAGCTGCGTTGTGTGGGGCTCAGGGCCCAGCTGACCTAGAACACAGGCCTGGCACCAGGGTGCTCAGGAGCATGGAGATCGGGCTCTGTGCAGGAATAGAAGAGCGAAGGTGCCTTCTCTTGACCGCTGGGGTTCTGATCGACTTCTCTATTCTCTTCCAAGGGTAAATACAATGAGGAGATTGAGGTATATAAGCACCACTTGGAGCAGACCTACAAGCTGTGCCGCCCGTGCCAGGCTGCCGTGGAATACTACATCAAACACCAAAACCGGCAGCTCCGGGCGCTGCTGCTCACCCACCACTTCAAACGCCGGGAGACTGACAAGACCTATATGCAGGTATGTGGCAGTGGTGTGGTAGGGTGAGTGGCGAGGGGGGAGAGTGCAGTGAACCAGGTACTTTGGCGGCAGCCCCACGAGTGGGGCTGGAAATGATTGTGTCTGTCCGGATGTCTGTGATGGGGACCAGCTTTCGTGCCTTTAACTGAGTGGGGTGACAGGCCTGGAGCTGAAATATCACCTCTGGCTTGAGTTGGGCATGGGTCTAACATCTGCTCTTGGGCCAGATTTGATGTTGCAGGTAGAAATAAAGCAAGAGGGGTGAATAACAGAGTCAGCTTGGTCTTCCGTGAGCAGGCTCCCCGGCTATCATATTTGTCCAACCGATGATGCCCTAGATGTCTGTCCAGATCTGTCTCAATATAGTTCTCCCTCTTGGGCCCTGATTAGCTGGTCTCTAAGTTTTGGCATTGGGTGCTTGTGAAAGGCTGGGGGAAGCATAACACCATTTGTGCCAGGCTGGGGGATTGGAGTATCCTTCACTGTGTGAGGTTTGCATCTTACTGGACTCATTTTGCTTGTGACCAGAGATATTTCTCCTTCCTCTGTGCAGAGCTTTTGCTCCTCCGCTTCCTCCATGACCACCCCGACTCAGGTGATTATTTTGCGGTTCCTGGCGTTCCTCAGCTGTGCGTTCCTTGTTCTGGTGGGCTCATACGGGTCAGGTGACCCCTTCTCCCTCAAAGCCACAGCCCCTGCTCCTCTCACATCTGCCCCGATGGTCATCAGGAATGGGACTGGGGACGGCCCAGCAGCGGCCACGGAGGACCGCACGTTCGTGGGAGTTACCGGCTGGTGGGAGCTGCTCCACCTGCTGCCAGAGCAAATGGTGAAGAATTTGAGTGTTGCTTGGACCTATGGGAGGAACCATCAGATTGTGGTCGTCATCCTCGGCCTGCTCACCTGTCTGTTAGCCATGCTTGTGGCCGGACGGATCAGGTGAGTCTCCCATCTGCTTTCTGTGTCTGTCTGAGGGCTTCTGGAGATCTAAACTGGGGCTGATTCTCTGCACTCTCCAGGCTGGAGGCCCTGGTTTTGTTCTGCCATCTTGATCCTTGGATCGGCGCAAGGCTGGGAATGTGGCAGTTGACAGCACTGTCCCCTTGCAGTGCTCGTGAGCCATCCCCCAAGCCAGCTGAATAGCCAGGAGACCTGGCTATTCCTGTCTCTGTCTAGGGCACTAAGTGAGCCTCTCCATGCCTACAGCGATACCTGCCTGCCTGTCTGAGTAAAAGCCCCACGTGTGGTGTTTGAGTGGTGGCGGTCTCCGGTTCAGTGCTTGGGTTGTGGGGGCAGGTTCTAGGGCTGTTACCAAGGTTGCGAAGGACCCTCTGGAAGATGTAGGTTATGGGCAAGAGGGGACGTTCTTAAGTAATCCCATTATAACTGGCCTGAATGACCGAGGGTGCACAAATCTCTTGGTTGCCCTGTAGTTTAATGAATGGAGCAGTGATTTATCAGGGCATGCGGGGGTCCTGCAAAGGACAGACCTTACTGGGAGGTGGCCTATAGCCTGCTGCAGTCTCTTCATCCCTACTCAGCACCTCCCTTTGCCAGCCGTGCGTGGCTTGCATTTTGGTGCCGGTTTGCAGGTGTGTTGGCTCTGATGCACTGCCTCGTTTTTTGGCATTCCAGGCTGCGGCGAATCGATGCCTTCGCCTCGGTCCTGTGGCTCCTGGTGATGGGCCTCCACTTGGCTGAGAAGTACCTGAAGGTGGACACACCCAGCTGGCTGGACATGGCCAAATTTGGCATCACGACCCTGTGCTGCCTGGTGGGCTTCACTGCGGCCGTGGCCACGCGGAAATCAACGGGCCAGCGGAGATACCGGCCCCGAAGGTCAGAGCCAGAGCAGTGACGCTGGGGGAAGGAGGAAAAAAGCCGTGCGAACTCTGTGCGACTGGTGCTTCTCTCTCCTCTTTATTCCCCCCCCTTTTCATTCTATTTTTTCCCCTAGAAACACAGTGAAGACTTTTCCTCCTTTTTCCACTCTCGCTTCCCACCAAGCCAGCCGCTCATAGCGTTTCTGCCGCCTCAGTTAGCCAAGGAAGCCGCTTCTGCCGCCTCCATTCTCCCTCTTCCTGAAACCTCCGCCAGTGGTGCAAACACCAACCCCAGAGCCAAATCTTCCACCAGCTGCTTCACAGACTGCTCCATAAATGCAGCCTCATCCCCATTCTACTCCAGCCAAAGAGATCTGGCTGCTTCTGTCCTTCTGCCTCTGCTCACTGCGTGTCCCTCTCTAGCTAGTCACAGAGGGATACTCTGCCCTGCGCCTCCTGTCTCCTAATGGTGCTGATCATTTTTTAGTTTACACTGATGGGAATGCACTCCTGGATTCATTTTAACCTCTTTGTAGTAACACTGCATGGCTGATCCTTAATGGGGGAAGGGGATGACACACGCTTGTTAAATAACCTGCTTCCACTCACCCTCCATTCTGTGGTCTCACTTAACTGCATGTCCTTTTGCCGTGCTGTGGCTTCTATTCTGAATAGGAAAAGCTCCTCCTTGGGTGCTTTGACTGGAGCTATTAATAACTTGAGAAACAGAGGTGCTTTTAAAGGTGTTTTTTTTGTTTTTTGTTTTGTTTTTTTTTAAACTCAGGGTATCTCGACTGGTGCAAAATCTTCAGGTGTTTTTAAAATTTACCTTCAAATTTCTATGGTTCTTTTTTTCAAGGAAGATCTAAATGGAAGCACAATTTTTAAAAAATTTTTAAAAACAATTCTTTGGAGCTTCTGGACCCTTAGCAGTGGCAGGGGACGTGCTTGGCCACAGATCACAGCTAGGAGGTGCTGTGCTGAACAGTCAGTCTTCCAGCTTAACCATAAGCCTTACCCCATTCAGTGTCTTCTTTTGTATATAAGACATCCTATGTCAGGAGGTCGGGCGGGAGGAAGTAGGGCAGGTGGAGTCCGGGTGGGTGGTTGCTGGTTGGAAGGAGCTGCATGAAAACAGAACTGGATTAGATGGTGTTACCTAGAGGAAAGGGCTTAAGTTTCTTGGAATTGTGGCAGTTTGGGGGCGGAGGAGGGGATAATGATGTCAAAAAAAGGAGCCCCCAAACTGATATGCTACATTTTGTCCAGTGGGGTCACAATGAAATCTTGGGAACCAAATGCTTAGCAGCGTTGGGAAGGGGAGGATCTTTCTCTTGGCTGAGTTTGCATGAGGAAGCATTTGGGGGCACACTGGGTTTGACGGTCAGGTGTGGGTTCCCCTGCATTTGGTAATGTGTAGGACGTGGTAGCCTGGACCCAGACCTTGCAGCGGAAGATGGGCTCTAGAAGGGAAACTGCAACATTACCAAAGACTCCACTTATGTATTCTTTTGCATTTTATTTATGAAACAGCACAGGGAGCTGCCATCTTGGTAGTCTGCTTTTACTGTGCGCTTGTTTGCTGAGCTATAGTCCCTGTCCTCTAAATCACAACGGAGCTCCTGCTAGAAAAAATCTGCCGAGGAAGTCCATGGTGCGACTCAGTGCCTTCTCCTTCATCATTTTCTCTATCTGAAAGCTAGGGGTTTTCTGTAAAACAACCTCTTCAGGTCTATGTAGCTGTTCACTGCAGTTTCTCTTTTAACCACTGTTCACCAAGACAGCGGAGTTGTATGATGAACACTCCAGGGGGATCCAGTCAGGACAAAGCAGTCAGCTGGCTGCAGCCTGGGATGTACAGCCATCCTCTTTCCTGTAGAAACAGCAGCTCCTGTAACCATGTCTGGCAACATTTACAGGAAGCAGGTGCAGAAAGCCCGACCATGTAGCTTTGCCCTAAGTTGCTTCTTGTTCAGAATTTTTGAGGGTGCTTTTCAGGTAACTTGACTATCCAGATCCCTTCTCTGCCCTTAATCGAATTCCCTCCACAACCCACACGGACACACACACAAAGCTTTGGTGCTCGTGAAAGGTGCTGCCCTAGAGACTGTAGACCTACTTATCCACAGAGTGGCTCCAGCATTTACAAAGTGCAGCTTCTCCCCGCTGCTCTGCCAGCCTTGCCCGACCCCGACCTAGAGGCCACCTGCCAGGGTGAGGACCTCATTTTCCCTTCCCTGTTTTATTCTTGGGCTCTCTGAGGTTGCCAGACAGTGTGTCAGTTGTCATGGTTGCGCTGGAGATGCAACCCTTTGTATTAAAGGGCTTCTTTTTCAAAGCAAATGCGGCAAGAATCACCCAGTCCTGCCAGGGGAAGAAAGGCATGAAGAAGCTTGCCCACAGCATACCATCTTGTATCGCCCCATCGGGCTGGAGATTCCCAGAGGCGTGGTGATTTCTCCATCCAAAATGGAATCTTAGTGGGAGGGAATTTGATTGAAGAAATGGAATTGGCCACATGTCTGCTCACACATCCTTTATGAATGCCATGCGGTACCTAGCCTTTGATGTGGAGACCAAAGGAAGTGGTCCTTGTCAATTAGTGCCAGTGTCTGGTCACTTCTAGGCCAACTGGTTGCCTAACAAATGCTTGCAAATTGATCGGTCACTGTAGAATGGTCTTGGGTAAAACCACATAATCAATTATTTGGCACTCAGGTCAAATCTGACTGGTTCACTCAGTCCACAGATAAACTGCATAAAAGATCCATGTCCTGTTAAGCAGGATAGCTAGTGTTTTTTTGCTTTTCCCTACTGGGGAGTTGGTCATCTCCAACAAAGTCTGTATTCCAAGAGACCCAAGTTTTCACTCTGCTGCGTTGTCATCTTAGCTGGCTAGAGACCCACTGCCTCTGTACTTGCTTTGCCGAAAGGTTCCTTCTAGCCTTGTGAAGTTGCTCATCTTTGTCTTGTGAGGCCACCCTTAGCCAGAGAACCTTCCAGTTCTCTGGTGGAACATTTCCTCTTGAACACACGGCCAAGGGAATAATCTCACCTCTTCATTAATTATGTCTGATCTTGTGACCGCATCTGGATTTCGGATGCCACCAGTGAGTTTTGGTAGGCTTGCCAGGTGTCCATCTGTGAGCTCTTTGCAAAAGTGGCATCGGGGTGGCTCTGGCTCTCTTGTCTCCACGTGTCTGCAGCCTCCAGATCATCTGAACGCTTTGGTCAGGGCTAGTGATTAAGGGGTGCTCCGTGCCCAAATGATCACAAGATATTGGCATTAAGATACTGTTGCTCGTGGTAGAAGTGGGATTGGCTAAATGGGCAGAGCTGAGTGTGGCCTGCCCTTTATCCTGGTACGGTCTGTAGCTGAGGGGAGGCCAGCATAGTGGGTAGCCAACACGGATGTGAGCAGAGGGGAACAGGGCAGAGGGTCGAAACCATTGAGAAAAGTGCCAAACAAGTTGATCAGCAAGGAAAGCGTGTAGCTGCCAGGGTAAAGGGCTAATCCCACCTGCTCACTTGCTGTGACCAGCCTTTACCTGTTCCTTCTCCTCCACAGTGAACCAGGGCCCCATGGCTGGTGAGAGTAGGTGACTCTTTCTGGGTTTACAGAGGGCTAGCGGGTCAGGGATCAACTCATTGGTGGGTGGGTGGGTGAGTGGTTCTGCCGATTCCCCGAGGCACCACGCTGCATCCAGCTAGGTTTCGCCTTGGTGTCTGAGAGGGCCTGGTGTGGAACTGATCCCTTTGTGGTTTTCCCAGACACACTAGCTGTGACTGCACAGCCACTTGATTGTCTCTCCAGCATCATTGATCTCCCAGCGTAATTCCAGAGGCTCACTGTGCGTTGCAGATGTCTGGTTGTCCAAAAGGGGCTGGAGGAAGCATGAATGCTGGGGAAAGGCTGTGATGTGGGGAACTTCACGCCAAGGGAACAGATCAGTTCCATTCCAGGAAATAGGGCTGTGAGCTCTTCCCCAGGTGTGCCGTTGGAGAGCTAAGAAAGTCTTTGTGGGAGTTCACACTAGCCCCAGGTGAATGGAAGGACATCAGCTGAGCCTACCACTTGCAGCGCAAAGGCCTCTTCAGGGCTGCTGCAAGCCATCTCACTGCTGCTTGCAGCTTTCTGAAGGGGGAAAGTTCTCCTGTTCACCCATCCGTGCCTGTCCCTCCTCCCCCCCGTCCCGCTACCCCAGGGGAGTTGTCTTCTCCAGTGCTGCTGCTGCTCTAAAACACTTTGGGCTCCTCCTTGGTCCAAGTGCCTGCCAGTGGGAGCAGAGACGGTGGCTGACGCTGTTCTGACCAGCCCCACGTCCCTGAAGGTCTCGCTCGAAGGACTAGCCTTGCTGACTTCCCAGCTAGCAAGAAGATGCTCAACGGCCAGCAGAAATCTCTCTGAGAATGCTGTGACCCGCTTCCTTCCTGGCGCCCAAAGGTTTGGCGGTGGGGTCCACCCGAGGCTTTGCTTGGTCCTCAGTCACGTGGAAAGCTTCTTGCCTTGAGCTGCCCGCTCTCCCTTCCTTTGGACAGTGCCCTGGTTTCTGTTTTAGATGTGTCCTGCCTCCAGCCACTGGGTCTGGCACCTTTTCTAAAGGAACTTAGGTCAGCTTGCTGGCCTTGTCATGTCACCCGGGATCCAGCGTGCTTGCTCTCTAGCTCCGTTCTCTTTCCTCTGATACCTTGCTGTGGCAGGCTGGGGGGAGGAGGCGCAGGGAAAGTTAGACACCAGAAATGAGCAACCGAGAGAATAATCTACTTTTAAACTGTGGGTGGCCAGAATCCCTTGATCCGGATAGTATGTTACTTACCGCTAGCTGGCAGGCATGAGCTCAGGCTGGAGTTAGTGACCCCAAGGCAGGGGAATTGTGACACATACGTTCCGTGGCAATTTCCCATCTTGCTGTATCAGGGGGTATTTGGGTACCTGCGAGGCTGTACTGCTGAAGGCCTAGAGCCCAGGGTGCTCTTATCCAATTTTTTTGGATCCCTTAAAGTTTTCAGATCAGCCTTTCCAAAGGCACAACAAGCTTCTGGAAAATATGGGAAGCCGTTTTATATGAGCGTCAGAGGCTGTTTTCAACATGCTGTACAATTATTTTCATGCTGCTGGCTGCCTCAGCAGGTGTGTGCTGCTAGGTGGGGCTAGAGATAATCAGTCAAAATAACACTAAATCAAATCGTGCAGTGCAGTGAAATCAAGCTTGCAGTGATGAACTCACTGGAAGACTGAGGATTCATCTGTCCTGTCCTCCTTGTGCCAATCTTGCCTAACTTGCTGTAGCTCTCAGATGCAGGATGATTGTTTCCAGAGCCAGGTGATCCAGAAACTTAGCATTGCTGCTGCCTCAGTGATGCTGCGGTGTCGGTTGGGTTTGTATGCGAGTCGATCGGAGTGGGAGGCTCTCTGGCCATTGTCAGTCTCTTGCTGCAGTGTGACTGCTTGCAGCTGCTTTGGCTGTCTGGAACTGCAGTCACCAGAGCTAAAAAATAAACCTCCCTACTGCTTTTTCTTAGGGTTCTTGAAACAGCCATGTCAGAATGTCACCGAGGTTGTCCACAACACTGGGCCAGACCAGGAATTAAGGTGCTTTGCTTCCCTAAGCTTCCTGCTGTCTCCTCTGAGTCTCTGGCTGGGGATGAGAGGATACTTGGATGGTGCTTTATATTTCCAAGGTGCTTTGCCCAGACCCTGGTAGGGGAAGAGGGAGAGCAAAGGATTTACAGCAGAGGAACACTCCTGGCTGCTGCCCCTCTCCTTCTGAAACCTTTGAGTCTTCGCATGTAAACTGACCCCTTTGTAGTTTTTACTTCAACATATTTAGATCCTGTCTTTCCCTTGCTATCCGGCAGCAAGGAAGCTTGTGGTCTGTTTTGCTTTTTATCAGCCACCAAAGTAGGGCTGTTGCCTGAAGATTCCCAAAGCTTTGCAGTCCTGTGCACACGACTGTGACTGTGTGCCTGTATCCCGCAGCGTAGAGAGTCCCAAATTAAAAACCTCCTGCCACAAGTGCTCCTTGCTCCCATGGTCCTCTTTTCAGTGTCTGGATCAGAGCTGTGGCACGTCAGCAGATACAAATGCAGGACTGCAAACTGGGGCCCGGAAGGATGCTGCCTTATTCGCATGATGCTACAAACCTGCCGTGGTGGCAAGCGGGGTGAAAAATGGTGCTGGCTTTGTGCATCAGTCTAAACCTGGCCTGCCTCTGCCAACCTCGTCTGAACTCTGCTCCTCTTACAGTGCTGGTTTCCTCCATTCCAAGGCTGAGGGAGGCAGCTTCACAGCCTGTGTAGGAGAAACCATTGCATCGGTGTTAGAATTGGACTGATAAAAGGCAGAGACGTGCCTTTCCCTGAAAACACTAACTTCTACAACGCTAAATGGCTCTGCCTCAGTTGGGACTGACCTAGCTGACTTCAGAGTTCACGAGGACAGAGAGCTCATGCTCCAGCTGGGCTAGTGCTTTTGTTCTGTTACCTACCAATGAGACTGGCTGGGGATGAGAGGATACTTGGATGGTGCTTTATATTTCCAAGGTGCTTTGCAGATCCTGGTAGGGGAAGAGGGAGAGCAAAGGACTTGCAGCAGGGAAGCCCACCTGACTGCTGCTCCTCTCCTGAAACCTTTGAGTCTGCATGTAAAATTGACCCTGTTGCGGTTTTTACTTCAACCTATTTAGATCACTTCTTTCCCTTGCTATTAACTCTTCCTTTCCCTCCCTGGTACAAGTCTGTTGTGCATGAGCTGGGTGTGCCAGATGAATGGGGAAAGGAGGGACATATAACCTTTTTTTGTTGCAGTTTTTCTTTTAACTTGTGCTCTTCTTATTTTAAAGCAAGCTGAAATTGTGTGACACTAATAATCATGTTAGCCGCTGCAGCAGATATCTATGTGGATGTAATGTAGAGGAATTATTTATGCTCTTATTATAAAAATATAGTAACAATAGCTGGTGCCATTGCTCCAGCTTGTTTGACTCTGTCTATAAAAGTGGGAGGGAGAGGGGGGGCTTAATTGTAAATGCTGCTTGTGGCTCTCCAGCATCCAATGCAGCTTAACGCCTGAGGCTTTTGTGGTAGTAGCGGATGTTCTGTAACAGGACAGTATTCAGTTCTGAAGTGTGCTTTAAACTGCCCCCATACAGAGCAGCAATTAAGTGTCAGATGGCAAGGTCACCTGGACCAACCCTCCCCAAAGGTGCCATTCCAGCTTGTCTAGGTTTTGTGGATATAGGAGCGCGGGGGGAGCGACACACATGCTCACTCGCTAGGTCCTTTAAAACAGCCAGTACTGCTGGTCAGTTGGAAGCTAAATTCTCCGTGCTCAGGACGGGTAATGAACGAACATGGGGCAGGAGGCTTTCTGGCCATGCTCCGTCTCCCCTATTCAGGCTACCCCCTCATCCCCTAAAGCAGGGTGACTTCAGGGAGACAGGAATCCTCATAGGTGGATCTTGATGCGATGTGAAATGTGTAGGGATCACTTACACCAGGGTGGATGGAACCTGAAAACTGACTGTATAGTTTTTTCCAGGGGACAGAGCAGGCATATGTGGAAAAATCAGATTATCTGGTCTTGACTGCATGTTGCCTTGTCCCCATCCTCTCCCCCCTTCCCATTCCATGCTTGTCCAATTACTGGAACGGGTCCATATGTGCCCCTGCTAACGCATCCAACACTGACTGTTCCTCTCTCCCTTTCCATCGTGGGGCTGAGAGTGGTCCCTATGCAGTTCCCTTAGTTGGGGTCAAAAATAACCCTTTGTGCGGCTTGGCCTGTAAGGCTTTGGTCTAGAGTAGCTCCTGCTGGTGGGAGGCAGCTCTTCCAGTCCTGCATACTGTCCCACATCCAGCAATGTTTTATTTACGGATTTATATTTAAAAGTATTTGTACCGTGGAATTGTGGCAGGTTGTCCAGTAATGTTAGAATCCTTGTAAACACTACTCAAGATACTAGATTATTGTTCGTGACACCAAGTTTTAAAATAAACGGCTTCAAAGCCCTGACTCTTTCCAACACCAGTTTGACTCCAAAGCCTTTTTTATCCCTTCGCCACTGCTGCTTGAGTATTTCTAGTCATGCTTCCTACACACACGCCACATGGAGCAGCACAGTTTAGAGCCTGTTCTTAACCCCCTGGGGAGGCAGAGAGAAGAGGTCACAGCTCTGTCCTGCCTTGCTGTGTTTAGGTGCTGACATGGCTGCTTCCTGCACAAAGATGCTCTTTCTCCTCTTCCTTCCCATCTACTTCTATAAACTGCTTAGATGAGCCCCGACTCGCTCCTGACTATATAGCTGAGGGGAAGACTGCACCACTGGACGGGCCATGGAGATGAGTGCCGTAGAAGGGGCAGGATTTTGCATACATTAACAATGCTAGCTGACTTAAAACAGTCAGAAGACTTAACTTTATTCACAGTCAAACCAAGACCCTTCTTCTGCACTCTTCTCCCCTCAGTCAGTGTCGGGGACCTGATGCGCTCATGTGCTGGACTCATTATATGGCTGCTCTTGTCCTTACTGACAATAAATCTCCCATTTCAATATGGTGCAAGTGGAATAATTTCTCTCACTGCTTCCACTATCTGGGAGGTTGGGGCCCTCTGCCTGGGCGAGGTACAGGGGGCAGTGAGGCTCTAGAGATGCAAGGTCTACAAGAAGAAAACAAGGGAGAGATCTAACCCAAACCATAGCTTAAATCCCAGCCATGGGCTCACGATTGGATGACTCTGAAATGGATGAATGACTGTAGAATCTCCAGAGCTCTCAAATGAGAGAGTTCCAAACGCCAGTGAGCTGGACACAGTGTTCAGGCACAGAGGACCTGTCAAAAATCAAACCCTTTGCCCCAAAACGTAGCAAGATGTGGCAGTGGGGAAAAAGCAATTTGACGGACCACGTGTGGATGACTTGGCTTTGTTCTTTGCTTCTCTGGACGCTGTGTGTGTGGTGGGTTCCACTGAAGTGTCATCTTGTTTCATTTCCATCCCCATCCAGCTGTGTACGTCTGCTTCAGCTGCACAGATGGAGCTTGGATCTGGATGCTTTGGTTGGGTGTGTGTGCGAACACTAAAGGGTAAAGCTACACTTGATACGCACAGCATCTTTTTCTAGGCCCTCTGGAATCTAAGCAGAGGGAAGATTTCTGGTCACTGATTGGCTGCTTGCCTCTACTAAGACATGTCCAGCCTGAGAACATTTACTATAATGTTGACTGATGCAGATCTTGTTTAGCCTGATAAGTGAAACTAGTTGAATAGCTGAGCATTTGTCCCAGACTTGCAGACGGATTTTAAAGAGAGGAAAATTTCAGCTGTTGACTCTCTCCTTTAAAATCTTTTTGAATTAACCTATTATTTTAGACAAATTTGTCTTGCTGCTGCTGTATAGTATCGCTATATCACCCCATTATTCATGAGAGAGAATGGCATGTTTTCAATTGATTTAAAAGGTATATAGCATAAATCCCCATCCATCAGAGCACAGAATCAGGGAAGTCTGGTATCTGCTCCGTTCTGCTTCCTGTATGAACTTGGGCAAGTTACTTCACATTTCTGTGTAAAGTGTGGGTTACAGTATACCCCAACAGGGGTGTTGAGACTAAATTAGTTAAATGTTCTGGTTTTTTAGGGTCCTCTGTTAGCAGGCACTTAAAAAAAGTGAACTATTTATCTAAGAAGTTGATGTTCTGTCAGTGTAACTAGAGGACTACATCACCCTGCTCTGAAATCACTCTCTTAAATTGGGAAAATCCCTAGAGTTCTGACGTTCTAGCCAATGGGACTGACATATGCAAATAGATTGCGCTGATGTCACATCCTGGCAGTCTCGAGCCCGTTATTCCGAATGGTATTGGCAATTTGCTTCTCGCCACCCCTCCTCCTTCTCTCCTGTACTTTTTAACAGTTTTGTTTACCAATCCTGCAAGAGAGCCTGGGGATATCTTGTATAAGATTTGAAGAAAGTAAGTTTTTCTTGTGACATCTTTCAAAAATGCTATTTTTAAAAGTCCCAGGAAACTAAGTTTATGCATGTCCCGTGATTCTGGTATGCTGCTTTTTTTGTTTTGTTGTGTCATTAGAACAGAACTGTGTGTGCTCCATAGTTGACCCTGTGTGTCTGACGCTGCATAGATCACCTGAGCTATGTGTACACATCCTGGGGTTCTGATGACTATGGGCACTTCAAAATTGCCAGGAGAAATGGAAGAAGGCAGAAACGGGAGTAACCTTGTTGTTTGTTAGGTTGATTTTAGAGGGCTATGAATCAATGCAAAGGTAGGTGGTAGAATTGTGACATCTGAGGCAGCTCTGCTAATTGCATAGTTCATTTGTATAGCATAATCCTGTGGGTAAAAGTGCTCGGAAAGTTGTCTTGTCTCACATTTGTTAACAAACGAAACACAACCCAATGGCATGGCTATCCCAGCTATGGAATAGGAACCTGTTGGAAGCTGTGAGAGCTTTAGTTTACAATATCTGACATTGGTATTTTTGGTATACCTGTCTGTAACTGTAAATCTGCATCTCCTCTTGTGTTCTTAGGCCTGGAGCCCTGTCCTCTAGGTGTGTGTGTGTGAAGGGGGAGATTACGTGGTTTTATTACAATCAAGCAATGTGCAACACCAGGGAACACAGTTCCTGCTGCATAGCTCTGCTAGTGCACATCAGTCATGAATGGCAACACCTAAAGAAGGAATGGAGGAAGGATGGTTGAGGCACTAGCCTAGGACTTGGGAGATCTGGGTTCAAGTCCCTGTTCCTCCATAGAGTGCCTTAGTCTCTTTGTGCCTCACTGCCTTATCTGTACAATGAGGACTCCTGCACTTCTCTGCCTCGCAGGGGTGTTGTGAGGCTGATATGTTGAGTCTTGTGAGGTGTTCAGAGACTACAGTAGTTGAGGCCATAAAAGTAAATTGGCTAGAGTTAGCTAGAGAATCTAGCTACTACTGAATAAGAGCCCACCATATTAATGGTCAGGATATTAGTGACCAGAGGTAAGGTATTAACTTTGATCACTAGAGATGGAAGCGAATGTATTCGCCACCTCGCTCCCATGAACACCCTAGCAACCACAAGCATACACAGTTGGTACTGTATCTTTATGCACTTCCTAAGTCATTCCAGCTGTCAACATCTGGTCAGATTCTTAGCTGATCGTTAAACCAGTGGAGTTGCACCAATTTATGCCAGCTGAGAATCCGGCTTACCAACTGCTTTGTAGTTAATCACATTGGCTACTGCTGCATTTCACTGCCGCACAAAGCAATGCTTCTAAATATAAGATTAGCAAACTGGCAGCTCTCTAACTTCACTTACTGTGAGTGCTATGGTCCAAGCTGAGAGTCCAGGGAGAGAGCCGAAGGGCAAAGGTGATGGGACACTGTTGAAGCAGGCAGCAATGTTGCTGTACCATGAGATCCTTTCCCATAGAGTAAGACCTTACATACATGAGTCAGTCAGTTGAACTTGTTTAAAATTGCATCGTTAGTTAAACTGGCTCGCTTAAAACCAGATCAAACTCCTGTGGTGGACATGTCCTTCAGCTTGAGTGGCTTATTTTGGTGTCACTTGAATCAGTTCCTAAATGATTTAGGCTGAAAGTGTCCACACAGGTATATGCAATGTTTTTAAGCAAACCAGTTTAAAATTGCACCTTTACTTAAACCAGCGCAACTGACTCATGCAGGTCAGGCCTAGCACCTCACTTCGTGTGAGCTCCTTTAAATGGTTTGTAGGCAGCCCCTGCACTGACTGGAGGCAGGTGGACGTGATGGTTTTCCCTGCATTGCTGGACTAGAATGTCTGTGGGATACGCTTGTTCACATTGGTGGCGCTTGATGCCAACTCCTGATTAATTTGGGGCTGTCTCTCCTGTGTAGACTGACCAGGCATTGGCACCATGCTGTTGTCCCTGCTAAGCATGCTAACCCACACTCCGCTGCACAGCTGAGCGCATGGAGTTTTATGTCGCTTGGCGCTCCTGGTGCACCTGTCTGAGCTCAGTGAGGAGGTGATGCTGTAGTTTATGCTTTGCTGAATATCTGTCATGCATGTCATTTACAGGTATCTTTCTGGGGATCCGGTTGCTCTGTTCCCCAATGGCTCTGGGATCAGCTTCCCTTATGCCGCTGCCTCGCCATCTGGTTTTATGCCAACGCCCCCCCGCATCCTCCAGCTGACAAACCAGCAGTTCTTCAGATCCCCCCGCAGGGCTTCCTCTTCCTCACTCCCTGGACGTCTGAACAGGGCCCTCTCGCTGGGCACCATCCCTTCCCTCGCCAGGACAGGTAAGGTGGGCACCACACTTCTGGACCTGATGGAACAAAAGTGTAGCTGTGTTAAAACTCGAGTGGGTCGTGGAACCTTACCCATTGTAACATGTCTGCCCTATTGCCTAGTAGATTAGTAAGTCTAACTAGAGGCTATTGTCATGCACCTTATGATGTTGCTTGTACCAGAGCAAATGGAATGATAAATAATACCTAGTTGGAAAAAAAGAACTGCACGCTGGTGGGCAGTAATGAATTGGGCATGCACTCTCTCTCCACGCAGGTCTTACATGCAGTATCTCATAGATTCTACAGGCACAGCATTGATAGCGTAGTTCTCACCTGGAAGGTATTCAGCCTGCCAGTTTGGTGTAACAAGGTACAAGAAGAGTACCATCCAGTGGTTTGTCATGGCTGATGCTCAAGCAATTGATTTTAACACTAGGCAACTAACTTTGGTGTCATCACCAGCTTGGTAGAGCAAAGAGGCCCAAGCTGTGCATGCATCTTCTGGATGTATTGCAGCCAATAATGGTGTTCAGGGAATGGACACAGGCAGAAGGTGTCAAAGGAGATGGGAGTGGGAAGGTTTTGTGAACCCTAGTTCTCCAGACTTTGTGAAAAGAGGAGGTGGTTTCCCGCATTGGAGGCATCATGAAATAAGCTGCAAAACCATCTGTGGGGGGAGAGAGACAAAGGGAACAGTTAGGCAAGGGCGCTGGGAGGAATCAGCAGTGGGCGTACGAGGAAATGGGATCAGATACGTTGGGGGGGGGTCATGAGGCTCCTCAAAGGTGAGGTAGAAGAATGTGAACTTGATGCGGTGCCAAAAAAAAAACAAAGCCCTGGAGCCAGACTTGTCAAAAGTGACTAGTGATTTTAGGGTGCCCAATCTGATGCACTTCAAAGGGGCTTGGCTCTGAAAGTGCTGAATGGCCAGCCATTGAAAAAAGTCACTTCAAGGGGTTTCAAGTTAGCCATCCAAAGACATGAGTTGCTACTGAGAACTCTTTGTCCATGAGGGAGCACAGGGTCTGAGGAAACTTCTTGTGCAGCTCTTAACTGGGTAGATTAGTAGCTGTGAGTGGTGGTCGTGGAGCTGGGAAGTAGGAATGAAGACCACTTTCTCCACTGATTGGCCTGCTCAGTGTTTCTGTTTAGAGGTTCTCGGTGTGTTTTTCAATACAGTTCCATCCCCCAGCAGTGGACTGGATGGAAAGTAATTAGTTCTCAGCAGCTGTAAACACAAAAATAATGTGAGGAGAGGATCAGTCATTCAGATTCGTATTTTCAAAAGTGTCACTGTCTCCTTTAGAGTCTTTCAACCCAAAGCTCTTAACGAGCTACACACACAGGGCTTACTTTGCCCATTGCTGAAATGAAAGGCTGCTGTTGGAATGCCTCAGCCACACGGACCGGCTGTAACAATATCAGGGGTAACCCCCCCTGGGTTTTTCCCTTCTTTGGCCCACTCCAGGAGCGCCCAGTTGGGACTCAGAACTCCGGCCATCACCTGTCTCTGGGTAGCCACCCATTTGTCACCACCTTCTGACTGGGGGTTTTAAGGCTGCGTTGCTCCTTGCCTTACATTGCCTACCGGCCAGCACCTAAACTTTGCTTTCTCTCTGAAGGCTATGACAGGTGTGATTTACCAGTAATCTAAATTGCTCTTCTAAGCAAACACACGTATTCTTAAAGGAAAAGAATTAGAGAAAACACAATGTAAACAATAAATTTATACATACCAGGAGTCACCCATCCATCTTATGGGGCTCTAGTAGGCCAAAGTCTTTCAATTCTTCTGCAAGGGCTGGGACCCTCCCTGGGACAGAAGGCCCTGGTGTTTAAATTCAGCCTTTTTGTCCCAGTTTTTGAACCAGTGTATGCAAACCTCTTCCAGGGGCAGTACATCTCCAGAGCTGTTTAGTTTGTGACTCAACTTCATCACCTCCACCCCCGTTTCTTTTAGTTCCTGGAGGAGCTATAGTAACCTTTCCCCATGAAGTAGAACACAATCCTACGTAAACCTTTCATAAATTTAATACAGCCATCCCCAAGGATACTGCATGTCTCAACAGCATCTTAAGTTGGGGAATTAAAACTATTACAAATGGATAAAAGGAAATGCTCTTTTACATAATGCAGACTTAGACTGTGGAATTCACTGCCACAGCATGTCACCCAGGCCAAGAACTTGGGAAGAGCAGAGAGGGATGTTGGACATTTCATATGGATAACAAGAAAATCCAAAGTTGTTATAGTTAAAACTAACAGAGTATTGGAAGGGAAATAAAACTTCATGTTTCAGAGTTCAAGTCAGTCTCTGTCAGAGGTTAGGATGAAACTTTTTTATCTGCAGGGTTTCTTGCACCTTTCTCTGAAACTGGTGCGGGCCACTGTCCGAGGCACAATACTGGGCTGCAGTGAAGGAGAAAAGCAGCCGTTTCTGAGTGGGAGCAAGAAAATGTGGCTTTTCTCTTTTCTCCTATGGAAAAGAATTCCCTGGTTTGGACCTGGGGAGCAAGAGCTTTTATCCTTGATTTTGATTGGATCCATTTTCATCAACTCTTGACTTTCTGTTCAGACTCCCAAGAGCCTGGGCTGGGCTTAGAATACTGAATCCAACCACCTTTGAATGTTAGGAAAGTTCTGATCTGTCTCCAAGCTTTTCTGTTTCTCATGCTCTCCATGATCAGCATATCTTGTCCCATTGTTAGCTGTCTGTCACGTCAGACATGTTTTTAGTTAACAGGCTGATGCTGTGTCTTTACAGCCAAGCGATGACTACCAAGTGAGAGGTCAGCATCCTCTATTCCATCGCAGGAAGTAACAATTCATCTTTGCTCTTGGGGCAGGGATTGAGTTGAAACTCTGAATGAAGCAATAGGACAGA
Organism: Mesoclemmys tuberculata; assembly: GCA_007922155.1. Classification (NCBI taxonomy): domain Eukaryota; kingdom Metazoa; phylum Chordata; order Testudines; family Chelidae; genus Mesoclemmys; species Mesoclemmys tuberculata. Next base: position 5,950,990 of record ML675630.1, read on the forward strand.
TACTAACAAGGTGATGTAGTTCTGGCAACGTTTTGTAACTCCTTGACTTTCTCACCCATCTTCATTAACAAAGTTTAAAATGCCAATCCTCTGGGTGGACAGAGACGTCTGCTCCTGTGGGTCGATTTGTGTGAAGGTGCCTTTGGTGTGTGACTCTTATCATAAGGCAGCTTCCAGCCTGCAGTATCCCAAAGTATTTTAAAAAGTCTATATGTTCGCTCTGGCCACCTCTGGGATGGCAGGTAACAGCCTACAAGTCCACAGGGTGCTATGCAACAGGGATGACCAAAGGAAATTTTAGCCCAAGGTAACCCCCTAACTTCTATTTAAAAAAAAAAAAAGACTAGAACTGAAGGTCTTAATTTAAAAGACACGTGCACACAAAATAACCTCCCTTCTAGCCAGTGTCTGTCTCAGTAACATGCCCAGAGTACAGGCTAGTGTGGCAGTCACCTTCTTGGGGATTTGAACCTCTGGACCCAGGGAGTTATGTTTATCACAGATCTAATACTTAAACCATTAAGCCCATTTCTCTATAGGGTACTAGAGGCAGGCTGCAAAGTGCATGTTAATTTGTTGTTAATTGTCATCTTGAGTCTGTTTTTGAAAAGTGGTTATTGCTTAACTATCTCCTGGTTTTTAAAGCTTCAGTTTTCTCTGACTTCAGGGTGCGTCTATACGAAAAATGCTGTCGTAGCACAGCTTGCCCTATGGGTTCTCCCATCAGCATAGGCAATCCACTTCCCCAAGAGGCAATAGCTTGGTCAACAGGAGAATTCTTTTGTCGAACTTGCGCTGTCTACACCAGGGGTGTGGATTTCCTATTGTAAACCCAATTTCCTAAAGTACAGCTGCGCTCAATCTTGCCTGCCCTTTCAGAACTCCAGGTATTTAGAAGATCACACTGGACTCTCGTGCGCTCACCTGTCCATTCAGAGCTCCTGGCAGAACTCCTTAAGATAGATATCTGTGAAATATAATGTTGTTGTAAAGCAGAAAATAACCAACTTACTAACCTCTCTCCCCAACATGCTCTGAGAGACTGAGTGAGGCTAAATCTTGTTGTCCTCAACATTTGAGGGGGGGTAGCCTGTGTCCCTTCTCAATGTGGGCATATAGCTCCTATTAACACTGTGAGGACCTAGATTTTCAAAGCCTCCTAGGAGACTCTCCAATTCCTAGTTAAGGTCTCTTAGGGGACTTGGAAAATCTTAGCCTCCATGCTGTGAGGAGAGGGAATTTCTTCAGGAGCCAAGTGGCAATGGATTTAGTGTGGGTCCTTGCCCTCGTTGGGACCCCTGTTCCAACGGAGCTGTTGTGGGAGATCGAATTGCCTTTGCTTGGGGGTGGAGGGGAGAAAGCAAATATTTCACATACACACACCCCAAGTGGCTGTGTTGGCTTTTTTTGCAGGGGGTGAGGGGAAAAGCTTATTAAAAGTCAAACCCTTTAGATTGGGGCATTCCTGTCCTCAGCAACGGAAGTGAAAAACACACTGCTCAAATCGATCATCTGGGCCGTTGTGCTGTAACCGGAGCCAGAGGAGTCTGGGGAAACGTGTTCCAGACCCCAGAGCCAGATGCACTCTGGTGGTATACGGAGAGTCTCTGAGTGCTTTTAAACACCTGAACAAGTGCACCAGCCTGTGGTCTCCATTTCACTGTCGAGATCCGGGTCTGTCTCGATTTAAATGCACCACTTCCAAAACACCTGCGTTTTCCGAGAGAGGGCGAGTCTGTCTGCGTGTGTCTGGCATGTGCAGAAGAGCCAGGCAGCACTAATTATGACTCTGATTGTGAAGGAAGAATAGGGCTGTCTGTTTTAAAGTTACTGACCAAAGAGGGCCTGAATCGCTAAATTAGTTTCTCCTAGTCTGAGACTGAGAACTTGTCTACATGGTGAGATACTGGATGGCAAGCCGGGCATGAATCTACAGTAATCTACATCCATTGCTAGCAGTAACTCGTGTTAAACTAGCCCTGATTTATTTGTTTCTCACTGATGTACAGCTGCTTGAGGTAGGCTGCTTTTTCTCACTATAGATTGATGGGGCAGAGGATTGGCTCATCTCCTAAGTCTGGCTTTATGTGCACAAACACAGCTGTAGCAGCAACCCGACAATCCCCCGTTCACCCTGCATTGTCCCGCTTGGCTGGGAGGGCCTCTGACAAGGGGCTGTGTGATGCAGAGAAGATTTATAAGGCTGATGAGAGATTCTCTCCTACGAGTGCATTAAGCCCCAGCCCTAAAATGTTCTTGAAACCAGCAAGCACATGCCACTCTCCATCCAAGGAAAGCTCTGCCCTGCCAGTGACTGATTACCAAAGCGTCAGAGGCCAAACCACTGATGGGTTCTAGAATAACACCACAGCAGTAAGAGCAGCCGAGCTGCTTTTGTTTAGTTTGTCCCATGTTTCTTTGGCTCGTGGTACCAGCAGCTCTCCTGGATCCATCAGGATCCACCTGGGGACAATAGGTGCAAATCTGCTATGCAGCTGTGATTTCCCCCTGCCTGCTCCACCATCTTTGTGTGGTGCATGCTTCTCTGGGGCTGGGTGGAGTGTAGAAGTGTGCCCTGTCTTGAGCTGCGTCTTTTCTGCGCATAACAAAGCTATTGGTCTCCAAAGCCATTTGGCACCTCTAATGATATTTATTTTAAGTAGCATTGTCACAAGGGACAATGTAAGGAGTGAGGTTTTGGTTATAACTCCTGGCTCTAGTAGCTTTCTCTGATCTTTGCCATCCAGTTCTCATAATTTCCTGCCTGAGATGAAGATGGAAATTGATGTGATTCTGTCACTAGAATGGTGGGGGGGAGAGGAGGAGGAGGAGGGGTGGGTGGGAAGAGAAAACGAGAGAGAGAAATATTGTCTCTACCTTCCATCCTTCAAGATCATGACAAGTCACCCTGTGCTGCAGTGGCACAGCAGGAAATCTAAGACTAATGGTCCTTGGCTCTCTGGAAAGGTGGTGAGGGAACCACATGCAAACGGTTGTTGGGAGATGGTCCTGATGTTTTCTAAAATAGCTCTGTGCCAGCCATGCATTTCAGGTGCTATGGGGGCCAGACCCATCAAAATGCCAAATTAGGGGACTCTGCATGCCAGGGCTTAGAACCTAAAGATCCTTGCTTGGTTATCCTTTTGCAATCCTAGAGAACCAGAAGGATCTCTTGAGCAGAGGTGGGATCCTGAAAGTAAAGGGCACCAAAATAAAGCCCTGTAATTTACTGACAAATGGTGCTGTGCAGCACAGTAGTAGAATCTTCTTCTGGTGTCAGGTAACCCACAAGTCCCCTTGCCCGCTTCATTCTTTTTCCTCTTCCTGCTGCCTTCTCATGCCCTCTCCCTAGCTCTTTATGAGGTCAGCACTTCACAGTTCATTTAATGTACAGAGCAACTCAAACAAGGATAAAGATCCTGTTGGGGAAGCACCAAGGATCACAGATGTGTCCAAAGCTGTAGAACAAAGGTGCATGCTGAGCTCAGCACCTATCAAGGTTGTCTGGGGAACATGGGTAGAGTGGGCGGGGTGTGTGGGGGGTCTCCTCTCGCCCTGCCGAGGGACTCATAGCCTGCCTCCTCCCCAGAACTTTTTTGAAGTGTGCTGGTTGGCTCTGTCCTCCTCTCTGCACACAAGATCCCAGGGAGGACTTGGGCACTTATTTGCCCTGGCGCTTTTCAAGCATTCAGTTGGTGTTGGCTCGCTCTGCAGCATCTAACATTTCCAGCTCAGGCAGGAGAACTGAACCATGAAAAGCCAGGGGATGCAACTCAGAAATCGTTACTTAGTAGACATGGTCACCAGAAGTGCTCCGACACCGTGCACCCATTGCTCAGACTCACTGGGAAGCTAAGCCATATGGTGTAGAAATCGTACCATATGTTTATCTCTCTCTCCTCATCCCAAATAGCTTAACCCTAGTTTTGCCAGTCAATGAAATGCAGCCACTTCTAGGGAGCAAGGCGCCAGTTGTTCAACACTCCAGTGTAGGCAGGAAACGAGAAGGGATAACTTTGAACTGAAACTGGAGGGCACTGTTGGCAGGGTGCTGGGGTGACACTTCATGAGGTGTTAACTGGGCAGGGCTTTTGGTCTGCGCCACATCTGGTGGGTGCTATGGGAGCCAGTCAAGAGGGGGTTTAATGAGGATTTAAGGGAGATGAAGAAAGGAGGTGCAGAGAAGAAGCAAGAAATGGGGCAGGATCCCGCTGATTATGGAATGAGAGCTAGAAGTGGCTTAGCCTTCGTCTGTGCAGCTTTCCTTTGGGGTCCTCAGCAAGGGGAAGACACCAGCTGTGACCGAATGCCACCCTGCTGCCTGGTCCAGGTGAGTAAGTTGTTTGTCTTCAACAGCATTCCCACTGGTCCCCCTCAGACTCGGGGGAGCCAGCTCTGTAGGAGGACAGGTGGTCTGGATTACTGGACACTCAAACCCCTTAGCTGCAGCGTGACAGCTTGGGGTTATCAAGAGCCCCTTCTAGCAGAGCACACGGCAGCCCTGGGAGGCTGACTGCCAAAGCTGTTACCTTAACCCTCTGCTGCAGCCTCCGCTTGTCACCTGGGTGAGCGAGGCAGGACGACACAGGCACTTTTCTCTGTGCTTGCAACAGTATCTAGCATCTGTGCTGAGTTTCTTTGGTTTGCCTTTTAGATTCTGGTTATTTGTTCAGTGGAAGCCGCCCGGCATCCCAGACATCCCAGTCCAAGGACTCGCCTTTATCAGGTAAGGGACAAGAGCGTGTAGTGCAGTGTCGACTCTCCCAGGCTTTGAAATGACTTGCTAAAACATAACAAGTTCAACCCTATTTCTTCCCCGTCTCTTCCCTCTTACCCACTCTTCAGGGAAAGGTCTGTGTAATAGGTAGTAGGATTGCAGTAGTGCCTGGTACCCTGAACTAAGACTAGCTAGTGCTGTACTTCCACACACTACGGCAATCCATGCCTGGAAGAACTTACAATTAAATAGGCCAGACGGACATAGGAGGGGATTACTGTCCCCATTGTGTAGATTGGGCCTGGAGCGGTTATGTGGCTTATCTAATGAGCTATAGCAGAGCTAAGAACTGAACCCAGATCTCTTGTGTCCAGTTGGGTCTTTTAAACACAAGACTGGCCTTCCTTGGATTTGGACCTGACCTTACCATTATGCCTGTGGAATGGGTGAGGGTAGTTGCTTTGGGGCAGAGCGACTTCCAAACTACCGGCTTGTTTTTCCAAAGGTCACCAGAGTGCAACTCCACTCCTAAAGTCCTTCCCGCCCCACCCCAAGGTCAGGCTCTGAGTTTGCTCGCGTGGTGATGCATCAGCAGTGCAGAGGATCCGTAGCTGAAGCCTCTCCTTTTATAAAACCTTATTTCAAATGGCTTTATAACAAGTATCCAATTGGATTAAAAATGGGATGAAAAATCTAGTATTTGTCACCCTCTTCTTAAAGTCTGAATTTATTGCTGGAGAAGGGGGCCAGCTAGGTGGCCCTGCAGGCTCTAGGCAGCTGCCTGGGCAGCAATAGTGCAAGGGTCTTGCATGCATCACTCACTGTTGCATTTCAACCCAGATCTGAAGGGGCAACACCTCAAAGCTAAGAGGGAAGCTTAGTCTCCATGTCCGTTCTGTCCTTGGTGTCTCCAGAGACTGGCCAGTTGCAATGCTTTTGTTGCCTACTGGGGTCTGAGACGTCTGCTATTGCTTGGGATGTTACATGCACAACTGAACCTTGAATTGGCGTAGTCATTCAGTGGCAGTGCTGCTATGTAAGAGCTCAGGCTCGCCACTTCTTTGGCCAACGGACTGGGAATGCTGCCGAAGTTGAGGCATGGCAGGAAAAAGAAGAGGGTGCATGTGTGGGCTAGAATGCTCCATTCCTGCAGGCAGTGCATGGTGTTACACTACCTGGCTTAGAAGAGAGGTGAATGTTCTGTAGGGCCACTGAGGATGAGTCAGGCATGGGAAGAGGAGGAAGAACTGAAGGGGAGAAGCTACGGTGTGATATCCCCATGCTTCACTTTCTTTTGTTAGCTGCAAAAACATTTAAAAGTTGAGGTCACTTTTGAGTGATTTCAGGCTTACCATCTGCAGCTCTTTCCCTTTTCAGTTTTTTCCTGTCCAAGGAACTGATTATTAAACTTCTTTGTCTGCTGTGCCTGTCTGCTGCCGCGTCATACCGGTGACCTGTCTGTTGCACTTCTGACCCCAGACGGAACGTCTGGACCCTTGCCTTTGCATCCAGTTTGTGCTGCTTGTGTTGTAACAATAAAAGCGCCAGCTGCAGTCTGAGTTAACTCCTTGCCCACTCCCCGCTTTCCTGGTGCGCTCTTCAAATGAACGACCTTAAAGTACCTGCTAAAATCACTCGTTTTTAAAGTAAGCTGTGTGCAAAATGTAAAACACCAGGGACCAAACCCAAAGTGTGTCTCCACCCATGAAAGACATACTTTCCTCCCCTGTTCTAAGTGTTGTTCTCTCCTCCCCTCCAAAGTTCTCCCATTGTGATGCACCAGCATGAGCCATGATGGGACATCACAATTACAGTACCAGAAATCCCAACTCTCTCTCTTCCATTGAGTTCCATGGTAGATGCTAGTGTGATGGTGCAGTAGAAGTAGCTCATCTATGGCTTGGGGAACCTTAAAGAATGGAAAGGATAAGCTTCTAGTAGTGTTTGTGCTGAATTGCCCCTATTAGCCTGGTTGGTGGCCGGGGCCAGACAGTATGCTGGAAGAATCTCCTGTGATTTTTGCATGTATTCTCCAAAGCAGCTGGGGATGGGGGAGGAGAGCCTGGAAAGTTCCCTGGAGTGGAACAGGTAACCCACCCTGCTGTGGGTCTGGTTTGAACGAGGGGGTTGAAGCTTGTTCTGCAGCCTGCTTCAGGATCTAGTAAGAATGGGGGTATTTGAGTGAGTTGAACCTGGGTTGCGTGAGGTGAAAAGTTCAGTGAAAGGAGAGTTGACCTTTTAACCTCCTGTTCTGTTGGGCAAAGGTAAATTTAAGCAATCTCCATTTAAATGGAGCAAAGTCTTGAGCCTTATTTAAATATAAAAGTTGCATGGATCTAACCAGTTTAGAAATCAACTTAATTAAATTGGTGCAATGCTCATGTATAGACAGAGCCTTAACGGAGTTAACAGGACTGCTTTGCTGAGCCCTGTTTTCCCAGGTTCCTTTGCAAAGATAGAAGTTTTGGGCTCTGAACCTAGGGAATTGCAGAGATGCTAGAAAAAGGAGTTACTTCTGAACCCCCATCCTCTTCCTACCCTGCACCTTCTAATGTGTTGCACTCAAAATAAATGAGTAAAGAACTGTGGTATAGGAGGCGCTCCTGCCACTTGTAGCATGCCTGGCAAGGACTTTTTGAAAGGAACAGGGACACATACCCATCCTGTTCTTGCAGACTGGTTGGAGAACGCACCCCCCACACATTTCCCAACCCTAATCCCCTCTCTCTCTCTCTCTCTCTCTCTCTGCCCTGGCACATCTCAATTTCAGAGAACTACTCCCTGCTGTCTGGAAGCTGTGCCCCATCCCCCATCCCGTCCCCAGCACCTTCAGTGGCTGGATCCGTCACCTCCAGCACAGGCTCCTTACGTTACCGCCGGCCACTCATCAGCCCTGCACGCCTGAATCTGAAAGGGCAGAAGCTGCTGCTTTTTCCATCCCAGAGCGACGCCCTGCACGCACCCACCAGCTTGGATGAGCTCACCCACTCCGACAGCAATGTCTTCGCTGCTGAGCTGTCCCCGTTGCCCAAAAAGAACCTCAGGGAGCGGGGAATGCATGGTATGTTCTGATCTCTTCTCCAGAGCCCAGTCAGGTCACAGCAGGTCAGCTTGCAAGCTAAGCGGTTGGCAAATGGAGGGGAGACCATCAAGGAAAACCCTTGATGGCTCAGTAGCTGAGTGTACATATTGGATCCAATGGCCCTTTGATATATTAGAGGGCCACGGTATGACTAGAGCAGTGGTTCTCAACCTTTGCAAACTATCGTATCCCTTTCAGGAGTCTGATTTGTACCCCAAGTTTCACCTCACTTAAAAATGACTTGCAGTTGGAATAGTGCTGACAAAAGCTTTTTTTTTTCATTTTAAGCTGGCAAGTCTGGAACACAAAGCTTTCTTTGAAAAAATTTTACTGGCTTACCCTGCATGCACAGGGTGATTTTTGTCTTCAGATGTCATTGCAAATGCACCGGCTTCATGCTGTTGTTTGATAGAGTTTCTCCGCAAAGGAAACAGAGCTAGAGGTGGATTGCTATTTGGAGAGGTGAATCCCAAAACAATATATTCTCTGCAGAACTAATGATTGGGGCGGGGGTTTCGGTCATTTTCAGTTTCTTAAAATTTTCACTGTCCCCACTACTGCTGCTTCCAGCTCCTCATTTTAAAAATCTATTCATTTTTATATCACAGCTGCATACACACCATGACAACTTCAACCTCATTAATGTGCTTGCATGAATCAGTAAATGACATAAAACGCATGTCTAATATAGTGCATATATGCATGTCATGTTATGGTATAATATAATCTATAGAGCAGTACAAACAAGTCCATTGTATGAAATTTTAGTTTGTACTGACCTTGCTAGCGCTTTTTATGTAGCCTGTTGTAAAACTAGGAAAATATCTAAACGAGTTGATGTACCCCCCTGAAAGACTCCGAGTACCCATAGGGGTACATGTGTACCGCTGGTTGAGAATCCCTGTGCTAGAGATCCTGTCCTTCAGATTAAAGGTGAAACCAAGATCCTTTCCACTTGTCATTTGAGAACCCATTATCATTATTAATTATTTATTTTAATATTTGAATTATCATAGGTGCTCTCACATGATTACGGGTGTTAGCTCAATTGTCTTGGCCACATTCTAGCTTGAATATTTAATTCTGACTTCCTAAATTTATCCAGCTGTTCCAGTTACAGTATGATTATTTGTTTTACACCGATGATTTATGCCAAACTGTTCCTGAATTTGGCTGTTGTTTTCACTTCCAGCCCTAATCTCTTGTGCAGTGTTGCTCTGCAATGTTTCACCATCCACCTCGGGAAACAAGCGTATGACTTCCATTGCATCTGTTTTCTGATGGTGCCTCTTCCTCTCTTCTCATAGATATGAGGTCACTCACGGAAAAAGGGAGTATTTGCAGTGATCATTCCATCAAAAAAGAGGATAATTCATCGCATTCATCCACCTGTGTGGTGGATACAACCACCAAAGGAGACGACCCAGCAGGCTGGAGAGGTGGGTGCTGGGGTGTGTGTGTGTGTGTGTGTGTGTGTGTGTGTGTGTGTAAGAGTGAGAGATCGAGAACCGTTTTTTGTGTCTAAGTGACTTGGCCCTAATCAAAAAAAAAAATCACTGGCAGAGCCAGGAGTAGAAGGCAGATTGCCTGCCTCCTGGTCCTGTGCCTTCACTACAATGCTCTCCTTATTCCTCAGGCCATTTGAGAAACACTGAGCTCTCCAGTGTTATACTGGGTCAGGAAATGGTGAGTGAGATTAGAAGGCAATGGGAAAGAATTGAATGGAGAAGTACATCAGAATCTTTCCTGCATGGATTGTGGCTGGAAACATGGTTCACCAATTTCTCGTATGAATAAAAATGTTGGGCATGAGAAGGGAGACTTGTGTTTTTATCATTATTTCATCAAGTTCTGTAACAGCTCTTTCTGACGACTTCTTTTCTTTTTTTTTTCCCCCCACCACCCACCCCTCTGCAAAGGTCGTTTTGGTAACTCCATTATTCGAGGTCTCCTTGCCATGAGCCTGACAGCCAATGCTATCTTCACATCAGCCTACCTCTATCAGAGCCTGCGCTGACCCGCCCTGCCCCTCTTTGTGGCCCCACCCACTTCCCAAGAGACTGATGAGAAGAATTCAACCACAGCTTTGGGGTCTTATGGTCGTGTCACTGGTGCATGCTGCTTATCAACCACTGCCTGCCAGGCTGCAGTGACAAAGAACCAGACAAAGAACTGCTGCTGCTGCCACCTCTGAGCAAAACGTATCGAAGACTTGTGGTGGTGATGGAGGTGGCCAGCAGGACTTGTAGCAGTAGCTGGTGAGAGGTCAGCTAATGTCCCTTGCACCTTCTTTCTAAAGAATTGGTCTGTGGCATGAACCGGAGAAGGTGTAAATGACCTAGTTGGCTTTGTCTCATCCCCTCTACCCCACATATTAACCAGCCTCGGGCGGATGGTGGTGATGGAATAAGAATTAGAACAAATAAGCTGGTGACAAGAGGCAGGACCTGGGCTTCGTTAATTGAAACAGCCTCATTTCTTTGTTGACTCCTATACTCTCTCCTATTAGTTCTGTATGAGTGGTTTTATGTCCTCCTTAAGGTTGCCAGAGCCCTTGGAGGGGAACCTTCGCTGCTCTGTGATTTTTGTGTGCATGCCTGCATGCATACGTATGTACACTTCCATCTGGGCTGCTGTCTGAGGTCTCTGTTGCCTGCTTGGCTAAACTGCAAGTCTCTCTCAGCTAGAGATGCCAGACCTGCACCAGATTAGCTAAGTATCCAGGGTGTCCCTTGAAATCCAGGGTGCTCACTCAAGACTTTCAAAAAATAGCTTCTAATTTTGGGAGTCTCCATTTTTGGGTACCCAACTTGAAATGCCTTAAAGGAGCCAGGTTAACTTTTTCCAGAGGGTCAGTGCTCAGCACTTCGTGGAAGTAAGGCTACTTTATGGTTTCAAGTTGGGCACCCAAAATCACTAAGTGTGTCTAAAAATTGTGACCCTAGTGTCTAAATTCCTACATCCCAAGCACATGGCAGAAAGGGAGTCCTGGCTAATGGTAAGGATGAAGCCTGTGAAGCGTGACAGGACTCTGCCAAGAACCTTCCTGTTGTTCGGGTGCTGTTCTCCTTTTGGTCATAAATTCTCTTACCTCTCCCCATCTTCTGTTCTTAAACTACTGAATTGTGTTTGCCATGTCTCTTGCCCTCTGCATGCCCTGCCACTGTCTGCTTTCAGCATTCCTCTTCCTCCCACACACACGGTAGGCTGTGGGTGATTTGCCCAGTAAACTGAAAATCTCACCTCATAGTGAAGATCAGGTGCTTTAAGAATTTGCTTTTCCTTCATGTTGCTTATTGAGCTACCACACCTTCTCCTAGGACAAACAAAATGATAATCTTATACTCTAGTCAATGTGCTGCAGATCCAGATGCGTAGCCTTTATTTCTGGTGGCTTGGGTGTGAAAACTAACTCTCTCTTGCACCTATTCCTGCATTATCTTAGCAGCCCACTTCCAGCCATTACACTGACATTGGCCGCTCAGCAAAGCCCGTGTGCTGCTTTCTCCTCTACCTCATCACATGCAGGAGACAGTGGCGTACCGAGGGGAAGATGAGGGGCCAGGCCCCTGGGCGCTGGTCTGCAGGGGTCACCTGACCGGCCCTTCACAATGGGCAGGGCGTGCAGGCGGCGCTGGGTTGGCCCAGAGTGCACTTACCCATCGCTCCAGCCCTACACCAGCTCAGGTGGGTCAGCCTTGGGCGGGCCAGGCAGGCCCTTCACGACAGGCAGCAGGGGGAAGGGGGAGAACACAGGAGCGGGAGCAGCTGCCCCTCCGCCTCCTGTGCTACTTGTTTTCTGCCAGTTGTGAAGGGCTGGCCCAGCACCTCTCCCCAGGCTAGGGGGTCAGGCTAGTCCCATCCGAGCTGGTACTGGGCTTTGGGGCTGCAGCAGGAGAGGTGCCATGTGTGGGGGGGAGGGCGGCGACAGAGCCAAGCCTGCATTTGAGCCCCCCTGTGTCTCGCCGCCTCCTCCTCCCTCCCTTCCTGGGGCAGCTGGGGTGCGGCACTAGGACCCCTCCCGCCCTATGCAGGTGTGAGGAGACCCTCTGTACGCCATTGGCAGGAGACAGACTGACTGACTGCCACGTGCTCTTACTAAGAGATTGTGGAAGCATGATTTCTGACTGCAGCTTTGTCTTGACTCTCCTTTGGTGTTCTGGCCTACCTGTACCAGGCAACTCCTCCACCAAGGCCTAAAATCAGATTAGCCACTGCATGAGAAGTAGCGGGCCATGTCACATGCTGATCAGTAACTCCAGGACTTGCGTTAACCATTTCACACGTTGGGCTAGTCCAGATCTCTCTGTGTTGAGATTTGTGTTCCATTTAAATTTCTTTGGGTTGTATTTAGTGTTATACAGGCAAAAAACTGGTAGTGCCTGAACTGGTGAGCCCTCTACACGCTTCTCCACACAGCTGTGTTGCTGTCACTCACTCTGGACTTGCAACGACATGGCCCCATGCCCACATGCTCCTAAGCAGAGACTTGCATGCTGTGGAGGATGGTGGCCTTGTGTGTCTAAGATAGATGTGCACTGTGACTTTGCTTATGCCACGAAATGCATTTCACTACTCAGCTCACAGTCTGTGCTGTACTTACCCACTGCCACATCCAGCACACGGCCCTACTTAATGTGGCTTTTATTTGTCCCCATCAAACTCCAATGCTGGATTTGTCCCCTTCCAGCATTTCTCCTTTGTTCCCAGCACCCACGACTCTGTAGCCTACCAGTCCATTCTTTCTCCCTCTAGCGCGTTTCTTGTTTCGGGAACTCCTTAATTTCATTTCTGAATCTGCTGCTGGTTTGGCTCTTGGCCAAGAATTTAACTGAAACTGTTTTAAGACTTTCTGGATGCTCTCACTTAAGAGGAAAATAACAAGCCCTTTCAATCTGGTGCTAGACCAATTCAGGAGTGGTGCTATTGTTGATGCAAAGCCTTCACGGGTGGGTGGGTGGGGTGTGTGTGTGTGTGTAAATGTTTGAAGAGTTTCATTTTGAAAGATCTGAGCCTGTTTGTCACTATATTGTCAGCCTTAATCCAGCTACCAGCCACTGTGTCCATCTTGCTGCTGCTGCTGTTACTCTATAATACTGGTTTGGAAGAATTGGGGGGGAATCTGGTTCCCTGGTCAAAATACTTGTGCATGAATTGCTGGTGGCATTGATCTTCATCCAATATTGTTCAGGGATGGAATTTTATTTTTCTAAACGTTTTTGCTGTAAAATTCTTTGTGGGTGGGGAGATAGGAATGGATGTAAACATTCTGTACGTTAAACAAGATTTGAGCTTTATTTAAATAAGGTCAGGGTTGGTTTAGAGGTGGGATATAAATGAACTCTTAGCAAAAGTGACCTCAGGCCTGCTGCTGAATTCTCATTCTCTCTCTCATCCCAGCTGTCCCTTAAAGATGCATACATCCTTTCTCTCTGCTCCCAGGTTTATTATGCATATCCCAAGACCATGGAGAGTCTTCCCATGATTATGTTAGTTCTGAATTAAGAGTATCTTGGATTCCAGATGCTACTTTTCCAGCCTGTGACAGTATCAATAGGGGTGATGTATATTGTTAAGCAAGTGGAGGGAGTTGAGAGGACAAGTTGTCGTATTCTATCCTAGAAATGAGCAGTCCTGGCATATGCCGCTTAGTCAGTGGCAAATTTTGGCCTGTGACTGTCCAAATCCCACTCCTGTTTCCTGGGTGACAGCAACATTGTGAAACGTAGCTGGGTCTCTAAAGCAATGTAGCTGGGAGCCTTTGCTGTCTCTGGATATGGCTATATTTCCCAGCCACCATTCCTGAAAATATCAGTCTTCACCTCTATCCCAGATGTCTATAAGAAGGTCAGAAAGCACCTAGCTGCACCGATGCAAGGAGGCTGTTTCCCCAAACACTACCTTCAGAAGTCATTATCAAAACACTGTGTCCTTGGATGGGTGGGGAGGGATTTGGGGTAGAGAAGGGGGGCAAAGGGGGAGCGGTGGACAGTAAAGAGGAGTCCTGAACCTCATCTCCTACTAAAGAAATGTTTTATGTTATCTGTATGCTTGTTTTGGGCTCTAACTCTGTTGAGTTACGTTGCGCTCCTGCTGCAGGGAGCTCTCCCCAGGAGTTTTTAGTTCATGCTCTGTGTTTAAAGAGGATTATTTTTCTTTAAAAAAAACTAAAAAAAAATACCAAAAAAAGTTGAAATTATTAATCTCACTGAAGCGTCTTTTATTTCTCTGTTTGTGTGTGCGCGCATGTTCATCTTGCAGTCAGGCTGTGATCTCAAAGCTACACCGAGTTAGCCGACACCTCAGGGCAGTGCAAGTTGCCCCTGTGCAGTGCCCCACCAATGTGATGCTATCCTGACCTGAAGGGACTCACCTATAGCAGTGGCTTTCAACCTATTTACCATTGTGGGCAGCATGTGCAGCTCTCTGTTATGTGGGCCAGACCCACAGAGTATATATATTACTTCTATGGCCCTGAAGATATCACCTGGGCCTTAGCTGTGTGCTGATTGGACTGCAAGGGGCCTGCATGCTGTGAGTTGAGAACCACTGACCTATAGGCTGATTGGGAAACTTGACAGTCTTGGTCATTCAATTCTTTCTCCTCCATTGGGACTGCCAGCAAGGGTGTCAGTTGTGAATGGGGATTTTGTGATGTGGATGTGTATCCATTAGAAACTAGATTGAAACCCACCAGTATGTACCATGTGAGTCACTGACCGGCCGCTGAGCTGGTGGTAACTTTAGTTTCTAATTTGCCAAACCATCGGCTGTAAGAGAGAGGGTCTGTTTCCCATTATCAGTCCTTTAATTGTCCAGACTAATTTCTGCTGGACATATTTACATTCAATAAGAGGGGAGTGGCTCTCAACCTTTCCAGACTACTGTACCCCTTTCAGGAGTCTGTCTTGCGTACCCCCAAGTTTCATCTAATTTTAAAACTACTTGTTTACAAAATCAGACAAAACAAGTGTCGAACCACATTATTACTGAACAATGGCTTACTTTCTCACTTTTACCATAGAATTATAAAATAAATCAATTGGAATATAACACTAGTTCTATTTCAGTAGAGTATAGAGCAGTATAAGCAAATCACTATAAAATATTAGTTTGTACTGACTTCTCTAGTGCTTTTTATGTAGCCTATTGTAAAACTAGGCAAATATCTAGATGAGTTGATGTACCCTCTGGAAGACCTCTGTGTATCCCCAGGGTTACACGTACCCCTGGTTGAGAACCACTGGCACAGCAGATGTGTTCTGTAAGATATGCTAGAAAAATTAGACACTTCCCCCTTCAGTGCTTTCTTAGTGATGTGTGTCCGTCAAAGAAGCATTTTTCAGATTCTCCTTTACTATTTGGGATTCTTGTTGCCCACCATGGGAAATGAACCAGAATGTCTTTTTAAGAGGGAAGAGTTTGTTCCTGATAAGCCCTGTATGGTCCCCTATTTATTCTCCATTGTCAGTCCTGCCACCCCCTGGTAACTTGCTTATAAACCCAGTGCTAATCACATGCCGGCCGGCTAGCTAGCTGGGCTGCACTAGGCACGTTGTTTGCCTGTGCCAAATACACTGCAATGTGAGCATAGAAAAATTAGACTGAGACACTGATGTTACTGTCTACTATTTAATGTGTTAATTTTAAGATGTCTTTGATGGCCCCATTCACTAGGCTAGTAAAACCCAGAGAAGGAAATTTTGTTGTTTGGCATAATTTGTTCTTGACAGATCCATGCTGGCTAATCCTTATCCTCTAGGTGCATACAAATTGATTGTTTAATAATTTGTTCCAGTGTTTTTCCAGGTATCCAATTTAGGCTCAGTGGTCTATAATTCTGTGTCCTTTTTATTCCCCTTCTTAAAAAAAGAATGCTTGGAGATGACAATATTGTGTCCTTGTCTGTGAAGACTTCTGTACCTGGCTCATAAAGATACAGCTGAGGAGTGATGTTTTGTCTGGTTTACCCTTTTGAAATGCACCAACTTGTATCATTAGGAAAATATCAAAATAACATCAGAAGAGAATATTGTTGGATGCCCTAAAAGGGCTGCAATGTCCTCGTACCATGCAAATGTCTCATTTCAAACACTATTGGGTATTATTGGAATTTCATGGGTGTGCCAATTACAATTAATAGCTGTGTTAGTGATGTATTTTAATTTCTGTGTGCAAGGACTCGAACACCATGTAATTCTCATAGACTCATAGGTCAGAAGGGACCAATATGATCATCTAGTCTGACCTCC
>ML675630.1:5977040-5999339 GCA_007922155.1 Mesoclemmys tuberculata
TATGTTGGCCAACTGTTCCGTTATAGAGCAGGCTTATAATGGTGACCAGCAAGTTGGATATGAGCCCATCAAGTGTTAACAGGATTGGCTTTTGAGTCACCTTGAGCTATACACAGAGGATCATCTAATTAAAAAACAGAGGCTGTAGGCCTCCTCTAAGCAGAGTTGGTACATCCCTATTTGGACTATTACCTACGATTGTGAAACACCTAACTATGGTTAAGATCCAGTCCTTATGCAGTAGAGCATAGGCCTCTTCTGGGGCGTTCCTGGCCCGAGTACTTATTCGGGACATCTGCAAAGCCGCTACACGGTCGTTGGTGCACACCTTTATGTCCTACTACGCCATTGTCGAGCAGGCAAGGGACGACGGCAACTTTGGTTGATTGCAGCACTGCTCTGCCAATCTGTGAACTCCGAACCCACCTCCGAGGTACTGCTTGTGAGTCACCTGTAGTGGGATCGACCTGAGCAAGCACTTGAAGGAGAAAAGGTGGTTACTCACCTTGTAACTGTTCTTCGAAATGTGTTGCTCATGTCCATTCCGTGACCCACCCTCCTTCCCTGCTGTTGAAGTTGATGGTAAGAAGGAACTGAGGGGGCGTAGGGCCCCCAGTGCCTAATATACCACAGCATGTGCGCAGGACACCAGGGAGCACCGAAGCTGGCCCTATGGGAGCTGCTAAGGGGGGAAAAATTCCAGTAACCATGCACAGAGGTGTGCACGCACCTGCAACGGAAAGGACATGAGCAACGCATCTTGAAGAACAGCAATTACAAGGTGAGTAACCGCCTTTTCTGCATGGTCTCTTTGGCTTCCATCATTCCTTCACTGGATCCAGGGAACTGGTATGCTGCCCTTGATCTAAAGGACTCCTACTTCAATATCTCAATTTTCCATGGCCAGGGACATTTTCTAAGGTTCATAGGGGACCAAGGTATTATCAGTTTGCTGTGCTCCCTGTCAGCTGCCCCACAATTTTTCACCAAATGTATGGCGGTGGTAGCAGCGTTTCTCAGAAAAAAGGGAGTCCATGTATTTCCATTTCTCAATGATTGGCTAATCAAAGGCAACTCCCGCAACCAAGTGGAAACCGACACCCATCTCATCCAATCGACCTTCAGTACATTGGGACTCCTGCTTAATATACAGAAGTCTACCCTTACCCTGGTCCAAATAATAGAGTTTACTGGGGCAGTACTCAATTCCGTTCAAGCAAGAGCTCTACTTCCAGAAGACCAGTTCAGCTCAATAACAGCCCTGATAAGGTCCCTCCAAGCTCATCCAATCACAACAATATGAAAGTGTTTGAGCCTCCTGGGCCACATGGCGTCATGCAGATATGCAGTGCAACATTTGAGGCTACATCTCAGACCTCTCCAAGCTTGACTGGCCACAGTAGACTACCCCTCTCGCCATCATCTGGACTCGGTGTGCACAGTTCTGACCCAGGTCCTCAGCTCGTTGACGGGGAGACTGGACAGCCGGTGTATGGGGGGGAGTACCCTTCTCAAGAGCTCAGCTGTCCTTGTTGCTAGTATCCGATGCATCAGCCTTCAGCTGGAGAGCCCACCTAGGGTCCCTCAGGACTCAAGGCCTTTGGTCACAAGAACAGCTCTCCCTTCACATCTATGTCAGGTAGCTCAGGGCAGCACGTCTAGCCTGCCAGGCATTTCTACCTCGCAGGGCGAGCAAGATGTCCTTGGTAATCAAGAACAATACTGCAGCTATGCTCTATAGAAACAGACAGGGTTGTGAGTGTTCTTCTCTTTCCCTCCCTCCCCCCGTACCAAGAAGCGATCTGCCTGTGGGAGTGCCGTATCATTCAGTCTAGAGGCATCCTACCTTCTGGGGACCCAAAACCAACTAGCAGATCGCCTCAGCAGGTCTTTTCTCCTCTCACCGCAAGTGGTCTGTATGACTGGATAGTGTGAGGTACATCTTTCAATGGTGGGGGGGGTCTCGCCTTATAGACCTATTTTTATTTGTACTACTGCGTCTTTAGCGCCTTAATGTTTTACCTCCTATCACCACTAGATGGTGCCTTTGTATTGTGCATGTAGCATAGAGGCTGCTTGTGAATAAATTGCTTTTTAGTCAGAGGGTGGAGCACCTACAATTGCTCATCCCCTCTGAAAATGAGACCATAAACACATACAATTTTGAGCAGATCTTAGGTAGAAGAGAGATTCTGAAAACCCTTGGGAGAAGGAGGGGGTCCCCTTATGCTCTGAAAGATGAGCTTGGAAACAAGAATCTGTTGTTAGGTAAAGGAGAATCATCTGCTGCTGACCATGACTCTGGACCAGGTCCCAAGATCTTTGTGCCTGATTTAGGCTATGCTGGGTTAGATTAATTTCAATTCAGGTGGGTGGTATGTGTACAGACCATCCAGCAGGAATGGCATTTACTGTATCACTAATAAGAGCACGTGACTTAGGCTGTATGGCCATGACCTTCCAGTTATGGACTCTGTTGTGCAGAAGTTACAGGACTGGATTTTAAGGTACTTTGCACTGATTTCTCTTGTGTTTCACATTATGGAGTCTTTGTTCCACTTCCGAGGTTGTGAGGAAAGAGGCACGGTCTCATAAGTGTGCCATTAGGTCCTTTTATGCAGCGGTATAGAGCTGCCAAGTATAGTTCTCCATGCCTGCTATGGTAATATTGTCTCTGTCAAAACCTGGGAATTGTTTTAGCCACTGTCTAGTTTGCTTGGCTTGTCTAGGTGTTCAGGAGTATGTTCAGGAATGACGGGTTTCGTCTGAACTGGACTTTGTCCTTCAGAGAGACTGTATATGGGGACTCCGATGTGAGCGCCTGGATCTCTGGAACTCTTCTGGCTGAAGTGATAGCCACCAGGTAGGCCACTTTCCAGAAAAGATGTAGAAACAAACACGCTGCTAACGGTTCAAATGAGAGCCCTGTAAGTTTTGATAGGACAAGGTTCAGGTCCAGGGGAGGGCAATCTCTCACTTGGGAGAATAATCTCTCCAGGCCTTTGAGAAACTGAGTGACCATCTTGTGAAAGAAGATGGATTGGTTGTTTGCCTTGGGATGGAAGGCAGAGTTGGCTGCTAGGTGGACCTTGACTCTCCCCTGCCTTGTCCCAGCATTGTTCCCAACACTCACCATGAGCAATGCATGGTCAGGAGGACTTGGGTCTGACCGAGCAGTCGTGAAGATCTTGCAATAGAGGGCAAGAGAGAAGCCAGGCTCTGGGGCTCTGCTTCCTCTCCTATTTTTGCTGCTCATTCAGCCTGTTTCCGGCTTGATCTACCAGGAATTGTATTAATAGCCTGTGCTGCTGGGGATTGGTGAGCCCTTTCAGTACTGCTGCCTGTTTGTTTGTGTTTTTTTTTTTTCACCTTTTTAATTTTAACTCAAAAGCCCCTGAGTCTACAGGCTTGTGAGAAGCGTTTCCCTTCAGGCTGCTGGATTTCCCCTCTCTGAGGCTCTCTGGCCACACTGCAGAGTAACCAGTTTCCCGTCAGAGTTGGTGTGGCGTGTCTCACCGAAAGCGGCCTGTGGTAATGGGGTGGGAGGGGAAAGGAGCGGAGAGCTGCTGTGAGTGCTGCTGCTCATTGCCTTGATCTCTCTCCTCTGACTGGCTTCCTGTTTTTTCACACCACTGCATTTTGAGACAACAAGCTGCAAGTGACTGAGGACCACATGGGGCGGGAGGTTAGAGGTATGGAGAAGCCTCTGGTTGAGCTTTCAAAGACTTGGGCCCCTACCTTCAGGCTAAGCACTCCACACTGATACAGTGTCTCCGAGGAGGCATCTGCAGCTACATGCACAGGCATGCCCATGAGACAGGGGTTACCTCATTTCTGAGAGCAGTGCCGGCATAGGCCCATGGTGCTCCAAGGTACGTCACCCCTTCACAGTGTCCCTGGCCTGTGAGCATGCTCAAAGCAGGGCTATCACCAGGGAAAGCTCTACAGCCCCCTCTGGAGTTATACACCAGTATTTCAGGAGACACGACTTCAACTGCTGTGTTGGAATTTACCCAGGGGCTGGCTTCTTACGGCAAGTCTCAGGGCGTCTTTGACCACAGGTGGGCACAGGCTGAATGACACGTTCATCCACATCAGCCTAGCGTCCTGTGTCTCCACACATCACACACACCATCCTGTGGGCGTTGGGTTAAGCCCTGGACCACCAGCACTGCTTCCTGCCGTATTTGAGTTTTCCTGGAAGGTCTCCTATCCAAATACCAAGCAGCGCAGTGTTGCTTTGCTTGTGAGACCAGGCAAGCTCACAGCCTACAGTGGTATAGCGACAGGCAGCCGTAGCCTAAGTGCTAGCAATGTGTGCAAAGGCTGGGAAACAAGTGACCTGTTCAGAGAAATTGGTCCCCACCTGTGGTCCTTGGTGCACTTGTGTGTAGTCTGTGGTAGAGCGAATGGGGCTGGTTCCTCCTCCTCATTTGCAGCTGCTACATAGCATTAAAAGAAGCCAAAATGCCATTAAGTATTGCTTTCCCATGTGAGCGATTTCTGTACCTGTCACATGGATGTTTTTTAGTCATCGTTGGAGGGGAAACGGTCTGTGAGATCAAACAGGAGGGGAGGCTTCCAGAATCTCTGTTAAGAAATGGTCCACGATGAGCAAGATTGAGGGTCCTACCCAGAGCAAACCTATAATAAGGCTCTGTGCATACTAGGATTTGTCATATCCAAAACTGCACAGTTACAGCCTTGGACAGTTGGAACATGCCTGGCTTCACATACAATGTGGTTACAACCATGCTGAGCTAGACTAGTTGGGTGATATGTAGGACATAGGCATGGCCATATCATATCAGACCAATGGTCCAGTGTCCTGCTCTGATGGCAGCCAAGAGGAAGATGCAAGAAACCCTGTAGAAGACATTTCTAGCCTAGCTTTGTTTTACATGGTTGTTACAGAATTGATGATCCCATCCACCATGACTAAGTGGTGGCTACAGACAAAAAAAGAAAACTGTTTAGAAGCAAAATATTGACGCAATGGAGCTAGATTTTGGCATTTAGCCCTGGCTGGAGCTAGTTTGGTTCAAGATACAGTATGGACAAGGCTTTCAGTAGAGCAATTAGCGCACTAAAAATAGTGTAGGGGTGACGAGCAGGAGGGGCTAGTCCCCCGCCCCCCCGACTGTACCCATCTAAGACCCTAGGTACATACCTTTACCTTTCTCAGAGTCTGGCTGCTGTCAGCCAAAGGGTGCCAGAGCGGGCTTGTCTACCAGAGCTACAATTTACCTCCAGCTCAACACACAGACCTAACCTACAGCTCCACTGATGCATGTACCTGAGCATCCTGACTGCCATTGACTGAAAAAAGCAGTCCTTTTGGCTGACCGCTGCTGGGCTCCGAGAAGGATAAACAGAGAAATTACCTCCAACGGGAATGAGCTTGCTCTGGCAATGGTTCATTTCAGCAGATGGTGGACGGGAAGTCAACTGAGAGCAACTGCCATAGGAAGATATTGCATTGATTGCTGGGTCTTGGAAAATAATTAGCCAAGGTAGCAACAGGGAAAGGGGCGGGGAGGGGAATAAAGCCAGATGCAGTCAGAGACCATATAGAAGGCATGGGGAAGGATCAAACCTGAGACAAGAGGAGGGAAAATAATAGAGCCATCTTTTAAAAAACTGAACATTCCGGCTTTGTGTGGGTGCAGATGCTGGAGGTGGAGGTAGCCTCTTTGCTAATGTCACATTCAGTTGTTATTCACACACCACCACACCCAAAACTGCTACAAATAAAATGCCACTTTCTTAGCCCCTTTCTGTCCTCAGAGGTCACAGGTGTGAAGATGGGAGACAGCTGGATATGTAACACTTGCTAAGTATGTGTGGGGCTGTGTGACTTTCTTCCACATGAACCAGTTCCAGGGTAACAAAGAGATTTGGTCAGAATAGTGTTACCTCCTGGTTCCTGAATGTCTGGATCAGCTTTTGGGTGGGCATGAATGATTTTCCTTCTTCATGAGATTATAAAACCATGGTTAGTTCAATCCAAGGACCCTGGCACAGGAGTAACCTGGCTTCTGTATTGTTTGTGGTCTCAGACATTTTGGCAGAAGTAATTGCCTTCTGTGATGCAGAATAGGATCACATAATGGGTTTCTGTTTGTCTTAAATGTAACGGAGTTGTCTCTGCTACTTGTCATGCAAGTGACTGCCTGGTGACCCTTTAGATTCTTTGGTCTTCAAGATGTCCATCCATACTGTTTTTTATTCATCTGCTTGGGCACCTGTCTCTCTCTGTGGTTGCCAGTAGACATCTAGATAGACCATTAGATAGATAGATAGACCCCCATTTAGACAGACCATTAGTCTGAGCCAGAATGGTCATTCTTATGTTCTCCCATGTCTAGAGTTTTAGCTACTGATCTATTGTGATCTTAGCAGGTAATCCCATGTGTCTGGTGTCTACGCTGGCTAGCTGGACACAGGAGTCAAACCTCCTCTTTCCAAGGCCCTTCTCTATCACCCTCATCAATTTTAGAGAGACATAGGATAAACCCAAGAGAGCAATGAAGCTATTATTACGGAGAAAATTGCTGCCAAATTGACAACTCTCAACTTTCTGACAGGCAATGCTTTGCAGTGAGTGACGAACAGCTGAGATACAAGACCCAATATGAATAAAGGACCTCCGAAGGGAGCATCCCAGGAGCAGAGCAGGGAAGCAGCATGACTGCAAAATCGAGTGTGTCACCAAAATGTGACTGCTGAGCACTTACATATGAGAGAAGTGCTGCCACTCATTCTGCCATCCATGGAGAGTCAGCAACAAGAAGGTGGTTGGGGATAATTCGGTCAGTATGGATAGGCTGTACAGGGTACGTAGAAATAAATAACCAAGTATCAGTGACTCTCTCTGACAGCTCTTGTCCACAGGAAATGCCCTGTGCCTCCCAATAACATCGTCTCTCTCAGAAACTTGTGGGGAACTTGGCAATCAGAGCTGCTAACTGCTCATGGAAAACTGCAAAGTATGCGAAGAATCAGTTCTGCTGATTTGTGTATGGTCGGTTTGCTTGTTCCTCTAGTTCTTGTTCCTTACGGTACAAGAGCCAGCAATACAAGCTTCCCACTGCCCTGCTCATGTGCCCTAAGACTTTCCACAAAGCGATGGCAAAGAGTCGCTGACCATTCTAGTCCTAGGCACCTCTGCAGATGCTGCCAACCCAGAGGCTCGGTTCTCCCCAAATTCAGTGTGATGGGGATTTGTGGTGATAGGAGCCCTTGTCCACTAGCTACTGTGCTGCGATTGCCAGCTCATCTCATGTAGGCAAGGGTGCTGGAACCAGAGGGAGCAGGTACAGTGGGAGAAAACACATGTTCTCCCCTTTGCCTGATTAACCGGAAAGGGCCCATGTTCCAACACATTGCCCATAGCAGCCACCCCCATGGAGAAGGATCAAGAATGGAGGCCACTCAGTTGAGCCAGGGCCAAGAGAAGGCCACGGAAAGTAGGCCAGGAAGCAATGGGCTAAATCTGCAGGGAGATTTGGGTTAGATATGAGGAAAAACTTTAAGGGTAGAGTGGCTGTGGAATAGGCTTTCAAGGGAGAGTATGGAATCCCCGTCATCGGAAGTTTTTAAGAACAAGTCAGCACAGGGGGCTAGACTAGATAACCTCTCCAAGTCCCTTCCAGCCTGATATTGCTATGATTCTATGATACTGTTCCCTGAGCTTGTGGGAGCTTGGTTATCCTGCAGGCCACCTGATAGGAAGGCTTCATTCCCTTGAGCTCTGTGGATCATGTGGCCATTGCCCATTATCTACAACAGCTCATGTGGTGCTTCTTCCAGTCTATCCTGTGGCAATCCTATACTCCAGTGCACAGAGACTGCTGGTAAATGAGGTGAGAGAAGGCAATAGCTCTGCAAAGGGGGAGCTATGATAGATGAGGAAGATTGCTGCTGTGGGAAGAGTGAGTGAAAGGCACATATTTCTCCATTGTTACAGGGTAGACCACTGAGATTCCATCAGATGGCAATAACCTACAGTCACTCCAGGCCTGGGCTGGATTTGATCCAGTAGTGAAAATGTTTCCACTGCCAATCTGTAGCCCTGTACCCTTCTTCCCTAGTCTGCCCTGTTCAAACATTCTTTATTGTTATGGACGTTTTACATGCACTCTGGGAAAGGATTGTCTTGCATTAAGGCCAGGAATCAGAAGTACGCTCTGTTCCATGCTCTGCTAGATACTACTTGTGTGACTTTAAGTAAGCTCTTCACTTCAGGATCCAGGGACATCACAAATAGAGTGTGGGGAATAATCAGCAGCAATAGATGAAGTTTCAAAGGAAGAGGCGACCCTAGGAATAAATAATGTATGTGGAGGAATACAGAGAGCGTGGACCATTGGCACAGAATGGACTCTCCATAGATACTGCACCTAGATTCTACAGTGACAGGATGTTAAAGACCCATATCTGGTGTGCAGTGTTGTGGTCATGTTGATCCCAGGATATTAGAGAGACAAGGTGGATAAGGGAATATCTTTTATTGGACCAACTTATGTTTGTGAGAGAGACAAGCTTTCGTGCTACACAGTGCTTTTCTTTAGAACCTGAAGGACCCATCTTTGTCTCTCTAAAGTCCCCTGTGGCATCAGGAGAAGTTTTATGCCAGAGACAGAGAGTCATCTAGCTCCAGAACAGATGCTTCTGAATGATCAAGAGAGACACATCTGACGGGCTGGGAAAAAGCACAGAGAGAAATGTGCTTCTCTTAAAAAGAGAAGTCTGAGAAGGAGGCAAGTTATGTTTTTAGTATCAGAAAAGGGGCTTGAAGTTCTTTGCTTTTGCCACATAATAATCACAGGTGTTTTTAATGCATCTGTTTTTTGCAAACTCTTCTTTACACAGTTGGGTGAGTATCTCGCTTCCTCAGAGTGTCCTGAAGTAACCCTGAGAGATTAGTAAGTGGGGGGATGTGTGGTCAGCACAGTGGAGAGGAAACTCTCTCATAGGGGACACCTTCAAGATGTCATGTCACATCTTTGCTGCCTGGAGAGACTCACAAACCTTCCTGAGGCTTTTAGCTATGCCTTATATAGAAGGCAGACATCTAAGGCATCTCAGGCTGCTTTAACCTCTAAGTGTTGCTCTTTTTTTTTTTTTTTTTTTGTAAACCATTATAGCATCGCCTAGGCTCTCGACATTGCTCTACTGCACACTGTGGCCATGCACCACTTAATGGTGACAACTGGAGTTGTTCTGTTCCCAAAGTACAAGCCTTTACTACTTGGGCTGAGGGAGAATCTCCATTACCTGGAGCAGTATTAGGGCTTATTACATAGAGGTGAGCGTGCATGATATTTCATCCAGCAGAGGGCAGTGGAGAGTCACAGGCACTAACTAGCATGCTACTTTGTCTAAAACAGATTTGAGAGGTCTCCTCTGGAGTTAAATCTTCTGCTGTTGGGGTGCTGAAGCTCCAAATCTCTGAGCAGAGAGGAGACATTTGGGCTAAGGTGGGATGTTAGGGAGGGGGCATTAATCTGCCATCAGCATGGGAATTTAGTACAGAGAAGTTGAGATTGGTTCTTTCTATTCCCTTTATCCTTATTATTAAGTCTTTATTAATCTTTTCCAAGACCTGGAGCCTGAGGCTTAATTGCTAACAATTGACTCCATCTCTTATTGACTTTCTCAGTGCCCAGCTCTCCTGCCAATTAGTTTAATCCATCTAGGTACTTATGTGGCCTTCTCTCCTTGTAATATCTTAAAGTGGACCCCAAGTCAAAATCCTAGACCAGAAAACATTAGATGCTGAAGTGGTTCAAAATCTGCAAGTGAATTTTTCAGTGTCTCCATCTTTCTTACTTACTCCATCTCTTACTATGATGTGTGGGAGGTGGGTGGGGAGAGTAGTATGAGTGGTGGAAAATTTCTGTCACAGTTTTTTTTCTATTGGAAAATTGTTTTTTTACTAAACAAACATTTTCTCAGAGAGTTACTGCTTTCCCTGAACAGGTGTTTGGTTTTATTTTTTTGTGTTTTTTTTTTTTTAAATGTCAGAATGCTCCAAAACTTGAGAACCAACTATTTTAATCTGAAAACCATTTTTTGTCAGCCAAAAGCTTTTTGGTTTTCAGCCAAAAGCTTCTGAATCAGCTAACACTGAAAAAAAATGTTGGCTGAAGTTTTTCAGGTTTTGCTTTTGCAATGAAAAGTCAACGTTTTCCACAGGGGGGAAGGTGATGAAAGCATTTTCTGACCAACTCTAGTGTTTAGTGCCCACCATATGCTCAGGCAGGAGGGTTGCAGTGATTTTAACGAAATCACTTGCTAAAATGATTGATTAAATTGGTATGATTTTTCTTGTGTAGACAAGGCTGTTTGTATTGAGTGCTCTCCTTTCTGTTCTCTTTTCCTGCCTGTATTTCACCTGGGGAGTGCTGGAATGCAAAACATGGACCACATGCTCCGGAAAGATGAGCCTAAGCACTGAATCTTTTGTGTGACTGCTGTGCAACATAAAATAACCTCAGAAAAGGTGTGACTGCTCATCTAAGCAAAGAGTGCTAGGTACAGGGCTGTCTGCAACCATGTCCCCTTTTGTGCACCCTGTCAGGAGGCAGGCTCCAGGCCTTTATTTATTCTGGGGCAGAATTCTGCAATTTTCCCACCATTGGACCTGGCCCTGGTGTATCCACCATACTTCCCCAGCAGATCTGACTGGGTGCGGGCACCTGATGTTCTTTTCTGTGGGAATCTGCGACCAGTGGTATACAGGGATTAGACGGCCTTCTTAAAACCCAAATATTATCCATTTGAACAGTAGGAACAAAGCATTAGACAGAGGCAGATTTGAAAACAACCAAGCGTTGTCACACATCTACCTTACCTAGAGTCTTACGATTACTGGATAGCAACTGGGCCTGGCCTTCCTTCTTCAGACACCTCAGCAGATGCCTGTGTGTCAGTCAGGTTCCCCCACACAACTCCCCACTGACTGATCCTTTTCAAACTGCTATACTCCTTTGCGCATTCTGTTCCTCGGGCCTTTTCCTGGCCTGGCTTTGTCTTTTAACAACCCCCACGTTTGCAGAGAGGAGGTTTGTCTGGAGCCATTCTTTTATCTTCCTTTGTTTTTTCTTATAGTCCCCTATTAAACTAAACCAATATATTTGTATAGAAAACATCCCATTCATAAATTATTACAGAGCTGCTCCAAATCCATCATAGTATACAGACCTCTTAACAACTGTCTGGGTGTATTTTAGTGCAGGAGGTAATTGACTCTTCTCCTTCAAGTGATTGCTCATATCCATTCCAGTATAGGTGAGTGCACACCACTGTGCACGGGTTCCTGGAACTTTTTTCCCCTTAGCAGAACCCACAGGGTCAGCTCAGGCGCTCTCTGGAGTACCGCGCTCATGCCACGGTACATAAGGCACCATTGACCCTACGGCCCCTCAGTTCCTTCTTTCCGCCCATGACGGTTACTGGAACAACCTTGCTAACGCAAGTCTCTTACCCCTTCGTTCATTCTTAACAGTTTTTGTAGTTAGTAGGTCTTAAAATAGTTAGTTGATTAGAAGAAGCCCTTAGGGCTCATCAGGGATCCGGCCATGCCTGGATCCTCTGGTTTTAAGCCTTGCACTGGCTGTGGCAAGGCTTTTCCAGTGAGTGACCCCACGGCCGTTGCCTAAAGTGTCTGGGGGAACAACACCTCAAGGACTGGTGTAAAATCTGTCAGGCCTTTAAGCCGCGGACTCAAAAGGAGCGGGACATTTGGCTGAAGGCCATTCTTATGGAGGAAGCGCTCCATCCCGCCTCTGAGCCTCCACGTTCCATGTCGGCACCGAGCATTTCCTCTGTGCGGAGCACACTGCCGGCACTGGAGCCATCGAAACGGGGGCCTCCCTGGATGTGGTAAGGCCAGAGCCTTCCTCCCACAGGCCAGGTTCAAGGCTATGGCTGTGATTATCGCTCAACTGTACAGGTGCCCCACAACAACAGCCAGGCATTGCCTCCAGCTGTTGGGTCACATGGCAGCCTGCATGTATGTGGTCAGGCTAGCGCGCCTCACACTCAGGCTGCTCCAAGCATGGCTGGCCTCAATGTGTGTGCCCAGCAGGCACTCCCTGCACAGGGTGGTCACAGTTCCCCCTACAGTTTTGGGCTCCCTGAATTGGTGGTGGAACCCCAGGGCGCTGTTGAAGGGAGTTCCCTTCAGGGATCTGGTCCCATCGGTCACCCTGATCACCCACACCTCAGATGAGAGCAGCTCACCGGTAACTCCTACCCACCTCCAATGGATTGCTTTTTAATCACCTATACTGGAATGGATATGAGCAATCACTCAAAGGAGAAAACAGGGTTACTTACCAGTAACTGTTGTTCCTTGAGATGTGTTGCTCAGATCCATTCCGCACCCACCCTCCGTCCCCGCTGTCGGAGTTGGCAGAAAGAAGGGACCGAGGGGCCATAGGGTCGGCGGTGCCTTATGTGCTGTGGCATGAGCACGGCACTCCAGAGGGGGCCTGAGGTGACCCTGCGGGTTCTGCTAAGGGGAAAAAAGTTCTGGGAACCCATGCATGGTGGTGTGCACTCGCCTATACTGGAATGGATATGGGCAACATATCTCAGAACAACAGTTACTGGTAAGTAGCCATGTTTTTCCATGAAGTTTCATAGAAGATTCGGGTTGAAGAGACCTCAGGAGGTCATTTAGTCCAACCCCCAACTCATCCTGAGTTCTTATGCATCTGACTTGTAACATTAGCACATTTTGCTATAATAATTATACAAATTAGTCATCTTCCCTACACCATTCTCACATTGTTACCCAGAACCCATCTTCTCAGGCATACCCTGAAGGCTTTCAGAGAGACAGTATTGTAGAAATGTAGGGCTGGAAGGGACCTCAAGAGATTATCTAGGGCAATCCCCGGCGTTGAGGCAGCACCAAGTGTACCTCAGGGAGAAAATACAGCACCTGGGATTCTCAGGTGGTCCCCAGCTAAGTGTTAGCCAGGCCCAGAACAGTTTAGCTTCTGAGATCAGATGAGACTGGGTTCAGGCAGTCTAGCATGGCCCTAGGCATAAACTTAACTTACGCACAGAGGCAGGTGATGTGTCCAAGTTCACTCAGCAGGTCAGTGGTAGAGACAGGAACAGAACACTCAAGGTCTTGTGACTCTGAGTCCAGGGCCTAATCCCCTAGGCCAGGCCTGTCTACATTTTTACTTTCCAATCACCCAAGTATAGCACCATAGGGATTTGAACTCAGGCGCTCAAGGCAAGAGCCTTACCACTAGGCCACCCAGCTGCTTAGGTGCGGTCAGGAGTGAGTTCCAAAGGCCGGAGCGCTAACCTAGACCCCTCTGCCAGCTGCCCCTTTATTCTGTATGCTGATGGGGCTTTAGCTTCATTTGTTAAGCATTCTCGTATGAACACATTCTCCTTTAACAGACAAGGAACACGAGGCACAGAGAGGTTGCAGTTGGGATTTTCAAAGGAGTTTGAGGAAGTTAGGTGCCCCCCCAGTTTCTATTCCTCCCTTTGAAAATCTCCCCCTAGATGAGCTGTTCCAGTCACACGAGAACTGGATGGCCTAACAAAGGCCAGAGCTCTGGTCTTGTCTCCCTTCCCCAATCCTGTGCACTGAGTGTCTACAGCACTGCCAGGCTGGCCAGCCTGAGCCATCACTCCCCGTACTCTCAGGCTCCTCTGGTAATGCATATGCAGCTGGTATTGCCCCCCTCCCTGTTGGACAGCACCATGGAAGGGAAGGATTTTGTCCTTTTGTCTTTTTACCCAATATTGCTCTGGAAAAAGATAATCCCGCTAACCCCCAAAATTCTGCAGCCCATTGAGCTTATTTCACCATCCCTTCTAAACACTGAGCTGAGAGTGGGTTGCGGGAGAGGAGCAAGAGTTGTTTTTTCCTGTTGCCAGGTGCCAAGGAAACAAAATAGGAAATGCAAGCTCAGGTTGTCAACAGTATTTAGAGCATGTACTGCCTACATTTTACTGCTGCACCTGTAAGATGCTGCTTCTTTTTTAGTAGTTGGGCAGAGCTGAACTTTAGACCTCTGTAACATTGCAGAAGTTACCCCCAGTAGGGATGGGTTGGAGAGGCAGCTTCCAGGTGTCGTAGGTCAGTGGTTCTCAACCTTTCCAAACTACTTGTACCCATTTCGGGTGTCTGATTTGTCTTGCGTACCCCAAGTTTCACTTCACTTAACTATTTGCTTACAAAATCAGACATAAAAATACAGACGTGTCACAGCATTCCGTTACTGAAAAATGGCTTACTTTCTAATTTGTACCATATAATTATAAAATAAATCATTTGGAATATAAATATTGTACTTACATTGCAGTGTGTAATATATAGAGCAGTGTAAACAAGTCATTGTCTGTATGAAATTTTAGTTTGTAATGAATTCGCTAGTGCTTTTTATGTAGACTGTTGTAAAAGTAGGCAAATATCTAGTTGAGTTGAAGTACCCGTTGGAAGACCTCTGTGTACCCCTGGTTGAGAACCACTCTCCTAGGTAAAAGAGAACATCTAATCACTTAGTCTTGGAATGTAATTTTTGTTTAAAACTTATAGAAGAAACCGGAATTGCCACACACTATACTTGTCCAGGCTAATGAGGACACAGAGAAAATAGTTGAATTAAATTAACTCTTAGAACACTACAGCTCTTCAGACAAGTGATGGCTTAGCAGGATATGTGAAGGTGTACATGTGGGGGTAGTTATACTGTGTCATTCATTTTATTTAAAGTGGAAAAAAGTTTAGGTGATGGTATTTCCCTCAAACTTCAGTCACTTGCTCTGGGACCAGGCATGGACATTTTCAGATGAAAAGGCAAGTTAGAGAATTATCAGGGACCGTCTACTCTCAAAGTTGAACCGAAATAATAACATTGGTTTTAATTCACAACTTTTAATATCTCACTGCAAATATATATGTAGACACTTTTTTTCCAGAATAAAAGTGTGCTGCTCTGATTTTACTTGCCAGCATTCTGAAATGAGTGCCCAGAGACAGATGTTCACCAAAATAACAAAAAGAGTGAATTTAAAACCCATTTAGTTATGCTGATGCAACTTTGTGCGTAGATCAAGCCCTTATGTGGTGAAAATGAGGGTTATACCACAGAAGTTGGTATGTGAATGTGATGGATAAGTTTGCTATCAGTGCGTGCTGTATTATAAAAATATTTATTTATTATTTAAGTTCCAACAATGTGCTCAGTGCTGTATAAGAGACAAACATGAACACAGCTCCTGCCTCAAGTAGTGTTCATTCTAAGGCACACTCTACACACACACACATTGCACCAGTGTCACTAAAACTGATTTTAGCGATTGGTGCAACTGTCCCATATGGGTGGATAACTTTGATTTAGCTTAAGCATATGCTTTAAGTGAAGACCCACTGATTTCAATGGAACTCCTCCTGGGGTTAAATTTAAGCATGTGCATAAGTGCTTTTCTAAATCAGGGCCTAAAAAACAGAGACAGACAGACAACATGACTCATGGGAAAGCTCCGAGGAGAAAGATGATTAGAAGTATTAAAAATTGTGAAATTACTTTTTGTGTAAGAAGCAAGTTATAAGGAGTGATTTGAATGGAGAGAGGATGGTGGGCTTGGCAAACTGGGTTTGGGAGGGCAATTGCTCAGTAAAGGGCATATATATTATGTTATCTACACAGAAAGAAGTGGAGCCTGTGTACATATTAGTCTGCAAAGGGTGACATGATGCATTATTCTCAGAAATTTGTCTTATTTACATCACCAAGTTCCAACATTGCAAAAAGAAGGAAACTTCTTTGCACACTATTGATAATAAAAATTCCACTTGGCCCAAAAGGATATGGTTAAGGTACATGTGTGGGGATGGCTTTTGACATATTTTAGATACAATGCTTCTATTTAGCAGGCATCTCCTGTACGGTTTAGTTTGATAGTTTGTATGGTTTCGTGCGTGTGTGTGTGAGACTCACTCTCACACACACATTTTCTAGATAGCACTTTATAATCTGCTTCTAATATAAGGAATGGCTCTGTATTATTGTGGGCATGGACTTGATGCCTTATGTGTTGGGGTGTGTGGCCATTCGGGGTCAAAGGGAAAAGCTTGCCATCCCATCACCATTGTAATTAACCACAGGAATATATTCAGGCTCTGTACATGTTAGGAAAAAGTTCATTTTGTTGACAGGTGTCCCTTGTTACCTTGTCTAATAACGCAGCATGCTATCACCTGCTAATCTGGTTCTGAGCAAGGGTTCACAGGCCCAAACCAGAAAGCCTTCAGGGCTCTTTCCAAGAGCTTGGGAGAAGTTATAATTGAACTTGGAGTTAATTGTTGATTACAGCAGTCATACGAAGATAGGCGCATGAGGCTAGTGACCCTGACTAAAACAGCTCTGTGGTTTTATTCTCGGTTTGTTCCATTCAAAAACAGTTTAGAACCTCAGATCTAAAGGTCAAATCAAAGGGCCAAATGTGGAGAATATTTATTTCAGATTATAACACTAACCAGTCCCTGTTGTTACAGTGGAGGAATCTTAGCTGTACTGTACCTAGAAAGGGATCCCTCACCTCTAATTTCGGATTATGGGCGTCTGATTTTAGAGCCTGTTAGTTTTCAGTATTTTCTTAACCCTTGCTATAGTGTCCCTTCTTTTTAATTTTTTTCTTGCAAATAAATATTTACCAGGATGTCAGAAAAGCTGTTCCTAAATACAGCAACTATTTTGTTTAGACTGAACAGAAAAAAAAAAGGTGGGGCGACGAAGAGAGAATAAAGGTACTGTACTTCGTTCGGGTGAGAGAAGAAAATAACACTAGGTCTTATTTCTACCAGTCCAAACTAATCATGTAATTACCAGGGTGGGGCAAAAGAGCTGTGTAAATCATATTAAGCACTTAGATACCCTACAGAAGCACTTTTAATCTCCAAAGCACTTTACAAACATTACTGACATTCCTCTCAAGACTGCTGTGAGATGGTTACGTACAGTCATTCCTACTGCACAAAGGGGGAAACTGAAGTAACAAGTTTGTGAATTGTCCAAAGTCACAGAAGGGGTCAGGAAGAGAGCTGGTGAAAGCTCTTTGAGACAAGAAATGTCATTCACTATATGTTTTGTGCCTAGCACAATGGTACTCCAACCTGGTTAAAGCCATTGGGCACTACTGCGTTATAAATAATAAAGTAATAAATCTAAATAGTGATAATATTTGTGAGTTCCTTGCTCCCACTCTGTCTTAAACTATGCCTCTGTGAAACATACCTGTCATTTTTAACAATATTGTTAAAGTTTTTGTTATTGTAAACAAACTTGTATTTCTGGACCTAAATTTTCATACAAAATCTCATGGTTTTCTGCTACCAAAGATAGTTTCCTTTCCTCCCAACACTGCCCCTGGGACAAAAGTTGCAGTTTTCCCAGATGCTTTGAAAACATGTGCCTCTTTGTGAATTTGTCTTAGGTGGAAATTCCCCTGGTTCATCAATGGAAATTTCACCCTTTTAATAGCTAAAAATAACAATTTTCTTCTTGCCCTAACATTTTTTTTTCTTAAATGAAAAGTCTTTTCACATAACTATCTCTTCTCCCTCAGCCCTTTGGCATCAGTGACTCATACAATGGTCTTTGCTGCTTGTTTCTGATTATAAGCGGTTTTTCAGGTGGCGGTAAAACTTCTCGTAACCTTTGTCACTAACATCTGTCCATTCATGTGCAGCTGTGTGTAGTTTCTGGTTTGGTTTGTTTGTTACAGAGTAGGTGTGGCTCCTTGCTTCAAATATTCATCATAAAACACTTTGAACTTTAAATAAAAATTAACAATCTAAAGCAAGCAACTTTCCCCGGGCCCTGTAAACCCCAATCCTGCAAACATTCCTGTGCAGGAGGAAACCTGCACTGGCATGGCTTTAATAGGGCTCTGTGCATAACAGGGTCCATCCACACAAAGCAGTTTGCAAGATCTGAACCTTAATGGAAACAGTTGCTAAGGGCCCCCAAAATTCCAGAGCTAAGAGGTCCAAGGGCAATTCAAGCATTGAAACACAAGCCAAGCTCTCTCTAAAGCCCCAGCTTTAAATTTGGGGACCCATTCTCACATTCCTTGTGCACCCAAGACTCCCTTGACTGCAAGTGGAGTTTTGAATACATGATGATTGAATGCCGCATCCCTTCTGATATCAGACAAGGGTTGTATAATCCTCCAACAGTCATTTTAAGAATAAATACCTTGGTTTGTTTCAACAGGCAGTTGCAGCTCATGATGGAAATTTGTGGTTTTACGGGTCACTTACATTCTGCAAAAAATACTCCCAAGAAATTTGGACTGCAAACAAATGAAAGGAAAGTTGTGGCATCTGTTAATGCTCGTTAACTTCTACTTAGTACTTGCATCTCAAAAGAAAGGTGAGTGTATGAAAAGCATTCCTGACTTTCATATATTTGGGGTGGGGCAAGGGATTGGTACAATTTTTAAAGGGATAAAGAAATTAACAATATTTTGTGTTTGTTTACTAATACTTTCATTACTACAGTGCTACACTTTGGGGATCTTAGACTACTGTATAGACATTAAGACTTATGAAAAGCCCTGTGAGAATTGGAAGTAATTTCATTCCTATTTTGCATATGGGGAAACTGAGGCACAAGCAGGCAAAATGATTTGCCCAAGGTCACAGTGTGTCCGTGTCAGTACTGGGATTAGAACCCATGAGCTCATGACTCCTAGTCCCCTCCTTTTAAAAAAATGTGGGTTTTTTTGTAAACCATTTTCCTGCTTGTTTTAGAAGTGAAAACCTGACACTTATCCTTGACACTGTTGGTGCTTCAATGTATCAACAGAACTGGGTCAGTGGCTTTTCCGTCCGCCCCCCCCTTCTTTTTTTAAACACGTGACTAATAAATTCCACTCTGTGCTCTGGAGTGTTGCACTGTCTGTAAAATCAATGCTGAAATCAGTTTATTTTTTCCTTTAACGTTATACTCTGACACACTCACTCTGAAACCCTGCTGGAGAAAACAGCTCTAAGTTTCATTGAAAGAGGTATCACATGAGGTCTGATGGTTCCTTTCTCAGTTTACTAATCCAAAAA
Source organism: Mesoclemmys tuberculata (assembly GCA_007922155.1). NCBI lineage: Eukaryota > Metazoa > Chordata > Testudines > Chelidae > Mesoclemmys > Mesoclemmys tuberculata. The sequence continues at coordinate 5,996,146 of ML675630.1, forward strand.
GTTTGGGGCATTTTTTTTTTTTTAACTTTAGAAGCCCTATTCTATCACCAGTGATCAATAAGATAGGAATCTCGACTGTCCTGTTGCAACTAATTCAGGTCCATTCTCACCCTTTATTTTTCTTTGGTAACGTTTCTGGGGTAAGTTGTGCAGTCTCTTTAAATCCACAATGTCCACCATCTAGATGCATAGCTACATAAATAGAACAGTGGGAATAAATACTAAAATGTGTCATTCTGTGCTTGAGACAGATAAGGTATTTTTCTTGACTTCCCCTTCCTTCTTCCGCCATTTCTAAAACCAGTTTATTTCAGCACGTGTTTCAAAACAGGGATGCCTCTTAGATGCGGCGCCATCTACCAAAGAGTATTGGAAGCTCATGCTGTCTGCTTCCCCATATGTGTGCTGGTGGCATGTGCTGCATGCTTTCCAGTGGATATAGGTTTGGTTCTGTTGCAGCCAGCACTCTGTGTTGACCCAGCTGCTGCTGTTCTTGAGTTTTCCTCCAAACATCATCATTCATTTCCTGCAGAGTTCAAGGAAAGATTCCTTTCCTTTATTTCCCTTTTGATGCATGTCTGGTGAATGAACAAAAAAAATCCCTCAAGGCCTTGTCATCATATAGCCTTTTCTGGAGCTCCTGACATCCTCCCCATGGGTAAAATTATAAACTAGCACAGAAGCTAGTGAGATCACCCAACTGACCCCAAGACTGGTCTGTGCAATAACCACCAATTTTTAAATTTTTTTTTGTCATGACGGCCTCCAATACATCTTCTTGGGAAGGTCACCCAAGATTAAACAGAGAGGAATGTAAAGAACTGAGTACCAGCTTTGGTGTACATGCTTCCTAGATGAGCAAACAGCAGTGATGATGCCCTGACTCCGCTGCAGAGAAGACCAGAACAATGTAGCTAAGAATGGAATCCAGAATAAAATACTGAATGCCAGTTCTTACCATCCTCCCAGCTGCAGAATAGCTATCAGTCTTCAAGTAAAGGTGGTAGTTGTGCTTATAACCTTTATGTCCCTATTCCTGTCATTCCTCATGGTCCCCTGAGTGCAATAAGTGTGAGATGCACCTTTTGGTATCACCTTTTGCTCCTTGGTCCATCCACAGGGGTCAGAAGTTCATTTCCCTTTGAGAAAGTATCACAGTGAATTCTCATCAATGCCTATTTGCCAGGATAGGTAGGAATTGCTGTTTGCCAGAGGCTGGGAGTGGCTGATGGGATGGATCACTTGATGATTACCTGTTCTATACATTCCCTCTGAAGCACCTGGCATTGGCCACTGTCAGAAGACAGGATACTGGGCTAGACGGACCATTGGTCTGACCCAGTATGGCCATTCTTATGTTCTCTCCCTTTCCCCTTGCACCTCCCCCTATTGCTTTAACTGGAATGAAGATTTTTCAGCAAGAAGAGAGAATCCTTTAAAATACAATTAATTGGAAGCCTTGTATGGCAGATTAGCACCCAGCTTCCGTACTTCCCAGAGCAGATCTCTTCTTTTCTTCTGTTTACATCACCTAACTCTGGTATCCTTTACAATGTGCTTCTCCTCTCCACGTAGCTTCACTCGTTCAGGTGGTAACTAGCATTACCCTAAGGACTACAGATCTTCCTCCTCCTTGCTCTCAAATTTCTCTCTTAAGTGATCATTAGTCTACAGCTTTTAAATTCCTTCCAGTAATGCATTCCAGCTCATTCCATTGCCTCCTCAGTACACCACCCTAAGTATTCACCTCCCTGAACCAATTAATTGTGTGTTTTGGTTCAGTTTTGTTTAATTTCACCACTACACAGTACAAGGGATTTATACCACTGTAAAACAAAACAGGAACCATAGCTCTGTGGTCGGGGCATCAGACTGTTCTATTTTTTACTTTTCTACTGTCTGTCTCTATGATTTTGTGCAAGTCATTTCTTTGTGCCTTAATTTCCCCCTCTATTTAAAAAAAGGGTGAGTAGGCGAAGGTCACAATGCTTCCGGTGAAGAAAAAGTGTTAGATATTTTTATTCATATAATACAAAATTATCACATGCAGCAAAATGTATATATTTCTCTATCAAGCCTTTTGCCAGATTAAGTTGGATCTGTCACAGTGTTGATACCAGACAAAGGGCAGAATTTAGTCTCTTTGGGATTTGTGGTTTTTGTTTGTTTGTTTGTTTAATTACTTGCATATTGGTGTAGTGCTGATTGTGGACAGCCTCACCCGTGAAAGGGTTAACTTGTGAAGCCTACAGCTTTTGGTAGTTGGTTGGTAAATATATTGCTTTTGGCGGTATAATCAGCCAATGAGTGTTTGTTCTGAGGATGCCTCTGGTTTGTTGTGTGCGCTGTCACTCATGCCTAACCAGGCTGTTGATGCTGTGTATATACACATTATAATAATGGGTTTGAGATTAAAATTTTGGAGCCAGGTCTGAATTTCCCCAAAGTTCAGGAGAGTTTGGATATGGGTTCTGGTTCAGTCCCAGAAATAGTTTTATCTTGTACCATTATATTTAGTCTGGTCTGGGAGGTGAGGGTGGGTTGGAGGTGGGATTAAATTAGCTCCACCTCCTTACTTCTCTCTGTAGGGACTGTCTGAAAAAGTCCATATATGAAGCTGCCTGTAAAATCCTCACTGGACTGCTCTGCTCTGCACTTTAGTTGCTTAAAGATGGAGAATAGGGAAGCCTTAAATGTGCGAATGTATGTTCATAGCAGGCTGAGAATGAAAAGTGCTAACAATTACTTCCCCCTAACATCTGCTATAGAAGAACAAAGTAAAGTCCTGACCCAGGAGAGAGCATGGGCTGCTCCAAATGAATAATGGATGCAAAAGGCAACAGTGTGGCACTGGACCCCATTGCAGAGATTCATCATTAAGGTGGGAAAATAAAGCCAGCAATAATGGTCATCATAGCTTAAAGGATCAGTACTGGGGCACTATCCATTGACTGGCTGAAAGCTCCTTTGAAGAAGGATCTTATCATTTGTCTATTTGTACTCTGAGAGGTGCGCTCTGACGCTGGCAAGGCAGTGGTGTGTCTTGCCTCTGTGCCTTCCCGATTGCATTATTGTAATAGATTTTAAGGTCAGAAGGGGCCATCATGAGTATTCAGTCTGACCTCCTGCTCACGCTACACAAGCCCTGATCCTGCTATGAATCCACTGGCAAAACCACTCTTTGACTTCAATAA
>ML675630.1:6004339-6110546 GCA_007922155.1 Mesoclemmys tuberculata
CTCAAATTAAACTATCCCATCATAACATCCCCTCCATATACTTTTCAGCAAAGGAATGAATTCTCCCATCAATTTGTTTCCTTTGTGAATAATTTTGTGTGTGAGAAAGAGAGAGAGATTCTGGATGTTTGTGCTACATTGTGTCTTGCATGTGGGCCTTGGAAGGCTGAGATCTGCAATCCAGTCATGGCCCTCACTTTCCAGCACAGATTTGCAAACTTGCATGGTACAAAACCTCCTCCTTTAACCGTCATGATGACGATGATGGAAAAAATTAATGATGTTCTACTTGCCCTTCAGAATGATTTCTCTGGCTCCCTTCTGTTGTTTGTCACACTTGCTTTGTTTCATTTTGCAATGAGGCTGCAAGCTACCTTAAAGGCAGGGGCCCGTCCCCACTCTGTGTGCACCTTGCAGGCCAGGGCCCCCATCCTGCTGTAGGTTGCAATGGCGATAAATCTAGGCGGGGAGAGTTTGACAAGCCGCCGGTGGCAGCACTGGGGTGAGCCCCAGGGTGAGGGTGGAAAGTCTCCTGGCCGGGGGCGGGGAGCATTCCTCGCTGGGCCAGAGCGGGCCTGGAGAGAGATGCTCTTCGGGTGCTAGGCGCTGCAGGAATGAAGGACCGATCCGGCAGCGGGGGCGTGCATTGGGTTTGCCCGGGCTGGCCCCCGGCCGCCTGCTGGGGAGTCGGTGCTGGCCGGGACCGGGCGCTCTGCAGCCGGCCCCGCCCGCGGCCTGTCCCGGGGAGGAGCCGCGCGCTGGAGCCCAGCCCCCGGGCCCGGCTCCTCCCTCCCCAGCCAGGGGCGGCCGCGCCGGCTGGAGCGAGCGAGCGGAGCCGCGGGGAGCCGGCTCCTCCGGGCGGGGAGAGCGGGCGCCCGGCCGGGGATGGGCGCTGCAGCCGGCGAGTCAGGTCAGTGGGGGCCGCCGCCAGCCCCGCTCCGCAGCGCCCCGCGCTCTCTGCCCGCCGCGGGCCTGCGCCGCGTTCGCTGCTGCCTGCCTCGGTCCCGGTCCGGAGCCGGGGCCGGCCCCGGGGCTGCCCTCCCGCGGTGTCGGGCAGCCGTGCGTCCGTGCACCCTGCTCCTGGGGGCGCGCTCTGCGGCCACTTGGTGCCGGAGGGGTGCGCCTTTCCTTGGACCAGGGGTGGGTTCATCTGCATCGAGTGCGGGCTCGCCCCCTTGAGACTGACCCACGGAGAGGGCTCAGCCCCCGCCAAGAATTCAGTAGCGCTGCCGAGGGGAAGTGGCAGCCTGCTAAATGTCGTGGTTTGGGATGCCTTTTCGACACAGCCCGGAAAATGAACAAGAGGACATGGGGTTAAAGCCAGCCACTGATTTCAAATAAGCTTCCCTCCATCTGCTAACAGTAGCCGCTTAATATTTTTGCCTTATGATGTTTATATCCCCAAATGTTCATTATGATTTCTCTCAGCTAATACCTTATCAACATGGTGCTCAGTTTCTAGGATATGACATAAGGTTCTCGGGTAAGATCCTCCTACTTCCTTTGAGTGTTTTATAGTCTGTCGCATGAAGTCAGTTGTGTTTGGGTTCTGATATTAGTATGTGATGTTAAGAAGTGAGGTGAGTTTGTTTCCAAAGCATCATAAGTGATTGTGAGGGGTTTCTGTTGCAAGAGGAGGAACAAGCTTGAAGCCGTGTGTCGGTTTGTGTATGACAACTTTGACAATGGTTGCTTCAGACTGGTGATATCTGGATTTAGTAGTTAGTGGTTTTTACAATAGGATTTGTTGAAACAATTGGGAAGTATTTGCCCCTAAAAGAGTCATCCTAGTTAGATATGTTAAACTGTTTAACCCCCCAAGAACATTTGCTAAACAATCTGCACTATAATTTGCTTATCGTACTCTTCAGAAACAAAAACAAAACAAAAAAAATCTTTTTTTTTTTTTATAAGGAGCCTTCTGGAGACCAGACCATTATAATATTATATTTTTGGAAAGGTGTGGGGGGGAAGAAAGGCCTAATTGAAGAGGAAGGGCCAGTAGGACCAGACATGTTTCACTTCCCAGTGTTGAGTTTTCTGGATCCATTTCGTATATGTCACATCAGCTTCTTTCTGATCCCTCTTCTAGACCATTTACATCTCTTTTCTGTTCATAAATTTATACGATCTAGAGAGGAAGGTCCATGGGGTCCTTTCATACCCATTCTCTCCTTGCTTATACCTCCCCACCCATTCAGGATTGATCCGTGTTGCACACTTACTAATTTTTTGTCCAATCTAATTTTAAATTCCCAAATGAAAACCTTCATTAAAGTGTGTTTCAATGGAGTCCAGTCATCACCCTCCCAAAATTTCATGATTTTAAATCCAGAAAGGGTACATTGTATTATCAAGTGAGACAGTAGAATTCACTCATTAATTCATGGCTGAAGAACAATAACCTGTGCTTAGATTTGAGAGCATCTTTCAGTAAAATATCCTGTCTTGATGTAAAGACTTCAAGTGATGGAGAATCCACCACATTGCTTGGTAAATTCTTCCAGTGGTTAATTACCCTTCCTGTTGACAAATTGGGCCTTATTTCCAGTTGGACTTTGTCAAGTTTCCAGCAATAGGATCTTGATGTAACTTTGTATGCTAGATTAAAGAGCTTTCTAGTAGAAGAAATCTTCTGTGTAAAAATTCCACAATTTAGAAGAAACCTCAAAGATTAAGTCTGGAAGTAAATAGTTAAGGGATGCAGATACTTCCCTATTGCTGTAAGCTCCTCATTATTATTCCCACTTGATTTGCAGAACCCCCCCAGCCTTAATCTTACCTTGCAATTAAATTGCAGGCTTTTGGGGGGCAGTGTCTTCCTATGTGTTTTGTATAGTACCTAGTATAAAAGGCCTTCAGTCTTGGTTGGGGCTTTAAGTTCTACTGCAATAAAAATACTGTAAGCAACTATTTTGGCTTTCAAAAATTTTGTCAGGTTACTAGGATATTATGAAATTCTGGTTTTCTAGTCTGGGGACACATTTCCTGCAGAGAAAACAAAACTCTGTTCTAAACTCTCCCCCCCCCAAATTCTATCCTGGCATGCAGTAGAGCATGAGCAATTTCAGGGGGATTAATATCTTTTGGGGGAGATTAATGGAGGTGTTTAAAAATTGGATGTATAATGGGCTGCTAGCCTCCACCTTCGCTTCTCAAGCAACGGGGTTTCTACCACTTGCTTTGGGAGACTATTTGACAAGCCGATAGATGTGACCTTGGTGCTTTTTTTTTTTTTTTTCTTTCTTTCAGTGAGCTTGGGTTCTCTCTTCTCAAGAAACCTTTTGGCCCTCTTAGTTTTATGCTTTCTGTTTTCAGTTTACAAAAGGCCACATCCACACTTCCCACACTGCTCTCTGCAGGTTGCAGTGGGGTTATTCTTGAGAGACGAATCCCCCTACAGCAAATCCCACAGCCACAGAAGCCACAGGGCCCTGCCTCAGGGCAGTACCTGACAGAGCAGTCGCCTCCCTCCTTCGTTGTGCACCTCTTGAGGCACCGCAAAGGGCTCCCCTCTTGTCCCCTTGCTCCTTAGGGGAGACACCTTATCCTCAGGTTCTTGCCATTATTCCATGTTATAGCTTTCTTTTTACAAGCTAAATTAGTTTCTTTCCCTCGTGTTTACATCCTTTGTGTATTTGTAGATTGCTCCCTCCCTTAGTTGTTGCTTAGGCCTGGTCTACACCAGAGAGTTTTGTCGACAAAACTGCCCTGCTTTGTTGACAAAATAAAACCACCTAGACGATAGGCACAGGGCCTTTTTCTGGCAAAGTTTTTGTAAAAAAGCACGTGTGGACATTGCCCTTAGGTTATATCACTGAAAATAGCCTCCCAGTTATCCCAGCATGCCATGGTGAGTGCTGCTGTGGTAAGCAGTTTGAGCTTGGCTGCCCTGCAGCTGTCCACCTCCTCCCATCCCCTAGCAAAGCCAGTGAGGTGCTTTATCAATGGCCCATACTGGGATTGAAAGATTTATTTCAGAAACGTCTTCTCTCTCTAATTAGATGATTTAAATCATCACCAGTTCTGCCAAACTCCAAGTTGCGCTCAGTTTAGCAGGAATAATAATTCTTCTGTCGCGCCTTTCATCCAAGGATCTCAAAGCGCTTTACAAACATTTGAGACTCGCAACCTCCCTGTGAAGTAGACTGTGGTATTTGTTTTATTCTGGGGAAATACATATACAGAGGAGTTAAATAACATATATAAGGCCACACACTGAGTCAGTGTCAAGGGTGGGACTAGTATGTGGGAGTCCTGATTGCTTAAGCCCCTGCTTTAACCTCTGGACTACCCTCCTTTCCACTAGACGTGCTTCCTCAAGTAACACTGAGAACTCTGTCGCTTCACTGTGAACACATCTATTAGTCTGCAGTACCCAGAATCTTTCCACCTAGACCAGGCTTTTAGGTCCATCTGGACAGCTAATTTTCTTTTTTCGTCCGCTGTTCTCTCTAACTTCTTCAAGCTATTCCCTCTGCCTGCTCTCTCAAACCCGTCAATAGTGTGTCACTTCCAGGATGGTGTACGATGTTTGGCTTTAGGCTTCCTTTTCTAAATGATTCTTACCTGGTCTCCGCATGGCCCCCGTAATGCTCCATTTCCCCCCCTTATCCCTCACACATGCTTGTGATTAGATCCAGGTGTCTGGTATTTCACACATGCTTGTCTGTTAGTTTAAATGCTGGTGGATCAGTATGATATTCTTCTTCCTGTTCATTCTGGAGCAGGAAACCCTGTACTATAACAACCAGTTATTGCCATGCATAAGAACTTCTTTTCTATCTCCCCTTGCTGACAGCCCCCTCCCCTATTAGCCATATACACAAACAAGGTTAGCTCCAGTCCTGATTACATTAGCAGAGCTCTGCTTCCCATTATTTTTCCCTGTGAGCCTCTAATGGCTGTATGTGTTTGTGTGAGCAATGTAAAGTCCCTGGAGACGAGAGTTCCTGCATGGGAGAAAGAAGGATTAAACCAAAGGGAAGAAGTGAATGCTGTGGGCCTGACCTTGTGGTCCTTGCATAGATAAAATTACCCTTGACATCAGTGAAGCGTTTGATCTGCAGGACTAAGACATCAGTCAACATAATATCAAATCCACTTTATGTGGCTTCTCTAATGAGACTCCATGGTCACTGCACTGATGTTTTTCATTGATATTTTGACACTAGGAGACACTGAGCAAGCAATGGATAGCGTCCGCTCTTCTGGTAGCAAGGAAGGGAACGTTGTCTAGTGTTCAGAACTAAGTATTGGTGGGCTGCACTCCTGGTTTAGTTCTCGCTCTGCTGCATTGGGCAAATTGAATTAGGCTTCTCTGTTTCAGTTTAATAGTTTGTTTGATAACAAACCGATGGAGTAGATGAGTAAAGGGGATTATCTGTTAACTGCTCAGATCTTCATATCAGAGGCACCATAGAAACATTATAGCAAATAGGATTATATATAATAAAAAAAGGACAACAAACACTAGTAGCGAAGGAAGGCAGTGAATTACCTGGCAGAATATAAATGATTGATATATGTAATACAGGTTAGATTAGACAGGCAGGAATGGATGTGGAAATCCTTTCCTTGATTTTATTTTAGGTAGAAGTGAGGTCAAAAGTCAGAATATGGTTGGTCAAATGGACTGAAATAGATTAGAAAATTTAAATGAGGGTTTGAGGAAATTAACATTTTTTAATTACTGTTATTAATTTGTATTACCATTGTAGCTAGTTGCTCTAGTCATGGACCAGCACCCCATTGTGTTAGGTGCTGTATGAACACAACAAAAAGGCCCTACCCCAAAGTGCTTACAATCGAAATATAAGACGGAAGAGGGGTAGAGAGAGATGGGGGTGTACAAGTGAACAGTGAAACAGTATTCATTACGTTAGGCAATGGTCTCTACACACCAGCAGTCAGTGTCACTGGTGTCCAGTGTGTGGTAGGTATCATGGAAAAGGAGAGGGTTGAGGCCCTATTTGAAGGTGGATGATTAGGTAGCGTTGCAGATCTGTACTGGAAACACCTCCCAAGTGTATGGGGCAGCATGGGAGAAAGCACGAAGATGCTTGTTTGGAAATGTAACAAGTGGGCAGTGGAGGCTAGCATCATTGGTTGATTGGCAGAGAGCACTGAGTGCTCAATAGCAAATAAGAGATGTTAGGTAGGGTGGGGATTGACTATGAAGGGCCTTATAAACTGTTGGTCTTCACTTTGATGCAATAGAGGAGGGGCAGCCAGTGGAAGGGTTCCGTCAGAGTGATATGGTCAAAGTGATGGCCTGGTCAGGGAAATGGTCTTTGTGGCAGCACTCTGAACAGATATGAGCAGGGCAAGACTGCATTTGTCAAAGCCAGAGAGAAGCAGAGGCGTGCGCAGGAATTTAAACTTGAACGTTTTTGGAGGGGCATGTTAAAAACACACACACACAAGGAACGTTTCTGTGAGCTCTCCCCCTAGATTTCTTGGGATGCCTCTGGGGGGCGGAGGGACGCCCAACAGTGAGGAGGCAGTGGCTCCCCCTGGCAGCAGCACTCGTGTCCCTGCATCCCTAGCTCCACTCCATCCCTGCCGCTGCTCCATTTCCTTCCCTGCCGCTGGAGTCCTAGCACTGCTACGGGCTTTGCAGACCGCCAGCTGAGGTGAGCTGGAGGCAGAGGCAATGCGTGGGACTTCAGCAGCAGGCTGCAGCGGTAGGCGTGGAAGGAGGAGGAGTTCAGCCTGCTGCTTCCTCCCTTCCTGGGCTGCACGAACACATGGAGATTTGGGGGGGAAGGGTGCCCCCCCTTGTGCATGCCTCTGGAGAGAAGAACATTGCAGTAATAAAAACGTTGGATGATGAGAGTTTTACCTGTGTGGATAGATGATAAACTAATGTTGGTTAGATAATCTTGTAGTGTGTTTAATTTATAGGCCAGATCCTCTGTCCCTGTTCTGGCCACATTGTACTGAAGAGGGAGCCAAGATCCTTGAGAGAGTAGAATATGGTGGATGGTAACAGAAGTTAGAGCAGCCCTGTGGCAGTTCTAATTTATGTTGAGGGTGAAACAAGCGCCTGATTGTCCAAGGGATTGAGGACACGCAAACATGGGTCTAACTCCACTGTACCTAAAGCCTAGGGTCTGGGCCTGTATATTTCACAAAGAACTTTATAGGAATTATAAGGTATAAGCAAAACTTTGTGAGCATACATGTTCTGCATGTTCCACAAAGAGAATGCCCTTTGTAACCCAGGAACAAGCTTGTGGTGGTAACACCCCTCAACAATGAATGACATGGACTGGGTGCCTCAGGGATTTCGTAGTGGAGAAATGAAGTGGTAACTTCTACAGTAGGTCACTGGCTTGTATCTGGCCAAGGCTGACAGCGACCAGTAAGTCACCATCTGATGGCTGTTCACTAGTGGCCTATGTCAATACTCTGTAGTCAGAGAGTTCTTCCCTGCCTTGCTGGCAAGATTCAACAGAGGCTTAGAATTGAATGGTTTCTTGTGCCTAGATGGAGCCTTATAGGTATGGGTTAGATGTACTTGCTAGGATGATGCAGGGAAGCTTGCACTGCCACAGAGAGATGAATTCAATCCCCAGGGCAACTGTTCTGGCACCTTTCACCAGGGTGAAATTCACTTCAAATAAAGAAACAAATTTGCCAAATAAATTTAATTGATCGTAACTGATTTAAAACTTTAACCAGCAAATATAGCCACAAAAACCATCATCTTTCTGCGAGCTCCTTGTGGGTGATTTCTGTCTGTGCAGAACTTATTGCAAGAATGGAGCCAAAACAGAAACTTCAGTTTGTTTTCATCAGAATTGGGGGGGCTGGGGGTGAGAGGAGATGTGTGTGTCTGTATAAATTCCCTTGGTTTCTTCCCCACCCCAGCCACAAGCTGACATGCAAGTCATTTCTTGCTGTCCTGTACTCTATGCACATCACCTGTGGCTCTGCACCAGTCACTTCTTACAAACTTGAAAGATATTTTTGCAATTGTGGGGTTAGCAATTTTGCTGACAATTTGTAGGCGTTGGAGAAGTAATGTCTGCCTTGTGCAGCAGCATGGAGGTTTGTGTAATGCTGTGCCGTTTGTGATCTTCCTCCCGCCCCACCCCCAGAATGGTTGCATATTGTAAACACTGAAGCTGTGGTTGATAAGCTTTGTAGAACAAGATGGGTTTTTTGTTTTTCAACTGGCTGGCTCGTTAAATAGTGATCGGGTAACTTTAAGTGCTTGTTTATGTAATGTACTGCATAAAGAAGGGCTTTGTATGGGATGGCACTGTCCTCGGGGCATATTCTGAACTCAATATATGACTGAAGCCCCAATACTTGTGTTGTGCTGATGTGTATAGCATGGCAACAAATAATGTAGTTTTGCAAATGCTACCCCAATATACCAGTTTGTGGACTACCCTGCATTGCTGGCGTTTTCCAGGTTGTCTCACCGATGTTCTTCAGCCCTGCCCTGGCAAGCTCTTGGGGTGTGAAAGAACTAAGAAGGGAGTGTTCTTACCTCATGGTAACTAACATGAGGTAAAAGTCTACTGAAGGTAGGACAGTTTGCAGCTTTTGTGTGTGGTAGCAGGGAGAGAGGAAGGCGATTGGGGAACCTCCATTTCTAAATTGTGTTAAATGACAACTGCCTTGTCTTCCCTGATATTTCAAGTTGTGTTAGCTAACACAAGGTAAGAGCACAGCTAGTGAAGACAGGGCCCCTGGGAGTTAGAAAATGGAACAGCAGCCCATGAGGCATCCACAATGGAGCCAGTTAGTGCTAGTAGCCATGGCTTTGGTGAATTAGGCTGAGCCCACTGGGAAGTCCAAGCTCAGGTAGGAACTTCTCTGTCTTCAAACTGCAAGGGGTGACTGGAGGTGCCACGCAGAGGATGTGGTTATGGGCCAAACCTTCCTTAGGCATGCAGGTCACTTTCAAGAATCCAGCAATGACCTGGTTGTTTCCTGCCTTGCATGGAACTTCCCACACGTCCTCCTGCTATGCTCAGTTGTGGTCCCCATCAGATAGGGTAGCGGGTAAAGACAGGGCAGCTCTGCCCCTCAGGCTGCTGGGGCTCTGCCCATCTCGGGACGTGAGAGAATACATTCTGAGTAAAATACTTTACCCTTCATCTCGTTTCTGCGTGCCCAGTCGTGCCTGCAGCACCAATAAAGGGGCAGCTTCTCTAGTGCCGCAGACTGGAGAGAGCCCCATCCAAGAGGCAGCTGCTGCAGGGCTCGTGGAAAAGCCCAGTCAGCCGCAGCAGAGCCTTCAAGGAACATTCTCACTGATGCTCTTAGTGGGCAAGGACGTGTGGAGCTAAGGGGGGCTAAAAAGCCAGCCCCAGGGTTAGAGACTTTGTGCAGAGATGGACGAGAATGAGGAAGCATTCAAGGCCCCTTCTTTGGGCAGTGTTGTAATGGGAGATGCTCACGGTACAGTTTTGTTGCGGAGCTGTATGTCTGTGGCCTACACACATACTGTTGTTTCTGTAAGGACCCAAGGAGCTCTGTGCAGGGAGGAAGTGCAGCCTTTTGTGCCTGCCTCTCTCTCTCTCTCTCTCTCTCTCTCTCTCTCTCTCTCTCTTTTGGCTTTTTTACAGCACTCATCCGTCACAGCATCTCTTTCTGCAGCTCGAGCAGATGGGTCTGATGACAAAACTGCAAATACCAGGGAGGGCTACAATCAGGGCCTTACATGACAAAGAATAAAATGCCCACCCATGGAGGAAGGGAGCTAAGTGGTTAGGGCACTGGCCTGGGGGCCTGAGACACCTGAGTTCAATTTCATGCTCTGCCACAGGCTCTCTATCTGACCGTTGGTGAATTATTTTGTCTCTTGTATGCCTCAGCTCCCTATCTGTAGCATGGGGATAATAGAACTGTCCACACTGAGGAAAAATATGTTAACAATTGTGAGGCACTAAGATAAGATAATGGGAGCCAAGAAAATACCATAGATAGCCTCATCCTGCAGCCCTCATCACCCATGAGGTAGATTTGGATCTCAGGTGTCGTTCAGAGAGTAAGACTGATGACGTAGGGCCAGAGGTAGGAGATTGGAAAAGGAAAAGAAGCTTTCCCATTGGGCTAATCTTGCTAATATTTTTACATGTACCTCCTGTGCATAGTCTGTGGAGTGCCCTGGGATCTCTCAGGATGAAAAATCACAGGCTGTGCAATGAACAGGTCACCCCTCCTGTAGTGGGGAGAAGAAGCACTGTGGCACAGTGGGGTGAGCAGTGGATTCTGGCCCCAGGCCATCACACCCAACCTGTCTTTTGCCAAAATGTCATGGTCAATGTGTTCAGGGTGCTGCATGGTGTTACTCAGAACCTGGCCAAATGTTGTTAAACCATAATAAATCAACCCCTTCAAATTGTAAAGGAATACAGCAGGTTGAGGTAGCAGGTGGCTACAGGGTGGGGAGGAAGAATGACTAAGACAGGGACATTGGTCATCTTTGAAACCGCACCTGGAAGTTGGCTTTTATATAAAAGTGTGGGGGGGAGAGACCAAAACATCGAAGGTGAGTGAACTGTGAACACCACAGCCGAACTGGGTCCCTTCTGGCATAATTCTGGGCCATACCGGTTCTCGTGTCATCCCTATAACTTAAGTATCTGAGCACCAGCTAAGAAACAAACATCTGTTACTAGTGTTTTCAAAGATTTGCAGGCCTGGAACACTAGATCTTCAGATCCCTAACTCCGAGCCCTACTACTTGCCCTATAGGAGGAGCATGAGATGAGATCCCTGGTGGCAGGGTGCTGGGTGAGCCTGCCTGGGAAATGTCTGGAACAGAGCCAGGGCCTACCTAAGAACAGCAACTTCAAGCCCAGCCACCCCCACCACTTCATAGGCAGCCTGTAGTATGGGTAGTTCAAAGTGGGGACCCAGAGTCAAGCTGCTTGCGGCAGAGCAGCCCCATGGAGAGGAAAGTGCTGTCATTGTGCCTCACGTCCACCTGGTCAGCATGGCACAAGCCAGGGCATCCTCCATGGGGAGGATGAGAGTGAGGCAGGGGCTCTTTCTCCTAATTTCAGGCTGCTCTGGTGGTGTTAGAGTCCGGGCAGAATTTACTCAAGGCCTGGGCTGAAAAATCCCTGCATCACTCATGCATGGTCTTCAGTTTATCTTCCTCACGAGGGCAAAGGACTGAATTAGCTCTGCTGTGCAGCTAGGGAGTCTTGGTACAGTATTTCACACCTGCTGCCTGCATCACTGGGCCACCACACCGGGAGGCAGCATGGTATGTGAAATCCACTTGAACTGTGCTGAGGAGGCCTTCACCTGGCCAACCCTGGAAAATACTGGTACTGTTGTTCCAGTGGGGTAGTGTAGGTCGTGGGTGGGAGTCCTGGACATGTGTTGGTCTCACTGGGAGTGAGAGGATAGGAGAGCAGGATCGTTTTTGCTGTAGCCTGACTTGAAGTCACAAACCCTGCTCCTTCCCTCCCTCTTGCAGACACATGGGTGACTTGTGGTCTTTGCATCCGGCCCTGTGTGATGCAGCATGTGCTCTAAGGAAGCGGGACAGATAAAACATGGCTCGTTTCTAGGAACCTTGTACCTCACTGCTGATGGGGAAGTGTTGCACTCCCAGGCACGGGCAGATAAGATTCGGGGCTTCCCTTGTTGTGTTTATCCATTCGGCTGGCTCACAAGCAGCTGTAGAAGCTTTGAGGAACCGGGCTGGCCACGGCAGCCTGCGGCCCAGGTTTCCCCTCTCAGATTAAAGGGGGAGAGCGCTCGCCGCCCCAAACGCGACCCTCTCTGGCAGCTGCGGAGCGTGTTTTGAGTTGTAAACAGCAAATTGGACACGCGCTTCATTGAGGGAGAATAAACAAAGCCATGGTGTTGCTCCTAGCATGTTCCAGACTGGTGCTGGTGCTGGTCAGACTGACAGAAGCCCAAGGCCTTGATTATCCACAGCGCAAGAAGCAAGAGGATGAGCTTTGTTCACGTGGCATAGTCGGAAGGGTGTCCCCTCTGTGAGTGAGAAGGGAGTTCGATCCCTGTGGCTCATTCAGGCTTTGGTTTTTCTGCTGTGACTGCCAGTACGAACCCACCCCGCCCCATGGGTGTGCACTCGGGTGGCTAGCCTGAGCCACTCCCTGTGTTGTTCTGGCCACCGTGCT
The DNA here is from genome assembly GCA_007922155.1 of Mesoclemmys tuberculata. NCBI lineage: Eukaryota > Metazoa > Chordata > Testudines > Chelidae > Mesoclemmys > Mesoclemmys tuberculata. The sequence continues at coordinate 6,016,465 of ML675630.1, forward strand.
GTTTTTACCATGTTAGCTTGAGCAGAGCTGGCACAGGTCTATGTGTCAGCGCTGGGAAGCATGCTGCCAGCTGATTTGTAGCCATGTCCAAGGGGCTGATTGGAGCCACCCAGGATGTCCTGTGGGCACCTGCCACTAGGAACTAGACCCAACACTTCTGAACTCACTCTGCACGGATCACCCTATGAGAGCAACACTTTTCTCACTGTAACCAACAGAGGAAATGAATCAGAGTTATGTGCTCTTGTGGACGTTTCCTGCTGGAAGAAAGGGGTAGAAACTGACAAATTCTCTTGATCAGCATTACCCATCCCCAAAGAAGAAACCAAGTGCAGGGATAGGCATAGTCTGTCCACGACTTCTGGTTAATGACTATTGCTCTCTGCTGTCCTTGGGGTGTTTGCCATCTTAAGTTTGAAAACAACTCTGGGTTTGGTGACAGATTTTTCTCCTGCTGTTCGCATTGTGGGGAGCAAATTCCAGATTCCTGCAAGGCAAGAGATATAAAGCCAAAATCAATGAAAAAACCTTCTGGCCACCCCCACAGTGTGGCATTTATTCCCCGCATTCTCTTTAAGACAAAATATTAATTTTTAATATTAAAAACTTATAATCTGGACCAGTGCCAGCTATTTCTTGTACACCCTGGAACTTGGCTCTGGAAGATAGAAATGGGGGTTGAAACAGTGAGGTCTAGGGAATAAATGTGAGGCTGGGATTAGGGACTCCTGGCATCTGTTCACTCTTCTGTCACTGAATTGCTGTATGGGAAAGCCCCTTCTCCTCTCTGTGCTTCAATCTCCCCACCTATACAATGGGGAAGATAACTTTTGAGTCTCCTTTGTGAAGTGTGGGTGTGTAGATGGGCAGCCCGATACTAATGCTGGAGCCGATCAAATAATTGGGTTGGTGGGGGAGGGTGTCAGTTCAGTGGCCAAGCCAAAAAAATTAAAATTAAAAAAACAAAAAATTTCAGTTAAAAATATATTGTTTGTTTTTTTTCTCACCAAAACACATGCAAAAAAAAATTGTTAGTCAGAAACATCCACTAGAAATTACATTTCTGGAAAAAGAATTCAGGTGCCGGTGGTGGTTGTTAGTGGTTTGGTTTTGTTTTTTGATTAAAAACTATTCATCAAATTTGACTCCAATTCACATGTCGTTTCGGTGTTTTGGCTTGTTTATCATCTGTTAAAAAATTTCACCTAGCCATAACACTAAGTATTTCATATTTTTAAATGCCTGAGTAGAAGTTGCTTTGATCTATAAGTATGGCACCGTCAGGGTGGACCCTAACAGGGCCGTCCTTGATTTAGGGCACTGGATTTGGACTCTGCAGATCAAGTTTAATTCCCAGTTTCACCATCCATGAAATGGGGATAATAATGCTTCCATTTTCCCACCCTTTATTTTGTGGGGTTTGTCAGAGTAGGGACTGTGTCCCATTGTGTCTGTGCAGCTCTTAGCATGAGTCTTGTTGGGGCCTCTCGGAGTGACTGCAATACAAATAATAATTGTCCTTTCTTTCTCTTCGTTGCAGGCGGTAGCTAAGAAGTGAGCAGGATGCCCCCGGGCATCTATTGCCCTGTGGAATTCTGGTCCCAGGAGGAAAACCAAAACATCCATGTGGACTTCTTGCTGCCTACAGGCATATACCTGAACCTCTCTGTATCCTGCAATGCCAGCTTGGGCACCATCAAGCAGGTACCAGCCTTTTTGACAAGCCTCACCCCTGTGGCTAAAGAGTCCTCTTTAGGATGCATTTCACAAGTGTGCAGAACATTTTTCTTAAGTGAGCTCAATGCTTGGGAAAGATGCTGGATTCACAGCCCCATTTATCCGCACGCCGGAAGCAGTTCAGGCTTCATCCACACTACGCTAATAGAGTGCCTCATTCCTGACCTGGAAGGACACTCCTCTGAGACTCCCTCTCCATAGTCCTCTGTCTTTGCTGCAGAGGCCGCCAACACAGGGGCAATTACAGTGTCAGCTGTGATGGGCATCAGTCCACTAGGAACTTGACTCATTTCACATCAGCAACTGAGCAGCCCTCAATTTTTTCGAGTACGTTTTGACGGGGGCCAGATTTAAATCAGCAGCTGAGGGAAGAAAGATTCCCATATTCCATTGCGACTCACTCACCAGAGAAGCCACTCCCCACCCCGAACCTTTCACTCTGAATAATCTTCTGTGGGCCAATGCGAGTGAGAGAAATCTTCCCCGGGAAGCTGAATGCAATTTCTAGATTAAGTCAAATGTTCTGGAGTTGAATACTACATCTACATAGCAGTAAAAAATCTATGGGATAGCGTCTCAGAGCCCAGGTCAATTGACATGGGCCTCATGGGACAGAGTGCGGGACTAAAAATAGCAGCATAGATGTTCAGATTCCAAGTGGAACCAAGGATCTGGGCCCACACCTCTTGTGGGGTTTTAGCGTCCAGGTCCTTACCAAGCCCAAACATCTACACTGCAATTTTAGCCCCACGAGCCCAAGTCAGCTGACCCAGTCCAGTTGCAGCCCTGCTGTGGATATTTTATTGTACCCTTATTTTTTGAGCAGCAGAAGCTGGGTCCTGGTGATTGGGGACTTCAGTTAAAAAGAAAAGTTTTCAATGTTTCCTTTGAGGAATAAAATGATGAACAGAAAGGTAGAGGAAATGAAATTACCTTTTCAATTCCCTCAGCAAAAATCAGAGTGGAAAAGGTTCTCATTGCAGTAGCAGCTGGCAGAGATGACTCACAGAGCACAAGACAGACATACAGTGCCAGATCATTAGAAGTTCTTTCTATGGCCTGCAGTTTTTAAGCCAGAAAATTGTGGGCACAATTGATGTGCTTACGTAGTTATGTCACCAGCTATGTGGTCACAATCAGGTAATTAGTTAACTGTCTAAATGGCATCCACTGGGCTGGAAGGATGGTCTAGAGGGGAGGGCACTGGACTGGACTGGGGTACAGGAAACTTGGCTTCAATTCTTGGCTCCATCACAGATGTGTGACCTATGCCTCAGCTCTTCATCTGTAAAATGGGGGTGATTTCTCTCTACTGTACAGGGGTGTTGCAAGGCTAACAATCCATGAGTAATTATTGTGAGGTGCTCAGATACGGTAACTATCCAGAAAGATTCACTGCAAGCACAGAAAGGGAAGGCAGGTTAAAGTCTGGCTGAAAATTGGGTCCTCGCAGTTGGTTCTGTGAGATCACACAGGCATCAGGAAATAATCCTACCATCAGGACACTAATAGTTACAGCTACTCGAGTTGTCTGAAAACTGATCCGGTCTATGCTTGGAGATCCGAGGATGCTGTGAAAAGGGTTAGCACTGCCTCCCATTGCGCCATTCCCCATGGGTGCAAGCGGGCATGTGCAGTTCTGAGTTGCCTAGGGATGGCATTTCTCAAGGTGTCTTACAAACAACGGTTGCTCTTCTCCAAGGCTTTCATTAAGGCCCTGCAAGATCCCAATCAATTGCTGCCCCTGCTGTTTGTGACTGTGTAATGTGGGGATGGAGGAGGGTGATGGTTCAGCCAGCATATCGGTGGTTCCATCTTGCTGTTGGTTTGTCCCAGGTGGTCTGGCACCATGCACAGTACGAGCCATTGTATCACATGCTCAATGACCCCGAAGCATATGTCTTCACGTGTATCAACCAGACAGCCGAGCAGCAGGAGCTGGAGGATGAGCAGCGGCGCCTTTGTGACATCCAGCCCTTCCTGCCTGTCCTCCGGCTTGTGGCTCGTGAAGGTGACCGAGTCAAGAAGCTCATTAACTCCCAGATCAGCCTGCTTATCGGGAAAGGTGAGTCCCACCTGAGTGCCAGCAGGAGCTGATTTAAACAGGAGAGAGCAGGAGTGCTAGCTGTAGGGGGAGCACAGTTACTCCAGTCCAAACCCCTCTCAGCTGGGGGGTTGCTGTGTCAGAAATAGCATAGCTCCATGGTTCTCAACCAGGGGTACGTGTACTCCCGGGGGTATGAACGCAGAGGTCTTCAGGGGGTGTCCAAATCATCTACATCAGTGTTGCTCAACCTGGTGGTTACAACCACCCTGGGGGTTGCAGGATGGTTTTAGGGGGGTCACAAGTGCAGGGATGGCGTTAGGAGGTGGCAAGCAAGGCAGTTGCCCAGGGCCTCACACCATGGGGGCCCCATGAAGCTAAGTTACGTGCTTCAGACGAGGCTCAAAAGTGAAAAACCAGCTCAAGAATCGCAGAAATGTACATACGATATTGCTATTCCAGTCGATTTATTTGACCACGATAAGGTAAAAACGAGGAAGTAAGCAAGTTTTCAGTAACAGTCTGCTGCAACACTTTTGTACGTTTATGTAGGATTTTATAAGCAAGTAGTTTTTAAGTCAGGTGAAACTCGGGGTACACAAGACAAATCAGACTCCTGAAAGGGGTACAGTCGTCAGGAAAGGTTGAGAACTGCTGGCGTAGATGAACTGAGTAGGGGAGTTCTCAGTTGTGCCAGTCCTTGCAGGAGTCCCTGTGGACTGACTAAGGGGAAACGGGTGATCTTTCATCTAATGTATCCCAGCCTTCCCAGCAGGAGTCAGCATAAGGGACTGGTGTAATTGTGTAGCCATCATATGCTAATGCTATAGACTTAGCTCTTTCTACCATGCGATCTCCCCGCCCAGCAGAGGCAGCTGATTATCAAGGACCAGTCACGCGACTGCTGTGTGGATCATCTCACTTTGTTTGTTTTAACACCCTGCTTAGGTTTGCATGAGTTTGACTCGGTGCGCGACCCGGAGGTGAACGACTTCCGTACAAAAATGCGACAGTTCTGCGAGGAGAAGGCAGCAAAGCGGCAACAGCTGAACTGGATGGCCTGGATGGAGTACAACTTTCCCTTGCAACTGGAGCCCTTGGTCAAAGGCCCCAGGACTGGCCCCCCTCGTGTCCCCAACAAGAACATCTTTGTCAACGTCAAGTTTGAGTCTGGCGGGGTAAAATGCTGAGCTTTCTGTTATGTGTAAAGGGTTCACACACTCCGTTCTGTGTCCAGATGTGGGACAAGGCGCCACTGGGAAGAGCGTATACCATGGTTCTGTTTGTTTACGAGTTATCTTGACTCCTTGAGCTGTTTGAGATTGAGATGATTGGAAGGACTCTCTGGAAGCCTACCACCTCCCCAGCAAACAGCGGATCGATGGAAATGTTCCCTCCCCAAATGGGCTTTGCCCTCACCTACACCTTCCCTTTCAAAGTTCTGCGCTGCTGAAACAAATCTGTTTTTCTTTTGAAATAAAACACAGTCTCATGATCCCAGCGTGCTGCTCCCAGTCATTCGGCTTTCTCCCCCACTGAGCACCCAGTAACTTCTCCTTCCTACCTGCTGCCCTGTGAGAAGCCCAGTCCGGGCATGTTGTGCCCGAGCACAAATTTCCAAGGAGGCACCTGCTCAACCCGCATGGAGCCATCCATAACACATGATGCTTGCCAAGCATTCATCCTGGCAGCCACCCCTCATTAGCAGTGTCATCCCCTTTTTATGCAGACAGAGGAAGGAAGTTTTAAATGATGATGTGTTGAAGGCCGTAGAGGGAGTAAATGGCAGAACTTCAAATGGGACTCAGGAAGTTTCTGGCTCCCAGTCCTGTGCTTGCACCATTGCACTTGTCCCTGTCCAGTCTGATCTCTGTCCGTTCTTGTTTGTTAATGTGGATTATCACTCTGTCTCTATGGTCCTCTCTTCACTGCTAGGTCCTTTAAGAGAATCTTGCCATTCCCTCTGGCATCCAGGGCTCCGGGACCCTTGCCACGACTCCCAATGCTGATTTCAGCCCTGTTCTCAGCTGGCATTTGACTGTACATGTTGTTTTATTGGGTTTGCAGGAGAGCTTCACCTTCCAGATTTCCCCCAAGGAATTCCCTATCATGTTAATGAGCTATGCCATCAAGAAGCAAGCTACCGTCTTCCGCCACCAGACAATGGAGAGCCCAGAGGATTATACTCTGCAGGTGAATGGGAAATGTGAATATCTCTACGGGAACTACCCCCTGTACCAGTTCCAGGTGAGTCTATTTCCTCCTCCTCCTGCTGAGCTCTTTCTCAAACATACAGGCACTTGTCCCTCTGGGAGGCAGGGCTAGGATGCTCCATGCTATCCTTATCCACATCTCCTTATGTCGAGCTGGAAATACACTATAAAGGGACCCTGTCCATTGTCAGTTTAACAACAGTGACCTAGATGCTGCCCCCAAAGGCACCTCTATGGGGGGAGTCTATGAGCAGGCACCACGAAGAACATAAAGACGGGCTTGGCCGTGACAAATGGGCGAAGAAAGCGTGACTCAGTTGTGGGTCCCTTTCTCGTGTTGAGTGCTCATGAGCCAACCTGTTGCAGGTGCAAGTTTTGGGGGGGAGCTTGGAGGGGATTATGGTTTTGGGGGGTGACTTCCTCCGTCCCCTCTCCCCATCCAGGGTGTAGCTTCTGAAAGTCAGAGCTGAACAGTGCCTCTCACTGCCGGGGAAATGACATTGCCCCCCAGATGGCATCCCCCCTCTTGTGCGATGACAAAGGCAGGCTTTCTGCTGTCAGGAGCAATGAATCCTTCTCCCATAAAGCCAGGCAGCTTGATGTGTGTGTTGGGGATGGGCTTGGGCACCTGAACCCACTTGCTCTTGGAGCTGCACTGTAGTCCTCAGGGTTCTTCGTGCCAGGGATGGCTCCCGGGAAAGATGTCAGTTTACAAAGGAATTGGCAGGAGAGCCTAGTTTTGGTGGCTGCTGGGTCACTCCCACATGCTGGCCTCCCTCTCCTGCCTGACCCAGCCCTGCTTCACCCCCAGCTCTGCCTGTTCCAGATCCTTGTGGCTTCCAAGCCACCTGTTCTGCCATGATTACTTTCTTCTCTCTCGGCCTGTCCTCCCACCAGTACATCCGCAAGTGCCTGCACCATGGCCAGATGCCCCACCTGACGATGGTGCACTCCTCCTCCATCATTGCCATGCGAGACGAGCAGAGCAACTGCGTCGCCCACACCCCGAAGATGGTTGCCAAGCCTCCCCCGCTCCCCAAGAAGAAGGTAACCATACGTGTGCACCTGACACCCTTCTCCACCTGCCCTCCCCACCCTGATGCCCATTTGCGCCTTCTCTGTCTTTTCCCCAATGAAATCGAGATGCTAGGGCCATCTGGGAATGGCTGCCCAGCAGGCAGAGTGACACCCTGGACCCTTAATGCAGGGGTCATAACAAGGCCCAAAGGAGATAATTTGGCAATCCCCCTCCCTCTGCTACATAAAGGACCTGCACGGTCACCACAGAGACCGCCTGCTTCTTCCCGTGACGAGCCCTATCTATATTCCAAACGTGGGTGGGCATACACCCACCTGCAGCCAGAAAGGCTCCCTAGCAGCGTCCGTTGACCCACATTGTGTGTCGTGTGTCCCCTCGTGCTTGCAGATGAGGGTTTAATAGGTTGTGTGGATCGATGCCGCCCTGGTTTCTGCTCATCGCCGCACAGCTTGAGTTGCATGGCCCTGTTCCTTTACGCAGTTGTAAAGTTCGTAGTAGGTTAGTTAGTGATAGTCATCCCTGTTTAGGGAATGTCTCCACCCCCTCCCCCTGGGACTATGCCTTGCTTTCCAGGGTTTAAAAACTGTCTCCCCTGCCCACATTCATTTTCCATGAGCGACAAGCACCAGAAGTGTCTTTATTGCCTTGGCAAGGCTCTCATTTTGGCTTGTTGCTCCATGTGCAAGTCCTTCCTGCCCCCGACCTGGGAAGCTCTGGAGCTCCTCCTGTGTAAGTTCCTTGTGGAGGAAGCAATAAGGCTGATGCTTATTCGGATGTGGGACTGTCAGAACTGCTGGTACAGTGACCTACACCGGCGGTGAGCATCCCTCCCACTACTTCCCATGTCCCGGAGCTGGCAGAGGACGACAAGCCCAGCCATGAGAGCCAGAAGCACTCTCACAGGCACAAAAGCAGGTCCCGGCAGCGGATTGCTACTAAGTGCAGCATTTTCTCCTGAAGCCATGCTGGGCTGGATGAGAGGTCGTCCGTGGTGATGACTGCACTGGCAATCCAAGCTTTCCTGGGTGGAAGGAAAAACTCAGTGCAAACAGGATCCAGCGGTACCTATGGCCACCTCAGCATCACCCATCCTTCCGCCACCTCCATGCTGCTTGGACAAGCCACAGATACCACCTGGACCCTCGGGCATTTCTGTAGGCATTCCTAGGAGTCCCGGCCACTCTGAGTACTTCCTTTCAGCCGCGGAGCTCGTGCTGCCCTACCCGCCCTCTCCAGTCCTCTTTGGAGCCACGCTCACACATGAGGTCCTCACTCTGGTGGACGAACCGCTCCTGCTGCTGTCAGAATGATCCCTCCACTGGTGCCACACCACAGCCCACCCGTTATGCTGGTTCCCCCACTGCTGAAGTCATCCTCGGAATCAGAGGAGTTTTTGGAGCCGGAGTCTTTGTTTTCGTCGATGTCACGCCGCAGCTCAGACTTGCATCCCTGACCACCTTATCCACCAGCGTATGATCCAACATTGGGCGTCTGATACCGGTACCCGTAGGGCCCACCACACCCACAGGACCTTCTCCTTGGCCACACTGGGCACCCTGGGATTCTTACTGCCCACCCTCCCAAGCATCCTGTCACTCGGCCTAGGCTTCTCCACTGGCACTTTTGGGCTCAGAGGAAGAGGCAGATAGTGATCTGGCTCTGCCATTCCCCACAGCTGCTTCCTCGTTGCCGGACAAGATGTTCATTCCTCTCTCCCTGTCTCTGCCAGATGATCAAATGCAGTGGAGTAGAGCAATAGAGCCCTGCGTGGATACTGATCCACAAAAATGATTCGTGGATATAAAGCAGTTCTCCACAGATGTGTTGTGCTCTAAGTTTCAGGACCTGCTCCAGTGGGTGGCAGTGGACACTGCTGGAAGAGATTGAGCACTAGTGACACCAGCTCCTGGACATCCTCCCGCCTTAGGGCCATCTGTAGTGGTGCTCCCTATTAATGAGGCCATCTTCTACCCAGCTGGGGCAGTAGTGTGGCACACCCCAGCCTCGTGCCCCCACACCTAAGGGGGAGAGTGGAGGTATTTTTGTCCCAGCCAAGGGAGCGGATTTCCTTTTTTTTCCCCCATAACTCCCTAGCTCTCTTGTCATCCACACGGCAGCTGAACGGGCATGCCAGCACCCACAGAAATGGACTCTTCCAGATAGGGCGGCGAAACACACAGACCTCTTGGGGAGGAAAGTGTATTCCTCAGGGGTGCCGCAGTTCCACATAGCGAACTATCAGGCTGTGTTAGGCAACTATGGTTTTAATAACTGTTCGGCTAGTGGAGTTCCAGGACAAACCACCAGCAGACCAGCAGCAGCAATTTCAGGTGCTGGTAGATGAGGGATACTTGGTTGCCAAACTGGGCTGCCAGGCAGCTGTTGATGTGGCCAGCAGGTCCTCTCACTCCCTCATGACAGGAATCATCATGCACCGAAACTTGTGGCTCCAATCGTCCGGCTTTCCGAGGGAGATCCGAAGTACAATCGAGGACTTCCCCTTTGAAGAGAACAAGCTGTTTTATGCCAACACAGACAAGTCCCTTCACTTTTTGAAAAACTCCAGGGTCATGTTAAGATCCCTAGGGATGTACACCCAGGCTCCAAAATGCAGGCAACAGCGACAGTAGTTCCTACTGCGCCTGCATGTGCCTGACGCGGCCTATTACCAATGACAACAAGAAGCCCCATATAGGCAACACTGGTCCAAGCAACAGCACTTCCTGGTCTCTGCCACAGCCACCTCTTTGACCCTCTCCCACCAACAAACCAAGTTCCAGTTCTGCCACGTTGGTTGAGACTTGCTAACCTTCCCTGTTGCCATCCACAGCGCCCCATGTCAGCTTTGGGGGCTGTCTTGCCCTATTCACCCACAAATTGGGGCAGGATCACCACAGACCATTGGGTAGTAGAGATCATCCACCATGAATACTCTATAGAATTTCTTTATTTTCCCCCACATTAGCACCCCCCCAGGGGACCCTTCCCATCAATGATTTTGTCCAACAAGAAGCAGATCCTCTTCTCAGAAAGGGAGCCAGAGAACAGGTAGCACCTCCCTACACAGGATGAGGCTTCCACTCCCCATACTTCCTCATCCCAAAGAAGGGCGCAGGTCGCCATCCCGTTTTCGACCTTCAGTTACTGAACACCTTTATCAGAAAATCCAAATTCTGTATGGTGACGCAGGCATAGATTTCATCTTTCCACCTGGGCCCTGGTTCGCAGCTCTCGACATGGACGTCTGCTTCCACATTGACGTTCACCTGGCCCACTGGAGATTTCCGTTTCCAGGTACGACGCCACCATGGTCGATTCCGAGTCCCTTTTTGGCATAGCATCGGCTCCATGAGTCTTTCCGGAAGTCTTTGCTGTCGTAGCAGCACAAATACGCCACTTTGGTTACTCTGCATACCCCTATCTGGAATGGCTCCTTGTGTGTCTCCTCTCCCCCCCCTTGCACTTTCCTGGCATCTGTAGGTATTTGCATTACTGAGGAGAAGTCGGTGCTTTCACCTGCACAGACAATTCACTTTATTGGGGCATGACTCAGCTCCATTGCAGCATGAACCCTCCTTCCAGCAGATCGGTTCGCAACATTGACGACTATAATAGCAGATCTGTGTCACAGGCCATGCACCATGGTCCGCCGTCCTCTCTCTCCTTGGACATATATGGCAGCTTGTACCTCCATGATACCACACACGTCTTCACATGCATCGCCTCCGACTATGGCTCCTCTCCGTCGACAGATCAAACCAGGGGCATTTAGATGCCAGATTTGTCATCCTCCCCCAGACGGTTCTGGCCTCCCTCAAATGTTGGACTGGTCCTTCCAAGGTCACGATTGGGACCCCCTTCACCCCTCCTAGCCTGTGGGCCTCCATCACAACGGACACCTCCCTCATGGGTTGGGGAGCCCATCTGGACCATCATGCTGCACAGAGGATCTGGACGTCGCAAGAGGCCAGGATGCATATAAACCTACTGGAACTGAGGGCAGTCCATTTCACGAGTCAGACATTTCTTCCTGTCATCTGGGTGCTGCCATGTTCAACGGTTCTCTGACAACATTGCAGTGGTCATATACGTCAACAAAAAGGGCAGCCAGGTCTCCCACCCTCTGCTGCGAGTCCATCCACCTTTGGAACTGGCGAATCAAATACTACGTGATGCTCAAGCCACATACCTCCTAGGCACCCAAAATACCCTAGTAAACCTGGTCAGCAGGACTTTCTACCTCAGCCATGAGTGGGAGTTACATGTCGCACTCCAGTACTTTTTCCACCAAGGGGGACACCTCTTTGCCACTTGTGAAAACTAAAAGCTGCCCCTTTATTGTTCCAGGGGAGCCATAGGGGAGGATTTGCAGGACGATGCTCTTCTCCTCCACTGGACGGGCAGCCTCTGCTACGTCTTGCCCAACCTCTCCTCCCCGTTCCCCTCCTCCCACAAGTGTTACACAAGATCGGACGGGACCATCTACTGTAATACTTGTAGCCTCATTCTGGCCAGGCCAGTTCTGATTCATGAACACTCCTCAGACTTTCCACCACTCCGCTTCCTTACACAGTATCGGGACCTGGTTCAGCACCCCAGCCCAGGCCCTCTTCACCTCCTGGCCTGGTGTTAGGATGGGGCGTGAGGGTAGATAGGGCGTGCAGCACATCCTTAATCAAAGCAGGAGGGCATCCACCAGGGCCTGCTAGCGAGCTAAGTGGCAACGATTCACCTCATGGGCTCACCGCCATCATCACTCACGTAGTGTGATATCTATACCTATTGTCCTTGACTACTTCCTTGATCGCAAAACATCGGGCCTTGCCCTCCGTTCTATACAAGTCCACCTGGCAGCGCTCAGTGCCTTTCTCCCCCCATAGATGACACTTCCATGTTTCCACAGTTTATGTTTCATGAAGAGTTTACTCAGTGCCTTCCCGGCCAGTACTCAAATCCCCACCCCGGGGGACCTTAATGTTATTCTTTCTGGCCTCATGCAGCCCTCTTTGAGCTGCTGGCAATGTGCTCCCTCTTCTACCTCTTCATGAAGGTTATTTTCTTGATCACTATCACCTCAGCTAGATGGGCCAGTGAACTGGAAGCCGTGATGCAGAACCCCCTTGCATTATATGCCACAAAGTTAGTTTCCTTATGGTTATACCCTACATTCCTGCCACGTGCATCCACCTGCCTGTGTACTGCCCCAAAGTGCATGCCTCCCACATGGACAGGGTCCTGCACGCCCTCGACGTCCGCTGTGCCTTGTCATTCTACCTCCCATGCCTTTCGCACATGGCCGACGCTGTTTGTGGCCTTTGCCGTTCAATCCAAGAGCCGAGCCCTCTCCTCCCAGTGAATCCCCAAATGAGTCTCTGGGTGCATCCGTGAATGCTATACACTATCCAATGTACTGCTGCCTGATGGAGTCATAGTGCATGCTATGCAAGCGCAAGCAGCCACATTGGTCTGTCTTGCAGACGTCTCCTGGCAAGACATCTGGCGCTCCGTCCACCTGTTCACGTCCCACTATGCTATCCCACAGCGGCGGCTGTGGATGCTGCTGTAGGCTGCGCTGTGCTGCAGGCCGCACTTCCTCACACCCACCTCCACGCTGATCATTGCTTGCTACTCGCCCGTGTTTGGAATCCATGTGGGGACCGTCACTGGAAGAAGACGAGGAGGAGGTTACTTGCCTGTAACTGGAGGTTCTTCGAGATGTGTGATCCCTAACTGTATTCCAGTATCCACCCTCCATCCCCTCTGCTGCGGACTGGGCTACTCAGAGGTAAGAGGGATACGGGAGAGGTGTTGAGCCACACAACCTGTCCTACCGTCGGCTGCAAGCACGAGGGGATGCGTGTGCAGGTCAATGGACGCTGCTAGGAAAACCTTCCAGACTCAGGTGCATGGCACACGTGTGCACCCACGTTTGGAACACAAGTAGGGATCCCACATCTGGAAGAACCTCAAATTACAGGTAAGGACCTCCTCTTTCCTCTCTGAGATCCGGCTCTTCTGTGCTGAGGTGAATGAAATCTGCAATGGGAGTGACTCCCTACTCCCGTCCCGGGGAGTCTCATCCCTGTTTCCAGGGCTAGTAGTCGGCTCACAGTGCAGGAAGCCAGGAACTCCAGAGTACAAATGAGCTTTCATCCTGGCTGTCACTTTGGCGTGTGACAGGCTGCTTAATTTCTCTGAGCCAAACTCAGCCCTGGCATGAGCAGGGGCAGTGTCCACTGGTGGCTGTGTTGCACAGTGGATAAAGCATTGGACTGGGGTGCAGGAGACCTGGGTTCTAGTCCTGGCTCAGCCTCTGACCAGCCAGGTGATCTCTGGCCAGTCAGTTCACCTCTGGGTCCCAGTTCCCCATCTGTGAAACGGGGAAACGATGCTGAACATCTTCATGCAGACCTTTGCTGAAGGGTGCAAGGTCAGTGCTAGTGTTAGTTACAATGGGAGCTGTACCCACTCACTCTGGCTGAACTTGGTCCTGGATCAGGTTCCCCGTGTCTACGGGGGGTACAACACGTCCCAGGGCAATGCAGGGATTAGCTGAGTGGCAATGAGGCCGCTGCAGGGCACCAGGCTGGTCCCTGGTGGCAGAGAATGCAGGACACTCGTGTCCTGGTCCATGTGCTGACTCCAGTTCTGTTCTCTCTGCCCTCTTCAGCCAACCCACGAGTCTCTCTGGTCCCTCGAGCAGCCTTTTTACGTTGAGCTGGTGCAAGGCAGTAAGTTGAATGCGGATGAGAGGATGAAGGTAGGTGTGGGCTGGGTGTGGGTTATTTGGTTTTTTTGCATCTGGTTGCTTACCGCTTGTGTGAAAGAAAGCAGGGATCAAAGGCCCGAGATCACATAGCTGCTCGCTGCATTGCCCTTCATTCAGCTTTAGGGTGGCCTCTGAAAGGTTTCACAACAGGAAGGAGAAGGGAACTTGCTAGCCAACAAGTTGCTCAGTGCGCGGCACATTCTTAGAAACCTTCTCTGCAAAAATTTCTGAGTATTGTGCCTAGCTACCCATCTGTGGTGACCTCTCCTCAACAGAGGCGCGGAAGTAGTGGAGACCAGCACAGGAGGAGGAGCTGGGGCTTTCTGAGGGCGGGGGAGGGCAGAGGAGCAGAGAGGTGGGCCCAGTATAGGGGAGCAACGAGGAAATGGAAAGAGGAGAGCAGGCCCTGGAAAGTAGAGAGCTTGCTAACAGAAAGGGACAGGCAAACAAATGGAGTGGGACCTCTGAGATTTGGCAAATGAGGATAAGGGAGGCAGAGAATGGTGCCTGAATGGGTCAGATATAGATGCTGGGGGCTCGTAAAGTCCTTGCCTCACTGAAGGGGGGTGAGATTGGAGAAGGCTGAAGGGGGTAACAAGAGACTTAAACTCTTCAATCCAATATCCTCCTACTCAGTAGCTGTGCGGGGGATCCTGACTGCAGGGGATTTCTAGTGCCTAGAGTGATGTGGCACAAGCTAGGAAAAAGGCTCTTTCCTGTTCTGCAATAGGAGCCAGTTCGGTCCAGGCAGGAGAGAGAAGAGGCAAGGCTGCTGCATTTAGCCATATGGAGACCTTGCAAATGCCAGAAATACAGCTTCATGTGCATAGGGATAACCAACCATTGACGATGTGTTTTGGGATTTGTTCTGGGTCCAGGCCAGGTCTACACCTCCTCCCCAGCTTCTCCCTTGGCACAAGCCCATGTCCATTTCTCGTTGGTTGCCTTTCCTTTGGGGCATGGTCCGGTTTCCTCGTCTGCACTTGTCTAGCCTCCCGGCGGTTAAGATTCAATGCATATTCCCACTGACTGGTTTTACTGTTGTTGGAGTTTAATTTATAGTACTTTTTGTATGTTTGTTATGAAAACAATTCCAGCATCATTCCCAATTGGCAGCTATCTGGGAGCTGGTGTGAAATGAGTGACCGACTTGGTCTGAGACATGAATGCCGTTAGTTGCAGCCGCGTTGGTCCCAGAAGGAGAGCCCTGTGTGGCTTGAAAGCTTGTCTTTCACCAAGGGAAGTTGGCTCAATAAAAGATAGCACCTCCCTCCGCCCCCTTCGTCTCCGTCAAGGCAAGGGGTACACTTTTCGAAAGGGCCTAAATCCCCGTTTTCAAGAGCAGACTCTTAACTGCTGAAGTCACTTGAAAATGGGAATTGTGCTCCTAAATCACGTGGCCCTTTGGAAACCTTTGCCTAACCCGGCCATATCAGAAATAAACCAGGCACAGCAATTTGAGCAACTGGCATCTGTGTTGGCAGCCTCAGCAGCAAGGCCAGTGACTCCATGGGCCGTGGAGATTCAGGGGAGGGTTTGTCCGAAGTGTCTAAGGGATTTAGGAGCACAAGTCCCCATGGACTTGCCCTGAGGATTGTGCTTCTAAATTACAAAGGCACTTCTGAAAATTCCAGCCTAAGATGGGTTTGCTAAGGAGCCTACGGCAAGCAAGGGCCAACTCCCATTGAATTTCACTGCTCTCAAGAAAATGCTAGCCTAAATTTCCCTGTAGAGGAGAGTTTCTCTGGGTAAGGGTCACTGGCAAAGGACTGCTTGTACCACTGTTACCCATGTGGTACCTGTCCTGGGGTTAAGAGGATTTAATTCTCCAGGGCTGTGGATCTGGTGCCTTTTACCAGCACTGAATTCACACCCCAAGGTTCCAAACCTTACGTAGATGGGGTAGGATGTACTTCTCCAGCAGGAGTGATGGTGGCCATCTTATCCGACGTGCTGGGGATTGAACCAGTGACCTACGGAGAAGGAGAGATATGAGTGTTTACAGCTTGCGCTAAAGAGGGCAAGCCTGTTACAGGCTCATATCGTCTGTTATGGCACACAGCAGGGGACCTGTAATACACGCTCACCAGTGGGTTTAAATGAGCACTTTGCAACCCTTAATTACGTCTGGCAACCCACAGCTGAGGTAGGAAGAGATCATATTAACTATAGATCAGTACTTTGACACACACAGAAGTTGAGGGATTTGACCAAGGGCTGGCAGGGAGGCAGTGGCAAGCGATGGAAATAGAACCCAGGAGTCCTGGCTCCCAGTCCAAGCACTGTCCTTAACCACACACCTAAGCTAAGAGCTCAGGTCATTGCTGATCCCATGCACTCTTCTCTCTCAGTTGGTGGTGCAGGCAGGCCTGTTCCACGGCCACGAGATGCTCTGCAAGACGGTGTCAAGCTCTGAGGTGAATGTGTGTTCAGAGCCGGTGTGGAAACAGAGGCTGGATTTTGACATTAACATCTGCGACCTGCCCCGCATGGCAAGGCTCTGTTTCGCCCTCTATGCTGTCATCGAGAAGGCCAAGAAGGCACGATCCACCAAGAAGAAATCCAAGAAAGCTGTAAGCAAGGCCCAGAGGGGCTAGGGTGGGCGCTGGGCTGGTCTCGCTAGCAGAAGCTGCACTGAGCTAAACACCCAGGACTCTTGCTTTTTTAAAGGGGGAACTTCAGCCAGAAGAAAAGCTGCTGCCACGATGGGCTGTCCCATTGTAACTGCTCTGGGAGGCAGGAGAGAGGAAGTTCTGTAACTTACTCTGCATTTAACTGCAATGAAAGGGGAATTATTTGTGTTCACTTCCCTTTCTCTGCCTTCCAGGGCTGCTTCATGTGTAGCTAAGGTTAAACCTCATTATATGATGGCTCTTCTCCATAGTACTGTCTTTCATGCAAACCCTGTGCACAGTTAGTTTACACTGTGGGGGGAGCGAGAACAAACCCTGTGCAGAGCTACTTGGCAGCCAAGCGGAGGAGAGAACGGGACAAGAAAGATGCATTTCTAGGTGATATTTGAAATGGGCTGGAGAGGCAGTGAAGAACAAACACATTCAGGGAGGCTGTTGGGTGCACGTTACAGAGAGAAGGCTCTTGGTGCTCAAATTCACTTAGTGAGCTCTTATTCTATCTCACCCCTTCACCACCTGTGCTCCAAAACGGCCCTGCTGTGATCCCATCTCCCAGAATCCTCCGTCCCCTGTATTCAAGGATCCATTACGCTGTTTCTGCCAAAATGCAAGTGGCCAAATGCTGGCTGTAAATTGTGCATACAGGAATTTGATTTTAATTCAAAATATTATATATCCAGAAGCATAATCTCTGCACAATCCCTGAAGCTATCTAATCAGTGACTTTAATCCCTCCAGCTCTTTCCCTTTGGAAGGTTTTCTTAACGACCCCCAACGGCAAGAAACGCTTTTTGTTTCTATGCAAATGCTTCGATTCTGTCCAAAAGTTTGCAACCCCTGTGAACACACAGGCGCCGTCCTGAAGCTGAGAATCACTGGCATGTAGGGTTCCTCAGACCGTCCTCACAAGAGGGTAGAAAAGCAGGAGATTGATGTAGCTGAATTATAAAATTTGACTCGTGCCCCAATCCTGCAAGCGGGATCCCTGTGCTTGCGCAGAGCCATGCTGGCATTGATGGAGCATAGCTGGTTGATGCAAACAGGGCTGTGTTGAGGTGCAGGGGTCCCATGTCCCGGGAGCGGCTTACAGGAGAGAGGCCTGAGACGGTGAACACTTCTGAAGGAGGGACTGTGTTTAAGTGTGTGGAGAATGCCTAGCACGGTGGAGCCCTGTTCCCTCACTGAGACTCCTGGGTGCTACCACGGTACAAATTATACCTGAGAGTCATTCAAATGCTGCAGTCCTGTAGATGTCCAAGGAACGAGGTTCATCTCCAAGGCCATTGGGTGAAAATCTGGGCAGTTGGGTTAATAAGCCAAGCTGGCTTGTTCAGCTGAGTTGTTCGAGGCTCTTGCCCATGTGCTTGTCCTGGTGACGGAAGCTGACTCTTAGCTGCTGGTGCTGGCTAGGGTGGGGCTTCACAGAGATGGATTTGCCTGTGCATTTAGAGTTGGACTTTTCAAAGACGTCTGATAGGGGCCCAGATTTCATTCAGACACAGTGGGAATTGGATGCTCAGTTTCCTTAAATTCTTTTGAAACTCCCAGCCTTGTACTATGACTTTCCCATGGTCTAGTACGGCCCCATGTCAGCCTCTTGCTTACTAATAGCACTATAACTGTTCTGAGATGCAATGCATGAACTAGCTGGAGAGCGTTGGTCTCTCCCCAGTGTCCAGAAGAGAGAAGGTAAGGTTGAATCACTACCAAGAAAAGAGACAAGCCTGCACACTTATAGGAATGAGTCATATGGTTAGGGTTTGTCTGGTTTGCTCTCTTTCCTCTGAGTCATGCTAAAGGTATTTCTGTCCTTACATAGAAGATGTTGAGTCATTGCTTTCTGGACCTTATCTGCTCAATATCTCACTTTGCACTTTGACAGCTTCCACACATAGTTTGGCTTTTTATCGGGGTCTAGAAGCTAACGTTGCAAACCTGATCATGCCGAAGATACCCAGCATGTGATTAAATCAACAAAGGGACGTTGGCGATTTTGAGAGGTCAGACAGAAGAGATTGATGTTTATTACTCTGGGAAAACAGCTGACTTCCTTGCCTCTTCCATGAATTAAAAATCCCTTTGCCAGGGCTTCCAGAAAAGCCTTAGTGTTTTCTTTAGACTGCGTCAGGGGGAAGATAAGTAAAGGGTTTATAATGACTCCTTTCAAATCTGATAGATCCCCTCTTTGGGCATGTGTGTCTGTTCGCACTCCAATTTCCCTTTCTGGCTGTGCTGATAATTTCATCTGAGATCTGTCCGCAACCACCCTTTCGGGAGATGCGTTTGTGCGTTAGTTTGCCCTTAGACCACGGTGGTTGCTGACAAGTCTTGCTAAATCCTGATTCTGCAGGAACTTCCATATTGACCAAACTGTTTGGTTGAAGAATTGAATGCAAACCAACTCAGCTCACTAATGGAATTCCAAGAAGGCAGTGTAGTTTAATGGGCAGAGCACCAGACAATGAGTCAGGAGAGAGGGGCTTTATTATAGGTTCTGTCACAATCTCTGTGCTGATTTCCCCATCTATAAAATGAGGTTATTTATACCTGGCCACCTTTTGTAAAGAGCTTTGAGAGCTATGGGTGGGAAGTGCTCATTGTTATGCCAAAGAATCAAGAATACGTCCCCTCCCCTTTATTAAACAGCAGCAAAATCTCCTCTTGATCAGATATACCAGGTTTTATCTGCACATCCAGATTCTGAATCCATATTAACCGAATTGGCCCCAGTATGAAAGTGGCTTAGCGGGAGTTATAGAAATACACAAAGCACCTAGGCCAGCAGTAGTCGATTCTTTTTTTGTCAAGGTCCGGATTTCTTGGGTGAGGTCCGGACCCCAGAGAAACATTTTTCACATTGCAAGTGCCCCTGTTTATTGAACATATGCAGTGTTCTGTTACACTAGTACAGAGCCTAGTACGGGGGTAGTCAGTAGACTGGGGGCCAAATCCAGCCCACCAGAGGCTTTTGACCAGACCACGAAACTCAGGGTGGCCATAGGTGGTTAGTGCCGGGAGGGGCTAGTACGGGTAGAGGAGTGATTGGCTGCGTGCTGGCGGGCTCGGGGGAGCTGATGCCTGAGGCTGACAGATAGCTCAGGGTGGCAGGTGTCCCCCCACCCCTGTGAATGGAGCCCTGCCCCCAGAGGGCTGACAGTGGGAGCCCCCGCAGGCACCTGGGGCTGACTCATCACTCGGGACCCCCCCTCCCTAAACGGAGCCCTGCCGAGCGCACTAAGGAGCACTGAGACTTGGGACTCCAGCCCCTGCTGGCCGTGCCAGGGGTTGAGGCTTCAGCCAGGACGGGAGCCCTTCTGCAGGTCTGTGTAAGCTCAAAAGTTCATCTCTCTCTGTGATAGAAGTTGGTCCGGTACATGGTATTAGCTCACCCGCTTTGTCTCTCTAAAGCTATTAGCAAGTCTGTTCATTGCATCTTGTGCTGTGATCCTGGAAGATCTCACAAGCAATGTAGGGCTGGATATGCTAAGTACTTGGATGGTTGACCTCACAGAAAGAGGTGGTGGTGATGTTTTTCCTTCTAAGACTTTGTCTACACTAGCACTTGTGTCGGTAAAGCTTTTTTCAGTCGGGGATGTGAAAAAACACACCCGGGGTCGACGTAAGTTTTACCAACAAAAGCACCTGTGTGGACAGCGCAACATCGGCAGGAGATGCTCTCCTGCCTACATAGCTACCGCCGCTTGCTGGGGTGGCTTAATTATGCCAGCAGGAGAGCGCTCTCCCATCGGCATGGAGCAGCTGCATGGGAGACCTTACAGCAGCGCATGTGCAGCTGTACAGCTGTAAGATTTGCAGTGTAGAAATAGCCTAAGTCTGCACTGAACCAGTGCTGAGGGGAGCTGTGCTGCTAGATAACCCTTATTCTAAAGTCCTTCCCACTTGTGATCAAGATTTCATGGGACTTCCCATAAGTGCAGGCATTTCAGTACCATTCGTGCAGCCAGATTCCAACCCCAGTAACTACATTCTGCTTTCTTAAATTCCCCTGGCAGTTTCAAATATAGAATAGAGGCTCAATTTAAATGTATACCCCAAATTAAAAAACAGTAAGAGGACCCAAAAAGTGCCACCGTGGCTGAACAACAAAGTAAAAGAAGCAGCTAGAGGCAAAAAGGAATGCTTCCAAAAGTGGAAGTTAAATCCTATTGAGGAAAATAGAAAGGAGAATTAACTCTGGTAAGTGAAGTGTAAAAATATAATTAGGGAAGGCCAAAAAAGAATTTGAAGAACTAGTCGAAGACTCAGAAAATGACACCAACATTTATTTTTAAGTACATCAGTAGCAGGAAGCCGACTAAACAGCTGTGGGGCTGCTGGACAATCAAGGTGCTAAAGGAGCACTCAAAGAAGATAAAGCCATTGCGGAGAAACTAAATTAATTCTTTGCATTGGTCTTCACGGCTGAGGATGTGAGGGAAATTCCCAAACCTGAGCTCTTCTTTTTTAGGTGACAAATCTGAAGAACTGTCCTAGACTGAGGTGTCATTGGGGGTGGTTTTGCAACAAACTGATAAATTAAACAGTAATAAGTCATCAGGACCGGATGGTATTCACCCAAGTGTTCTGAAGGAACTCCAGTGTGAAATTGCAGAACTACTAACTGTAGTATGTAACCTATCATTTAAATCAGCTTCTGTACCAGATGACTGGATGATAGCTAATGGGACACCAATGTTTAAAAAAGGCAATAAAAATTCTTGGGGGAATGGAACAGCATCCATATGAAGAGAGATTAAAAGGGCTGGGATTTTTCAGGTTGGAAAAGAGACAACTAAGGGGGCTATGATAGGCCTATAAAATCATGACTGGAGTGTGGAAAAAGTAAAAAAGGAAGTGTTGTTTACTCCTCAACACAAGAACTAAAGGTCACCAAATGAATTTATTAGGCAGCAGGTTTAAAATGAACAAATTATTCACACAATGCACTGTCAACCTGTGGAACTCTTTGCTAGAGGATGTTGTGAAGGCTAAAATTGTAACTGTTTTAAAAAAAACTAGATACATTCGTGGAGGATAGATCCTTTAATGGCTATTAGCCAGGATGACAGGGATGCAAAACCATGCTCTGAAATATCCCTTGCCTCTGTTTCCAGAAACTGGGAATGGGTAACGGGAGGATCACTTGATGTTGACCTGTTCTGTTCATTCCCTCTGAAGCACCTGGCATTGGCCACTGTCGGAAAACAGAATACTGGGCTAAATGGGCCATTAGTCCGACCCCGTATGGCCGTTCTTGTGTCCTTACGTGGGTATCTTGCTCTCCCGGCACTACCCTGAAGCCTAGTGTTCTCCATGCTGCGAGTTTACCTGCTCCAGGTGCCGGATGTGGAGATTCTGAGGGCAGTAGGGCAGCTGGGTCAGAGGGCTTTTATGTCTTCACATTTTGGGGGGTCTGTTTTGCCCTGAGATGGCACCACGTACCTGGCTCACTCTCCCTGGTTCCCTTGCAGGACTGCCCGATAGCCTGGGTGAATGTTATGCTCTTTGACTATAAGGACCAGCTGAAAACGGGAGAGTGCTGCCTGCACATGTGGTCGTCATTTCCAGGTACCAGGAACCCTGGCCATGGTCTCTGTCGGGATGGGGAGGGAGCGCAGGAGAAGCAAGGGCTGCATCCCCTATTACCAGCAGCAGGGAGGGAGCAAGAGTTCTTGTATTTCAATGGCACGCGCTCCCTCGGATGGCGTGACTCTGTGGTTAAATTTCTGTATTACATTAGCGCCTAGAGGCCCCACCCAGATCAGGGTCCCGTTGTGCCATGTGCTGCGTGCACGTGTCATGAGAGATGAGCCTTTCCCGGAGGAGCTCACAAGCTAGAGAGACGAGACCCAGCGGGCTGGGAGGAGAAACTGGGGGCACAGAGAACAGAAGAGACTTTCCCAAGGCCAGACAATAGGTCAGTAGCAGAGTTGGGAATGAACTCCGGGTGTCCTGGGTCCTGATCTAGTGCCCTGTTTGCTACGCCATGCTGCTAAGTCTCTCGCTGCCCTCCCTTTACTGAGCTTTGGGAATCCAGACTCAGGATGTTTTTACTTTTTCAGATGAGAAAGGGGAGCTGTTGAACCCCATGGGCACAGTCCAGAGCAACCCCAACACAGAGAGTGCAGCCGCCCTGGTCATCTCCTTCCCCAGCATCTCATCCCATCCTGTGTATTACCCGTCCTTCGAGCAGGTAAAGGACAGCTCATCTCTGTGGATGGTTATCATGGTCTCACCTTGCTTTCTAGCCTCTGGAACACAAAGTCCTAATGTGTCCCACAGGGCAGCATAGAGGGGCTGGGAGCAGGTAGCTGGTTAATGAAGGTTGCCAAGGGCTAATGGAAAGCTTTGTTCTTCCTCTATCCCAACACACACTGGGGTGGGTCCTGTCTGTAAATCAGTCAGTCCCATCTTAGCCCCAGAAAATCTGCTCTCCATATATGTGTTTGTCTGCAGAAAAGCGTCCCTCACAATCCCTGCAAACTGTGTTGGAAAGGAAGCTCTGTCTGCATTTCATCTGGGTCAGACCTTTGGGCTTCCTCTATTGACA
Source organism: Mesoclemmys tuberculata (assembly GCA_007922155.1). Taxonomy (NCBI): domain Eukaryota; kingdom Metazoa; phylum Chordata; order Testudines; family Chelidae; genus Mesoclemmys; species Mesoclemmys tuberculata. Next base: position 6,039,450 of record ML675630.1, read on the forward strand.
GCCTAGAAACTGAAGTGGCTTTGTTCAGAAAGGAAGTTTACTGGTCACTGGCTGAAACTTGTTAATGCAGAGCCACCTGATCCCAAAGGAGAGGAGAATTGCCGGGGGCGAGTGCAGCTCAGGAGCGAAGGGCCTAGAATTCTGCAGTGTTTACAGAAGGGCAGATTTCTGAAAAAGCACATGTCTTGGCGTGAGATTTGTGGAAAGGAGGGAAGAGATGCTTAAGGGAAAACGTATGCTATGAGAGAGCTCCCTGCTGGCCATCACTCGGTGATAACGAACAGTATGGTGTGAGAAAGCTACAGCTATTGCTCATTTCCAGACATCTGGAGTGGAAACAGTTCCAGGAGAGGCTGTGTCCATTCCAGAAAAGGAAGTGGAAATTCTGCTCCGGCTGGAAGAGGTGGATAATTCCCTGCACACGCTTCCATAACAGACTGTGTCACCACACATGGGCAGCTTGTACAAAACCCTCCGCTTGGCCAGAATCTCTCTCTCTGTTATACACCGTTCCTTCGAGGGCAATATTATCCTGACTTCACTGAGCGTGGCTGCCTCACGTCTCGCGATCGTTGACTGGTGTGCCATTCCCACACAGGGAATTGAAGCCTGGGCTGGCATGATGACTAAGAAGGGTGCTGTCCCCTTCCCCATTTCTCTACCTTGGTGCAGTTACCCATGGTGGTGGTGAGGGCAGAATTGCAGGGCTGATCGCGACCAGCTCCCGACCTGCTCCTGCGGGCTTGGGAGCTCACTGGGCTCTAATGAAGAGCAGCTGAAGCGTGGGCTCCTCAGTGGGCATAAAGGGGAGGTGGGCTGTGAAGATGACGAAGGCCGACGCTTCACTTAGCCTGTGCTTGTCTTCCAGCTGCTGGAGCTGGGGAGGAACGGAGAGTACGCCCGCTCCGCACCAGAGGATCCGGAGGAGGTAAGTGTGTGGCATCATGTCGCCAACTGCTGTTGGTTCTGACAGGCCCTCCCTGAGGAGCTGTGCCCGTGGGACTCTGTGACGGCTTTCTCTGGCAGGGCCCTCCACCCCATCCGCACCCGCTTCCCTTAGCTCTGCATGGGCCCAGATTTCCTGGGGAGGGCCCCACAAGCTCTGTCCATTGTTCCTCCTGGCTGCTTTCCCCACCTGGGTCATGAACCCTACTGGTCCTTTCCTCCCACCTCCCTCCCCCCTTCCCGTGCGGCCCAGCGAGCTGTGTGGCCATTTCTGATTCAGACTGACCCCCTACGTTGCTGTGAGCAGAAGCAGCAGCTGAGGGAGATCCTGGAGCGGAGGAGCCACACTGAACTCTATGAGCATGAGAAGGACCTGGTGTGGAAGATGAGGTATGAGATCCGGGACCAGTACCCAGAGGCCTTGGCAAAGCTGCTTATCACCACCAAGTGGAACAAACATGAGGACGTTGCCCAGGTGAGGCTGGGGCTGGTGAAGACCACGAATGGAGCAGCCAGCCAAGAGAACGGACCCTGGGTATCCCAGCTGGGAAGCAGGGGCAGTGTACAGCTGCTTTTGTCTTCCCTTTTCCATTGGCCTTTGCTCTGTGCACAGGCGCCCTCAGGACCTGAGATCCCAGAGCTTGTGGATTCTGTTGCAGTGCAGCCAGTATGTGCTCTAGGGCTTTGGGTGGGACTTGGGGAGCTGGCGCCCAGTTCCGTTGGGTCCAAGGCGACCTTGTGCTCCCCACCCCCCAGTTGTAACTCCCCTGAGCCTCTCTGACAGAGTCACGGCTCTGCTGTGTCCTGGACTCTGCAGTCTTTGGGCGCGATACAAGACACAGATGAAAGCTGTCCTTGCCGCGCCCCACGGGGCCCCCCCCCCCAGTTTACACAGCTGCCCAGGCTAAGACAAATGCAACCACGTCAGTTCGCAAAGTGTTCCAAGCTCAAGGCCTGGCTCATTGCATCAGCCTTTCTCAATGCCTTAGATACTGCCCCTCTGTTCTTTCTCCTTCCTCCCTGACTCCTCGTTCCGCCTCACGTTCTCACCCCTGCAGATGATCTCCCTGCTCCAGTCCTGGCCGGAGCTGCCTGTCCTGAATGCCCTCGAGCTGTTGGATTTTAGCTTCCCTGATCGCTATGTTGGCTCCTTCACTATCAACTCGTTAAAAAAGCTGACGTAAGCACGCATCGTGGGGGGGGGGGGAAGCTGCTTGGCTGTAGGGTTGCAGAGGCGGATTATGGGCAAATGCCTCAGCCTCTTCTGAACATGGAAGTACAGTGGATGCAGCAAGGGTGACGTCGTCTTTGGTCTTCCCGTTTCTCTTCCAGAGACGGCGAATTGTTCCAGTATCTGCTACAGCTTGTCCAAGTGCTCAAGTATGAATCCTACTTAGACTGTGAATTAACCAAGTTCCTCCTGGACAGAGCTTTAGCCAATCACAAAATAGGACACTTTCTGTTTTGGCATCTCAGGTAAAGAGCAACCTTATTTCAGATTCCGGGTAAGCAAGTGAAGCCGGCATTTACTGAAATCCTGACTGCACTGGAGTGTGTGTATGAGAGAGCCTGGGTTCAGTGTGTGTGTTGAAGGGCTACTGGCAATTCCTACCCAGTCTCTTTCAACTGAAGCATTTCTCTGGTTATCAGACTTCCAGGAATGCAATCCTGAAATCCTAGGGTCCTCTGACTGTTGCTGATTCCATTTCAGATGAGACTCATTTGACAAGTGAAAAGATGTGGAGTAAAATTTTCAGAAGTACCTTAGTGGCTTGGGCACTTAAGACACGTTGATTTCCCAGGGGACTTAGGCTCCTAAGTCAATTTAGGTGCTTTTGACAGTTTTACTTGTTATTTCTAACTGCCAGCCGGGCAAACTCACCCTGGAATCTGAGAGGCAAGATGGTGGCATTTATTTTTAGACTCCAGATTTCTGGGATTCTAAAAATTCTGGGACAGACCAGGCCTGATCCACACCCAAAATTGCATTAGTTTAACGAGAGGTGTGGTGTTGCACCAGTTTAATTAAATGTTGCGTGTGGATGTATTTTATCGGTTTAACTCTGACTTGTATCAGTAATGTACATTGTAATGTACATTGGTGATTCTGATGTAAAGTTGCATTTTCAGTGTGTGCTATCCCTCCTCCTTTCTGCACTCCCTAAGAAGCTTGAGACGCATCTCAGTGTGTGCCCAGACTAGTGAGTAAGGGGTGCTCTAAAGAGGCTGCTTTCCAGAGGGCAGGCACTCAGCACTTTCTGAAAATCAGGCTCCCTTAAGAAGTCTCATGCTGGGCATCCAAGATCAGCAGTTGCTTCTGAAAATGTGGACTCGGGCTCCTCCAGGCCAGAACTCCGGGGCAGTTCTCCCAAGGGAAAGCTTAGCAACTTTAGTCGTCCAGCAAGAACGCTCTTGGCGTCAGGCAGTGGAGTTTTCTTTAGCTCCCTCTGTTCTGTTTTCTCTGTTACATAAAAGGAATCGAAATGGAGCCATTAATAATCATTTTCCTGTGCTGGTGTGAACTAGCTGCAGTGAATCAGGCTGACTTTAATCTCCCTCTTTCTGTAGGTCAGAAATGCATGTCCCTGCAGTTGCCCTGAGGTTTGGCCTGATTTTGGAGGCCTATTGCCGAGGCAACAACTACCATATGAAAGTTCTGATGAAGCAGGTAAGGGCTGTTTGCCGCCATGAGGCCGACCATCCCCTGCTCACAGCCAAGTGTCATCTGTTAGTGTTTCAGGCTGTATTGTTGTTTATTTGTGTTACTGTAGTGCCTAGGAGCTGTAGTCATAGACTCCGACTTTAAGGCCAGAAGGGACCATTGCAATCATCTAGTCTGAGCTCCTGTACATCACAGGCCACAGAACCTCGCCCACCCACAGCTGTAACAGACCCCTCACCTCTGGCTGAGTTACTGAAGTCCTAAATCATGATGTAAAGACTTTTAAGTTACAGAGAATCCATCATTTACTCTCGTTTAAACCTGTAAGTGACCTACAGTGCAGAGGAAGGCGAACACCCCCCCAAGTCTCTAACATTTTGACCTGGGGAAATATTCCTTCCCGACCCCGAATGTAGCAATCAGTTAGACCCTGAGCATGTGGGCAAGACCTGACAGCCAGGCACCTGGGAAAAAATTCTTTGTAGTAACTCAGAGCCCTCCCCATCTAGTGTCATAACTCCCATCATTGGGGATATCTGCTGCTAGCAACCGCAGATCGGCTACATGCCATTGTAGGCAGTCTCGTAATACCATCCCCTCCATAAACTCCTCAAGGTCAGTCTTGAAGCCAGTTAAATTTTTTACCTCCCCTGCTTTCCTTGGAGGCTGTTCCAGAACTTCACTCCTATGATGGTTAGAAACCGTCTAATTTTCAAACCTAAACTTGTTGATGGCCAGTTCATATGCATTTGTTCTTGTGTCCACATTGGTGCTTAACTTAAATAACTCCTCTCCCTCCATGGTATTTATCCCTCTCATGTATTTATAGGGAGCAATCATATCTCCCCTCAGCCTTCTTCTGGTTAGGCTAAACAAGCCAAGCTCTTTGTCTCTCAGAAGATAGGTTCTCCATTCCTCTGGTCATCCTAGTAGCCCTTCTCTGCACCTGTTCCAGTTTTAATTCATTTTTCTTAACCATGGGAGACCAGAATTTCACACAGTATTCCAGATGAGGTCTCACTGGTGCCTTGTATAAGGTATTAACACTTCCCTACCCCTACTGAAAATACCTCCCCTGATGCATCTTAGGATTGTATTAGCCTTTCTCACAGCTGCATCGCAGCGGCTCATAGCCATCCTGTGATCAACAAACACACCCAGGTCTTTCTCCTTCTCTGTCGCTTCCAACTGATTAAGTCCCCATTGTGCTAGGTGCTGTACAAAGACAGAACAAAAAGATGGTTCCTATCCCAAGAGACTTAGTCTAATGTTGGTCAGTTACACAAACTTATAGCAATAATTCTTTTCTTTATGGGGTGTTAAACCCAGAATTCCCCTTCATGTGTAATATTGCTCGCATCCCTCTCCACCACACATGCAGTCCATGAGGTGTAGAAGTGAAGCTGCATTCCTTCTGTCCGTTCTGGTCCACCTGGCTAGGGCTCTTAGCAGACCATCAGTGCAGTGCAATGCCATATTCACTGGTGGGGACTGAGTCAGACCTCCTATGTCTGTTCCTGGTGCTGCCGTTGACTCTGTCTGATTTAGGGTGGTGACTTTCTGCACTTCACTGTCCTCAGGCGAGGATTATTGTTAAAATAATACGTGGGTTTCAGGCACTGACTGACAGGGCCTGTGAAAGTGCAGAGCGTTATCCATGACACTTAGACACAGCTGTCCAAGACTGGGCATGTAACTGTGGTATCCAGGTCATAGGCCAAATCCAAGATGTGACTGCAAATCAGTTACCCTCTGGTGACAGAAGGGTAAACTTCAGTTCCTGAGGGGACCTTGCGCACAGCCAAAATCCCTCAGCAATACTGTCGGATAAAGACCTGTTAACACTCCCCCATCTCCCCTGCATGGCAGTGGGTGTGGTGACTTCCCAGCAGCAGAGAGCAATGCGGCAGTGCCCTCTCGTCTGGGACTCTGGAGTTCTGCTGAAGCTGCATTGTTCAGTTCACAGTGAAAATGTGATAGTTGTTTTTTTCCATTCTGGATGAAACGTTAGTGCTTATGAGGGAGGAAGGGGGGATCCAGGGCACTAGCCTAGGACTTGGGAGACCTGGATTCAAGTCCTGCTCTGGCACAGACTTCCTGTGATCTCAGGCAAGCCACTTTACCTTGCTGTGCCTCATTTCCCCATCTGTAACCTGGGGGTAAAAGTGCTGCCCTACCTCCTGGGGTGTGGCGAAGATCAATACATTAAAGACTGAGGTACTCAGATGCTATGGCGAGGGGCCATAGAAGTCGCTTAGATAAAAAGGAATAGCTAGGTTGGGAAAAGGAAGCATCTATAGCATTGTCAGCAGAACGAGCCGATGCATGTCAGTCTTGATCCACAGCACACTTGCTGTTCCAGTCCTGGAACCCCTCCGCAGCTCTGCCAGTCACTCCTATCCATGGCCCTCTCTGGTACTGCAGTCCTGGATCCCCACGCTGACCCACAGGACCCCCTTGCTGTTCAGACCTGAGCACCTACACTGCTTTGGCCCACCCGCAGAATGCCAGGCTATTTGAGTTCTGGACTTCCCTAGGGTAGACGCTGCCAAACATGCCGTATGTGGCAAATGTCCACTAGGGGGAGACAAGAATGAAGCCACCCTACTTGCCCATGTTGTGCTACAAGCAGGGTTTCTTACTTTAACTTTTTCCTCTCTCTGTGTCAGGGGGAAGCACTTAACAAAATGAAAGCATTGAATGACTTCATTAAAGTGAGCTCTCAGAAGGCCACCAAACCGCAGGCCAAGGAGATGATGCATGTGTGCATGAAGCAGGAGACCTATCTCGAGGCACTTTCCAATCTCCAATGCCCCCTGAACCCCAACATTATTCTTGCTGAAGTTTGGTAAGGAGGATTGCTGCATCGTGCCCTTAACTGTGATGTGGTTCTTGTATTACGGCTTGGCGGAAGAGCCTAGATAACTGGCTTTCCTGATGCCCACCCAAGTGCTAGTCGCTTGTCTGTAAGGAGCATTTGCAGATGGTTTTGCATATGAGACTCAACTCCCCATGTCCGAGCGAGATGAGGCACTGATGGAAGTTTTTTCCCCACTTTCTCTAGTGTGGATCAGTGCACTTTTATGGACTCCAAGATGAAACCGTTGTGGATTGTGTTTAATAATGAAGAAACAGGCGGCGGGGAAGTGGGCATCATTTTCAAAAATGGCGATGGTAAGTCCCGAGACTACCTCTGATCACCAGGGGTATTATTGAATACAAAACATGCCTATATAGCAAATGAGCTGGGGCTTGGACTTTGATGTGTGTTTTCATTGCTAGGTAAGGATATTGAGGCTTTGACATCAGAATTCCCAAGGAAAATATAACACGCTCTGACCTAACTATTGCCAGGCACAGCTCTGTCCTTCAGGATTTCTTGTAGCTCTGTAGCCTCAGTCACCGTAAGGAATGAAACTGGAGCTGCACAGGGAGCTCCCAGCTACTTCCTCCCCAGCCTTTCCCAGCTGGAGTCGCTACTGGGAATAGGGAAGGAGTGCTGGGTCTGGAAGAGCTTTCAGATGTTCCAATCCCACCTCTGCCAGTGGAAGTTGCTGTAGGAAGGAGGTTACTGCATAGCGCCTTTTGTATCTGTGCCTTTTGACTCTGTGACTTCAGATAGTCAGAGAGAGGCTTTCTGAAATGCTGCAGACAGAGCAATGGGAACAGAGCCGCTGGCCAAATGAAATGCAATAAACAAACCTGTCCTGCTGAGTCCTCGGGGAGCGGGCGGGTGTCCAACCCTGCTAGGCCTGATCGCCTTGACCCTGGGAAACTTTGCTGCGTGCAGGGGCCCCCTTCTGGCCAGCCATAGCAAGCGAGCACAATGGCAAATGCATCTTCCATCAGCGCGCGCACGCTCTAAGGGGAAGGGGAATATGGGAGAAACAGAATTCTTTCTTCACTTGTAACGTCTGACCAGATCTTCGTCAGGACATGCTGACTCTGCAGATGATCCAGCTGATGGATGTGCTGTGGAAGAAGGAGGGCTTGGACCTGAGGTGAGTCATCAGTGCGGAGTCACTTGTGCTGCTGCGGTGGGGGATTGCACCTGGACAGAGTCACTTTGTTACTCGGCCCATATTGCCCTGCCAGGGAGAGGCTGAGACGAACCCTGTGTGCCTGATTCTGTGTGGAGTGGGCTGCTCCAAGGGAGGTAAGAGCAGAGAGATGATTGGCTGAGAGAGAAAGAACTTAGGCGTCTGATATTCCAGCTAAAATCACAGCTGGCGTGGGCTGGTTTTGTCATAGCTGCATCTAGAAGGAACCAGCTGGGTTGCTCTTATGCACGAAACCAGCTGCTAGCTCTATTCAGGGGGCTAATGGGGGGGGTCGATGGAGGAGGCAGAATAACTGAGCTAGAAAAGTCCCTTTGGTTCTTGGGGTAAGTGGGAGGGGGCCCATCACACACACACCACCCCCATGAGCGAGTGAAGTTTCCATTTGCTGGGGAAGTTGTTAATAATAGAGGAGCCTGTTCCCATCGTTACACAGTGTTATCAGCCCGGAAAGTCAGTGGGGCGAGTAGTGGGTAGAGCAGGACACAGAAAGTTGGGCCTCCTCAGCTTTATTGGAAGTTCTGCCATCCAGTCGCTGTGAAGCCTTGGGCAAGTGGCATTGCTTCTCTGTGCGTCCCTCTGCCCGTTCTTAAAATGGGGGTTTGTAATGAAACTGCCCAGCCTCCCAGGATGGTTCTGACGAGGCCTCATGCTTCATGGATGTCTGTAATGCGCTGAGAGAGACTTTGATTAAAGATGTCTGACAAAGGCAAAGTATTCATTGCTTAGCCCAGGCCTTCAGGTGAGCGCCTTGGTCTTCTGTGCCCCTGATCCTCCAAGATGCGACTTGCCCTCTGCTCCCATTGGAGTGGTTGGAAGTCGAGGGCACTTGGCACTTTTGTACAATGATGCTTGTTACTGGCTGAGTAACCGTGGGATTTGCAAAGGTCCACAGTCGCTGTGTGTGATGTTTAAGAGCCAGGGGCCCCTGGGAATTTACCCCAGCAAGTCCCCCTTGTAAAGTGGAGGAGGGGGAATCCCAAAGAAAAGCCAAGCTGATGCTGTGTGAAGTCTCAGTGGAAGGGGTTTCTCTCATCTCTGCAGGATGACCCCTTACGGCTGCCTCTCCACAGGCGACAAGACAGGGCTGATCGAAGTCGTCATGCACTCGGACACCATTGCCAACATCCAGCTGAACAAGAGCAACATGGCAGCTACTGCAGCCTTCAACAAGGATGCACTGCTGAACTGGCTAAAATCCAAGAACCCGGGGTAGGTGGGACTGTGCTCAGCCGCAGCTTCATGCTTCCCTCCAGCTGGAGATTTTCTGTTGCTTTGCCTTATTGCCCCCTCGCCTCGTCGGTTCCCGGCCCATTGCTGCTGTGCTTCTGATTTCCAAGCCATCCAGGAGCAATCAGGGACATGCTGCATCCCGGGGCTAGAGTTTCCTCCTTGTGCGATACAACAGCAAGCATCTCCTGTGTCCCACCTGGCTCTTGGAGATGTTCCAAGGCAGGACAAAGTTCACCACCCCCCGGGATGCAAGAGGTTGTTTGCAGGTTCACCCCAGACTGCAGGACCGAGAGGGGCTGAGTCATGGATGCTCATTCCCAAGCGGGCTCAGACCCTTGACGCACTAAGGGATAAGTCCTGCATCTTCCCCATTTTGTAGGGCACTGACCTCTCTCAAGCGATATAAATGAAAGCGGGCCAGACTGATAGCCCTGCAGACCCAAGTTCTCTGTCACTTACACGGATGGGCAGTAGCAGTGCAAGCTTCCCACCTCCAGGCTGCCTGGCTTGGCCCTGCAGGAGCGACTGCTAGGGATGAATGGGGCGTTCAGTCCCCAGTGCCCATCCAGTCCTTTGAGCTGGGCTGTGAAGCCAGTTGATTTGGTTAAGACTGAGCAGGACTCCAATCCAGGAGAGACAAGAAGAGTCCCCAGTGAAGGACCTTACAGAAAAGACCATGATTGGTAATTTGTGTACACACCACACCAGGTTCAGCAGGTTTACAGGGGGAGGATTTGCGTGCCAGAGCCCGAGAGTAAAGTAGCGTATTCACTGTACAACACCCTGTTTGGGTTCAGACTCATCTTTGTTTCTGTCCACCCAGTGAAGCACTAGAACAAGCCATAGAGGAGTTCACTCTTTCCTGCGCCGGGTACTGCGTGGCAACGTACGTGCTAGGCATAGGGGACCGACACAGCGACAACATCATGATCCGGGAAACTGGCCAGGTATGGAGTGTTTGCTGGCACCAGAGAACTCGTTGCTGCTGTTTTATGTATCACTACAGGTGTGTGCGTGCCACTCCAGAGGGGAATAGAAACACCCTCGTTTTTTTCATGATCTTCTCCATGGACTAGATAGCATGGGAACTGCTCAGGCCTAGATAAATGGCCCGCACCTTCAACCTCAATAGGTCAGAATGGAAAAATTCTCAGCTCTGCCCATTTGCGTGGCCAAAATAAGACTCTACACACAGGAGATTATATAGCTTTATGATGCATTTGCCCTTCTTTGCATGCCTTGATCAGCAGTTCAATAGGGAAGGATAATGGAAATGGCAGTATTTATTAGCCAAGTGTTAACACCCACTTTGAAATCACTAGGGTGCAATTCACGCTTCACAGCTATTGTTGAGGCTGTCTGCAGACTCAGGCAGAGATCATTTACACTGGCTTCCCATTTGGAAACTTTACTTTGCTATCACAAATAATGAAAGCTGAGGTCCCAATCAGTATAGTTACTTGAGTAGGAATTTCACTTCCCTGGGATTTTTCATGACAATCAGCAATCAGGACAGTGGTTTCAGGTCTCATCTTGCAGTTTATATTGTTTCCTTCCCTTCTAGAGGCTGTGGGAAAAACTAAGAAGGGGAAAATACTTTTGCCAAGAGGACACATTTTAGACTGTGGGGACAGTCTTGTGGGAAGGGGGGAAGCCCCATCGCTTGTTTAGTTAGTTTGAAATGAGCCAAAGCCATAGGAAAAATACATTAGGCTAGTACAGGGCTGCTTCCTATGGGAGATGAACTAGAAAGAGACCCAGTAGATTGCTAGGTGCTATAGTCCTGTTTGAAATTCTGTCTGATGTTAGTGAGCAAAGTATCAGCTGCTGAGCTCTGAAATTTAGAGCTGTGGAAAGTTAGTGGGGCTGTCTGCACCTCCTTCATGTAGGTCCCTGCTTCACCTGGCTGACACCTTATTAGATCCCTGTGGTGGGCAGCTGCTATCCTGGAAAGAAGCACAGATATAGCTGTGATGAAAAACCTTGTAAAAACCTAGAGATGCCTTTGCTCTGCAGATGCAGCAGGGAGGGGGCTAACTTCACACTCCGCATCTGTGGGGCTCGAGAGAGCACTGGGAAGCTGCTGTTGAAGGTTTCTCTCTGCTTGAGAGAAATGAAATGGTGGCTTGGGAATCTTCAAGGCTCGGAGATGTAAATTCGATATGGCTTGTGACAATCCACTCTGCCACTAGAGGGTGCCGAAACCCTTTGAACAGCAGCGGTCGTTTTTCTTTCTTTCTGGGTTTCGAGCAGCCTAGCAGGCAGGTTATGAAAAACCTACACTCAACTAGGTAGATAGATCTAGTCTAAAAAGACACCTCACGGGAGTGTATGGAGTTTTGCAGTTGTCTCCAAGAGAGCATCAGCCTTCCAGTCATAATGTTGGAATCCGAATTGGCCCATCTGCTCTGCTATCCTGGCTTTAGAAGAACATACAAATCCCCCCGTGTATGAGGTGTTGCAGGGCAAAGAACCTTGACCCAGCAGAGACGTAAGCATGGCTGGATAACACTTGTATCCCAAAGAGTAAGTGCTTCCCCATTAGCCATGGACTGACACCTAGGTCACCTGGTGTTTCCCATGAGACTGTGTTTGATCTCTTTAGAATAGAATCCTACACAAAAGCTAGGCAGTCACTGGGGCCTGATCATTCTGCATAGGGTTTTTAAATTTTGATTGGGGATAAAAAGCACATTCTCACACTGAGAAGTGCAAAAGCGTTTGATCAGCAGAAAGTAATCACATCCCACTAATAATTCTTTTCTCTCTTAATTCCAGCTGTTTCATATTGATTTTGGCCACTTTTTGGGGAACTTCAAGACCAAATTTGGTATTAATAGAGAACGTGTTCCTTTTATCTTAACCTATGACTTCGTGCATGTGATCCAGCAAGGGAAAACTAACAACAGTGAGAAATTCGAAAGGTAAACTCCCCTGATCGTATTCAGGCCATAACAAAAACTTTGGGGGTGGGTATGTCAGTTTGTAGCAATCAGACAGTTGTCTGCACACCCCCCACTAACAGTTTTGGATACAGAGCAATAAAGCGGGGTGGGGTAATATCTCTTATTGGACCAACTTCTGTTGGGGGGAGAGGTTTTTGAGCTTACAGAGCTCCTCTTCAGGTCTGGAAAAAGTGCTCAGTGTCACAGCTAACTGCAAGGTGGAACAGAGTGTTTAGTTAACCCATGTTTCAAGGGGCCATTCAATGTGAAGTGGCCTGTTAACACATCTGCAGTCATGAGGGTAGAAGCTGGGAGATGCAGGGGGTAAAGATTGTTTATACTAAGCCATATATCCAGTCTTGCAAAGTTTGGACGGTGTTCTGCAGGTTTCCTTTGAGGATGGGGCCTGATAGGTCAGCTATAAAGGGAACATTTTGGGAAAAGTGTTCACCCCCCGGGTGGTACGGTGTTTTTGTCTTATCATTATTCTGTGCGAGTTCAAGCGAGAGTGTATCAATGGGCTGGTTTCACCTACATAATCTTGGGGGCATTTAGGGCACTGGATGAGGTACATCAGATGTTGTGGTAGGCATCTGTAAGACCCATGGACCTGGAAAGGTGTGGTATGGTGATCATAGCAGTGGAGAGAGGGCTATGGGTTTGGGATACTCAGGAGCCAAGCACAACAGTAGTTTAAAGTGGGGGTGGGAGAATGTACCTGAGTTCAGAATGGCCCAGGCTACCACTTAGAGATGACAAACCTGCGGGGATTATCCACAGATATTAGGGGTTGGTTCTAAACTAATGTGTATTTAGAAGATTTGGTTCCAGGAGACAGCTGGCTTTCCCTTTATGGAGTTCTAGGACCAAGTGCACGTGTCGGAAGAATAGCCCTCTCCAGCCTCTCATACCCCCATAACCTCAAAGGGTTTGTATGTGAGACACACTCAGGTCTGGATTTGGGGCAGGGGTCCAGGTACCACTGAACTAGATGTAATATGAGCCACTGCCCATAATCTTCTCTGGCTCTTGCTAAAGCATATTCCTTTAGTAAGTAACATTTGGAAGCATGGGCTAGTTCAAAAACATTTGTCCAGCTGTTTGAATAGCCCATGTTCAACACCGAGCAGGTGAAGCTTCAGCAGGGCCATGTTTTCATGCTGTTATGGCTGTAGTCTTTATAGCACAGTTGGGCTGGGCTTCTTGGCTCACTTCCTCTTCGCTTCTCTTTCTGAACAGATTCAGGGATTACTGTGAAAAAGCATACATGATCCTGAGGCAGCATGGTCTTCTCTTCCTGCATTTGTTTGCACTGATGAAAGCCGCTGGCTTGCCTGAACTCAGCTGCTCTAAAGACATTCAGTATCTCAAGGTAAGGTTTTTTTTGGGGGGGGGGGGGCACTCATAGCAAGAGTTCAGTATGTAATCCTGTAAATTAGCAAAACTGAGCAGGAGTTGAAACGGGAAAGGAACATCGTCTGATGTAGTAAGTAGCTATTCCTACACACAGGAAGACACCTAGCACCAGCTGCTATTTGATTCTCCACCTCATGCTGTTGCTCCCTGCTCTTATTATTTAAGGTTTCTCATAATCAAATAATTCTGGGAGGCTGAGAATCTCATTGATTTTAAAAAAATATCTTCAATGTGCCCTAGAAAAGTTCAAACTAGTGGAAGTCCCTTAGGTTTTTGACACCTTTTTTGAATAGTTGGCAATATTATTACCTGCTGCCATACTGTCTTCCCTTTCCTTGCCACCTGTTGCAGCCACATATGCAGGGAGCAGGCATTGCACAGTGTGTGTGTGTCTCTCTCACCTTACTACCTTCTTCTGTTCCTCCTGTGCCTTTACAGTGCTTTTGTGCAGCTGGAGGAAATGGGGTTGTATTCTAAGATAGCGTTTAAAGAGCTGTTGTGCCCCTTCCAGCATGAAAATAGGATGTAGTTTACCTTTCCCAAGAGAAGCCCCTGTAAAACAGGGTATGGGGTTTATTTTTTGTGACTAGTAGCTGATTTCCCTGTAAGCCAGTGCAGGTGGCTGGTCAGTCATTTTGTTTCAATTATCAGGAGGTACCTCATGCTAATTTCTACATCTTTCCTTCAGGATTCTCTAGCTTTAGGAAAAACAGATGAGGAGGCACTGAAGCACTTCAGACTAAAATTTAATGAAGCCCTGCGAGAGAGCTGGAAAACCAAAGTGAACTGGTTGGCACACAATGTATCCAAAGATAATAGACAGTAGAACAGGCAAGTTAGCCTGTGTGCTGTCTAGGTGTTCAAGGAGAATGTAATAGCAGTAGCCACGCTGTATGATACAGTTGTATAAAGACTGCTGAATGTCACCATGGTGAAGATCAGTATCTGCATGCCTAGAATCGTGTGGTTGAGAAGCGTCTACAGGACCAAAAATATTGTGGACCATGAGCTGCATCAGCCCCTCTATTCTAGAATTTGGTGTCAGAAAGGGGACAGTGCACAGCAATAACATCCCTGTCTACCCTGAAAGGCCAGTCTTTGAAGGTTAACGATGTAAATTCTTCAGTATACAGTACATCTTTTAAGGTGAGGCAGTTGTGCTACTTGCCTTACACCGTGCCTGTTTGTAGCGATGTGGAGCTGTGCTCTGAGAGGTTGTAAGGTGGCCTGCAGTAGCTGTGAACAGTGGAGAAAACTATATAATGTTTTGGTGCATCTAATAAGGTGAGCCTCCCTGTAATCAGTGGAAGCTGGTGTGCACTATTGAGCATAGTCTAATTGACGGTCTCACCAGTTTACCCTTCCCCTCCCAGGATGAATGTTAGTAAAGGGCACTAGCTGGTATACCTGTTTATAGACAGTAGGAAGATAATGCTACCAAGCTCTAACTGCTCAGTAGTTGGAAATATCCCCCCCATCTTCACTGGCCTGGCTTGCTGACTGAAGACGGGTGCAATGTATGGTACCATCTTCCCCACCTCTAACTTTCAGCCAGTCCTACATTTCCAACCCCTACACCCTGAAGGCACAAGATGGATTGTCTACAGCCATGGTACTGGCAGTCAAGACAACCTGGGATGTGGGGGAAGTTGCACCTTCAGTTTATGCTGTGATGTTTGGAAGGATTTTTGTTTACAGTCGCTCAGACCCTGCTCCAGTTGTGCCAGGGTATGAAGCAGCACAAGTGCGTGGCATATATTTTGTTTGAGTGCAATAACTAGTAAGTATACCATAGCAAACAGGCAGGTGCTGTGAAAGCTCTCTGCCTAACCCCAGAACAGGTTGCAAGGGGGGGCCAGAGCAGACTTGCAACATTCTCCTTAGCTGTAATGAATAAAACTCATCTCGTTTTTTGCCCTCAGTTCAGTAGTGGAATAACTACAATATTAACACCATCTTGTATTGCAAAATCATAGTAGATGGGGAACAAAGAGCCTGTCCCACCGATGTTAAAGCACAGTTGTATCTAACAATTTCAGCCTTCATTTTCACTCAGAGACTATTGTGAATTAGGGGTGTAAAAATTAGTTTAATTAATCCATTTAAATGTTCTAAAAATAGAATGGTTAAACGTGGGGGGGGGGTGACAGCTGTGGCTCCCCCCAGTGGGCTCTGCACTTCCCTGCCACCAGGAGCTACTCCCCACTTTAAACGATAATCAGCTGTTTAAGTCAATCTTTTTAAAGTGACGAAATAAACTTTACTTTGATACTTATTTATTTAGAGGTTTTAATGATTTCTTAATATGTATGAACTGTGTGTCTTCTTAAAAATGTTTATTTTTTTAAAATGGCCTGGTTCTGTAATGAGAATGTTTACATGATGTTTGACTTTTCAGTTCCCTTCAATCTGTGATTTTTAGGTGCCTATTAGGTAAGTCTAAAAAATAAAATGTTTGATAAGTTATACACTAGTTCTGCCAAAGTTATTCCATTGCATTAGGCATTAAAGTCAAATTGTGCTACTGTAGCCACTACAGGCAAACCATTTAAGACATGGATATTTGTAACCTGACTCATCAACTCTGTACCATTCAGAAGGAACAGCAAACCAATTTTAGAACCAGAAATTTATTATAGCTTAGACTTTCCAAACTGACCTATTACCAATATACAATCTGAAAAGTTATACCCACACTGGCTACAAACTGCATCAGAAGGTTTACAGCCTTAGTGTTCAATCATTATCAGTTTTAGTCTAAAATACAGCAGCTATAGTGACAGTATATGGAAGAATAAGTCTTCTACACATTGACATTAACACAGGACAACTGTCAGACATAAGTTAAAAGTTCCCCAGTTTACTTAAAACTAGCAGTTAAGTTACCACATAGAAGTAGTCAAAACCATTTCCCCATTTTAGAAATCTAAAATTTTACATTAAAAAACAGTAAGTAGATGTGTGGGTTCTCTCCCCTTCTTTCAGGTCCATCTATTATTGTAAAAGGCACTCAAGCTTTACCCCAGATAAAACCCACAACTAGGTCCTGTTTAACACACTGGGAGGCAAGGTGTGTACTAGGTAAGAATAGGTCTGCTTTGAAAAGATAGAAATAGCGAGGTCTATTTTTCCTTCAGCTGTTCACACCCAGTGCTGCCTGCCCTTCTCCCCAACCCTCACCTTGGCATTCCAGTTGTTCCTCAAGCACCTATAAAGTATATAACATTTACCACTGCCTATGTGGAAGCTGAGCCACTAACCTGTTCTGAGCAATGTGTACACTAACAGCAAATAGATTACATGCAATATCAACATCTGGAACTCGGCTTACCGTAATGAATGAATGCAGTTCCAGTTTCACACCGCTAGCGATGCAAGTTACTTTTTAATCCACCTCCCAAACTGAATAAGCAGATAGTGAAGGCTCTGAATAGGACCAAAAGAGTTCAACAGATAAGACCTGCCTTACGAAAAATCTAGCACTCACCAGCATGGGGTCATAACTTCCTTTTCGTACCTTTCAGCCATTCCTTTAAATAGTCCTTTGAACTTCCCAGTTAGAGGTCTTTCATCAGAAACAATCAGCCTGCCATGTCTTGAAACAATAATATTAACTTGATTTACAAGGTTCTCTGGTTGGATAATTTGTCATAATTTCATCAGCAGGAAAAACACGCTTACTAAGTGTAAACAAAAGGTTTAAATACACCAACAGTCCAGGTTACTGTACAAGGAGCTAAAGGGAATGAGCAGGAGTGTGTTGAATAGGAATGATGCCAACTACGCCCACCCATGCCCCAAAGTAGAAAAGTTCACAATCCAAAAAATAAAATCCTTATCTAGCCAAGGCGCATGTGTATACAGGTCTCAGGGTTCTCAGCTTAAGTTACCATCATTACAAACAACTGAATAACATGCCCTGCCAGCAATGTGACCAGAGCAGCAGCCTTGGACTACAACCAGCCCCATTCAAATTAACAGGCTCTGGTGAGAACAGTTAGAGTATCGACAGACAACTAACTTGCTCTACATCCAGTTAGTGTTTCTTCCTCTCAATAATTTAGTAATCCTTATCCTGAAATAAGATGGGGATCAAGACAAACTGGCAGGGCAGTTGTAGAAATTCTGAAAAGCCTTTGCTGTTGTAGGTTTGTCTGTTTCCTCCACAAAAATAAAGGGTGGGGGGAAAAAACAACAGCAGGGCTTGAGTGAACACAGCAGTCAAGGCCAACACCACATCTACACTAGATAACTGCCTGTGTGCCTGCTGCAAGAGTTATGCGACTTGTATTTCATGCTTCATGATTTTACCTTAGCGTGTATTAAACCCCAGTCCCTGTTTTCACTACCACAAATGACGTAATTCAATATATTTACAAAATATTAAAAAGTCTTAATCTTCTACATATTAACCTCATTCTGCCACTTTACACATGCACTAGTTTGGGGGGAAAAATTCACCAAGCTGGAATGAGCAACTTTACCCTTTGCCAGCAAGTGCCTTTTGCATCTTTCAGAAAGAATACAATGGAATCAAGCCCAAGTTGTTTCACCAGGAAAAAAAATGTCCAGAAACTCATGTGCAATAGCTACAGATCTGTAGAGTCACTTAGCTGAGATGACATGAAGAAAATAGTGCAAGGTCGTTCCTTACATAGTGTAAAAAATCCAGTCACTGAGGGATGCGTGAGGGAGGAGAGGTGCTAACAACATTTCTAGAGACAGCATTAGGAACTAGCCAATATAACACAAATATTGGGGTGTGTGTTGGTTGGCTCTACTGGCCAAAATGACCTTTTTACACCATGGATCCTTGGGAACAATGTAGAGGATTATGGTGAAGTCTTCTAGAGCAGAAACAAAAAAAAATAAAGGGAACAGCTGGAATCAATAGCTGAGAGTAGAGTCATCCCATTCCAGCTGTTGCTGTCTGTTAACGTTCTGTTGGTCCTCTTCCTGCTCCCCTTCCTCTTCCTCACTGCTTTCAGACTCTGCACTAGTGATATCATCTTCTTCTTCTCCATCTTCACTTTCTTCCTCCTCCTCCTCCTCCTCCTCACTGCTGTGCTGGTCCTCATATGTCTGTCAGACACAAATTAGCCATTGATTTTCTAGCTGCCTACAATCTCCTATCCTTTTCTGTGGTATATTCATTGGGAGTTGTGGATGCTCAGCAGGCTATTAGCAAAAGTAAAGTGGCTCTGAAGTGGTTCTGAGATTTCAGAAAGTTACCAGAAATTCTTGTCACTCTTTAGTATAAATACATTCCCAAAGGTCATCCAGCGCTTTAAAGAGGGTACTATGGAAAGAGGATCCTTTGGTGTGAAAACAGCAGCAGCATTAGTGGTTTAAAGTGTCCCTACCCCCCAACCCCGACCCTTTTTTAATATCAATGTATCAGAAGTTAACTGTAGCAGAAATTATTCTGATCCAAAAAACTAACTGTAACGAGATGGAGAACAAGCACAACTTAATGGAAAAACAGATGTGGTGGGGGTTTATTGAAAGAAATATACTAAAAAGCCAGTATTATGCCTTTATTTACAGCCTGGCATAACACACAGGTACTTCTTGAGCAGTTTATTGCCATCAAGCCACACTGCACAATAGATCACAAGGAACATGGCTGCTTTTTCTGAGGAATGGATTCAAATTTTCCTGTGGCATTAATTACAGTGTTTGTGCCAGTACCCCCTTTCCAGGTAGATCCTGCTGTGACAGTCACATATATTTAACACCCTGGAAAGTATTTGTAGACAAGGACTAAGGATTATATCTACACTGCAAGAGAAGCTGTGACTGTATTACTTACTGGTGTGTGTACCCAGGCTAGCTTTAATTTAGCTAGCACAGGTAACAGTAGTAGTGTAGATGTGGTGGGACAGCCTTCAGCATATACCCAGGGTCCCCAGCAGGCTTGTACTCTGCTTGCTAGGCTGTGCTGAAGCCTATGCCACCACATCTACACTGCTACTGTTACCTGTGCTTGCTAGATTAAAGCTGGCTTGGGTATGCCCACCCGTGCTCCAATCACAGCTTCACTTGCAATGCAAACGTACGCTGAGATACAAGCCTTACCTCCATAGGATTCACAGTAATGGTCAAGGCAGAGTCATCCCAATCCATCTCATTTTCCTTGCCAGTATCTTGGTCGCGCATTGTTCTCTGATGTGCAGCCCGGATTCGGAATACGCCCAGAATAATCATGAAAACCAGGAAACTGACACACACAACAATGACAACAGTAGCCGTACTTGGAACAACTGTGACAAGACAAGGAGAAGGAAGAGTTTAAGAAGAATTATCCAATACACTGTACTTACAGTGCTGCCCAACATTAACCCCGTATTACAGATGAGTAAACTGAGGCACATTTATCCACAGTCAGACCAAGCCAGTAGGAAAGCAAGGATAAAAAGACCTTCCTGGTTCCCAGTCCTCTAGTCAGACTGCTAAAGTTTCTTTATTGGTGACAGTCGGGTGGGCTTGATTTACACCTTGCTCAGATAAGAAGTGAGAAAAGTTTGGTGCTGTCTATCTAGGCTGACACAAAAATGCTCACAAAATAAATGCAGTTTCACTAAGGTTGGCAGTGTCTATTCAGGACGCATCAAGGCATACCAGTACTTCCAGGGCTAGGACCAAACTGCATTGGCAGAACAAAAGCAGCCCTATTATGCCCAACGGGTGCTTTTATATAGCTAGTGAAATGAGGCAAACAAGGACTATGAGGAGTAAGTATATTTGCATCAATCTGAAAGAAGATCAGCCACCAATTAAAAACTTCTACTATTAAGGTTCCTTTCTTCAAAGACTATTGCTTTCCTCCCCATGCAACGATTCATGCCAGGTTCAAAAAGAGTGGGGAGACAGGGTTTCTCAATGGAAACGGTCATGCTCTTCATGAGAAATCCATTCTCAGTTCCTCAGACCCCTTTATCTAAGTCCTTATACAGTACCCACTACAATGGCATGTATCCCGAAATAATCAAGTTTACAGACAAAGATTCTGAAGTCAGGAGGGACTGGACTTTGTTTCTGTCATTAGATCAGCATCAGCCGGTTTTGCTCAACATCTTCATTAATGATCTGGAAGAGGGGGTAGATGCACCCTCAGCAAGTTTGCAGATGACACTAAGCTAGGGGAGTGGTAGATACCCTGGAAGGGAGGGATAAGATACAGAAGGACCTAAACAAATTGGAGGATTGGGCCAAAAGAAATCTGATGAGGTTCAACAAGGACAAGTGCAGAGTCCTGCACTTAGGATGGAAGAATCCCATATACAGCTACAGACTGGGGACCGACGAGCTAGGCAGCAGTTCTGCAGAAAAGGATCAGGGCGTTACAGTGGATGAGAAGCTGGATGAGAGTCAGCAGTGTGCCCTGGTTGCCAAGAAGGCTAATGGCATATTGGGCTGCATTAGTAAGAGCATTGCCAGCAGATCGCGGGAAGTGATTATTCCCCTCTATTCAGCACTGGTGAGGCCGCATTTGGAGTATTGTGTCCAGTTTTGGGCCCCCCACTACAAAAAGGATGTGGACAAGTTGGAGAGAGTCCAGCGGAGGGCAACAAAAATGATAAGTGGGCTGGAGCACAAGACTTATGAGGAGAGGCTGAAAAAACTAGGCCTGTTTAGTCTGCAGAAGAGAAGAATGAGGGGGGATTTGATAGCAGCCTTTAACTACCTGAAAGGGGGCTCCAGGGAGGATGGAGCTACGCTGTTTTCAGAGGTGGCAGATGACAGAACAAGGAGCAATGGTCTCAAGTTGCAGTGGCAGAGGTCTAGGTTGGACATTAGGAAAAAGTTTTTCACTAGGAGGGTGGTGAAGCATTGGAATGGGTTACCTAGGGAGGTGGTGGCATCTCCAGCTTTAGAAGTTTTTAAGCTGAGGCTTGACAAAACCCTTGCCGGGATGATTTAGCTGAGGATAGTCCTGCTTTGAGCAGGGGGTTGGACTAGATACCTCCTGAGGTCCCTTCCAACTCTAATATTCTATGATTTTCTAGATCTCTACCAGGCTGTTCCTTCCTAGTGGAGAACAGAATGGGACTTTGTATTTTAGAGTATTGACATTAATAGCTGTGTAGATGATTAGTTTCATACGCTGGCTGTCCCTGGGAAGGCAGCCCCAAAAAACTACAACTTTCTGCAGCAAGAAGCCACCTAGTTGGTCCCCCAGTAAAAAAAAAAACAACTGGAGTTAAATGATTGACAGACCTTACCTGAAAAGGGGTGGGGGTTAGCTAGATTGTGACCAGAGAGGTCAACAAACGTATGGTGCACTGGATGAACAAACTGTGGTTGCACAGCTATGTGATTTGCATGCTCAACTGGATTAGCTGTATGGATAACATTCACCTGAAAACAAAAAGGAAAGAACATTAAATAAAGCAGTTGTTTATGCATTTGGTTCAAGTACATGGGATCCAGTTCCTTTGTGTCAGTATCTATCCCATAAAAAAATCCACACACAAAAAAACAGCACTGATCTGTCACTGCGGCACGATTTTATATTTCAATAGTCATTTCAAGCAGCAGTTGCTGATGTATTAGGGCTGGTCTACACAAAAACTTACCCCAATGTTTCCTAAAACTGATTTAATTATCATGGTGCAAGTCTGTGTGTGGATATCCTTATTTCAGAATAAAAAGGATGGAGTTAGTTTGTTACCAACTGCAGCTAAATTGATGATAGGCACTTTCATTCTGAGGTAAGTGACCACACAGACTTTTACTGAAATAACGAAGTCATTTTTCCATCCACATCTTTTGTTATTTTGATGCACCATGTTCAGTTAAGAGCAATGAGTAAACAGCAGGTCACTGACAAAGAACTGAGAGGCTGAGGTACTCTGGAACTCCAGAGTACATTTAAAAAAAAAAGTTCAACAGAGGTTCTGAAGAGCTGGTTCATTTACTTAGGCTCAGCTAAAACTTTAGCATTCAGATAACACATTTCATGTTTTCCCTTTCCTCCTCACCAATGGGGAGGAATTGCTAAGTGTATCCCTACCCTGTAATGGAAAGTCATGACTAGACAGATGTGATGCATGGCCAGCTGCACAATAGGAAGTTTACTAAACAACCAGGGTGCATTTCCAAGGAAGGCATTTCCAGTTTGCTAAACTGTAGGAATCCTGGATCACGTGAGAAGTCTCAAAGTTGACAGTATTTCCTCAGGAAGAATAGCCATGTTAGCCACTCATGCAATTTCTGCTCCTTAATGGGGGAGGGGAAATGGGGGACAGTTATCAAATGCTGCAAATCAGACTTAAATTCACTACCCTCAAAAAAGCTGTATTTTTAAAAATCAGCCTATGAAATTCAAAGTTATAAAGGAAAGATATACAGACATGCAACAATGGCTCTCAATGCAACAAATATCAAGATTTATCATCACGCAGAGGACCTATTGATGAACATTTGCACTACGGGTTAGTTAGCCTTGATGTTCACATCAACAGCAGCAATCATTCATTCATATTCTTCTACTGATGCTGTATAGGGTTAGCTGTACCTGTTGTAACAGACTTCTGTAAAGCCTGTAATGTATGTGTGCCCTGAGGCCATTTTATGAGAAATTGTATACCAGCATAGAGAATGCTCAGGCAATAGAGACAGTTATTACCCAAACCAAGCTGTTCCCGAAAGTTTAGCAATCTGGAATGGAAGCTTGTCAGCAGACCTGTTGACCGTTAAGAAACAGAATCTGCTGAATCAGAGAATCTACCCAGCAACAGCAAGTCACTCCAAGGCGTGTAACTTGCCACAGGGGGGCAAAGGTCCCCTCACAGGCATGGGACTTGCTGGTTGGACAGTAGCCAAAACGTCACAATTGGTTTAAGCAAGCAATACGCTGGGGTGGAGATATAAGGCTGTCAGGAGAGAGGCAAATTGGACGAGCCACGCATCACAAGGGGTTCACCAGAATTGCACTGCAAAGACGGCCTGATCAACCATCATTGCCTCTCCCCAGCTCGCTGCTCAAGAAAGTATAGGGCATTAGAGCTGGTAACCTGGGTGTGAATGCTATAGAGGTTCCACCTGGATGAAAATCAGTAACTTGGGTGTGAATGCGATAGAGGTGCCACCTAGATGAAACCCGGGAACGTAACATAAAGAGTAAGGAAATTTGGCCATAAACTTTTATTGTTTTTGTTGCAACTGAGTTCATCCATCTGTGTGGTAAATATTAATCAAATGTTGTTTATTTGTAAGTAAGTCTTGAAGTATCTGTTTAGTGTATTTGTGTTACTATGATTAGTTGTTTAAATTATAAGTTTTAAGTGTTAAGTTTTAAGTTTAAGAAATTGTAAAAGGATAAGGGGAGACAACTTGTGATAGAGAGAAAAACGCCCAATAAATAGTGAATTTGAATTGAACAGAGAATGTGTGTTATTGTACAAATGAATGATGAATGATAGATGTATGAGCCATTGACCAAGTCTTAGACTAAGGCAGGTTTCAGCCATCCTCAGCCGTCCACAAGTTGGTTGGGTGAATAGCAAGGGGGGCCTGTCTGAACCTAGTGACTCAACAGACAGGTGGAGTGACTGCAGCCACAAGGCTACCCTTTCCCTTTCCCTAACTCATGACCTTTGTAGCTCCGTTACTCAATAGAGCTCCTGTGACTTCAAAGGTTCCCTCTGTGTCTGTCTCTTTGCCTTTCCTCCCCCCTCCCGCTAAATAAGCGTTCCGTTATCGGATTCATTCACCCCTTCAGTATCACGGGCTGAATAGAAACGGTGCTGACCCCTCAATCAGTCAGACCTGAGCAAGATGTATGACTGTGTGTGTGTAAGTGTGTTTTGAGAAATTGATCCCTTTAGAAAAATCCAACTGTCTCAAGCAAGGGATAAAAAGAAAAAGAAAAAAAAACCCAAAGTAAGCCATAAAACTGTCACCAGGCCATAAATGGAAGTGGACCTGATAAGAAATCCTTCCTCTCTCCTTAGCCCTTTCTTCTCCAGCCCCCCCATTTGAAGCGAGGAACACAAACGACCCAAGACAGGAGTTTTTTAACCCCTTGTCACCAAAGTACTATTCGCTTCTTTCCAAGTGTAAACACACAAGGCAATAGTATTTTTTATTTCAAGTAGTTCCTCCTGTCACTCAGGATTAGCCTTCTATCTAGGTAACCTCTGTGTCATGCAAGCAAGACTAATAAGCCCCACTGCAAGGAAAAAATGGGATCATAGAAATTAGCATTGGAAAAACTTCTCAAATCATTCCTCCATTTCCCCCAGTGCCCCAGTTCCTCCTCCAACCTCTTCCTCACTCACTCCCCTTAACTGTATTGCATGTGCTAAGATACACATGCAGTCGCAACTCCATATGATTTGGCACGTGCATCATGCAGAGTTGGAATCCGTGACGGAAACTATTGGATTGACAATGCATCAAAATATAGCCTAACACACCCCAGTTTGATGACATAATATGTAGAAAGCAGAGATCCAAACCAGTTATTGATCAATTTTCTTGAAGCATTAACTTTCATCTGTGTAGGCTCTGACAACTTTCAAAAAGGGATGAGATTAGCTCACATACCTCCACTTTAAATTCATTGCTGACATAGCGGCCATTAAGTTCAGAACAGACCAACTTGAACTTTCGGTCAAACAGGGAGACAGTGTGCCAGTTTCTGTAGCGTATCAAGTGCAAAACCTCCTCATAGCTGGCCATGGTATCAACACCTAGGAGGGTAAAAAAAACCCGCTGTTTGTCAGGACTATAGGCTGTTTGGGGGCTTTAGTGTTGGGAAAGGAGATGGGACAGGAGAAAGTTTTCATTCACTTAAGTATTTCACAATTCCTGTTCTCATTTGTCTCAAACCCTTCCCAGCACAAGACCAAAGGCAGCAACCCCCTACCTGTGATGATCATGCCAAGGTTGGAGCTGCTCATCTCAATGCCCTTCTGCTGCAACTGCGTCATGTCAACCTCCAGGCTTTCCTGTTCCTGATTTAGTTCCTCTCCTAGCACTGTGACCTCACATGTATCCAAATTGTGCATGATCTCCTCTGATACTAAAGATTCTTGAACTGAAGAAGCACATGGAAGCCAAAGAGATAAACAGAAAGGCCAAAGGCAAAGTGTAAGTGTTTAGGAGGTGTACTGTGTCATATGTAGCTATAATTCTTCACTTCTGATTATGTACAATGATTTGGCCACAAAGAATGATCTAGGTGTGAGTCTGAATTCTCATTTAAGAAACCATACCCAAAAAGCATTCCCCCTCCTTTGGAGAAGCAGCAGTCTAAGGCTGTTCTCATTTCTGAATAAAGTTCTGCAGGGCCAGAGGAAAAATAGCATGCCTACTCCCTTCCTGCTATATCAGAAAGACTATCATGAAGAAGCTGATACTCCCCCTCCTCCATTCTGTGCTACAGTGGGGATATCCACACAAGAAGGGCCATCCTCCTCCACTGCATAGAAATTGGGAGGCGGATGCGTGCCAGATTCCACAGCCATATTAGTAATCAGGCAAGTTTATTACCTGTAGGATCCTCATCTCCATCTCCCTCTGGTTCCACCTCCCGAGTGATGGTGCTGATTATGCGAAGCTCAGGGAAGAGGGAAACTCCTTCTGGACTCTCAAACTCTGAAGCAGAACGGGCAAAATGGTTGATACCACTCAGGCTGATCTTCGGCTCCTCAGGTTGCAAGACCATTATATACCCTTCCACAAAAGGAATTGCAATGCAGGCTTCTTCATTGAAACACCTACAAAAGATACACAGGCTGTTTGTTTAACTGTGCAAGACAGGTTTAAAGGAGAGGCAGAGTTATGCACTGCAGTGGCAATGGAACAGTTAAAATATTACGAACATTTCAACCATTTAATTAAATTCCATATAAATAAGCTCTGCCTCAGATCCAATGGTTCTGTAATAAAACCATCAATTATGTTGGAAATGTAGATCACCACCATCCCCTCAGAGAGAACAATGCTAAAATGAATTTTTGCTCAAGGATAACATTTTGCCCCATTTTCTGGGCTCTGACTAATATCCACAGATGACATCAATAGGTACACCTGCAATACTGGATAAGTCCTCACAATGCACACTTGCAATGATCACCACCCAGATCACCCATCTTGGGAGTAAGATCAAACCATACACGAGGGAACAACTAACATCAAATAGAGTAGAAATATAAATAAGATTGGAAACAACAGGTCACATGCCTACCAACACGGCCAGGAGACGTGACCAAGTGAGGCTTTTTTGTTTAATGAAAGCATGGATGGATTTACATGCCTAGCTACATAATGAATCATAATTCATAGTTCCATATGCTTCTGATGCAAAACCAAGTGAAACTTTGTGAAGCTTTTTGAAGTTGGAGCATTCCAAGTTTTGTTCTGGGATACCGAGTACATCCAAACCCAAAACTTGGATAGGAAGTGAGGGAAATCCAAACCCAATGAGAAAAATCAAATGAACTCCTGCAAGGCAACAATGCCATCTCTGACAAGAGCTGTTTACGTGTCCAAACAGCACAGCAGTTCCTTTCCACCAACCATCTCATACAGATGCTTATAGGCAGCCACTAGCTGAAGTAATGGCCTGCAGATCACCAGAGTACTCTAAGAGTTAGCATGCATTCTTGTCACCATGAGATGTCCTGAAGAATGACTGAATACATCCAAGATAGCCCGGTTTTAAAAAAGTTACCATTCTCCAGCCTGACTTTTTGTACCCCTCTCTGATCGTCTTCAAAATCATCTGGAACCAGTCTGGAGAAGTTCTGACAGCAATGCTAGCAAACACACATCGGCTTAAGGCACTTAAGGCTGCTGTTCACAGGAAAAAGATTCTGTCCCAAAACAGTATTCCAGAAACTTCATATTGATTTAAGAGGAAATTGTGGGTACTTAACACCTCTTTAAAAAAAAAACGGTCAGACCACTTGTTCAGATGCCTAGGTATAGGTTTAGGCACTTAAATTTGAACATTTTGGCCATAATCAGCATCAATATTTGATTTTACACCTAGAACAATATCTATTAATCCCTGGATCAGACCCCCCAAAATGTAGTAATACCCACTGATATCTAATCAACAGTCCCAAGAAACAGATCTGGTTTTTAACATAACAGAATAAATTTAGTATTGGTCACTGTTCTAAGGGCTGATTCAAAGCCTACCCAAAACACTGAGAAGATTCCCTTTCACCTCAGTACTCAAGGCTTGGGATCAGGGCCGTCAAAAGCAAAGATCTGATTTAGTGACCATTTCAGTGGCACTGCACTGAAGAATCTTATTCAAGTGTATTTCCCCAAGCTCCCAGTATTATTATGTATAGATGTATTTTCCTGTGAGAGGACATACTTGACATTGCTGGTGATTTTGAGCCTCCGGATTCCACGTGTTGGGAACTGGCGGGAATTCAGGTAGGAAATGTGTTGCATGGCTTTGTCAAACCTGTCGATATCATCTCCTTCCAAAGTCAATGTTGACTGGCTGGGGTTCATATTGATCTGAAGCCATTCCAAATAGCAGGGGGGAAAAAATTGAAAAAAGAGATCCGAATACCAATGTGCTAGAATAATCAACCGAAAAAGCTCAGCACTTTTTAAGTGTTAAGAATTGAGATAATTAGCATTTGTATTCAAAGAAGAAAGGGTCATTATTCGCTGGCTTTACAATTCAGTTTAAACTTCTCCAATTAAACTAAAAGTTTTAATCAAACATTTATAGTATTTCATTATTCAAGAAAAATCCCAGGAATTTGGC
This sequence comes from Mesoclemmys tuberculata, assembly GCA_007922155.1. Classification (NCBI taxonomy): domain Eukaryota; kingdom Metazoa; phylum Chordata; order Testudines; family Chelidae; genus Mesoclemmys; species Mesoclemmys tuberculata. Next base: position 6,067,455 of record ML675630.1, read on the forward strand.
ACAACGTTGACACTCTAGTCATCTGAAAGAGATATAGCTAACAAGTGAAGAAAATTTAGCTTTGTTCTCACAGGCCTTGCTATTAAAATAAAATACCTACTTGTAAGCAAGACTTAGTCTGTTAAAAGATTTTGTTTGGATCCATACATGTAAAGCACGTATGCATCTATTTTCATTCTCAAGGCCACTAAAGGGCAAGCCTACACTAGAAATTTTTGCTGGTATATCATCATCATTAGGCGTGTGATTTTTTTTCCAACTGCATTTTTATACCGCCAGGAGTCTTAGTGAAAAGGCAGTTGTAGTGGCACAAAAGTGCTTTAGTTGGTTTAGCTTATTTCATTTGAGGAACTGGTAAAACATATACTGGGAAAAACACTCTTGCCTTTATAAGCTGCATCTACAGTATAGCTATATTGGCAAACCTTTACTACATCAAGCACTTGTTTTATTAGGGCTGGTCTACACTAAAAAGACCTAGATGCATCACTCAGGGGTATGAAAAATTCACACCTCTGAGTTATGTAGTTAAACCAACCTAAGCCCAACATAGACAGTGCTAGGTCAACAGAAGAATTCTTCCATCGACCTGGCTATTGCCTCTTGGAGAAGTTGTTTTACTACACCAACAGAAGAATCCTTCTGTTGCTGCAGTGTTTCTACTTCAACAGCAGTACAGCAGAGCCACAGGTGTGTTACACTGTAGAGATGCAGGTGTGCAGTTGTAGCATTTTTGTATAGACAGACCCATAGTGAATCACAGCAGATGCATTTCACTTCAACCATTTGTAAATTTACCTTCATGCCTTTGCCAATGCCATCAGCAATTTGCAGATCTAATCCTTCCTTGCAGGTATAGAGGCAGTCTATCACCTTCTTGTTCTCCAGTTTTCCAGACCGGATCATTAATCCAGCCAGATTGCCTCGGAAAAATTGAGCCATGTGGAGTTCGCCACCTTTATAGAGAGGGGGGAGAATCTTTATACACTTTAACCCTTGTCTTTTTATCACCAAATGTGCTTTATTTTACAATTAAGTATTTACATGCAGGTTAGTTTATATCCATTCTGGACGTTAAACTTGCGATCATGTTCAAGCACAATGAAAGAATTAAACAGTTCATCATGCATATGGCCTTCAAAATAGACATGTATGGCCATCCTGAACTGTGAAGCTGAGGCTAGCGTTTCCATCACAAATGTTATTTTTGCCTATACAGCGAGGTGGTGTACTTAAAGAAAACCAAAGATAGAGCTTATGAACTCTCTGATGAGACTTTAACCCTAGTGTTGAAATGATATCTCCTATGTCATTAACACTAGAAAATTAGGAGAAGCCTATCAGGATAGGAGAAAGTGCAACAAAATACAATTCATGCTAAACCAAGTGCCTGAAGTATTGCATACGTTTTAAACCAGAAGGGATAGTTAGGATCATCTGGTCTGCCTTTCTGCCTGATACACAGCACAGAATTTCACCTAGTAATTCTTATTTCAAGTTCATCATTGATTGAGCTACAGTGCCGTTTCAGAAACACATCTGATCTTGACTTAAAGATTCCAAGTGATAGAAAAATCCACTACAGCCCTCAGTAACTGATTCCAATAGTTACCCTCATTTTTAAAATGTTGCACCTTATTTCCAGCCTGAATTTGTCTAGCTCCAACTTCTAGCCCTTGGATCTTGTTATGCTTTTGTTTGTCAGGTTAAAAGTAATCCATCAGAAATCTTCTCATGTATGTACTTGTAGGTCATTTAAGGCAGTTCTAGATCTTACAGAAACAATTAGTGCCTAAATATATTCTCTTAGAAATATGTAGTAAATTAAATGTCTCAAACCAAGACATGAAACCCAGAGAACCACAGAAACTATGCAGAAAAATAAAACACTGCAATGTCAGCCAAACTAGTGTATATGGGAAGAGCAGCTGCTATTTATTCCTGTTGGCGCCAACTGACTTTTTTACAAACTTCTAACCAAGTGAGTGCCCTCTAGGAATTCTAGGTGACATCAAGACACATTGTCCTTCGGGTTAAATATAATATTCTATGCAATGATATTTGAACAAATCTGGATGAAAAAAGTGTAGCTAATGCTTTGCATTAATGGCTCATATTACACCACTTCACTGCAATCACAATGGTTTCAAAGTTTGTACGTGGATGTGCTCTTATATGCAATAAAAATAAAATCAGGTGGTAAAGCACTGGAAATAAATAGTACAATGAAGAAACAAGCCTAAAAGCAGATTATGTGGGGGCATCAATGGCCAAAACGCAATGCTTGCATTTCATGCTATGTGTGAGATGAAGCAATGTCTTGGCTTAAAAATGAAATAATAAAACCAGTAGGGAAAATACTCCAGCAACCTGCAGATGTCTCAGGCACAGTTTCATTGTCATTTTCATTTCCTGTATATTCTGTAGAAAAGCAAGACAAAGAACATGGACAATGGGGAAGGGATCAAGTAGTGAGGGACTTGTAAGAAACTTTTGTTATGTCACACACAAAAAATAAAGGACATAGCAACACATTTCTATACATCAGTCCTTTCACCAAGCATATTCTGCTTATAGCACAATCAGCTCTTCACAGCTGTTATGAATACTCCAAAATGCTAAGTGCAAATTTATTAGCTGGAATTCAGGGGAGAAGCATTGCTTGGTGTATTTATGATGGGAATCCTTGAACAGCCCAGGCACAACAGGAATTTAAAAAGAAGCAGTATTAATTTACATTTAATCAGTTTTAGCCTTGGACACAGAGTTAGGTCCTCCTATATAAACCATTGCCAAACCCAGCAGCTAGCATACTTCCTATTCCTATCTTCACAGATATGAAGGGGAGATTAAAGTCTATGTTAACAGACCTCCCAAAGAAAAAAAGTATTACGGATCAAAAGATCAAAAGAAGCAACCACTGACCAATAAAATACTGTATATAACTAATTGGCCAATTTTTGGCATGGCAGCTTTTTAAAAAAGTGGAAAAATAAAAATGTTAAAGAGGATTTAGAAAACGTAACTTTAAGGAGGGAATGTTTTAAAGTCTTCTTCATATATATAATCTAGAGCAGCCTGATTTATTTAAAGTTTTATAAAGCAAACAATTTTGCTCACAGGTCAAGCCCTAAGCACTAGTTTCACTCTTGGCATAAAAATTCTTCTTTGGCTGAGTTATAATCCTCTTAAAATAAGATTTTTAACAGAATTCCCTAACAGACAGACCCACAAGTCCTTGGCTTCCAAAGTTTTAGTGTCCCCAATTCAAGTCTGTTCCTGGCAACAGACATACTGGAAGCAGGTAGGAATGCACATCACTATAGTGAACCTCTCCATGTAGAGATAAATGGAACAGAGATATTTACAGATAAAATGATTGAGCTTATATTAGGATACAAGAACCTAGAGTAAAGCCTTGGGACATTACAGACATTTAGTTGGCATGTCTGGTTTCCCCCCAACACTCTTCAAGCTAGTTACTGTTCCACTTGCTGCTGCACTATAGCAAAACAAAAGGGATAATCTGAAAGCCATCTATAACAATAAATGAAGTGCACTGGAACCTTGCTAATTCACACTAATGATTCGGAGACAGATTGTAAGTTAATGAATTTTGCAAATTAGTAAGGTAATGGGCCCCTCACAATATGAAATGCTTATTTTGAACACTGGACTATCATTTTATCTTTCCAAGACCTCAAATCTCAGAGAAAGGAGACACACCATAAGACCCAAGAGTGGTAGTATTGCAGGCTCTCTGAATGTCCTGTGTACTGTACAAAGTAGTAAGAGTTTGATACAAACTTGGAGAATTATAGTAAAATATGTATGATCTAATACATGTTCTGCTAGGACAGGATTGTACTATTAGGTCAAGATTGTCTAGCTAGCGCAGCAGTTTTTCAACTTTAAGTAATTTGATCAGCAAGCAAAATGCTTTAACATAAAAATGCCCTGAACTAAGCACCACACTGCAGTGCCTTGGTAATTTACATCCAATGCTCCATGTTCAAATGACACCTGCTCCATTTTCTCAAGTTTTTGATGAGTAAGCTTCACTAGTATTATAGGCTATGAATCAGCATTAAGCAGCCTGCAGAGAGAATCACAATTTTACCTTAGTTTGCATATATTTTGCTATTTTTTTCTTTTTATAATCATAAATGTCTAAATCCTCAAGAGAAAACATTACTGTTACTTAACTAAATCCTCAACTAGAAACTCGGCCAAAAGCGAGAGCTTAGTTTTTCTAAAGTCTGCTTTCCAACCTAATTTGAAACAAAGGTTCTGTATAGTAATCTTAAGAACAACATGTACTTTTGTTAGTGTTACCAAAAATAAAACTGACTATATTCCCATAGTTACTGCAGAAATCACTTAAGTGGAACCCTGCCTGGCATTTCTACATGTAGTTTGGTATTTCATGCCCACCTATGGGTGATGAGTATAACAAGATTCCAGAAAAAGTGACTAAGTTAAAGAAGAAATGTGTGATAGCAGGGCCAGAGGAAAAAGCAGTAGGAGACATAAAATGCAATCTTATAGTGCACTGAAGAGGACTAACCATTTATGAAGATGAGAAATTAATGGTTACCTTGCCAACATGCTCCAACTACCAACTGAGTTTCTATCTTGGAAGGATGTAGTGGGTAATCCTCAGTCACTGGGAAAGGATCATATGAAACTCCATCTACATAGAGTGTCACTGTTGGAAATTCAACATTGAGGACATAATGATGCCATTCCTTGTCACACACCTGGAAAGAGATTGGGAAGTAATGTTTCAAAACAGAGTTCCACCACTTTTTATTTCTAAGTACAATTTTTGTCCAAAAAAAATCATTACAAAAAGTAAATAAAATAGTGGACAGTAAGGCGGTTTTCAAAGACGCTTGTCTGCCTGAAGTCCATTAATAGTTTCTTCTATTGCCAACATAGGAAAGTTGCAAAGTCACCAGGCAAATATTTCTGTACAATTAATTTAATTTTTCACAAAACCTATAAAACAGCACAGCCTGAATCAGAATAGACAAAGGTCACTGGAATACATTTAGTACACTGCCATCTTTAACACTAATTGACAAGTTTTCATCCAGCTCTGTTGAAGTATTCTGTGAAACAAATTATAAATGTGGCAATTTCCGGGACAAAAATTTTCCAAGCCAAAATTAGAGATCTTTATAATGGAAGCTGGTTGCAATTATGGGAAGGCTGCCAACTCCCTATAAGTATGCACAAGGCCATTTTATCATCACAACAGCATATGCCAGTACATGAAGAATGCTAGGATGTTACTAATTGGGTGGTTATATTATAGCATCAGAAATTCGGATGCATCTTACTGCTTAAATAATTGGCAGCAAACAGATCCCCAACATTAGCTGGAAGCAGTTAAAGGAACCTCTAAATGAGAGCTACTAGCCACACAGATTTACATATTTTGCTCAGGTCTATTGGTTAGACTACCTCAATAGCAGTCTTCCTGATCATGAGTGCTACCAATATTGCACAGATTGTACCAGTGAGTCAGTTTGCCTATCTAAAACCAGCTATGCATATAGTGGCAGGAATTTTTTTCTCCCAGTCTGCAAAAGGATTAAAGAAAAGTTTATCTGTTATCTTATTACATGCTTTGACCTACAAAAAGTCATATGCTCACAAGTACTTAATTGCTATAAACACACATACTTGCAAGTAGAACGGTCACTCATTTTTTACTGTGTTCATGGAGACAAGTTCCACCAAATCTGGTTCTGATCTTTTAAACACTTAATTGACTCACTTAAGTCCAATTTCTACCACCCTTACTCACAATGAGTTGAACTGTATTTCATAACTAGTCCCATTGACTTTAATAGAGATACTAAAGAAGCAAGATGCAACCCTGCATGAATATGGATAGCACAATATGGCCCAGAAACTTGAGAAGTGTAAAACACAACTAAAGTTTATTTTAGCAAACTCTGGAATGAGCACTTTGGATTTCCAAAAAGACTTCATTTACTATTAGAACTTAAAATATCATGCTGTTTTAGCCTTCTATGGATACTTAAATTGCAATTTCTTAACAAAGTAACCTTTCATACTCACCTGGCTCAGTTTCCAGTGGAATTCAGCAGGTTTGTAAGTCTTTCCCTCTGAAGGATCTTGGCGGAAGAGGAAAACGAGTCGGCAATTGTGTACATAAAGAGAGTAGTGATGCCGGTTCATATCTGCACAAAGGTTTAGATTACTGTTATTCTCTTTCCCATTGCCCTATGCCCTAAAACTACAGAACTGGAAATGATAGTCAAGAATTCATATCACCCTAAATTATATGACTGATATGTAAATATGTTATTAAAACCATCCTGCAGAACAGTAATAAGCTTCACAAATGATAGCAGGAAACAGACTGAAAAGAAATCAAGTGTGCCGTAGTTTCAAGGGAAAAGAAGTGCCCCGATAGCAGTTATAGGGAATCCATTCCTAAATAATCCAGCAATAATATTGATACCACTGTAGCTAATAGACATATCTTCCCCCTTCCCAACCAAAGACTAGGGGTACTGCCAACAGTAGGAATCAAAGAAAATTCAAACTGTGAGTAATAAAAAATCTTCTGATACCAATTATACAGCAGCATGTTTGCTATTTAGCATGTATATAGCCCCATAGGGCAGAAAGATGGTTATGAGGATATTAAAACACACATGGTCCATGCCCTAAAGAATAACAATCTAAACCAAATACAAGAAAGATACCAGGAGGAATAAGGGAGTGAGAGTAAGGATGAAGAAATTTTAATTCAGGTTACCCATATCATGCCTATATCAGCCAAGGAGAGAGGGAAAGGAAAAGCCCCAAACTTGTGTAGTTTCCCAACTCAAAACCACAAATGTTGTACATATAGAAATGTACAGATCATCTCCATAAGAGACCTAGTTTTTAAAAAAAGAAATGGTACAATATACTGCTGAAATGAAGGAAGGGATTCATAATTTCAGAATTATTAGCTTCAAACAATAATACATTATGCCAAGGCATAACTGTCCAGAAAAAGCAGTCTGTTTTGAAGATATTCTGCATGCCACCTTTGTACACCACTTCCCCTACTAAAATAGAGCACAGTTCTAAATGAAGTTCATTTTTTCCTCCATTCCATTTACTTCAAGGATTCCAACATCTTTGTTTTTAATGGGGGGGTGTATATCTTCGCTGATCCTATCTGATACTTGAAAGCAAACACACAAAAGTTTCAGCGAGTAAGCTTTACTACCACATAGATACTTTACATCTGATCAAAGAAATATTTTTTAACCTATTGCTGATAAAATTCTCATTTACTTTTATCAAATTCAATTCTGTTAATGATAAGGGGACTGTTTTGTTTTGCTTGTGTTTATGGCTTAGCTTCCTTTGACAGACCGGACAGTGTTACCCAAAATGCCTTCTTCTAACACACTGAACAAATCCCCTGCTCTAGCTAACGAAGGCAAGAATTCTTGTACTCTATTAGGCAGCAATTACAAAAGAAGAGTTATCAGATTTTCCTTTGTATTAATACCATCTTTCAAAATGATGGTATTTGAAGCATTCACAGATGAACTATTGAAAGGGTAAGAGCAGCTTCACAAGGGGAGGAGAACTATTTTCCTCTAGAAGCAAGTTTTCCACAGTCAATCTTTTTTTGTTAATTTTAAAAGTGAGAATCCATATTGGAAAGCTTATAGCATATAGGCTCATGATAATAGGAGATATCAAGAATGAGGTTCTCTCAAATGACACAATCAAAATAGATTGCACTGCCAGATCAATTGGTATAGCACAATGGCTAAAAACTCTACTGTACAAGGAAACAGGAAACCAAGTTCCCTTTATTTACACTGAAACCAAATGTTTTAAGGGCTTATCTACATAGGGAAAGCGATCAGAACTATAGCAGTAGAATTATGCTGCTCTACCTATGCTAATAGAGCTCTCTGCGGGGACACTACTCCAGAACAACAGTGACTCTCTCAGTATACATGTCTTTTTCAAAACAAATCTAACTAATCTAGAAGAGGGCTTTAGAGCCTTGAGTGAGTCGCTACAAATAGATCTCCAAAACCAAAAAGAGAGAGTTTATAATTGAAGTATTTACAAACCTGTCTTGTCTGAATTGCAGAGTATTGTCTCCTTCTCCTTAGTACCAGGCCCATGTCTCATCCACACCGAAATCATGAAGGGCTCTTTTAGATTGACTGTGACAATGCCATCAGGAATCTTCACAGCTTGAGTGCCATTAAATTCAAAGACTAGGTCGCTGTCATGGCCATTATCAGTAGGAAGTCCTATTGTCCAGTTAGCAGTGTTACTTGGAGGAGGAAGCAGTTCAGCTGTGCCAGAGGAAACACCTACAATAAAGTTTACTAATAAAACACACACAGAAGGAAACTAAAAGGAATTGGCTTCAAACTAAAAAAAATTTTTTTAAATGAGTGTTAACCTTTCAGCAGTAGCTGTAAAGATCCTATACTAGTGCCATGCACCTGGAAATTTTAATTTTAAATGCATTGGAGTTAAATATTATGAGGCCTAACAGCTTTGAATTACTTGTTCCAGACATTTAATCTCTTGGTAGACATCCAATCTAACAAACATTTTCTCCCTAGTCTCTGCCTACCTACAGCTTCCTTATCCTCTTTATGCTAGGAGTCATATCACACACTAATGGCATTTTACTTCCTGAATTCCCAGCTATGAGGATGACATCTCTTTGCTCCTGTTTTAACTCTCTACCAGTCTTGAGATCTTTATCTCTCCTGGTTGAAGAGGGTTGGATGAGACTCCTTTGGAGTTCAAGTCAGCCACAGAAATGGCTGTTTAATTATGCAAAACATTCACTACCTAACCTCAGCATGCTGTTTAGTCAGCATTCCAAGTCCAAAGTAACTGATGTCAGAGTGAAGCACCCCAGATGTCTGCACTGGTCAGTAATGCCAGCAGCTCACGAACTGCAACAATATTTATGTCAGTTCACAAATAGGGATGCTACTGGTTATGGTTTCAGCAGATAAGACTGCACCACACACGTACCCAGCTAAAACCTACACAAAATGGGTCAAGCTCAGCCTTTGAGTAAACAGAAATGCTCATGTAAAAGTTCCACCATTATAGAGAAAATAGTCTAAAGAGAAGAGATGACAAAGGCTAGAGAATAAGCCTAGCTAATATTTGTGGTGATGAAGTGCAATTTCCTTCTAATGCCCAAAAGTTTAAAGCCTCTCAGATATCTGGGTAACTCAGTTTGTCTGGAATTAAATGTTGCTTGTCAAACATGAATATTTTGTGTGTTTAGAATCTATATGTCATTGGTATTTTATCAGCAAAGCTGAAAATTAAAAAGAGGGTTTGGCAATGCAGGTCGTTAAAAGCATACGGCCAGACTTCCAGAGGCGCTGAGCCACTTACAGCTCTTGGGTGACTTCAACTGGATTTGAAGGTGCTGAGCATCATTGACAGTCTGGACCATAATTTTTATCCTTTCATTTTGCTTTCATTTTGCTTTTAATCCTATCAATTATAGCATAGGTGAATATAAAGGGCCCCTCTAGTCCCAATGCAAAGAGAGCATAGATTTAGCTGGTTTAACTGAAATCCTTCATTCCAGGCCATATTTTCTCCACTTTATAATCCATCTCTTCATCACAGGTCTCTGAAAAGACACTCACCACGTTTCAACCTGCATCTTGAAAAATAGCTGGTTTTCAATAACCATACCAACCCCAACCTCCCACACCCCCATTCAATGCTGGAGCATTTATCATTGGTGAGACAAATTACTGCCCAAAATAGGAGAATAGGGAGGTTAGAAGGGGAATGCACACTGATTCTTCTTCCTCTGAAAAGACATGTATTTGAAAACATCAAGTTCAGTCAGACTCACCATGTACTGTATATAAGGTCTGCTAGACAAAACTTTGGGGAAACTTTTCTACTGACATGTTAAGTCTGCCCATTGTTTGATATTCTTTATTCTGACTAGTGAAAAGATTATATTCAAAGGAAGACTTTTACTCAATTTCAAACCAATCAATGCATTCTTACCACAGAGTCTGTGAAGGGATTTCTCAGAGTAAGTATCTCTGTCACAACCTTTCCCAATATGGTTAGTCTCCAGTTCAACTGTTGCTTGTATTGAAGTTATGGGTTCATCACACGTCTCCAAATGTATATTAGGGAATAGAGCCAGAGAACCAGTCCCAGGCTCATATTCTATTCTTTTGCTCCAGCCTGTATATTCACACAAAGAAATAAAATTAGAGATCTCTGGTGTTTACCAGTGTTTAACTGCAGTAAAGTAACAGCAGCTGATGAAAGGAAAGGATTGAACTAACCTTGCCAGCCAGGCTTGCATGTAGGCTTAATGCTAATCTTCACCAATACATCCTCAGCAGCTCTTTTCTTCCCACAGTCATATGCAGTCACTGTAAGTTTATATTGGTGCTCCTTGCCATAGTTTAACTTTTCTGTGTTTTTGATATAACCTGGCAATAGTGGAGAGTCAACTAACAATGAATATATGTTCATCTTTTAGATTCATAGCTTCATTAAGTGTACTTTTCCCCCCCCCAAGTATTAAGACTTGAATAGTAATATGTAATTAAGCTTTAAATTAACCCTTCTCTCAATGTATGTGGGTTTCATACCCTAAACAGCAAACCCAATTATTTAAGATTAAACCCAGACGATTAACACAAATACATATAGCAGCAGATGCAGTCTTAGCACTGTCTTTTTACAGCTCATTATGTTAGTGTAAATCTTTTAATAAAACCAAAGATTTAACTGTCTGCAGTGTGAACTGTAACAGTGTGGCCTACAGTTCAGGGAGCAAGTTAATTAGTATTCTTTATTGAACCCAACACCCTCCACTCCACAGTGCAACCTCTCAAGCTCTCTCAGTGTCTTAAATAAGGTTTTACACATTGCGCGCTTTTCAAGCTTTATAAAAAGTTTATTTGTAAAAGCAATCCTTATATTCAGAAGAACAGTTCTAGAAAGAGAAACATCTTAACAGCTGGTTTAGAACATGGTATATCTACATTGCTATTTTTAAAAGATAAAACATCAGCAGACCATAGGCTCTTTATGTCATGGTTAAAACCCTGTAAATCCCCAACTTGGCACCAGATTCTTCAGTAGAGTCCATGATTAAAACAGGTATTTCTAAAAACTATAAAAGTTTGAAAAAGACTATGAAAACAGCAAATGCCTTAGAAATGGTTCTCTTTTTGGTTCAAAGATGTTGGGAAAAATCTCCAACAAAATAAAATTTTAGAAGCAGCAAACATACTTGAAGTCACTGCTGACTGAGTGCAGCACCGAATGTAGACTTGTGGAAGCTAGATATGTTAGAGAGGTGATAGGTATGATAGGCTGGTAGTATCAGTGAAGGACAACCGGCCATTTATTATATACAGTTCAAAGAAGAATCCAAAATGCTTACAAAAAGATGTCTGCTCAGTTATACTGTAGAACCAGATTATAAAATGGAGTGATTTAAATAAATTTGTAATAAAATACTCCGAAACACTAATTTTATTTTGACATGGACCAAATTTGAAACACTGCTCTAAAGTACTAAATTATAACAATTTCTCCCCTTCCTTGGTTCTTACCGTCTTTGTCAATAGCAAAGGGAACATCTGGAGTTATTATTTCATAGGTGCATATCTGGCTGAACTGAGGAGAACAATCCGCATCCACTGCTTCTACTTTCAGGATGTTGTCATACCTCTTCCCCTCAATAACTGTTGCTTTGTAGGACTTCTCTTTAAACACTGGAGCATACTCGTTAACATCATTCACCTGAATATGTACTGTAGCTCTGGAGATGACACAAAACAGTCAGCTTTTAACACTGGTTGAAATAAAGATACCATAGTTACAGAGCGGCCATTCAACTGACATAGGAATAGCACCAAATTTTACACATTAAGCTATCCACCAAATTCTCATAAAAGAATAGTAGCCAATGATGGAAGAGATTCATTAGCTCAAGGCAGTATACATTTTTCCTCTCCCTGAACATTTTGTCCTTCTATAGCACCTTCCATCAGAGGACCTCAAAGTTCTTTACACACAACACCCCACGCAATAAGTAAGTTATTGGCATTTTACAGCGAGGTTGAGACAAAGAAAGCTTAAAACACTAAAATCTGTGGCAAGATGGGAATAAAATCCTGGTATCTGATTCTTAATTTTGTGCTTCAAACACAGTACCATCCCTTTCTGCTATCACACTATCCGATATCAAGCTTATACTACTCTGGATTTTATGTTTACTTAACAATGGGTTACAGAAAACAAACATACAATGACAATTAGAAGTCAGGCTTCAGACTATTGGCTCAATCAAGAACATTAGGCTGGTTTTATTTCAGTAAGAATACAGAGTCAAGTAAGTCAGCAAAAACAAAATGAGCTCATTTCTTGTAGTTGGGAGTGAAAGGTCAGAGAATATGAAAGTAGAAGAAAACACCTAAAATATTTTATCATGAGCCAAGTAATCCCAGAAAGACTGAGATCACAATGCCTTTCCGCTTGCACTTGTCATAGTACATGAGTAAATACAGAATGGAAAAATGTCAATGAAGAAAACAACAGAGAGCAAAAGTATAACTGATGGAACAAGTGTCAGGAATGTAAAAATACTATAGCAAAACATTTTATCTATGTATGCCTCCTGCTGAAGCAACTATTTCTAATGCTTGCCTACGAATTTCCCTTTTTTTAATAAAGGAGGCTTATTTTAGCCAACATGCCCAAAAACGCAGACACACTCACTAGACATTTCAGTATTCTTTAATGCATGATGCATTTTCAACAGCAGGAAGAGACTAGCTTCAGGATGGGTTCAGGATGGTACAGATTCAGGATGGTACACTCTCATTTTTATATTAAAGTAACCCACTTCAACACCATGAGAAAGCCATCAGCTCTGTACTGCTCAAGGAGTTTGGCCAACCACAAAGTGGAAATATAGTTTTTGACACAGGGATTAAACAGTCATTAATTGATGTTCTAGGGATCAAGTATCCCAGCGCTGTTGCTTTCTTACTGATGCACTGGACTTCCTCAGAAATTGTTCACTGGGCATGCCTTCCCTTTTGTATCTAGCCTGTGTGCCTTTTGCTGGAAATCGGCATTTACATTTTGTGCTGGGCCCATCTCCTGTAACAATGGCAAAAAGTGGATGGAGACTGCAAGTTCTACTACAAAGCGAACAGCTGCTGTGCAGAGGAAATCACATGAAGCCAGGCTGTACAGAAGTTGGAATTCCACCCAGTCTCTGAAGTGGTTTAAAATCTTTCCCTTTTGAGTATTTCTTCAAGTTAGTTGTATTATCAAATAATTAGCATACCTAAATACCACTTTTTCTACAGCACCTCTCTACGAAAAGGCTTCCCATGCTTAGAATCCCTTTCTTTAGGTAAGGCATATAGCTAGGAAAGTAATGATGCCTACTCCTGATCCAATGGTCATCTAATTTATGCCCTCCTTTCCTTAGCACTACCAGGAGTCTGCCACATGCTACACAAATGTTTGTTTCAAAGTGCTGTATGGTTATTTTTAGTGGTTTTTTAAAGCAGATGTTACTATGTGGTTATTTCCTTTCCCTCTATATAAAAAGCAGATTGCTTTGTTACTGTCATTTTAATCTAGAAAGAGAGGAATCTTAAACCAGCAATTTGGTTTTCTAATCAGGCTGCTTGGAAATTACAGAAGCATGTGTTCCATTACCCATCCACAATACTAACAGCTCTTGGCGAGATTTTCTTTGGACTACTCTTTGAGCTCAGTTTCCCGCCAAAGTCCTTGCCCTTACGGGATTTTAACTGCTTCTCTCAGTATTTTTGCTGCCTAATTTATGACATTCGTTTCCTGTGGAATTTCCAAAGGTGTCGGTATGTCAAAGGACAAGTAAGTCACTACAGCCTAGAATCTAGGTGTAGTGACTTCAAAGTAGTTCTTGTTTTTGCTTTGAACAACTTCTTATATTAATATAATTTTTAGGCCCTTCAGAATCACCTGCTTTACTTTTATTTCAAATATACAGACTATAAGCCACATCAATCAGAAGACTACTTAAATTGATTTTCCCCTCAGCCACCCACAGATTTACTTACTTGTGGGATTTTTTTGCATTAGCTCCATCTGGTCCCTTTCCACAATCATAGGCCTGGATGGTGAATGTGTAGTCCTTCTGCAGTTCACAGTCAAGTTTCTCTTTAGAGCGTATTATTCCCTCACCAGTGGATTTATCCACTACCACAGCATCAAAGGGAACATTTTGCCCATGAATTTTAAATCCACAAATCTCACCTAGAGATTCAATGCAGCACAGGTTAGAATTTCAGTCAAAAACCTCTCCACACATTTTCAAATATAAATGACTCAATATTTTGCAGCCAGGGATTTGTGAGGGTCTGTGGACAAAGCAAGAGCACTGTGCTTTAAAATGAGTGAGTTCTGGGAACTTTAGTAAAAAGAAGCATACGTTTGCCTTCCAAGCAACTTGTTTACTTTGCATCCATTCATGCAGGAATACAAAAGAGAAACGTAGACAGGCATTTCACAGGAGTACTTGAGATAGCTCTAGGGTAAGAGTAGATCTTATGAGAGCATACAGCCAAGGCCACTGATAATATCTTCTATGCCACGCTACTGGGAATAGCTGGGCAGCTTGTTTACTTTGACCAGAGCAGAAGGTTAAAATGCACATTTACAAGTTGAGAGGTGAAGAAGCTTCAGGAATAGATTCAGCACCATAATTACAGAAATTCTGTCAACAGATCAAATGAACAAAGTCTTCCTGTGCAATGTACCTGGCTAAAATTAGGGAATCAAAATAAACTACTGAATGAGAAAGGTAGAAATACCAACTTTTCAGGCATCCATTTCAACGCTGTCTACTAATACAATACTAATTATGTTAACCTTGACAGTTATTTCATGTAGAGGGATTTACTAGATATTCCTTTCTAGTCAGACTTTTCTTTCTTACAGACCTGAAAAAGAAACCTATAGTGTAACTCACTTCTATTACATCTAAGACTATTTACAAACTGGATTATAGAACAGATCTACTATTAATACTTAATCATATAGTGAGGAAAGTGTATTGCAGGGTGTGGCTATGTTTTGGCAATTACATTACTTCTTCACAAAACTTAGGGGAGAAACCTAAGATGTCCCAAAAATGTAAGCTACTAGTGAAAGTGCTAATTTTTTTTTTACTAAAGCTTAACTGCAGTGTTCATATAGCCTAATATATAATCCCAAACAGTTCAAATGGATGTCTGATTTAAAGATATTTCTAACCAAGGGTTTGGCTACATAACAGTTTCTATCAATATATTTTTTAAAATAGAAAAAAACTGGGAGAATAAAATGGGGGTAAAAGAGCATGACAGGATCTTCTGTTTAAGTGCTGATTCCCCATTTCATAACCAAAGTTAGTGGGTTAATATTTCATAAAAGGGATAGAAAGAACCCTTTATCACCTTCTTTGGTGACTGTCACCTCAAAACTCTCTAAAGGGAGAAAAGATAAACCCAAGTCAGTAATACAGGAAAGACTAAAGAGGGAGCAAATAAGGAAAAAGTCAAAGATGCACATATTACACAGAAAAGCTTTGGACAAATTGTATGAACAAATTCCAGTGGTCAGTTGCTGTAACTGTTACAGACCTAAAGCCTCAGTCACTAATGTGATTTAACCTCATTCTTCAGTCTATCATACACTCGGAAATTCTCAGGTTAAACGAATACTTGCTTTCAGATTGTTAAAAGGTGTCATATTCCCTTATTGGGTACTGGCGATAAAACTGGATATCCATGTGTTAAACAGATAGATATTTGTTGAACTTGTGTTTTTGCAGAACTACTCATCAAGTTGAATTCTCATAGAACATAGTGTCAACTAGCATCTCTATTTAAGGGATATATATCAAATAGGGCTTTTTGGCTTTTTAAAATTTTACTTGAGGTTATTATCCCCATTTTAGGTTGCTAAAGCTTCTTTAAAATCTAATTTGCATTTCACTATTAATGAAGCTTATTTACAGTTTACATTTCTCTCAGCTTGAACAATGCAAACATTCATGAGTTTCACCTCCAGGTTTTCATGCTAAATGCTGCCATGTATGGGGTTGAAGTCACAGCAGAGGTTTCTTCATTGCCACTGGGTTTTTATGTATCCTGAAAACATTTCTATTGGCATAGGTTCTGTAACAACTTGTGTTTGCAAAATTTAAGTTCAATGTCAAATTTGACTTCATGGTATTTCTTTTAATTCATGATTTAAGATGAACATTTATGTTAACGTAAAGATTTTATGTTCAGTAGGCTGCTTAACTTGGGAAAAATCTATTTTCCCCCATTTCTTCATATCTTCAAGCATACTTCCCAGACTTAACAATCAAGGAACAATGCACATCCCTCTTGCCCAGCGGCACCCAGCTAATTAACACATGATTTCTAGCTAAAAGACAGAGCGGACAGCATGCTTTAGCCAAATAGAAATGATAGTACTCTTAAACACTAAATTTGCCCTTGTTACTCATTGCTGAACATTTCACTTTTCTGACTATTATTATCTTTGACCTGAAATGCAGTCACAGCAAAGCTGACCCTTAATATGCAAGTCAAATGGAATCAGTGTTAATTCTCATTATTTTAGTAAATACAAAACTGTGCAACTAGTAAACCTCTATTCTAAATATTGGCTATGAAAAGAGATTACCTATAACTTACTAATGCAGCACACAGAAAACACTGTGCTTATAAGTACAAGACAAAATATTGGCTCAATACTAAAGGACACGTATCCTACAGGATAAAGGAAAAATTACTGCAGAATAGCTCACTTTTAAATGGTGGACCCTTGTCCTAAAGGAGCCAATTTCTGAAACCACCTCTCATGAAGTTATCCCTGAAGATCATTTAAAGTAAATCCAGGGTTTATAATCGGCTATTTATTTTAACACACCAAGTTTATGATCTCCTAGGGCTTCCATATAAAACTGTTTCAGCATATTTTTACATAGCATATAAATATAACCCTGAATTTTAAGGTATTTTTAATAACAGGATAATTTTTAATAAAAAACCTGTATACTGCTTAAATTCCTGGCTAAAGCTACAGAATAATGAAAAAGGACTATAGAACAATTTCAGGCTTTTAAATATGAGCACACAGAGAGTCACACATTCTGAGTAAGGCATTAAGATTACAGAAGACTACATAGCTGCAGGGACACGATATGGCAGAAAGCCCAATAATGACTGCTAGGGTTAATGTATTAAAGTGTGTTAATGTGACAGTTGTCTTTAAAAAAAGCTGATCACTTCTTGGAGAACTGAACTCTAGCACCAGTGCCAACCTTTGCCACTAGGCAGTTCAAGTATTACATTCCTTGGCATCCCACCACCACAGTAATCCACAACTAATCTTCCTGATAAATACTCATATTGTGTCTCCAGATGGTCCTTAGGATATTAAAGTCCCTGTTCAAGATATACTACAGCTCAATTTCTCTGAACAAGAATCTACCCAATATGTTTTCATTTACCAATTGATAGTAACGCGATCTTATTTTAATAAAAAACCCATTTTAATAAAAAAACGTGGTACAACTCTGACATTACAAATAAAGTGGCTTATGCCTCAAAAAGCTGAAGCCCATAAAGAATTATTTTAGTTATGATAAATTGGTGTTAATGGGCAATGTACAGCTCCCAGTTTGAGCAGAGCTTGTCAGATACACAGGTTACTTCCCCCAAATGGGCTCTACCATAAAAGATAAAACATGTCCGTTTCCTGAAGTACGGAATATGTTTAGGGAGCAGGTTCTCTCTCCTCCCTCCAAACATAATAAAGCTATTACTGGACAAGACAGTGTACAGATCAATGTTCTGGCGCATTGATAATATGCACCTTAAATTAGTACAATTCATAACTGAGATTATGCAGCAAAAATCAGGAGCTTGGTACATCAAGAGCTTTCATATGATTGAACAATTATTTTTACTAAGTTTCTTCACCTTGACAAAGCAAAGTTTCATATAACGCATCGAGCACCATGCTGGCCCAATAACAACACGTAACACGCTACATTATATATACACATTATATAGCATTGCTTTTTGTCAGAGCTTTCTCATCTCATTCTGGAGTTGAGATGAAACATATTTCCATTCCTACCATACTCAGAAGGGAATGGAGATCAATTAGCAGGTTAAATATTAGTTTATACTTTATGATATAGTTTATATTATTTGATACATTTTCACCTCTGTAGCTAAACAAAACTTAGATACAGTTCAGTATATAAGCTAACACAAGAGGATTTTATCCACCTTACTTTAGCCTGAAAACATATAATAATCCAGTCTCCTTAAAGGCATTCTTTATTACGTAACTTTTTACTGTTTAGTTGCAGCACGCTCTGATGAGGGGAATTTTTTTGGGCTCTTTCATGGTATTTACTGATTTACTGAAAACTAGTTTTTAAAATATTAGAACGAGAGGGAATAACAAGTTTGATGTTTAAACTCTTCTTAAAATACTGGAGTCAGCATCTCATCCCAGCACCCGTCCAAAGAGAGAAAATCCCAGCTCCCTTCTAAAGAGAGAAAAAGCTTCCTTCCAAAGAGGGAAAAGTATGAATATGTTCTAACAAATTCCAGACATGTATCATTCTATTACTAGGACTTTCAAGCGTGGAAGTCATTTGGAAGCTCACCCTTTATACAAACTCTGCCATTCATCTTCCATACCAATTCTTTACTATCCAGCTGACTGCTGCATTACACATAAGCCTCCTGTAGACAGGACGTCAGCACAGTTCCCTGCCCTAAATAAACAAGGGGCTGGCAGTACAGTGTGGAGACACACCAACAGCAGTCACCCACTGGAAAATGTGAGTTACGCTTCTCCAGGAACGGGCTGACAGAAGTGTTTTTTGTTTTTCAGGAGAATGAACAGAGATGCTACGAGAACATTTTCCAAGGTTACATGCACGTGTATTCTCTAAACATTAAGATTCCTGGCCCTCACAAAAATATTTCTTGGTCCCTCTTTATGTTTGTTAATATGGAGAAAGCTAAATAACACTGTTTAAGAGTGGTTAACTCCCTTTATTAAACTCTGTTATAACCATCCTGAAGAATCTTAGTTCCACTAGGGCAGGGGTCGGCAACCCGCGGCTCTTCAGCTGCGGTAAGTTGCGGCTCCGGAACGCGGCTCCCCTAGTGACTAGGGGCCAGAGCAAAAATTCTTCCCGCCCGCTGTGAGCCCCACTCTCCAGCTCCGCCGCCGAAATTGACAAGGGAGAGTCAATTTCACGGCGGAGGGTGGTATGAAATGCTGGCTGGTGGGGTGCAGTGTGTTGGGTGCTCTGTGCATAAATGTGTTTATTTATGGCCCGGCCCCTCTGTCAAATTTTAGAACCCATTGTGGCCCGTGAGTAAAAACGTTTGCCCACCCCTGCACTAGGGGGATCATCTAAAACAAAGTGCTACTTTAAACCTGTTTAAGGTCCATCAACACTGCAAATCTGTAAGTTTTTAGAGATCCAGTGACACAAGCAGCATAAAAGCATAGTTCCTTACTGAAGTTAGATAAGAGCTGATTTGGTTAAGAATTTAAGGTATTAGCATTATTTTTAAACACTTTATTTGATCTCATTTATACTACAAAATGTTACTGTGTAGTAACCTTCTCAGGAAAATAATCAGTTTGACCAAGTTCTCCCAACAGCTGAATTTGTACTGTAGACGTGACCTCACCGACTTCACTGCAAAGCTTTGTTAGTCATGCTCCCAAGCATTCCCATGATACACAATAGAGTATCAGCGAGATTGATTGCAGACGGGCTACTCTGAAGTCAAACAAAATGCCTTGTCCTGCTTTTTAAGTATGCTATATTCCAGATGTCCAGTAATTCAAATCAACATAGAAGCAGGTATCTGGATAATCATATTTTGCTTCAAACACCTGGGCTTCTTTGAATGTGTGATCACAGTTAAGCCATAATGTTGGGAACCATCCACAGTGCAATACAAGTGAGCAAAGCAATATTAATGAATCATAAAATATTGCCTTTCCTTGTTCCACAGTTCCATGCATTATAAAACATAATGACTAGTTTCAAGATGGGCAATAAGGGGAATGTCCAGAGTGGTCAAAACAGCTAAGTTTCAATATTTTAAACCAAATAAGAGTTTGAGAAGTGGTTTAATTTCTGTAAGTGAGGACAGTTTATTAGAACTTTTGTAGGCAACAAAAAATGTGCATTTTTAACCAATGTAAGTCTTTACCACTGAAACGGAATAACACAATTAAATCTGAAGCTCTTTGTTTTGCTGTGACAACATTTTGTCACTGTTCTAACAGGCTTCTCACTTAAACACCCACATACATGGTGCTGGACAACAACAATACTATTCTCTGTTCTAAGATATGCGTAAGGCATCACCAAGTATTATCCGGAATAAATCATGCTGATCAGCACCACTCCCACATCTTCACTCCTCAAAAGGAAATTGGAGTATTGTCCTATTTAATGTCAGGCAAACACTTTTATAAATTCTCATAATATATTTCCCATCAAGAATTTAACACGAGTTACCAGCTCTAAACACAAAAAGGAAAGCCCTCTGAACATTCTGTTTATATACACCATATAAAGTCTAGGATCTTAGCCAGTTTGAGACTATTGCCCTTAGGACTTCGCTAATTTTAGTTTTCTTGGAAGTCAAAGTATTAACATTTATGTTAACTTACAATTAAGTCAACTTATGATTGTCACTGACAGTTGTTAGGGTAAAGGAGGTTTACATTCATATTTTTACCACTACCACTACATGGGGTTGCTTTGTAAAGTAACATGATGCTCTAATCTTGAACTGCTCCTCAACAAATTTGAAATGCTATTTTAACTTTTCATGCAGGTGGTTTCTTAAAGCTTAATTATATCTGAAATGTACTAGAACGTTTACTGTGCAGTAGATACAGAAGACTAAATTGTCGCTTTCACAAACCACTGCATAGTGTCAAATTACTACTAAGGAAAGCATTTAAAATATATCTGAACAATGAGATAACCTATTCTCTTTTCCTAATCAATAGGACTGCAGGCCAGTCTTTCTACATCATTATTAGATTATTTGTGTATTAGTCTGTTTAAATACGGGTAGAACAATATGGAATTCTAAGAATACCAATGGTTAAGAATCACTGGGGAGGGAGCAAGCTGGTAACTTCTCTATGTACCCTCATTGAGAGCCATCTCTCTATACATTGTTTCCTTTTCCCTTTTAGTAGAAAGGACAGGTGCACAAAAAGGAAAAGATCAGTAATTAGATGGTTAGAACTCTATTAGGTCTGTTCTTACTAAAGAAGAGTACCTTTCTAAGTTAGCTGTTGGAAGGTCTGGTAAGTTAGAACAGTCTCCAATTCCAAGATAAATTAAAATGTAGCATAAAGATTGAGCAAAAGTATCATTAACTTAAGGGTAAGCCATTGTAGTTATCTCAAAAATCAGTCGTTACAAAACTAAAGAAATTCAGGGTTAAGGTTACACTTAAGAAATCCAAACACATTAAGATACCCAAAGAACCTTAACTCTGTCCTGTAAAGACGTGATAAATTTTAAAAATCATAATGTTAAATGTTTATGACCCCAGATTAAAACAAAAGTTTTAAAGACATTTCCCTCAGGTTGTCTAGTCTTCCTATCAGTGATTTATTACAATCAATATAATTGTTTCATGTAAATTAGCTGTACAAGACAGGTGACAATGGCTCCTCTTAAGAATTACCTGAGCTGTTGACCTGACCTTGTCTGTCATCTATAGTTACAATTAGATAGATATTTATAATTCAAGTTACATCTTACTTCTTCAAATTAGTGTATACATAAGATTTCAGTTGTTTTTAACTGTATAGAAAGTTTGAAGAGTATCATCCTGTTAAAATCATTCATGACAAAGAAAAGAGAAAAGACTAAGAAGCTTAGCACCCTGTGTCAAAGAAACCAGTTTTTAATTAATTTCAGCTCAAACAAATTTGTGAATTTACTTGTAAATTCTCATAAAATTAGTTCTGTACTTAAAGAGTAAGCACTGTGTATTTGGCAAATTATGCTTTATTATTCATACACAGAGGTGCAATCTTAGCTATGAAGTTGTGACCAGTACATCCCTGACACTTTAAACAATTAGGATAGTCAATATTTCAGCTGGCTGCTGATTTAGCAAGTCCATTTTCAAGTCATTTCTTTTTTGTTGCCAGGTTGCAAATAGAAGATAAATTCCTAAAACCAATAAGGCTTCAAATGTGAACCACCTCTTGTTCCAACTATTTTACAGGAACTCTAGATTCTTTAAGATTTTACTTATACAAGGAAGTTTCTGCAGACAAACATCTCATTCAGGCTGAGAGCTGAAAATGCCAAATGTTCTCCTTTAAAAACAACCCTCCTACATCTAACCCAAGCCAAGAGACAATGCATGGGATATTTATATTCCATTGCTGCCTATTGCACCTTTAAATATAGTCTTTAGAAAGAAACTATTACTGAAACTGAAAGCCATTATTCCCACATGAAAAGTAAAGCACAGCCTATTTTCAAACAACTAACATTTTATCCAATAGCTTAGAGACTGCTTTCTTTAGTGTTCATTTAAAGCACATTAGCAACAAGATAATCTTGCTGTTGAGGCACCAGACTGGGAACCAGCACATCTAGATCCAATTCCTGGATTCACCATGGACATTGTGTGTGAACTTGGGACAAAGCACTTACTCCGTGTTTCAGTTCCCTATCTGTAAAATGGGTATAACAATACTATCTGTCTCCTATTATTTGTTTTGTCTATTTATCTTGCCAGCTCTTTGGTGCAGGCATTGTCACTTTACATATCTATGTGGCCTCAATCTCTGTTGGGGCCTTCAAGCACTACCATAGTGCCACAGTAATTTGATAGGATGTACAATGATCAGCTACCAGAAGTAAGCACTGTATCAGTATGCAAGATGCAAAATTCCATTTTCTATACATATTTTTGTCTTATGGCAAGAGCAGGCCAAAAAATCTTCAAACTGCCTATTTACATAAAACATTCACACATTTTCAATATAGAAACTAAGGCATTCTGCATACAGGACCATTTGAGGCGTTTTGGTTGGCTGCTTGAGGGAGCTTAAGAGGAATAGTCTGTCTCCTATCAAGAGGGATGGGGAATTCTTCGCAGGCTACTTTGATTGGCAGACTTCCAACATTATACTTTAGCTAAAGGATCCTCAGCTAACAAGCTATACTGCTAGGATAAAAAAAGATACTTAAAACACTCCAAAATACTAACTTTAATATATAAACAGTATAGATAAATCAGATATCCTCATCTGCTAACACAGAGGAAGCACAGGGATAGCATGCTAACTACTAGTCTTAGTGACTATAAAAGTAGAAAAGGATGTCCACTTCCAAGACTATCCAAGATTACTGAATAAACTGACCATAGACAGTTTGGATTTCTGCAGAAAACCTCAACCCAAAGATGATGCAGAAGGAACACAACATTAATCTTAGTAGCAATTAATCATTGTCACCAAACTCCTTCAGTCTATAATGGAGAACAAGTACAAGTCAAGCAATCTATGAAGATAAACCATGGGTTCTCCCAGAATGATAAGAAAACTGATCTTTTTCTATGTTGAATGGTGCAAAAAATTTTATTCTAGAGCACAAGTATTTAAGAGAAGGTTACAGTCTATACAAGGAACACCCATACAGACTGGTACAAGTGAAGTGACGTGTAAGCGCAAAACCTCTAGTCTGCAAGATACAATCACCTCTTGTTTAGAAGAGCTGTATCTTTTAAACAAAAATTTGGGATCATGAACCAACAACATTTGCCATGAAAAAAGCCTTAGAAAGCATTCTTAAATTACAGTTCATTAGGGAAAAAATGTTGAGTAACATACAGTATCTCCATCAAACAAGAATTGACATCAATGGAAGAACAAATACAGATAGATTCTGTACCTGCAAAGCGCAGAGGTGCATCTTTATCCAGAGCTATCAAGGGGGGATCCAGGAGTACTGTGTTGTCATTTTCTGTAACTATACCATGATATGTCGTTTCAATCCAAGGTTTGTGCTTGTTAACTATAAAGAACAATACAAGATTAGGGAAACAAAAGTTAATTTTTATTTAAATAGTCATTAAAACACTCAAGATGTTTCCCCCCCACACTTTGAATTTTCTGATTTTGAACAAGCACTTTATTATAACAAAGAAATCTGATTTCTTAATCTTATATTCTTTTTATGCCTCCATTTTCCTAAAGCGTTCTTTAAAAAAAAAACCCAAAAACAAACCAGAGTTTTCTGTCTATACCTTCATCTCCAAATACTTCCTTTTTGTATACTGATACACATGCAAGAACCTTTCCTAGTACGAACAGCTCACCAATTTCTCTCTATAGCAACTTTGCAAAGTTGTTTACCCACCCAAAGAGAATTGTGTTAGACAGGCAAATAAAATTCATTTTTTCAGTATTAACCAATCATCAGAGCAAAGAGTAGCCTGTGAATTGCCTGTGCCAAAGCTCAAATTTTAAATGACAATTTTGTAAGGCCACTCCATCAAGAACTAGTGTTTCTACTGTTGCCAATGCAGCATTTGGGTTGGGGGTTTTTTGTTTGTTTTTTTAAGAAAGTTACTGAAAAATTACAAGTAGCGTTTTATTTAACACCTTCTAAGATAAACCTGCTTTTAAACAAAAGTAAGGAATAAAATGAGAGGACTGCTTATTTTCACACATCACTGTTCCACTTAATGCTCAATTCAATTACATGCTAAGCCTTTGTATTTACAGCACCTTTTTAGAACCAATTGTTCAAGGAGACAGGAAAATCTACCAAGAACTCAGCTGTAAGAAATCGCAGGCTCTTGCACATAAACTTCAAGAGCAACATTCTCACTGCAAATGTACATTTATGTATGTCAATGCCTCTGGAAACTAAGTACTAGACTGTACTGGACGCTAAGTACTAGAGTCAAACAATTACATAAAGAGAAACATTGCTACCTGTCATCTTTGAAGTAGTTCATTTTGGTGGTCCATTATGAACACCGTCAATAGGTCTCTCCTGCCCTTCTCCACAAAAAGCAAGGCAGAACCATCCAGTTCTGCACTTTTTATGAGTAATCCCCATGTCTTGGATTTAAGCATATACACCATGCAAGATTACATGAACTGCAACAATTACAAGACACTATCTGCAAGTAATGCACCCATTAGTCAAAAAAAAAAAAATCCCCCCAAAATAATGTGAGAAAATGTTAACACACACTTTGATCTGACTGAATTTGTCATCGTAGGCCAGACAATTAGTGATCTAAAGTATCTGTTCTAAAAATGCCACTTTTTCTTTACCAGAACTCAAATTTAGGCTCAACTGGTTGAAGACACTCAGACAATAAATAGGTGTGTCCTATACATCCTAGTATACCTGCATATGAATAAATTAAATTATGAAAGAAGCTCCTCCGCTGCTGCATAATTTTGAAATCCTTCAAAGTAGTAACCTATAACAGCTGTTTCTGATCTACCAGAATTAAGCTCAAAGAGCAATGGACATGGAGGGTAGCTTCCTCCTATTTTAAGTCATTCTAGGCCAAAAATACAGTTCCATCTTTTTATTTTAGTGAACTTATTTCCATTAGCAATCTAATACATGGTTAAGTAAGTGAGTTTCAACTTTCTTCACACATATGCACAAATAATTAGTTCAGAAACAGGTGATATAAACAAGCTGTATTTATTTAAAGAGTTTTAATTCCACCCCCAATTAGGATTGCCTTGCTTAAACAAACACTCAAATATACAATATCTATACCATCATCAGTACTACCAATTTCTTTCCTTTCCTTTCCTTTTGTGCATGTTTACAGCAGGTAATATCAAATATAGATAAAAGTATCCTATACAGAAAGAAAATGGATTGGTGCTTTTCTTGCTTTTTCATGTCTGAAAAAGGCCTCAGATGTTTCTCACAGCCAGCCCAAAAATAAAGTGAAGGGAATTGGTTCTTCTTGTTTATACAGTAGGTGTTCCAGTGTCCTGCCCATAATGCTTTTCCTGGAAGACCTTATGGAGGATTGGAAAATTTACATCATACACCAAGAAAATGGAGCCTGATTGAGAAGGGGCAAGGCGGAGTCATTTTTATTCAGACTTTAAAACTCCTGTTAAAATTTAATAATAAAACGTATAATCCTCACACCTGATAAATATTTAAATTTTTACCCTTTACTATGCCTACATAGTATCTCAACATTCACAGAACTAGACCCTGCAAATTAAAGTCAGTGCACATTAAACAACTAGTTCTATCCGAACTCTGACAGTTCCCTAATGATTAAGGCATAAAATGCTCAATTTCAGACAGTTTGAAAACTGATTCTTGGCCCATTTATATAGTGTATTTATAGCCAAATTATAGTTAAGTCTAAATACTTAAACACAAAAATTCAGTAATCAAGGGATCAAACCACAAGATGAGGGGCGTTCAACATGTAATTGATTTCATCCAGACACCTGCTTTCTTAGCTGATCAAATATGTATCACCCATTGCATGAGGCAGTTCTTATACATTACGCTGGCAAAATCACCATTAAATGCACTTTATGTCTGGAACATTGCAATAAGATTAAGTGCTTGACTTTAAAATATACTGTCACCTATTGTGTGGTATTACAAGAGTTAATAAAAAAGATTTCTAAGCACTTTCCAAAGTTTTACACTAACACAATTTTAAAGATTCAGAAGTCTGAATTTGCAAAACCATCTCAGAAAGTGAAAGAGCTTTGTCAGTTATCTTTAAAGCATGTAGAGGGTGCAAACCAATTATATGCCAGCACTCCAATTTACCTCTGGTATCTGACTCATCCTGCACATAAAGTAAGGCAATAACTGTATTGCTACATCTTTGTTTAAAGTACTTATTAAAGGATCCAAGATCCAAAGATATGTTCGAAATTACCGTTTTCAGAGTTTGGTATACAATTTCCCCTGAATTCTGCATATCTTAAAAGTGAGTTTAAACATTTCTTATAGTTGAATTTTAAAAGTACCATAACTTTAGTAAATTACATGGCAAAAATCTGAGCCAGATGGGTAGTAGGAGTGACCTCTTTATTGCTTTTGGCTTCAGTAACATCAGGAAACTCTCTGACATCTTCTCGTAAAGAAGTCCTAAATCTCAGCTACTAGATGCCCGGAACACATCTCAAATCCTCTAAAACCCACCTCCGTCCTAAAAAAAACCCAAACCACAGTCATGTAAGCAGATAACCATCAAAACAAAAAAGAAAGTGACTGAATGTTCATCATCTCTCACAATCTACCCTCTAGACAATTTTGGCCAGTTAAATTTGATGGGGAAAGATGAATTCAAGCCATTCTGCCACATTCTTACATATGAAGATTCAGAAAACAAAGGGACAAAAGCAAGTAGCAATGGAAGGGGAAGCCACCTAGGAAACCAGCATCCTTATGTGCTTTTTAAACCAGTTTCTAAAGGTAAAAGAATCTGGTAGATGCACAAACTCACTGGAGCAATGGATGCATCTTCTCAAAGCAAAGGAAAAGACTTGGGTATGAAAGACGAGTAGAATAACTCTTAACTAATTTGCATCCAGAGGAAATCCAAATAATTACCTATTTTATTTTTAAGAGAGTAATGTTATCAGTATGGTTTGGTTTTAGACATTCCTCCACTATTTTCCCCTCTTATCAAGTAAAAATAGTGATCATACTAGACATAAACTTGCCTTATACCAGAAAGGAGTCTAAATTAGCTGAGTCCAGGCAATTTGAAGATCAAATTGCAGAAAATACCACATGAAATTACAATAGCTCAGCAGTACTCTCTTTTAGGCAAGCTTCTATTAACTCTACTAAACATCTCAAACCAGAAATTATTTCAAGTTTCAAAACAAAGGAAAAACTGTATTTAAATGAATAACACTGCTTCGTAGTTATTAATAGGCTTGTACTTCCACAGCACCTTTCATCCAAAAATCTCAGAGGGTTTTACAAACATTAAGCTTCATAATATTCTATGAGGTAGTGAAGCATCATCACCATTTTACAGAAGGATAAACAGATCCAGAGAGCGGCATGTGACTTGACCAAAGCTACAGAGCAAGTCCTCCAGGGGGCTGAGAAAAGAACCAAGGTCTCCTGACTCAGTTCTGTTCTATACTGGAAAGTTTTACTGTAATTGCTATGCTGGTTCAGAATGTGAAACAGTCACATCCCCAACCAAAACAACTACGCTGGCAAAAGCCCTAGTGTAGACATGGTTATAGCTGCAAAAATGTCCTGCTACAGGCACAGCTTATTCCATTAAGGCAACTGGTTTAAGCTATAGCAGCTAAAGTCCTCCTGCTAATAAAATTTGCATCCCCCTGAGGAAGTTTGCTGGTATAGTTCTACTGGCATATCTATACCAACAAACCTTTTAAGCGTACACAGCATTAATCTTGTAATCTCACCACTAGGCAACCCTTTCTCCCTAGCCAGTAATTTAATTTACCATATTTTATTATATAGTAGGAGAAGTGCCACAAAGCCTTAAAGCAGCAACAGAACACAACTGAACATACTTTGTCTCATGTGGAATACACTGACCATTTGTTGCAGCTCTACTGAAGCGTCAGACAAGTGTGGGTAATTGAAGGTCAGCTAGTTACATTTCTTTTTGCTACAGGAACAAAATCATACACATTAACCACAGTAATTTAAGTACTTACATAAAGCTGAACTATACCACTGCAGAGTTAAAATAAATAGAATTATGCTCCTGTGGTATGTCAAGGATGGATAATGTGTCAGACATCCATAATAAAATATACACTTGTTGTCCACTAATTTTTGCACAACTGCAATTTAACAACATGGTTCTTTTTGCCCTTATCAATCATATTTTGCCAGCCCAGCTACATCAGTGGTGGTGGAAGGAAGGAAAAACAAAAAACAAACAAAAAAAATCACACCCAACTGACATAGCTGTGCCAGCAAAACTTTCAAGGGCAGCCCAGGCCCAAGAGTAAGCTTGGCTTTAAATACATTAGTCAAACAATTATGTGATTAATTGATATCCTGAGCCAGATGTTTAAGCTCACTTCTATTTTAAACTGGAAATCCTAGCTATTGTAAGAGTTTTCTTATTAATGCATCCATTGGTTTTTATTCTGAAGAGTAACTAAACTGTTTTTCCTTATATTAGAAGGGTAATTAGTAGTTTTGACAGATGTGCACTTGAAATGTTAAGACCTCCTTTACTTAACAGAAACACTAGCTGCATTGTGACTAACTGCCACACAAGGGATCCAGGTTCAGTTCTGCCATTGATTTTTAGTCAGAACCCACCACTGAAATTAGTAGTTTGCTGAATGGTCTCATAATGGCATCCTTCCCCATCCCCCTTTTTTAAAATCAAGTTCTACAAACTAAAGGTGTGTAATGGTGTAGGCCCTTCTAGCACTCCCAAAAATTCGCAAGCCAGCATTTGCTGAGTATTAGGCATTGCTTACGTGCAATACATTACTAAATAGGTTTCCTTACACATCAATTATTTATAATACTCAACTAGTTACTTATTTCAACTTTGACAAATCACAGTTGGTTTATATAGCATTATATGCTGTGAACACTAAAATGTCCAGTAACAGTTTATTAGACATTAAACAATGGTTTTATTGTCAGTTTGATTTTCCTTTAGTTTGTAAGAAAGCTACAAGATTCCAAAAGCCTAAAAAACAAAACAAATAAAAATTAACATTTAAGTGGCCTTTGGAAAGAGGTTCAGTTCAAAATAAAACAGAAGCTGCCCACTTCAGCTCTGACAGTTACAAAATGCTCAAGCTGCTGTTAATCTCCCATCACATAAACAGGATAAGTTACATTGGTTTCTCTGAAATACAATATTCATCGTAACTTGACAAGCCCCAGCTGGAATCTGCTGTAAATCCCACAATGAATATGTGACCACATTATATCCTGGCTCACATTTAATCCAGTTGAATAAGAGAATCCTTCCCTTGACACATGAAAGACTGCAAACTGAATTTTACTTTAACTTTGTTAGTGATTTTTAAAACAAGTGCATTGATTTAAATCACCAAGTGGAAAGCCTTGATTTAAATCACAGATTTTAATTAACAAAAGTACAAATGGAAGTTATTTTCTGAAAAGAGATGCATTCTGATTGCTTGATATAACAATTAAAACATGTTTATTTGCAACTCAATAGTCTGAACACTAGATTTGGTACATCTCTTTGCTACGCAGGATGATGCACTATAACTATACACATTTATTTAAGCAACTACATAGCTTAATATTTTCAGATTCTTATTAATTGTACATTTTAGTATGTTACAAAATGGTGAATGATATATTGCTATGTACTTCTATTGTGCCATATTTATAAAGCTTGATCTCAAAAGTTAGAAGGGGGGAATCTCTTTATATAAAAAAGCAGCCTTTAACTCAAAGTTTTTTATAGAAGCTCCTGGATTCAGCATATTTAAGTGTTTTAAGAGCTTATAAGAAGCTTAGGCCATAACGTATTTTGTATTAAACTCAGATTTCCTTTTAAACAGGTTTATTTTTAAAAAGAAAAACTAAACAAAATTTAAAAATTCGAATTCTTTATATTAAAAAAATGTATTGATTTTTATGCACATTGCTTTAAAATAGCCCCAGTGTTTACCTATTAAGCTGGAATTTTTAACAATACAAATCTCTGCCAACAAAATTAAGAAAACAGTAGCTAAACAGCCTCCTTTGCCCTGATGCTGATAAGTAATATAAAAGGGAATTTTAAATGGCAGGTTAGAGCATCTAATGTACACACAAAAGCCAGCAACTTGCTCTCTTTTACAAGGTCAGTTCAAGCACCTGTCAAATTCTTAATCTAATGACAATTGCTTCTAAGCAAGGTGACTGAGGGGACAGCAGAAAAATCAGCACCTGACATGCTATCTGCTTTGGGGAACATGGGTTTTTAAAAGATTCCTGAAGGCCTAATCTACACTTAAAAATTAGATCAACCTAGCAATGTTGTTCAGGTGTGAAACATGTCACTGCAAGTGCTGTAGCTAAGTTGACCTACCCTCCGGCATAGATGGAGGTAAATTGATGGAATAACTTCTCTGTCAAATTAGCTACTGCCTCTCGAAGAAATGGGTTAACTACATCAATGGAAAAACTCCTTCCATCATTGTAAGACACATCCACAGTACAGTGCTATAGTGGCACAGCTGCCGTGCCATAGCTATGCCACTGTACCAGCTGTAGTGTAGACATACTCTCATTGTAGACCAATCTGTCCAGTTTCTCTTACACTGAGAAAGAGAACACCCAAGTTTTTGCTAATGCTAATTCATATCACTACAGACAGTTCTGCAGGACAGTTTGAGAAAGTGTGGTACTCTAGGCATTTTGCTTCTCTAATAGTGACAGCTTACAGTAAAGACCTGTCAGATGAAACAATATGAAAATATTTCCCCTATTTCTTACAGAAGCATCAAAGGATGAAAAAAACAATGTGCAAGGAAAGAATATTAAGATTGCTATGGGAACCCCAGCTGAGGATTTCCTGACTTCTTACTAGTAGTTAAGGTTAAGTAAAAGAATACCAAATTGAGTCCTGGCATTCAGAGGTTTAAATGTGTTGTGTGAGCTATACTTACATCAGCATTGCATTTAGCACACACACACCCTTAAAAAAAAAGTTAATCCGAATTAATTTTTTTCACACTGTTCATGAATGTTCAATTAGGTCTGTACATGTTGTTACTTTACCTGTTCTTTCCTATTGGGAGTCTTTTATAATCTAATATAGCAGGCATTGCAGTGTTTTCTTGACAGGTGACAGCAAAGCTATCATACATGTGATGTATGCAGTGTTGTTCTAGCCACATCAGTCCCAAAATAATAGAGAGACAAGGGGATGAGATAATATCTTTTATTGGACCAACTGCTGCTGGTAAGAGAGACAAGCTTTCTAGTTACATGGAGCTCTTCTGCGGGTCCGGGAAAAGTACTCAGGATGTCAGTTAAATACAAGGCGGAACACATTTGTTAGCATAAGGGAATGGCCCCTTGAAATAAGTGTTAACTGTTTATGCTAACCAATCTGCTAACCTTCACAGCTAGGTTAGGAAGACTGAAGTCTGGAGAAATAAATCAGTGAGCTCTCACTCAAAGTATGCATTATTATTGATTTAATTTAAATATCATTGAGCTTCATATGGTCAGTCAATTAGGTGTCAATACAATGACAAATTATTCAGACAAGTTATTTTCTTAAGGGTCTTTATTTAGTTTAAAATATATAAAATCTATAAAAATATATCTATCATGAAGTATAAGCACATTACAACATAATGGTGTGCAATATCAGTGCAAATGAACTCCTCTGAAAATGCCTCTACCCTCCTCAATGAGTTGAATAAATAGATGATTCTTGCCCTGAAGGTCAATAGATTCAAGTTTTGCTGATCATATTAGGCAACTTTTGCCCACTGCCTTCCTCTTGATCAAACACATTTGTTTTGTTTGCTAGGATGCAGTGTTAAACAATGAGACAGAGCAGTGATTTTATAGCCTTCTGACACCTTGCTATTTGCAGGAAAATTAACTACATAATCTTTACATTCAATTTATTTTAATGAGCAAGACTGCAATGTGGATTTTCATTTAGTAAATATACAAGGATCATAGAACTGAGGAAATGGAAGAGTCAACCAGACTAGACTCCAATTCAATGTGAGTCAGTAAAGGATACAGTCCAGCAGAAAACATATGTATTCACACTAAACTTTGGAGAAAAAGGGAGAAGCATGATCTGCAGGCTACAGTGTGGGTTCTATTCCTGGTTCTGCTACAGCCTTACTATCTTTGGTTGCAGTTCACAGTTTCTGCACCTCTACTCTCCCTCATGCATCTGGTATAACAATGACTATTTTAGAATAATAATAAACAAGTACTTATGAAATTCTTGAGATACTTGAATCCAAGACATTACTTGAGGTATTAACTCATGCAAACAGAACTAAAAACAGGGGAGTCTGAATGGGAGTTTGGGGAGGGAGTGTGTGGTGTTCTGGTATTGTTGGGGTGCTCGTTGGGAGTGTATTTTGGTGGGGGGTTTTGTTTGTCTCTCACTGACAGGAAGTAGGGGAAAGGCTATGACAGATACAGAGGCGGTAGTGATAGTCACTCAAGCAGTGGAAGAGATAATGAAGATAATTGGATGTGGAAGCTACATGATCCTAGAGGGGGTACCTCAAAAGAGCTTCATTTATATGAAGTGTCACCTCATAGAGCTGATGGGAGAGAAGATTCGAGGTTTGGAGATGCAAGTGGAAATTTTTGTTGGGTCTAGAAGGAGGTTCGAGCAGATGATGGAGCAAAGGAACGAGGGGGCTGAAGGGAAAAACCCAGACCTAAAGATGGAAGCAGGACCATAAACTCTGAGGGGAGAACGCTGGGTGAGGAAAGTAGCCAGTGGAAGCATGTGACTGCGAGAACCTGGCAAAGGAAAAGACTTGCTAGTGAAGAAGAAATAAAGCTCAGAAACAGTTTTGCAGAGTTGAAAAATGAAGAAGGGGCACAGCAGGTGGTTACTGAAGGGGAAGGGCAAGGAAGGAAAGAAGAGCATCTAGTCCTATATAAAGAGTGGAACAGCCCCAGGATGATACAGGAATGGTTCCAGAAGATTGCAAAGGAGAATAGAAGACAAGATGATTTGCAGCCAGAAAGAACATGGGATAAGCTGGAGAATTGCACCGTCACCAGGAAAAGGCAAGTCTACGTGATTGGGGACTCCCTCCTGAAAAGAACAGAAAGGCCAGAGCTGATCCAGAGAACAGAAAAGTGTGCTGTCTGCTGGGTGCTAAGGTACAGGATGTGGACCTGAGGCTGAAGAGGATCCTAACGGGAGCAGGAAAAAAAATCCACTGATTGTCCTTCAAGTGGGAACAAATGATATAGCTAGATTCTCACTGGAATGTATCAAAGGAGATTATGCCAGGCTGGGGAAGACTCTTAATAAAATCAAGGCTCAGGTGATCTTCAGTGGGATTATGTCTGTCCCTAGAGGAGGGCGACAAAAGTGTGACAAGATTCTGATGATCAACTGATGATTTAGGCAGTGGTGCCTTCTAAAAGGAGCAGTGGGGACAGAAAAACATAGATGGCTTCAAAACTGAGCTTGATAAATTTATGGAGGGGATGGTATATTGGAACAGCCTAGTTTGGCAATTGACAGATCTCCGACTACTGGTGATAGATATGCCAATGGCCTGTGAAGAGATGTTAGATGGGGTGGGTTCTGAGTTATTACACAGAATTCTTTCTCGGGTGTCTGGCTGGTGAGTCTTGCCCATATGCTCAGGGTTTAGCTGATGGCCATATTGGGGGTCGGGAAGGAACGTTCCCCCAGGGCAGATTGGCAAAGGCTTTGGGGGTTTTTCGACTTCCTCTGTAGCACAGGGCACAGTTCACCTGCTGATGGATTCTCTGTACCTTAAAGTCTTTAAACCATAATCTGAGGACTTTAATAACTCAGCTATAGGTTAGAGCTTTATTACATGAGCGGGTGGGTGAGGTTCTATGGCCTGCATTGCGCAGGAGGTCAGACTAAATGATCAGACTGGTTCCTTCTGAGTCTATGAGTATTACTTCATCTTGAATTTTGTCACTGGCAAAGCTGCAACTAGATTATAATGGTGGAAATGAAAAGCCTATTAATTGAGATAAGTACTTTATAGAACTCTTCAGACAGACCACCTCAGCAAAGGTACTTATACCTGACAGTCTGGCTGCTGTAGATACATTTTTAAAGAAATCTTTGACAGGTGTAAGCAATGCAATGAAGTACTGAAACAAAAATTTTGGCTATGTATGAGGAAACTTCTTGACAGTGAGGAATCTGATTTCAATTTAATCTATTTGATTGTGGAATAGTTTTCCAAGGGAATGATGGAATTCCCATCACTTGCAACATTAAAACTGCAGAAAGTAAGCAAGTTGTAGGTAACAAGCCTGCACTAGGAAGTTTCATACTTCATACTTCTTTACCAGGTCTAGTTCTATGAGAAATACAAAGTTGGAGAGAATGTGTTCATAGCTTGAGCTACAATGTGAATACTGATAGTCTCCAAACCTCCACAACCTACAGGTTAATAACTATTTTGGAAATCAACAAAACCGTATAATTTTTTCAGCCCAACATGTTTCCTATGAAACTGAAATCTGTCTGCAGCCTACTTGTTCACTGCATGAAACAAGAAGACTAGTTTCCTGTTTTCTCTACATCTAATCAGTTTCTCAAATTTGAATTTACTAGCCCAAAGAAGATATTCTTGATACATGCAAAATGGTTCTTTTCCAGTCCTGAAACTGGTAATGACTGGTATAATTGATTAACGAGTGGGGAAATGCACATGTCATAGTAGTATCCACCTCGTTAATAGCAGAAATGGGCCAGAGCTGCAAATTTGCATTTGAAATTAAACTGGTATATTAAGATCAGATTAAGCATCTCTCTATTCAGTAGATCTTTTCACAAAAGCAAGAGTGTTAACTGTAGTATTCTCATCCAATTTCAATTTAGATAATAATATGCTGCCCAATACCATCTATGCTCTTCCTTTTAAACTCATTAACAACTTTTATTCCTTAAAAATATGTTACATTGATGGTGCAAGACAGAGGTCACTTCCCAACATGGAGATAGCTAATTTCTGTGATGGGTTAATGACCCCTACATGGACACTGTCCATGAAGTCCACTGGCATACAATACTCCATGAATATAATTATCTGATTTTATCCAATTTACCTGTATTGATTTTAATAAGTTTATAGAAGCTTTATTTTCAATTAATTAAAAAATATTCTATTATGCTGGGTTTAGTGGATTAGTTCAGTTAAATTCTAATATATCTTTTTGAGATGAGGTGACCAGAACTACATGCTGTATTCAATGTGTGGGCGTACCATGGATTTACATAGTGGCATTATGATATTTGGTCTTATTATCTATCTTTTTCCTAATGGTCCTTAATACTGTTAGTGTCCAGCAGCAGTCATAAAAGCTGAGCAAATATTTTCACAAGATTTCTCTTGAGGTGGAAACAGCTAATTTAGACCCCATCATTTTGTATGTACAGTGGGGATGTTTTCCAATGGGCATTACTTTACATTTATCAACAATTAATTTCATCTGCTTTTTTATTGCCCAGCTACCCAGTTTTGCGAAGAGTTACAAAGGGATTTCACAGTCAGTTGAATTAGCTTAAATAATTTTGTATCATCTGGAAACTTTGCCACGTCGCTGTTTATCCCCTTTTCCAGATCATTTATGAATATGTGGAATAGCAGAGGTTCCAGTACAGATATTAGTTACATATATGGCCAACTGAATTTAACAATGAGGATTAACATCTAATTGATACAAACACGGGTCAATGAAGTCTAATTATGATGTTTTCCTTGTTTTTTAATATTTAAGAATACTTAATGTGTATTGGATAATTCTGTTTTTCAAACTAGATGAATATTATATATTTTGGTGGGAGGGATGAATAATAATTTCCTTTTCATTTAAGAGAATTTATGTTACTATATCCAAAAGCATTACTCTTGTAAAGCATTATTTTATATTACTGGGCTTCATAAATGAACCTCCTTGTTATCTATTGCAGGGTTGGAAGGATTAGATTTTTTTTAATTGGTAAATGTCAGTAAGTGTTGATTTCTCCACACAAACTAACTGACAGAAATATTTCCATTGATCATCAAAATTTACAGGCATGATAGGTATAAAAAATGCTTCTTTTGAACTTATGTTTGATTTAAGATTATTTACTTTGTATATTTTGACATGTGATGTTGATAATTTGTGTTTTAAGTTATAAAGTTTTAACTCTTTGAATCTCAATGTCTGTCATTAAATAATTGTTCTGACCTCTCCCCATAATTTCCCACAACTCTGAACATTGAAAAAAACAGAAACATTGATTTAAAATAATCAATATTTGTCAAAATCATAAAAAAAATCTAATTCTGACAAGCCTTTCTATTGGTTATGGAAAACTGCTTCCTCGCAGTTGGGTACAAACTCTGACTTGGAATCTTCCTAGTTCCCATAAAGGCAAGCAATCATAATATGAAATAAAGCTGTTCATTAGTTAGCATAGCCTAGCTACCCAGATACTGCTATGGATACATCCATTATGTCCATCAATGAAGCCTAAAAACAGACTTCTTTACTTTGAGAAAGGCTAACTCATTCCAGATGACTGAGATAGGACTCTCTTTAAACAGCTTAGCAAGCTGCAAATATAGTAACTTCCCACAATAGCTTTTATATATTCTTTCAACTCCAGTTGTCATTTTCTCAGCTATAATTAAACAAAACTGAACACAAAAACAGAACAGCAAATTGTAATGCTGTGAAGCTTGAATTTAGCAAAGCAGCACAATATTTGATACAACCATTTCGAAGCAATGAGTATCTACGATGAAATTAAGTTGCTGTGTGAGCAAGACTCAACAAGAGCACAAATATATCACCAGTTAGGCTGAATAGTCCAAGGCACAGATGCCTCTTAAAATACACACGAATACAAGTTTATGTTATCTCTTCAGACAAGAAAATTTCAAAGTCCTTCTATTTCAGCAATTGGAATCTTGCAAAGCTATGAGAAGGTTGGGACATCTGACTGGCTAGTAATATTAGCTGTCTTGCAAACATGTTCCCAACAAGAAATAAGGCCTTCAAATTGCAGAACACTCCAGAAGGAAAAATGAGTCACTGATATATTATAAAAATCCTCTCCACATATCCCCAGTAGTCAAAGCAATGTTTAAGTGAGCCAACAGATATCAGTAAAACAAAAGGAGCACTATTTTCTGTGCCCCACTTCCATGGGTGGTGGAATAGAGTAAAACTGACAAGCTTCAATTTCTAAAGCATCTTCTTATGGGAAGGAATTCTGAAATGAGAAGATCGCAAGATAAAAACCAAGAAGAGGCAGAACCAAAAACGTGGTAAAAATTACAAAGATACATCCAGAGAAAAGAGAAACTACATGTTTAGGTGTGTATATTTTAAGTATTTCCATCCCTCAGGGTATCTCAAATACATCTTTTTTTTTTTTAAACAATCCTCAAGGAAAGGCTGGCAATCCCTGGAGGTCTGCTCCAATGTAATTAAAACAAAAATGGAAAAAAATCCACCCCTATAGATTTATAAGACTCTCAATAAACAAATGATCAACACTTTTGCTTAAGGGCATTGTCATGTGGGAGACTCATTTAAGATAATCATTTAAGTTTCTCACTCACAGGCAGAAATAAGGGATCTGGACTAGAAATCAAACTCAGCCTATGTCTACACTATAGACATTACAGCTGTAATGCTGTAGCAAC
Organism: Mesoclemmys tuberculata; assembly: GCA_007922155.1. Taxonomy (NCBI): domain Eukaryota; kingdom Metazoa; phylum Chordata; order Testudines; family Chelidae; genus Mesoclemmys; species Mesoclemmys tuberculata. The sequence goes on from ML675630.1 coordinate 6,106,014, forward strand.
ACAGTGTGGACTTCTGCTATAGTGAAGGCTTTATTCATTGCTATAGTAAATCCACCCACCACGCTAGATTAGCTGAAGAATTCTTCCCTCAAAGTCAATCTAGTGGTGTTGTTAATGGGGCTTAGGTTGGTTTAAGGACATCTCTCATGAGGTGTGAATTTTTCACACCCCTGAGTTACGTACCTAGGTCACCCTAAGTTTAAGGAGTAGACCAGACCCTCAGAGGTCTCCTGCGCAGCCTTACAGATTGATACAAAATACGAATGCAGTTAATAAAAATTTAGGTTAATGAGTCTGCAGCCTGTGATTTTGTCATATTTAAAAAACAGATAGACAGAGGTGCATAGGCAATAGACAAAGAAATTTACAATGGATGTTTCATGGACAGTTCAGAAAGCAGAACCGAAAACTTACACATCAAATTTATGGCTCACAATTATTTTGTTGGCTGTAAGAAGAGGAGGATGGAAAAACACATGTTATCTGCAGCCTATTTCTATAAGAGAAGAAAAAGTAGATAGTGAAATCCTGGAAACACAGGCATAATAACTGATGCTTGTTTAGACAGCATCATCATTTTTCTTCCACTTTAATCCCTGTAGAAGCATGTCATCTCATTTGTACTATGGATGGAAAGATCACTTAGCATTGTCTCATGCAGCTAATAAGGTTACCATTATACCATGCCTTACCCAAAGTATATGCGCATTAATAGAAGAGTTTTTCTATCAGTTATTTATAAATTTCTCCTTCAGTTACTCTCTTTTACACCCATAAAGGACTTTTTTTTTTTTAAAGAGGATATAAGGCAGTCCCTTTGGATTTAGCCATCTTTTAGGAAATTCTGAAACTCTGCCTTTTCTGAAGTGAAAACAAATATATCAGCTCTGTATCATTAAGACTGGCAACTGCAAAAACATATGGTAGTTGTGAGAAAGTTGTCTGTGGTTAGGACTGAGAAATTGATAACACAGGAAACCTCTTGAATTGCTCAAAATCAGTGATGATTTCCTGGGTATTGTTACAGTTTTGATTTTTACTGTTCCTTTCTGTGATCTTTATCACTCAGTTAAAAGGCAAGACTTAAGGCCTGAGGTGAAGCAAGGATGGCGTAATGTTTTGCCGGGTCAGTAGTGACCGCTGAAGAACTAGTCGTTAAGTGCACTGCCTTCTCATATTAAAAAAAACAAAAAACCACTACTCTTTCCCTTTGCAATTCAATTTTCCTTTCAGTTCTGTTTATCAGAGTGCAGTATTTAACCAACCCATTGAGGAGTATTTCTCAAAAAAGTTAACAGCTACTCTTTTCCAATAATGTGATGTTAAAAAATTTAACTCTGGTATTACACTCATTCTTAGTCCACTTTAACTGATTGAAAGATAAACACTACAGAAATAATTTAATAAAATTTGCTTTTTATAATTTAGACATTAAACTACATAGTTTGAACTTTTAACATTTATATTCTAGTTCTTTGCAATAATGGAAAGCATTAATAAAACAAAAACTGAAAACTGCCGTTTAAATTTAGATTTAATTCTCTGAAGGACAGAAACACTAGGAGGAAATCACAACTGAAATATTAAAAGGACATTGACAGGTAAAATTCAGACCACAACTTAGATTTTTATTAAAAAAACAATTTATACGAAACCTAACCCCACTTGAAATGTTTCCTTATTTTGTCACATTGGGGTTCTTTTTGTCTTTCTTTATTTTAAACTACCACAAGAGAAAGAGATTCCTACCCAAGGGCATTTTCCTTCAGTGTCTGCATTGTTTAAGAGGACTGAAAAGTGAAAACAAAACAATTAAAATGTCTCAGTTGTTTTAACTGAGAAAGATGAATGAGGTATATAAGTATTCAGTTTTCACTATTTGCTTTTTTAAAACTGTTAATGGGTCATTAGTAACGTAAATAAAGAGATTTAATATTTTTAATCTGATTAAATTTAAATTTGTTTGTTCAGTTTTATACATGGTAAAAGAATGTTATATACATGTTATAAATAACTGTGCAATGAAAAGATTTGCTAGTTTTCACTAGTCACATGATTCTTTCTAGAATTTACTTATAGACACTAAAATGCATCTTCAGATAAACATTTCATATGTTAAAGCAAAATTAAAAGGTTCAAGTGTAGCAACATTTAACTATGAATGCACAGTAACAAGTTAGTAAGAGCTAATTTTTAGAATCTAGCAGCTCAAGATTCTACTCCAACAAAAGCAGTTTTAGGCTGGAAAATTAGAACTGTCTGGCCTCTAACAAGAAATTGCAGATGAAAAACTAGCTGATTATAACCAGCATTTTATGTACAGCCTTCTACAGAAATCTCAGAAGTAAATAAAAATAGACAAGTGGAAAAATCAAGTTTCCACAGCCATCTTTTCAAAAGAAAGAAAAACAATGGTAAGAGTATATTCTGATCTTCACTGAATCCATAAGCTGTAATGGAAGTAACAATATTTCTATTGATACTTCAATAAATTGACAAAAGTATTAATGTTCTGCAGATACATGCTGTTAAAATGAGATCATTTGATAAATTTTACTTTTATAAAATATTGTTACATTTTGGTCTTCAGATTATTGGTAACCCGTCAGAGTACCTGAAAAGAGCTTGTGCACTTTTAATCATAGCGACTGTCTAGAAAGTCCTATAGACCTTTAACTACTTTAATACTTCCTGCTATTAGATACTAGTGGATGCTATGAAGAGAAAATGTAGCAAGAGATTGCATTCCACTCAGGTGAATTTATAGAAGCAAACATTTGTACAGATTAAACAAAAAATATTTCCTTTCCAAAGAAGTCATTTGCAAAACTCCTTTGCATTTTAATATCTGTTAAAATATTCTAATTTCTGATGCTGCACCTTAGAATAATTAGTTTAAACTCCACAAATCCCACATCAGATCAATTAAAGAATCTTACAGAAGCTGCCTTTCAAATACATAGGTTCACATTCAAGTAAAGAACCATTTGCAATCCTCTAATGAAATCTGTTCAAAAGAAGACCTGCAATGCGTATGCTTTCAGTTTGCAAGATCAATCAATATCCAAAAGACTAAGGTTTAAAAGGAGTATATAGCAAAAGATGCAATAAATCTATGTTTGCTTTAGGAACAAGACAGTGTTCTCTTTAAAATCATGAAGGTTATGTTCCAAGGGGCTCAATGAGGCATTAGATTTCCCCCTTTCTATCCACAGTTAACGATCAAATCTCTTCCGCTAACCAAAATACCGTCATGGTTTTAAGAACTGCACACACACAACTACCTTTCAAGAACATAGGGAGAGGCTGTATTTACAACATGCAGCCTGTCTAGGATTGGGCGGGTAGTTAGTCTCATCACGAGTTTGGCCTTTCTGCGAAACAAGTTACGACCTCTATTCATCTATTAATTTCCAAGCAAACTGCTCTTAAAAGGAGGAGGAAAATATTCACGATGTAAAATCGAAGATCTTTTGGGGGGACTGTTATGTAACACACCCCTTGCCGCAGACTCCAATCAATGCAACCACCAAACCAAAACAGAGGCAGCAAGCACCATCACGCTTCGCGCATTCCTCTCCTCCTCACCAAGATACACCTAAAACAATCATTAGCAGAACCACTGCCTCCCCACACACTCCCGGAGACGTGGGCAGCGGAGTCTCAAGCAAGCATCAGTTCAATTTCACCTACATCTCCACGAGAACAGCCCAAGGTGGGCAATAATAACCCACCACTATACACAAGCTATCATCACGCCCGGCTCACCATTAAAGAAATGCAGATGGCAGTTCTCCCTCCCTAGTCTGGGGAGGGGTAACCTTTCCCACCCTCAACACCCACCCACACGAGATAAATCACCGAAGTCTCTCTCACTGGGATAACTCCCCCCTCCCTCGCCCTTGGAGCTATAATTAGGATAAGGTCTCACGCCGTGGGAGTGTGTGGGGGAGAGAGAGGGGTAACTCCCCACCCTGCCTCCTACACCCCTAAACCAGCATCATGGAGGAGAGGGAGCCACCTCCTCCCACCCCCAGCACCCTGGAGAGGGGCATCATCGTCCACGGTACCGTCCTCCCCCCCAAAGGAGGAAGGAAGCCAAGGACATTGCCTCCACCCTCACCCAGCCCCCGCACAGGAGGCTTTAATCAAGGTGCAGGGATTAATTCCAACATGGAAGAAGAGAGGGTTAATAGGGATATTGCCGTGGGAAGCCGCCCGGGCTAGTGCCCCCCTCAAGGAGAGGAACAGGGAGCTCAAACCCCACGGTACAGTGGGTGCCACAAGGAGAATTAGCTGAGACCCCAGCAAAGAGGGTCACGGGGGGTAAATCCAGATGGGATGCCATGGGGAATGGAGTGAGCCCCCCTCCAAGCAGGGAAGCGGGGGGCCAAGCCGCAGAGAGGGGGCAGCTGGGGTGCCACAGGGTTAGCGGTACAGACGGGGCGTGAGGGGGGACGGAGCTAGACACCCCCGGAGGGGAACTGAGGGGCCCAGCCCCACAGGAGAGAGGGGGTGTCCGGGGAATGGAGC
>ML675630.1:6110556-6122437 GCA_007922155.1 Mesoclemmys tuberculata
GAGGGGGTGTCCGGGGGCAGGGTGAGCGGCCCCTCACACGCAGCCCCCCAGCGGCTTTCCCACCCTTCTCACTCACCTCTGGCAGCCCAGCCGCCGCAGAGCAGCCCAGCGGCCAGGAGCCAGGCGCGCGGCAGGAGCGGGCAGAGCATCCCGAGGCGCCGCATCGCTCGCTCTCGCCCCGCGCAGAGCGGGCAGGGCACTGACCCCGGCGGGACAGGGGACGGGGCTCCCCCAGCGGGCCCGGCTCCGTCCCGCACCGCACCGCGCGGCGGAGGCTCAGGGGCGCGCAGGGCGCTCCGCTCCCTGCCTCAGAGCGCGGCGCTCCGCCGGAGCCAGCCAGCCCACGGCAGCGGAGAGCAAGATGGCGGCGGCGCGGGTGCCGAGGCTCATTCTCTCCCGCACCGGTTACCAGGCGGGGGGAGGGGGAGCAGGGGAGAAACCAACGCCGAGGGAGGGGGAGAGACGGGAGATACACAGGGATGGGAGCAACCACCTCGTCTCTATGGAGAGGAGGGGAACACACCACTTCATCTTCGCAGGGGGAGGGGGGGCAAAAGGAGAGGCGAACTCGCCTCATTCCTGGGAGCAGAGGGTGGAACCATTTTTTGGGGGCAGGGGGCACTTCATCTCTTGGGGTGGGTTAGAGGGAGGAGGGAAATCAGACCTGTTGGGGGACTATTAATGGGGGGGAGAAACCACCTTCTGGGGGTGGGTAACACTTTCTGCGGGAAATGGGGGCGGGGGTTAAGGGAAGGAAAGTACCATCTGGGGCAGTAGTGGGATGGGAGAAACCATCTCCTCTCTACAGGGAGAGGGTTGTTTTCACTCTCTACCTGGAAGAAACCAAACCGACCCCGCTCCTTCCCTGGTACCATGCCACAGCTGGGGCGGGCCGTGCCTGCCCGCTCGCTTTCTGCGGAGCTCAGAGCCTCCTCGTGCGGCACGGGAAGGCTCTATTCCTCGTGCCCTGGAGGGGAGGGGAAGGATGCCGGGGCTCGTGGGCCTGCCCTTTTGCATGGTATCAAACATCACACGTTGCAATGCCATCTCACATGATTTGTTCTGTATAGGTAGGAGGCGGGAGGGATGTAGATGCTGATGCACCATCCATTTTGTATTGCATAGTGCATTGCCAGCTCTCATCGCTTGCACTGAAAAAGGGCAGGATGGCCCTGTTAATGCCCCATCCATTATGCACTGTGTTAAGCATCAGTCACCGCATAGCCGGCGCTACCAGGATAAAAATAAACAACATTGCAATGCATACCTCCCTGGTCTGCATTGGCTGGCGTGGAAGGCAGAGCTAAATGCTGCTAGTGCGTTATTCAGTTTGTTCTGCACTGCACTACACATTGCAATGCAGAGTCACTTGGATGTAGAGAGGAAAGGTACAGATGCTCAGTTCCTTTTGCATTGCATTAAATGTCATATACCATGCAAACTCGCCTGGTTTCCACTGGATGAGGAAGAGGCAGAGGTGTTGAATCAGTGTGCCTTGTTAGTCAATGTGTGCACATGGAGTGGGGAGGGAGGATGTAAAATGCTACATTAGTAGCAATGCTCTGTCCTTTTCGTATTGCATTAAAATTCATAAACTGCAATGCAATGAAAACCAGTTAGAAACCAAATCCTGAAGTCTTTACTCAGCCAAAAATTTAGCTGAAATCAGAGACATTTTGCATAGGTAAGACTTGACTAAAGATCACAGGATTTACCAAAGAGACAGTTTGCAGTGTAATTGACCTAATGCAACAATTATTTTCAGGAGCCTAGATTTTCTTCCAAAGGATGTAGAGCTGTTGTCTTCTTTCTATTATTGTGTACTCTATTTGTGTTGTCAGTTTTTCCTGATTTTTCCCCCAAAGAATTGTTTACATTCCTGCCATTGAAATAAAAGTGAACTATGTTACAAGACTGGTCTATATCTTGCTAATTCATAATATTTTGCTCTTGTATAGCTCCTTCCACCTGAGGATCAGAAGTTACTTCACAAACATTAACTAATTAAACCTCACGACTCCAGACTAGGACACTATCAAGTGACTCTTTCTAAAAGCTACTTTTTAAAAATTCCAGTTCCGATACATCACCTTTTAAATAGTATATCCTGATTTTCTAAATATTTCTTTCCATTTTTATAAGAGATTTGCCTGTTCCCATGTTAATGTTTACTGAGCTATTTCCAGCAAGACAGGAACTGACTCAAGGCCCTGATCTTGCAATAGGGAAGTTTTGCCACTGACTTTATCAGGAGCAAGAACAAGCCCTAAAAGCCTGATTCTGCAATTATAGGTATAGGGGTCCACTCACATATATGACATTGTAGGCTGATAGCCTGCTAGGGAAACGATGAAAGAGACCTGCACAAAGTACTGTCAAATGCACAAAGTGAACAAATAGAGAAAAATACAGTGGTGTTTTTTTTAGTAATCTAAGGCCACAGTACTAGAAAGATTTATCCACATGCTTAACTTTAAGTACATGCATAAGTCTTCATAGGATTATGTCTACAGCTGTTGGGGGTAACTACAACAGCTATGTATTTTTCAGACAGAAATGTGATTTTTTAGTTGATGTCCCGTTAGAATTATTAGCTCCATTTTACAGATAGGGAAACTGAGGCACAAAATGCCTCTCTCATCAAGTAGTATAAACTAGAGTAGCTGTATAAGTAGCTAAACTGTTTTTAGAGTACCTAAGAAGCATGCAGATTAGTGAGATGCATTTTTATGTACATGTATGGTTTTTTTTTATTAGGACACAGGGTAATTAATTCTATCTGGGAAAATGTGCAGGTGCCTCATGTGGTAGGAGCTTGCATGTGAATAATTCAGGTGTTCAGTAGTAGAAGGGCGATTGTCTCAACTTCCTTTGTTATTGCTCTTTGATCAAAAAATTCAATAGAGAGCCAATTTCAAAGAGGAAAAATCTATCTTCCCATGTTTATAGAGCTTCATAAAAGCCAAAGTGAGAGAGTGATTTTTATCATTACAGAGATGACTGTTTTGTACCTATTAGCTGTTTCAACATCCCTGACATGGTTTTTATTTCCATTTTTTTTATAATTAAACTCATGTGACTCGTCATGGCATGACAGACAGCTCTATTTATCTATTGAACAGACAGCCCCAGTATCAGCACCTCCCATGCTACCCCATCAATGTACCAGCAAACTTCAAACATGGCGGCCATCCAGCCTTCCAGAGGGGAGAGGATAGTTTATTCACCACACCAATCAGTCCTTAGTCTCTCTACTAAGAGACAATTAGTGACAATTGTCCTGTTTTGTCTCATGGACACTTCACCACTGGGAATTGGACAAAGACCAGCAAACGCTTTTCATATAGGCCACCAAACAGCCGTAAGAGGCAACTTTCACTCTCCAAAACCCTGGATTGGATTAAAACCAGGATTTGCAGATGAAGATTCTCTTGCATTACTAATCCCGTAAATTATACAGCTCACCTCTCCAGGATGCTTCATTTAGTTTGGCAGCTATACGTTCTATGATGTTGAAATACAACTGCTTCCTCAGTGTGCAGCCAACATCTTGTGAGCATGTATCCCGCTGCAGACCAGAGAAAAGCAGTGAAAGAAAAACCGGAATGCCCCATGTCACTAAAAGGAGCTCGAGAAGCCTAGGGCTTGGAATAAGGCGCTCTGAGCCAGGATTCCTGGGTGCCATTCTAGCTGTGCCAATCATTTGCCATGTGATTATTTTTAACAGCAAGTTACTTCAACTTTCTTGTGCCTCAGATGACCAATCTGTAGAATGGGGATAATCATACTTCCCTATAGGAATAACTTGAAACTTGTGTTTGTAAAATAGCATGTGATTCCCAGATTTAAAGTGCTATGAACATGCACAATGTTATTAAAACAGACTGTCCCATTAAAAGATGACAGAAAGCATTACAGACTGTGTACAAAACTGTAAGTCAAATAATTTATTTTCCCCAAGCTCTTGGGTCTGATCCAGGGAGGTACTGAGCATCCACAACTTCCCTTAACTCCAGTTGGAGTTGGGGGTGTTCAGCATTTCTTGGGCTCAGCCACAGGGCATGTCTGGATATGCCCACTTTCTTTACAGTGACTAACAGATGCATCATTTCCCCTGCAAACTGATGCTCAAAGAAAATGAAACCCTTCTGGGATCTTTCTCTGTGAGGCTCCATCCTGAGGGAACAGCTTCTGCTACTCAGATTGCTCTTTGAGTTTCCAAGGTGCCATTCGGCAGCTGGAGAAATGCCAAATAATGCATTTTTCAGAGATTTATCAGAGCTTAATATGATCTCAAAGATGTGCCAAGTCTGTCATTACCTGACAATGGAATTTTGTTAATTCATAACAAGGTAGTAGGGCTTGGACATCTTGTATAAATACACTTGTAATGTTATTACTTCCTTTGTGGAGATCAAGGAGGTGGATTTTTATTATTTTATTTTAGGTATAAACAACAGCATAGATACCAACATCTGACTTGGCGGTCAAAGACTGCTGGTGTGACTGCATCAGTCAGAGATGGACCCAGAGTAGCAGGCCAACTGAATCTGACAGGTTACTCACCCACAAATGGCAAGATTGGCAAACCCAAGAGTTTGAAAATCTGAAGGCAAACCAATGTATTCCCATAAAATTAATTTGCATCCAGAAGAGAAAACATTCCTGCATTCTACACACACATTACAGCACTTTTACTAGCACCACCATGTTCTGAAAAGAGCAGGAAACTACAGGACAACACCCTGGGGGAAGACAGAGTCAGCTGTACGCTCCCTGTTTGCCAGCTGTGCAGGGCTGCTTCCGACTGTGCTGTGTAAACATCCTTTGGCAAAGTCACCAATTTACCTCTCAGCTATTTATTTTGAGGGCTGGACAACCCAGCCCACTTGCTTTAGCAGCAGCTAGAAAGTCAATCTGATTTCTTATTCGTGCCTCCTCTCCTATAAAAATGCCTAGATTTTTCAATCTGTCCAACAGTGATGATTTGGAAGTTCTGTGTGGACCACTTCTGAGTTGTGAATGATGTTATGAAATTGTGTCATGACATTACTGTGTCTTGGAAAGCCTATTTGTATGTGGAGCCACCCCGATTTAGCAGGGTTGTCCCACTTCTCTGCCAGGCCAGAGACAATGGTGGGTGACCAGCAGTCAACAATTGTCTATTCAAAGTAAAATCCTTTGGGACAATGGATTTGCTCTAACTAAAGGAAGACACTGCCTTCTCTTGTCTGAAGGGAAGGGGATTTGGAGGCAGTGGAAAGTTACCAAGAAGCAGAACAAATCATCAGGTTACAGCCTGCCCTCCAGCAGGAAGTTATAAAGGAACTCACGGGGTACATGGGAGACGGAGCCATTTTACACCAGATTCAGATTAAGATTAAGGAGGTTGCAGCAGGAACAGGGTAAGCAAGGGGGCAGAGAACCCGGCCTGCCTGATGGAACACAGATGATCTCCCAAGGGAAGGGTGAGCTACTGAGGGACATTGTTTTGAGGGTGTTTTATGGTTTTCTGTATGATCTGTACTCTCTGTTTTATCTGTTAAGTAAAGAGCAATGGTGCTAGAATGAATGCAAAGCCTGCTTTTTTCACAGTATGGCCTGATCTAGATAAGGCAGTTTACATCCATTAAACTCTGCAAGCATCTACACTAAGATGTCGCTCCCACCTATGTAACTTGCCTACTACACTGACTTAATAACTCCACCTCCAAGAGAGGCTTAGCACTTAGGTCAACGCAGCATCATTGTAGACAGTGCGTTGCTTACATCAACTGTTGCTGCCTTTCAGAAGCCATCTGTAGGCCGGCGGGTGTACCGCGCCGGTCGCCGTGGCCCTTTCAGGGGCCCGGCTGCTGTGGAAGGTCCCTGCACCTTCCGTAGATAAACGGGGAATTAGTTACAAGCAAGCAGGCTAGTGCCCCGGCCCCTGGCAGGGCGGGCAAGCGCGCAGGCTGTATCAGAGCCGGGGGTGAAGGAGGATTTGCCGGGTTCTCCAGGGAAAAAGGGGAGGGGGAAGGGGAGGGGGACGCAGGCCCACCCGACTCCACTGCGTCCCAGCCCAGGGCCCTAGTAGTGGCAGAGCTGTTGCCACTGTGCCAGCGGGGTCCCACCGCAACATGCCGACAGTGGCGAGCCTTTAGCCGCAGCCACAACCCGGGCTGCCCCTGGGCCTCTTCCTCCCCTCCAGTCCCAGGTACCTCCTCCCTCCGCGTCAGCTGGGTAGACCGCTCGGGGCAGACTCAACAGGCCCTCCTCGTTGACAGCCGGCAGCTCGGGGAACTCCTCGGCGAGGGGCAGCTCCTCCAGGTCGCAGGGTCCGGGGGTTGCTTCCGCTTCGGGCAGTTCCTCCAGGTCGAGCCCTGCCTCCGGGGGTGCTGCAGCTGGTAGCTCGTCAAGGTCAGGACCTGCTTCGGGAGGGGTTTCCCACCCCAGAGGGTCCAGGGGCCCGGGCCACTCCCTGGTGTCTGGGGGCCCAATCCAGTTGTCGGGTCCTGGGTGGTATGGCCGCTCCCAGCTCTTTGGTTCAGAGAAGGCCCTACGCGTGGCTTTGGCCCGGCTAGGCCCAGGCCGATGCTGTAGCCGGCAGGGAGACACATCTGTGCCCGTTGGCAGTCTGCCTCTGACTGAACGGCGGGCCCTGCCTTTTATCCCATTCTCCCCGGGGGAAGTCCTGCCCTCCGTGGAGGGGATTGGCCAGCCCGCTGGGCCTACCCCAGTCTGCCTCCTGCGTTGACTGGCAGGTGGGGTTTTTAACTCCCCGCTGGCCTGTGTTTGGGGTGGCAGCCCTTTCAGGGGCCCAGCCGCTATGGAAGGTCCCTGCACCTTCCTACACCATCCCACAATGCCTCACAATGTGAGGGGAAAATTGTCTTAAGCAAGGCCATTTTCTGTGCAAGCGCGCCTGATGTGGACACGCAATGCTGACACAAGGCATGTAATATGGACATGAAAAAGCAATTCAATTATGGCAGTGGCTGTAAGTCAACATAACGTAAATCCACTTAGTTTTGTAGTGTAGACTTGCCCTTAGTGTCAAGCAGTCACAACTACCACATTGACCCTGAGAAGAGAAACTGTAAACGGGAAGCTTCACACCTTTTGGGTGGAGTTCTGGGAGAAGAGTGTGTTTAAGTACCAGGGAGTTGAAGGACCATCAATGCATGCAGAGGGGTTAAGCAGCTTAGAAAGTCTGAACCCTGAGCATATTCCTAGGGACTCCAAGATCGGGGTAGTGGCTGGAATCCAGTCAGGCTCCAGCAGCTTGAAACACCCCGGGGACCCAGAGCAACACAGGTTTGGATTCCCCTCGTAGCAGTCCTACTTGGTGACTAGGAAGGGGCACTTGCTAGGATCTGTAACACCAACATATGCTATATAGTACATCATATCAAAAGAAGCCTCTAGTCCTGCTGTTACAGTGTGTAGCTGAATCTCTCCATTCTATCAATTCTTCACTAGCTGAGTGTGTGTTTATAATATATATTTTTCTTTTGGATGGCAAGTAGGAGCCCAACCCAGGAAACCCTTACTCACACAAGCAGTCGTATTGACTTAATGCATGATTAAGAAGCACACACACAAGTAAAGGTTTGCAGGGCAGTTAAAGCACAACCACTGGTGCATGTGTGATAAGGTACAGATCTGCTCAATCCTCCACTCGTGTGTTCACATCAGAAACAGAACTGTGCTCTGACTCTGAGTGGGAAATGGAAATGTATTTGGAAAGGATTCACAGCAGTCTGGAGAGCTGACATATACAAACATTACAGTACTTTCTGCAAAGTAATACGTTTTTCAAATTTAAATCAGAGAACAACCTGGACTTATTTCATACAACAGAGAAAACAGTATTCCAGAAGCAAAATCCAGCAGGCCATGGCTATTACTGTGTCCTAAAATGGTGAAAATAACATCACCATCCCTGCAGTGGTACAATTGTAAAGGATTTAATTTGAGTTCTGTTAACATGTGCTCCCAACATCTCTTTTCCAACTCGAGTGCCATCTCATAAACAATTTATCAGAAGGAAAAATACTGCAGGGCTTACCTAAATGGTTCTGATCCTTCAAAACCTAAAATGGTGAGACACTGCGGAGAGAATATTTCAGGGCCCCTTTACATAGACGTAGATGCTTTCCCGGTTTAGCTTAATTTTTAAAAAATTAATGCATCCGCAACTATGTCACTTTGTGCTATGGCACTATCAGATCTCATTAATTAGTCTAGGTTGGGTTGGGTCAGTATGGAGCTGAGAGATTTCCAAGGAACGTGTAGGTGTTGCCCGTGTCTCATTAAGTAAAATTCTTCCATCCGAGTCAGTGCTGACTAAGGCCCTGATTCAGTAAAGTCAATGAGATTTAAGCATAAAGGTAAGAACATTTTTAAGTGCTTTGCTACACTGTGGTTCCTACAACCCAGCACATTGCTAAAGAGTGTTGCGGTGTTGAAAATGCCAATTCTGGATAAGACGTAAAAATAAGATCCTAATCCCTCACAGTCACTAAAGCTCACAGGGCACTTATCCTCAGATTGTTAAAGATAGTGTCCTAACCAAAAGCCTAGCATTCTGCGAACCTAAATTCACCCTGAAATTTCAACTGGAATTGGTTTTTGTCCTAAACTTGTGTAGTAGCGCTGTTGGTCGCTGTTAAACGGATGCTGGGCTTCATACATTTATTTGGTGGAATGAGAGGTCCCCACTCTCTATGAAAATGCAAGAGGCTATTGTTTTCTTCGGAACCCCATACAGAACTAATGTAGGCTCCTTAATCTTTGCCACCAGTCTCCCTCATCCACCCTGGCCTGCCTTTTTTTTCTTCGCCATAAATATGCACTTTTGTTTTTACTAGTAATGAATTGTGATGGGGTGTCGGCCCCACACTGGCCTCTACAGGGTTAGTAGAGCTTTAGAGAGGAGTAGCTGATCAGGGCCAGGAAAGCCCATATAAGAAGAGCTACAAGGCAGATAACACAATCAGTTATTCCCTGGAGTTCAAGGAGGGAGGACTGGGTGCCTGGCAGGCAGGAAGAAGCTAGCACCCTGGATGAAGCAGCTCTACTAGCAGGGACCAGGGGAGCTAAAATGAGCTCCTGACAGGCTGAGGCCCTGAGATAGGGGATTAGAAGGTCCTGGGGCCATGGGGAAGTGGGCCAGGGAAATGTACTAAGGAATTGAAAGAGATGCAGCATGTGGCTGCCACCTACAAAACCCCTGGGCTGGGATCGGGAGTAGTGGGTCAGCCCAGGTCCTGTCCCCCCTGCAACCAATTGCAACTGGGGAAGTAATGGTACAATTGGAGTGCAACACTCATCCCCAGAAGGGGGGAGCAGAGAGAGTAACACAGCCCTCTGCAGGACACTGCAGTCCTTGGAGTGACATAGGTCCAGGAGCAGAAGTGTCAGTGGTCAAAACACCATTGGGAGACCTGTGGTGCTAACCCCCAAAACAGTCAGCAGGAGGCACCAGCGTGGTGAATGGAGTCCCATCCCACCAGTAAAACTGGGACAAAGGCCTCTTGGCAGAACATGTTTTCTGTTAGAGCTGAAAAACAAATGGACAGGTGTCCTTGAAACACACAGCGAAACTAATGCTTGTCTTGCAAGGATCCGGGAGTGCACACATTTCTTGCACTTGTCAGAATGGAGCTGAGCAGCCAGAAACGAAGAAATAAGGCTATGGGTAAAAATAAATGTCCTTCTCTGCTTACTTCAAGGAGGGATGTGTATCATGCATGGAGAGTGGAGGTCTTGACCAGCAAACTCTGAGCCCATATCAGGGGTGGGCCTGATCCACAAAGCTCAGACCCAGAACCAGCTCTGAACACGCCCAGAGAGCACAGTGGTGTTCAGTTATGCGGTTTATGCTGAGGCCCTTACACAGAAAGGGACCAGGGGCAAGGGTCTGATCTGAATCCTTTGGGGTGTTTGGATCTGGGGCTTGCACCCGTCTCTATTACACACTCAATGGTCTTTCTAATGGTCACGTTGTTTAATTCTGACCCCAGGTTACGTTTATGCTGTTAATGGTAAATTAGTGACAACGACCCATGCCAATCCCTCCTGCAGGAAAAACCCTGAAAGGGGATAAGAGAGGAAACTTCCTTCACTGAGTTTCCTTTGAATTCTTCCATCAGGGGCACGTGATTTGAGCCCCTCTGGTAGAGGCCAGGGTGTGGTGCTCAAACCCTACTGATCCCCACAAAATCCAGGTGGATCTTGGAGGATTTGATGATGCACACAACTATCTATCTGGAGGGCAGTGCCTCCCCACAAGCTCCAAGGTTTCCTGCATCCACTCTGGCTCTCTGACAGTGAGATGCATCCTGGTGTGAAGGAAGTCTATTGGGAAGTTAATACAGCCCTTGTCTCATAGAGATAGCTGCATAATGCAGCGAACAGCTGGAGGGTTGTAGGAGTTGCAGTCTAGTGTGTTGCTTCTCAAGAGCTGGCCCATTTCCACCTCATCATTATTCCCATTTCTCACTGGATAGAACTGTAGGAGATGCTCCAGGATATTATTCAATTGAAATCGGCTTCCAGTATCCCATGTGCCTAAAACCACTTCACCAGGGTGGGCTGGGAATAGGAGCAGAGCAACCGGGGTTGAAATTAAGCGAACAAAACTTGGGGTGAATATCAGGAATCCTTTCCAGACAATGATCTCTATAAATCTGGAGCAGCCTCGCAAAGGAACGGGTAGAAGCTCCATCTCTTGGGACATTTAAAACAAGACCCGCAGCAAAGTACTAGAAACTATATTGTAGAGAGGAGCCCTGCATTGGCTGGAGCGGAAAGTGGACTACATGACTTAACAGTCTTCCCCATCCTTGCTTTCTATTATTCACATTGTTCCGGCACTATGTGAAAAAAAATTACTGTGAAAATTAAAATGTCTACAGATCCTTTGGATGATGATTTTTACAGACTCTTTTTTTTAAATTCTTGGATCTTGATTGTATGTGTTGGGGGAGGGAATAAGAGGATTGTTCCCCCCCACCTTCCATTTGAAACTTTCCAGCGTGCTCTTTGATCATCTCTGAGGATTGATTTAGGGGATGCAAATGAAGGCCTTGGCAATCTGAAGATGAAAATCTTCTCCCCTGACATTTCTGAGAGCGTTCAGAGAATTCTCAATAAGACATTGAAGTACTGGCTTTTCAGAAAAAGAAAAGGAGGAATATTCAATAAGGCAGGGAAACAAACTACAGAAAAACAACTAGCATTCTCCACAAAAAATAGCAGCACCAGCGAACCTCTTCTGCCTTGTTTATTTTCCTTCTCCCCAGTTATACCTACATGTTGTTTGCAAAAGATGCAAACAGAAATATGAACACAGAGGTGCAATACAAGTCCCCTTCCTTACAAAAAGATGGATGGAATAGCCCACAACATAATGAAAATATTTTACAGTTCATTAGCATCTCCTACCCTATAATCCCCATGCATTTTACAAGCATTAATGAAATTAACTTTCTCACAACCTACTTCTGAAGTAGAGAGGCACGGCTTATGGTGTTAGGGTGTTATAAATGAGTAAAAGAGACAATTAATATTATCCCCATTTTACATAATGGGGAAGCTAGGGCATAGAGAGGTTAAGTGACGTACCCAGGGAACACTGCAAGTCCATAGGGAACAGTGCCCAGAACATTACACTGTGACAGCTATACTAGATTCTCTGTCAAAGTATGAAGCCTGAATCATCCAAAGCATGGCAGGTCTTTGATGTGTGGGACCTGGATTGACCCAAAGTAGCTGGCAGTGTCACAGTACAGGGCAACTGCACATGTATTCCCCCTCTATGATCCACCAAGATCACCTGCTCTCAGGCTTCCAGGGGGATTAACGTTAGGGAGGGAGAGGAATTGTTTAAGTTTAG
>ML675630.1:6127437-6267711 GCA_007922155.1 Mesoclemmys tuberculata
AAACTAATTCCAGGCCTCCTCCACATTTAAACCCACAAGTTCCTCCATCCAATCCACTTCCCTAACTAATTTCCTTAACTCTTTGAAATTAGCCCTTGAGAAGTCGAAAACCCTAATCCCAGATCTACGTTTGTTTATCCTTCCATCTAATTTGAATTGAATCAGCTCATGATCACTCGAACCAAGGTTGTCCCCTACCACCATTTCTTCTACAAGGTCCTCACTACTCACCAAAACCAAATCTAAGATGGCATCCCCTCTCGTAGGTAAAAATACACCTCAAGTAGCTGTCATTCTAAGTAAAAGTAGGAGGATCTGAACACATTCCTCTTGCATCTCTTAACCTGGTGACACCTCGTAGGGAGAGACATATTGTGCCTGTTCATATGAAGGCTATTCTGAGTGGCTGTGTGTAACCTGAAAGTGGAACACTGAATGGATGATGATTTACTGAATTATTTAGATTGATTTCCCTGCCATGCTCCAGGGGAACAGTCTTTTGAAGGACAGTCTATGACAGCTTCAGAGATGGCCACCCACTGCAGAAACGCTCCTGCTCAGCAACTGCAAAAGTTATGAGCTTAGTAACAGCATAATATAAGAGGTAGAGAAAGATACTAGTGAGGGTGGGAAGTGGAATAGACTTTTTATTTAACGAGTCATCCCCGGAACCATGAAAATAAGAACTAGTCAGACACTGTATTTAAACCACTCTACAAGGGGTTCTGCAGAACAATGAGATGCTGCTGATCTTGCTCGCTGTTTTATTTCCCCATGTACTATATTTGTGTGCCCAACTGGCTGTAAATGCTATGGGCCAGGGTCATGTCTTTCTTGTGTTTGTAAAAAAACAAACAAAAACCGCCAAACAAACCAACCCCCCACATACATGGGTGATGCTTCAGAAACAACAGTAGTCACCTCTACATATTTCTTAATTAGCGTAAAGAATGATGAGTAGTTAATGCTGGGAAATGGGAGTGCTATGCAAAAGCAAAGTGGTAGTGTATGAGTGGGAAGAAGGATGATCTTGTGATTAAGGCCAGGCTATTAGGGCCCTAGTCTCATCTCTACCATAGACTTTCTCTGTGATCTTAGGCCAGTCCTTAGGCCCAGATCCTAAGGTGCTTAATTCCCATTAAAATCAAAAGGTGTTAGTCCTACTTCCATAGACCTTCCACTGAGGTCTTTGGGAGCAGGACTGAACCCTTACACTCTCTCTGTGCCTCAACTTCCCTATTTCTTAAAATTAGGATGATAGAACTTCTCTGTATCATGGGTGTGCTGTGAAGCTTAATTAATTAGTGCTAATAAAGTTCTGCAGATCAGTGGGTATAGGGTATAGAGAACTGCAAAGCATTATTGCAGAGGGTCATGCTGAAATCATACAAGTTGCTGTTGCTGTTTTTTATTCTTCAGTGTCATGGTTCAAAGTATCCAAGTGCAACAGGCTGTTCATTTTGTGCTTGCCTGCCCTGCTTGGGGAGGAGGGGGGGAAGGGAGCAGTAGAGCTATGGGTACGAGACCTCCCTCCCCAAAAACCATGCTGGAACGTGAAGGCATTCTCTGTATCATTGCCCTGCCACACAACAAGGTTCTTTCTTTTTAGGGTGAAGAAAATGGATGTTAATTTATTCCTTATTGCTAATTCAGAAAGGAGCATAAACATGAGAGCTCTGTTGCGGAGACTTCTACCAACGGTGTATTTTAAGTCCAATTATGTGCTATTAGTGCATTTGCTCTTTGTTCCTGTAGCATATTAATTGCATGTCTGGTATTCTGGTAATTAACACAATTATACTCTTTTTCCCCCACCCCCTTCAGTAGACCGTGTAGTCTTGCATTTTATTCAGACAAGCTGTTTTCAGTAGCTATAAGAAGACTCATGATTTATTATTAATATAATAAAAATAATGAAATCAACAAAATCAACAGAGCTCTGATGTAGAGTTATAACTGAGAAGTGCCAGCAATGTTTTTCAGCAAAAATAAAAGCTGGTGGCACTTTCCTATGAGGTTGCAGTCTATCTAAGAGACTTCTAATGTGAAACCAAATTATATGCCTCTTTCTGTGTGTCTGGCATTTTAATTAGTGGCTGGAGCAGGGGGACTACATTGGTTCTCCCACACATGGAGAATGCTGTAACTATTTAAGGGCCCTCTCTCGCCAACTACCACAACCTTCCAACAGCCATCCACCACTAAGAAAGGAGGATGCTCAGCACCTTGCAAGATCGCACCTATAAATCAACAAGGATTGTTTATAACAGTGGAGATTAACCCAAAACAAACAGGTGCTGGAGCCTGTTGGTATTGAAGTATAGAGACTAATGAACAGCTCTGCAGTAATTTGAATCCCAGGCCTGAGAGCTCACTCGCTGTAGAAGTCTTCGTGCCAGCATTGTAACTCTCTTTTTCACTTTGTGTGTTGTGAAAGGGCACAGAGCCAGCATTACATTCCATGGGTCATGGCACTTAGTGCATTGCTGGAAGGGGCTCGGATACGACAGGAGTGAGGGTGGTATCAAATGGTACAGAATTGCACCGTGGATTTAGGTTTCTTTTAGCAGATGAAGTGGATAATGAAGCAGATGAAGTGGATAGCAGATGAAGTGTTTCATAATGTGTGCCTCCAAAGTAGCTCCTGTTTTTTCTTCTTAAAGGAAGTCATCTTTTTTTAACCCTGTGCCTACCTTATAGCGTGACACTATCAGATCTCACATGCGATGCAGGGTAAAGACTGTCCAAGACAGATATGAGAGACCTGCAATTAGCACCTGTCATAGGTGCTATACATGGATGTGCTGGGGCTGGAAGAGAATGCAGGCTGTTGCTTCTCCCTTTAGCACATCCCTGCAGAAACAGGCAGGAGAGGAACCTGATACGGCATTAAGCACTAAATGGAGATTTAACTAATGCAGTTGGGAATGTTGTATGGACTCCTGAGCGTCGATGACCAGCTGCGGTGGGGGGAATGCCAGGTCTCAGACACTCGTATCAGCTAGAAGCAGACACTGGCCAGGTCCCATGCTGGTCCTTTTTGGGAAAGCAGTAAGAAGGGAAGCTGCTTTTTCGGAGCAGCAGTAAGGAGCTCAGGATGGAGCAGCACGGGCAGAATGACTTAGGAGACCTCCACTTAGCCTCTCTGCACAACCCAATGCAGTTCTGAGGAGCAGAGGCAACACGGCCTTGTGGCTTTTAAACCAAAAGAAGGGAAAGGGGAAACCAAGGTAATGAGACTCTATGGAAAGAAAGTGCTTTGGAAGATAAAAATCAAGAAAGAAAGGGAAAATGAGGGAAAGCCCTAGCAACGGCACATCCGCTCTCGCACCAGCACCACGCTGAATTAAAGCAAAAAGTCTCACTGAACTCCAATGAGAGTATTAATACACAATCCAAAATAACAGGAATGCCGGACATCCTCTATATCCCACTGTGATGCGTGGAAGTAGAAGGCCAATCCTGCCAGGCACAGGTCACCCTCACCTCCCCCTTGACCTCAGCGTCTTACAGGGCGTGGCACAGACTTTGCCAATAAAGAGACTGGGGGGCTGTTTATGCTGGCAGACAACCTTTAGCCAGGTCTGTTTCCACTCCTTTACTGGGGACTAGTTTTTTTGCTGATTGCATTTGTGGTGCCCTTGAGTGCCCACGGGAAGAAGAGAAACAAAACCCCAGCAGGTAACGATCAGTGTGAAGAAAGTGCTTGCATTGCTTGTTCCAGAAAACCCTCAGGAATATTTTTTTCTTTGAATTATTGACTTCATCAAACCATGGCCAGCTCTGATAAAGGAACAGAAAAGACATTGTGCTTATATTAGAATATCTATCGCAGTTATGTCAAGGAACCCCAAACAATTAGAATTCCATTATTTCAGTCCCACAGAGCTCACAGTCTACAAATGCATAAAGGAAAGGACATATTATTGAGTGGTTAGATCAGGGGTGCCTGTGTTTTATTCCTGGCACCTCCACCTATTCACTCTGTAACCTTGGACAAGTCACTTCATCTCTCTGTGCCTCACTTATCCTCTTCATGTAGTGCTACGTGCCTATCCCACAGGGATGTTGAGAGACTATATTAACCAATGCTTGTCAAGCACTTTTAAGATCCTAGGATGAAAGATTCTCTAGAAATTGAGTATTATTTTAATTAAATTAGCAGCATTTAGACACCCCTGTTAAATGACCACAGAGATCTTCAACTGACAGTGATTAATTTTCAAGTACACTGAAATGTTTACAGTCTGCTTTTAATTTTAAATGTACAGAGCTCTATGTGCAAGGATATTAATCCAAGAATGTTTTGCAAGGAAACAAAGAAGCACTTATCAATCCACTATTGACCTTCAGAATAAGGGTACAAGGCTCATCTATTCACTCCTGTATTTGCTTGAAAGTGAGTTAGGTTTGGTGGAAGATATTTTGAAGGGCGTGGTGGAGTGGGAAAGAACAAGGAGTCTATTTAGCAGCACTGCCTGCAGTAGACCATAGATTGGTTGATTTTTTTTTATATGTTTTTTTTTCACTAGGTAACTATGCCCACTATGTGTTATGGTGATGGGCTCAGATTTATAAGTTATGAATAAAAACTAACTGAAGGCGCATATTCTGCAGCCTGAACAGATGATTTAAAGCAGTGTTTCTCAACAACAGGTCTGTGGACTGGCACCAGTCTCAGATTTCCCTAGCATAGTTTAGGAACACAGCAAGCCAATCCCTGGTAGCAAAAAGGTTGAGAAACACTCATTTAAAAAAACGAAAACAAAAACAAACTTTTTTGTTTTTTGCAGCACATTTTGATATTTTCTTAAAAGGAGTTCAACACTTAAAGTCAGTCATCTGGATCAGGCTTTTGATCTTTGGACCTGTGCTTGAGACCAGCTTTGGAGCCCACTTTTTTTTTGTGCAGCTGGACCTTATAGCATTTGACCTGGGACAGTCTTTGAGGCCTGAATGACCCAAGGCCCTAAACATCTGCTGCACGGGCAGCTCAGATTGCTGTTGATATAAAGTAGACACAAGGAGGAGGGGCTATTTCAGTGTCAATTTCTCCACACCTATTGTGATCCAGATGCACAATTAGTTCAACTCTTGATTTATTCTCAGTGCTGCTCCTTTCCCCAACTATTAGAGTAGCCACCACAACTTGAATCTTCAAACAGTAGCTTGTGAAGCAAGGCAGGGCTTTTGAGTGTTAGCCTCTGAAAGGGATAGTATTTCCTTGTTCTACCTGCCCTAGACAGCCCCTTTTGAAAAGTACAGTCCTAGCCATTAGCTGACAAACCATACAACTGCTACAATACAACCTGCTGAGATGGGAAAAACTGGCTCCCTTCCATTCCTTCAAGCAACATTAGCAGATGGAATCTAATAAAGCAGAAAAGAAGCAAGTACAGCAGAGCCACTAGACAGAGGATTGGTCCTGGCCTTCCTCTTGCCAAAGCATATGCTGCCAATCTTCTTCTCAGGAGAGACGGAAGAAAGGTCAGCATGGAAGGTGGCTTGTAAAAGACAAAGACAATGGGCCTGTCAGAGCTAATTGCTTACAGGAAACAGAAATATAACTATTCTCCTCAGCAGTAACTGGAAGATGCAAAAATCAGATGGTGCAATGGACAAAAGTGTTTGTCAGGCCAGCAAGCCCAGATTCAGAGAGGCTCCCTGAATGCATTTCTGTCTCCCCTACCTTCCTGAGTTTTCTTCACAGCATGCCTCTTGATGATATTAATTTCAGACAACTATTTGCTCACCACTGGCTTTTTACTGTGGGTGATTGGGACTGTACAGGAAGGAGTGTTATTTTACTGCCTGTGCATGAGCAGTTTAAGTTACAGGGATGTAATCAGGCCTGGTTTAATTCCAGTAACCAACACTTACAACAAGACCTAATTTGACCCAACGTACTGTGCATTTTTTAATTTAAATCATGCAAAGGGCCTGTACAATAATTGAATCACAAACCATATACATTTGTAGGTAGCTTGGTGGGTTTGCATCTCAGGCAGATGGGATGGCTTAATGGCTTAAGTGTCAGATTCCAGGCTGACCCACTGCAGACACAGATTTGAATCCTGACAGGATCAAATAAGCCCCTTTTCCTCCTGCAGCAGACAAATATCGTTCTGTGCAGTGTAATACCTGGGATCACTTAGTTCACAGCTACATAAGAACTAAGGTTCTTTCTGCTCTGGTTGAACATTAAATAACACTCCACGTTTTGTCTCAGGTTCCATCCCCATCCCCATGGAGCGTGCTGGGTGGTTGCTGGAGATGGCTGTGTGTATATTGGCTCGAGTCCTACAACCGTATCCATCTGAGGGGATCTCTGCATCTGCACAGAGCCCAGCTGAGTGGGTCCTCCCAGATGAATTCAATTGCAGGATCTGACCCGTACATAGCCTGTCAACCTGTGTGAACTCTAGGAGGGTGACAGTTGGTCCCTGAATTAAAAAAATTACATTCGCTTCCATGCCACTTGATCCACTACATGCTCTAGTCCTGAAACAATGGTTGATCCAGTCTGCGTGATGCTATACCTGTCTATATCTGTCTTCAGTGATGCTGTGACTGAAGTCAACATGAGCTATGCCACTGAGGTGCAGGACAGAAGGATCAGCCCATTGGATGATCCTGATCTTTGGGAATGCTGGCTCTTATTTTCTATATCACACAGTCTGCGCAACTGGCATTGTAAGGACAATAAAATGTTGGTTAAATATATAAATCATTATCTGTCTCACAACCAGTTTAAAACAACTAGTTGTTTTTACTGTCATGTCTGCTTATTTTGAATTGTCCTCGTTAAGCTACCACCGGTGAAATTTCTAGCTGTGCTTTTCATGCTTAATCCAGCCAAGCAAGAGAAAAAAAAATACAATTTCTGTGACCTGAACTCTTCCAATAGCACCCTGCTTAAATTGAACACAGACAATAATAATAATGTGCAACGTTAAAGTACCTTCCTTTAGGGGATCTCCAAGCTTACACACACATTAATATATTAAGCCTCACAACAGCACTGTAAGGTCAGGTCAATGTCAGCGGCTGTCAAAAAAGCTAGCAGAATTTTGGGAATCCTTAGGAAAGGGATAGAGAATAAGACAGAAAATACCATATTGTCTCTTTATAAAACCATGGTGTGCCCACATCTTGAATACTGTGTGAAGATCTGGTTGTCCCATCTCTAAAAAGATATATTGGAATCAGAAAGCTACAGAAAAGGGCAACTAAAGTGACCAGGGATATGGAAAAGCTTCCATATGAGGAGAGATTAATAAGACTGTCTGGGACTTCTCAGCTTGGAAAAGAGACAACTAAGGGGAGATATGATAGAGGTCTATAAAATCACGACTGGTGTGTGGAGAAAGTAAATAAGGAAGAGTTACTTATTCCCTCTCATAACACAAGAACTAGGGGTCACTAAATAAAATAGGCAGCAGGTTTAAAATGAACAAAAAGAAGTATTTCTTCACACAGCACAGTCAACCTACCGAATTCCTTGCCAGAGGATAGTGTGATGGTCAAGACTATAACGGAGTTTAAAAAATAACTAGTTAAGTTCAAGGAAGATAGGTCCATCAATGGCTGTTAGCCAGGATAGGCAGGGATGGCTGTTTACCAGAAGCTGGGAATGGCTAATAGGATCACTTGATAATTACCTGCTCTGTTCTTTCCCTCTGAAGCATCTGGCATTGGCCACTGTCAGAAGACAGGATACTGGGCTAGACGGACCATTGGTCTGACCCAGCATGGCCGTTCTTATGTCAGCATTACCAGTTTTACAGATGGGAAAAACTAAGGTGCAGAAAGAATCAGCACTTACCCAAGGCCATACTGGGAGTGTGAAAGAGTCAGGAATCAAATGCAGGCCTCTCGACTCCCACCCACTCTAATGCTTCAACCACAGACCCATCCTATCATTATAGCTAGGAGACCAGCCTCTGAAGACTGCCCTGGCCACACTGGCCCAGCAGCCAAGACGGTCTTCTAGGGCATGTCTACACTGTGTTTTCCAACCCAGAGCAGTGATTCTCAGAGCTCAGCTCTACGGACTCGGGCTTGCCCTACAGCACGCAACACAGTATTAAGGCTTGGGCTCTGCATCTTCCCACCCCCAGGCTTCGGAGCCCAAGCTCCAGTCTGAATGTCTACACAGCTGTTCGTAGCACTTTAATGGGAGACTGTGCCTGTAAACCTAGGGTCTGAGACTCGCTGCCATGGATTTTAAAAGGTAGGGTAGACATACCTGTAGTCTTACTTTGAGTGGAAGCTTCTTGGAGCAGGGATTGTCTTTTCGTTCTGTATCTGTACAGCACCTAGCGCATTTAGGTCCTAGTCTATGTCTAGGACTCCTAGGCACTATGGTAATACAAATAAAATAATACTAATAGTTTTGCCTCTGAGAATTCCAGCTTCTTTCTGGCAGAGGCCTGGCTATGTACATTACAATCCCATTAAACAGGAGAGCAGTTAAATCCTTCCGTATTTAATGTATTTATTTCACTTCCCCGAGACACCATTTGTGACTCCTCCCTCCACCAAGCCACTGCCCTCCTGGCCTTCACTCTAATTGCAGCTTTGCTAATTATGTTTTGATCACTCAGCCAACTAATTACTGTCTGCAGCAAACCCCAGAGCTGGGCTTATCTGCACTGAGGAAGAGCATGACATGCAGATACAGCATTCGTGCCCTCATCCTTATGGAAGGGATCGGGAGATTAAGAGGCACAGTCAACCCTGATTAATGCTGCTGACTGCATGAGTGGTCCTTGCCATGTGAGGAGTGATTGCCTCCCTGTGGGGAGCTTGAAGGCAGTCTGCTCCCCCAACCCCCAAGGCCAAGTCTCTTCTGTCTTTAATTCAAGCTGCTGCTCAGCAGTAGAAGGGGGGGTTAAATATAAATCCCTTCTCTTCACCAAAAGCAAATTCTCCTGGGATGGTAATACAGGTTTCCGTGGAACGTTGTTCTGAGATTGTTCTCTCTCACTCACTCACACCTCCTCATTTATATCACTGACTCAGCCAGTTGCTCTCCATATACTGACCCAAAATTTACCTCCAATAGAAAAATGTAACAATTTTATTCAGAGATTTTTCTCCAGGCTAACCAACATTAGGAAGGTGCCTTTTTCTGAAAAATGAAGAAGGACCAAAAGCTTCATCAGATCAATGGACCAGAAAAAAAGCACACCCAAAAGCAGAATTAAAATGCACCCCAGGATCATCAATAATTGTTTTACAGTAGCACCTAGAGGCCTCCATTGTGCTAGGCGCGGCACAAATGCATTGCAGGAGACAGTCCCTGCCCCCGAAGAGCTTAATGCTTCAATAGACAAGGCAGATGATGGGTGCGAGGGGAATCAGGGGCACAGAGAGAGGAGGTGACTTGGAGGTGACTAAATTCACCTGAAAGGGATATAGGGAATACTAAAAGGAACCAACCTGGAGCATAGAGACCATACTGGTTTTCCCCTGTCAGGGCAAGGCACTGACAGGGAGGCTGCTGAAAAAAATGGAGAAGTATAATTAGCGCCCTAACGTGCCTTCAGAGCCTCTTTGAAATAGGAGGGAAAGATCACGTCACATTTGATTATAAATCAGGATAAGCACTAGTTTCCCTGCCTGCCCTGAGAAGCCTCCACAGAGAACACAATAGAGGTAAGTGAAACACCCAGTGAAAGGCAAGAGTGTGCAAGCAAGCTACTTTAATACAAGGGCTTTGGACCAGAGAGTCAGATTCTCTCCCTAACAAAACCCTAGCGTATATAATTGAACGAGAGGTAACTCAGAGGAATGAGACTCATCTTGGCATGCTTCCTTTTTAGACTTCTTTAGTCTCTCAACTCCTTCATGCGTTTCTTTCCTCAGTGAAGAGGAGAAAATGCAAGTACTGAACTGCTGTGTAAAAGCTGCCGACATCTCAGGATCTCCTGCTTCCTCCAAGCGCTGTGCCAGCGGTGCTGCGGTAAGGAGCTCCCACTTTCTGCAAGCGTTTTGCCCTAGCCAGCATCGTCTGAACAAGCACCACCCCACAACTCAGATCCTGCTCTCTCTCTGCGAGCTGTACGAGGACTCAGCTCCCATGAGACTGCTTCATCTGAGCCAGCTCAGGATTCATTTCTCATTTGTTCTTAGTGTTGACAGGGATCCTCAGACACGGCACCTTTCCCCTTTTGCATTTCTGCATTCATCAGAGGATTCATTTGTTCTTGGACATTTGTTGGGTCTCCCTTCACCCCCTGCATTGCTGACATTAGTCCAAAATTGTCTAGGAAAGCCAGCCTCTTTCAGTGCCTGGTTAGTGGAGATGTTTTTGTGCTTACTGTATGAAAACCTAAAAGGCTGCAGATCCCAAGCTGTGCTAAATGATTGAAATTCAGTGCCTCTCCCTCTGCTCCAGCAGCATACATGTGTCTGCCTGCTCACTGCTGCTCCAGAGACACATTACCCACTGGGTGTAAGTAAAACACTTATGAGATGAGACAGGCTGAGCATCCTGCTTGAAGCTCATCTGACACAGGTCAGCTCCTGCAGCAGGAAGAACAGCCTCTGGAAATGACTGGTATCTACACAACATTAGACAATTAAGAGAAAGAAAATCAGAGCCTAGTGGTCAGAAAGAAGTGTCAGCAAAATCCTGGATACTCAAATGTGAACAAATGGGGGATGAGTGAAAGCCAGTACAGAGTGCGCAGCCTAGACCAGGGTTATTCCACACCAAGAGGAAGTTGATTTCACTTTTAGGCTAAGACAGAACTCAAGCCAGAACCAAATATTTAATTTGCAAAAAGTGCTGAGCGCCCACAACTTCTACTGGCATGAACAGGAAGAGGTGTGCAGCACTTCTGAAAATCAGGCCACCAATGCCTGGGACAAGACCTCAGCTGAACCAGAGGGACTGGAACTAGCTAGAAAGAGAAGTAGAAGTAGCTAGAAAGAGAAATAGAGCTGGATGTCATCCTTCTAGAAATTACACCCATGATTCAATTATGAAATAATTCTATTGCATTCAAAAGCAACAGCCCTAGCCACTGGGGTGTTGTATTTATTAAATAGCAATGATGAAACATCCTAGACAAACAGTGAGCCATCCCAGAGGGAGAAGATCGAAGGAGCAGTAGAGAAAATAGGTGAAGTTAAGCCACTTTGCAATGAAAAGGATGGAAAGACGTACATCATGAACATGAAACGTGCACGTAAGAACTCAGTGTTGGAGCTTCTTTATACCCTTCCCTCCACAGATGTCTGTGCTCCCTGAGCTGCCTGCCTCATTCCTTCTGACCGTTTCTGAAACTCTCTCTCTCTCTCTCTCTCTCTCTAATGCAGCAAGTGCTGTTTTACCCACAGAGGAGACAGAAAGCATGTCATCATCCATCGGGCTCCCCCCATTGATCTCATACCCCTTTCTCTTAGCAGCTTCACGTGAGACAGGTGGTATGAAATCTAACTGCCTCCATAGAGATTTATTCAGCCTCAAACAGAAGCCAACTCAAGGCACCCTTCCAAGATATGAGGCCACAAAAATAGGCTCCTCTTCCTGCCTGGAAAGCAAGGTGGCACTGTGCCAAAAGGCAGCAGGGCCTTTCTACAGGAATGTCAGTCTTCATAATTCTAGAAATATAGGGTCAAATTAATCATTCATAAATGCAACTTCTCTGAAGTCAGCTGAGTTACCCACTGATTGAATTTGACCCCTGGTGCTAGGCCAGAATAAGTCTAGGGAAAGCTGGGCATTTGGCTACGTGTATACTTCCCGCACTGCAGCTATGCTGCTGTAGCACGTGGTCAAGATGCTCTATGCTGACTGGAGAGAGCTCTCCTGTCAGCATATAAAAACCACCTTCATGAGCAGCATAAGCTATGTTGGTGGGAGCAGCTCTCCCGCCAACACAGCGCTGTGCACGTGAGTACTTATGGCAGCGTAACTTACGTCACTCTGGCGTGGAACATTCACACCCTTGAGCAATGTACGTTTTGCTGACATAGATGATGGTGTAGATGCCGTGTGCTGCTTTGGACTTGTGCATCAAGCTTTGTGCGTCTTCCTGCACAACAATCCCATCACCTGATGGGGTTGAATGCAATGTCCCATCTGTTCTGAGTTCAATTCAAGGTTTTGCTTTAATCTATAAAGCCCTACATAGTCTGGGACCTGACTGCATCAGAAACTTCGTTCTCAATGGTCCATCTGGCCAGCATGAAGTTGACAGATCCAATAGCTAAACCCTCTAAGGATGTGAGGTAGGGCATTTGCTAAGGAGGAACCTACTATCATTGAGTTTACGGGTCATCAGAGCATGGTACCAGGCCTATTTTGTGCGTTGATTATGATGTTTTAAAGTAGCTCTGAAAGCCTTTCCTGTCTCTTCATGGCATACAGTTTGCCCAATGAGAAGGAACTAGGTAAACCACAAGATCCTGCCTCTTTGCAGGTGATCACTGCACTGATTATGTGTCACGTAGGCATTACTCCATGGATGAGATTTGGAAAAGTCAAATAAAAAATTTTTTTCATGGCAAATGCTTACGCAGATACGACAACCAGAATGAGACACCCTAAGCCCTTTCCTCATTCCCAGCAGGAATGACCTTATATCAGTGCCAGATCGGGAGAACAGTGATTGCTTGAAATGGAAAAGGACACTGCAGTAAATTCATATGGTACAAACGGCTCAGCATGCTACAGAACTGGCATGCTGCACAATCCCTTTCAGAAGGGTAGTTTTAGGACGTGGTGCTTCTGCCTAGGGCGGGATATTAGAAAGCTTAAGGTTCTGTCCAGTTTAATTAAAATCTTTTCTCCAGGCTCAAAGAAGCTCATGAGAACAGCTGTGGGAAAGGATTCTCCCCTTCCACCTAAAGAAATTCACCCACTTTATATTTACGCCAGGGATTCACTGTGGTCTCCGTTTACATTTACTTCTAATTACACAGCACGGATTACGTAATGCATTTGTGGCTTGCAGCAGAAAATCACAGTACTTAGCTGTGACCAAGCATCAAGCAGCCACTCTAGGCATGGAGCAGGGCCCTTGATCAGGAAATTCTTTGCTCTGGCTGCTCCAGGCATTTGGAAAGATATAAGACAAGCTAATGGGGGAGAATGCTTGGCTACCACTGTCTATTCCAATCACGTTCAAGACAATTTCCTTCATGCCCTCAATTAGGAGGTCACTAGCATAGCTGAAAATGGATTACAGTGCATAGTCAGCAGTGGTGCAGGTTCCATTTCATTCCATGATGAAATGACTCCATGTGACCCGCCCCCTCCTGGTATACATGTGTGCATATAAAAGCCATTGTTGAATATGGTAAAGCTGGTCTCACATTGTAGAATCCTCTCCTACTAAATCATATTTTAAGAGTCTACAACAATATAGCCCGTGGTCCCAGCTATAACAAAGGCAGAAGATTTTGTTATAATACTGTAATCCTACACCAGTGTAACTAAAGCAGCGCTCCGGCGTGAAGACGAGACATGATCAAGCAAGCCATATTTCAGCCCTGGTGCCAAGTTGCATTGCGGCCTTGCACCTGAATTCTGGAGGTTGGTTCTCACACAGAGCAGCCCAGGAGGTGGGAGCAAAGGTAGTTTTAAGCTCTTAGAGCTGCTTTGACAGACTGTTTCTAGGCCAGAATAAGCAGAGCACAGAGTACTTTGCCAACTTCTCCTGCTCCTCACACAGCCCTACATCAAAGGATGCACCAGCAAAGCCCACTAAGCTTTGGGGGCTGGTTAAGCCATCTTTGCAACCCCTGTACGCCTCAGGAGCCGTCATAAAGGCGCTGCAGCAGAGTGCTGAATCATGCCCTGGATTTTAGCCTGATTTGAGAAGAACTATTAAAAGACAGCTCAGGTCAACTATACTAGAAGATGGAAATGTATTTTAACCATGGCAGAAGGACTACAGTGTTGTAATTAGTGTTTCCCATTCTACTGGTGTCCTTTAGATGGGAACTAAACCTGATGGAATAGCTGTGCAGCAGAGTTGTAGATTAATTGGTCAGGTAGTAGGACTTATGTCATAAGGTCCTGTACACTTGAGCCAGGCACAATGTTAAGGATCTGCTTATACACAGATCCAGCAAAATTGGTTTCTCATGTGGTTTGAATGGGGATCATGGAGCATAATCAGTTTTACCTCAGCTCTGCTAGAAAACAATTCAGCCTGAGGGGCCCAGCCCAGCCCAACCACAAGTAATTAATTTAATTGAAACTGTTTTCAAACCTTGCTTCAACTTTTTTTAAACTTGGTTCCAGCACAGTGTGAACAGAGTCTTGCTCCCTTAGGCCCACGGTGCTCCGGTGCATTGTGACAGTGACAAGCATAGCATGTGGAGAGGTAATGCCTGCTCTGCACTGAGTAAATGCCTCCAGCTGCTCCCACAAACAATACAGAAAAGGCTGTGGTGGCTGACCCAGTGGGGATTGCATACATTTATGCTTGCATCAAAAGAAAGGATAGTAATAATCAACCACAGTGAAAAAGCAACGGAAGGAGCAGCTGCATTCATCCACACTTGGAATGGCCTTTAGACTGGGGAAAAGCAAGTTAAAGAATAATGTAGGTGAAGAGCTCATTCTCTGAGTTTCATGGGGGCTTCTGATCTCAATGACAACTGGCATCTAGGAACTAGGAAACTCAGTGTGGGGAAATGGTGAGGCAGCAAGCAGCTTTGCACATATAGCTGTTCCATGCTCATACATGATGCAGCTTGTAGGCAGCCAAATGCTAAAACTTTAAGGAACAAACCGGGATTCACTTTCCCAAAACACAATCTGCAAAATTGATGTGATCCAGATTAGAGTGGGAAACTAGCCAGTTAGTTTTATTACATGTTGCAAAAATTCTGTCTGGAGCAAGTCAGCTGAAAAGAAAATGAAAGAGAAGCTAGAAAAGATAGTAAGGTAACAACGAAGTCCTCTGTCAACAGATAACTGCAGAAACTAGAAGACTAAGATGGATTGGCACATCCAGGTCATCGCCTACTGTATCTAACGACATGTAGGACTTCCGTAACACTTGTTATCCCTAGGTTTTGGTGCTGTCGAAAGAGTGAAGGGGCAATGGGAAACTGAGTCACAAAGTTACGTGACTTGCCCAGGGTTACACAGCAAATCAAGGACTGAGCTAGAAACAGAAGTCCGCTCTCCTGTCTGCCAGTCCAATGCCCTAGCCACTGTAGCTTGCTACTGTTAAAGGACAAACAAAAGAATGCTAAACCAAAATTTAACCCACAGGTTGCAATCTGGAGCATGGTTTCTGCTGTTGCCTTTCCCCTGGTGCCCACCTCTTCTATCCTTGCCCTTCCAACACCACATTCTTTCAGTTATACCTGTGCAATCAAACTGAAAGTAACTGGTCAAATTCAGAGCCTTCTGCCCCACGGATAGGGTAACCAAATTATCTCCAGTGACACTATGCTGTTGATAGAGTATAATCTTCATCATCCAAAACTGTGGCTGCCAATTCACTTGCATGACCCTAGCAGCATAGTTGGGACATGTACAACACGAATAGTAAAGGAATGGAACTTCAAGAGGTGCACATCAGCATGCAATTTACTGTGAAGGGGTTACACATATACAGGTGAGAACAAAATCTGCAATATTCAAATCAAGTTTAGTACACAAAGAGTTACAGTGAATGGAGGGCTATGGGGAAGAAGTTAGCACTGGTAAGGGTGCGCTAAGCTGTGCCTATTCAACTCAAGACTTCACTTGCAGAAGCACCAAATTTAACCCCATATAATGCATTTAAAATGCAATTTTATTTAACTCTAGTTGCATGGTACAGCATCAGTTTACTGAAGTGACAGGACCAGCTCAGGCAATGGAATTTTCACGAACCAACAGAAGACATGTGAAGCAAACTACTGAGAAAAGACTAAAAAGCCAGAATGAAAGAGACAACACATTTTATTTAAATGAGTTTAAAAATAATTTTTTCCCTTAAATTTTCTGAAAGGAAAAAGGTTGATACCTGTTTTTAAAGCAGCAGCCACCAACTCAGAGAACTGGAGAAAACAATTTAGAGGGCTTTTTTTCTTTTACGCTTGTAACTTCTACCTTTATTCCAACCCCACTTACCCTACTGTTGACTTCAGCATTGCCTACAAACATTAGCAGGTGGTCAGTTTCATACAGGTGTTTGAACAGGTGGGTCTGGGTTAGCCAACAGCACTGGTCCAAATCCAGCTGGAAGCTCAACTGCACAGTAAAAATCCCACCACTGCAGGACATACTACATATGCTACATAGCAATGCTTTGGTATTCTAGTCATCCCCCTGTCTAATACTACTACTATGCATTTCAACAGAACCTTTAAGCAGAGGTCCTTAAAAGCGCCTCACAAATAAGCTTTGCAATGCTTCTGCGTAGGTATTAATATACTCTTTGCGGGATAAAAATGAGGCAGACATGCCTAACAAACTTGCTCAAGGTTATCCAGTGGATCTGTGGCAGAGGCTGGAATAAACCCCAGAATTTCTTAACTGCTAACCACCAGACCGCACTCAAAAACTATCAAGGATTTGAGAGGCGGTTATTCCATTGGTCACTTGCTGGCCCTGATGTCACAATTTTTACTTGTGGTCAGCTACATCACACAGTCCTTAAAGAGGAGGCAAGCAATATAAAAGGAACAAAACTAGAGGATTAATATTAAAATATTCTAAAGATGTAAATTTTCCCTCAATGATTCAGTAACCCTCACATAAAACAAATATCTTGCTTAACATTTGTAAATTAGATTTGCAAGACACATTGTCTTGCATCCTCCTACTTCATGGGGCTTATTTTTCTTTGCTTCATTTGTCATAATTTAATTATTGTAAAAAAGTTAAAATATCGACAGCCCTGAAGACTAAATTCCTCTATTTAGCCTCAGAACAGGATCATCAGTGATTGTAAAAACCTACCCCACTCTACCCCCAACATGCATGCCCTAAACCCAGCCTGCAGGGACCAAAGAGGTTTGGTTTTCATAACCCATTTAATTCTTGGTTTCTCCAAAGACTATTAAGGTTGGCAATCACTAGCTGTGGTCAGCCTTTCAGTAGTGTGGGCACCTGTGAAGTGGGCACAACACTGCCACTGAGACTGCCTAACTCCTTTCACACAGGCCACTGAACAGCCATCAGAGAGAACTTTTGGGCACCACTTACCTGGGATAGATTGGAATAAGCAATTTAAAGGTGAAAGGCTCTACATCCCATTATCAGTCCTCACTATATCAAATAAGCATTCCCTCCAAGAATCCCTATTACTAAATCGTCACAGGTTGACATTTTTGCCTCATCAACAGCTCACGTGCTCTCTTACTATGGGGTTTATTGAGGGCCATGGAATCATCAGCCAAAAGGCTGGCATGAAAGATGAGAGGTCTCATTTTCTTCAGTTACAATGGGCAATGCTCACAGATGCAATGACCTCAGCAAAAATTACAGCAATTGCTACTCACCTGAAGAGAGGGGAGTAGAGTGTTCCCTACAGTTCCTAAATTCTCCCCTCCCTCCTCATCCCCACTCCCCCATTGTAAAACTTCAATGCACATTGTGTTCAAATGGGGTAAGGAGAGGTCCTTAAACTGCTCTACTCCTGCTGCATATACAAGCAGGAAACCTGAGCTCTGAAGTGAGAAAGAATCTGCTTCTCTCTCTCAACCATTGCCCCGCATGCACACTCAGAGGATGTGGAATTACCAGCACCAACAGGTTTCAGTCCATTTCCCTCTTCATTTGGTTAGCCTGTTATTGGAATAAGTAACTAGCTCTTGAAAGAAAAAAAAGTCAGTGTATAGTGGGATATCATGAGCTCTCCCAAAGATTTCCACCCAAGGATTTCAGATCTGCTCCATATGAGGAGCCACCTAGAGACCCCTGCTCCATTTTACATAATGCCTCAAGTGCATTTTTTGCCTCTCTCTCATACTCATGAGTGATGTCTTTCACTTTAGATTCACACCCACCTCTGGCCCACATAAAGCTGGAGTTCTCAACCTCTAATTAGCAATTATTTACACAAGGCAGGCTGAAATATGACAGGGAAGTGATAAATTTTATATACACTAAAACAGTCAGTCCCCACTGCTCTGCAGTCTCTCTTCCACCCCTCCCTGCTCCACACCTAGGCTTCAGAGGGTTAACAAGCAAATCTGGTTTTCAGAAGAGGGACAAAAGGAGCACTTTGGAATTGACCATAGGGGGCTAAGAGGATTTTCAGTGTTCTACCCATACTCGGCCCCAACATACACAAATAATTTATCAGTTTCTTGCCCTATTTTAATGTAAGAAACTACCGTTCCAAAACCTGCAGCCACTGGAAATTAGTGAAATTGAGGGGGGAAGGAGAATGGTATAATAAGGATGTCAGGCAACTCGGGCTTAGTATACAGATACAAGAGATGGCAGCAATACCCTGATGTGAATATATTTGTTCAGGCATCTGAACTCCACATTATCCTGTTTACAGCATATCCGCATCAGAGATGCCTACTTAACCCTTCCAGGTTTGGACTTCATTGGTAAATCTTTCACAAAAGCAATATGGATATTTTGCATTTGGTGAGCTATCAATATAATAAATCAATAAGAAACAAGAGTAGCTATTAAAAACTGTATTTCTCCCCCCCAACAGTTACATTTATGTCAAAAGATTAAGCCACAGAAACACTTCACTTTCCTTCTTTATAAAGATGTAACAGCTCAGAAATGCCATAGATACACATGGAGGATGCATATTAGCTTGACAATGACAGGCCACCACAATCCAGCCCAGTCATTCCAGCCAGCAGCCAGGAACACGTACCACCTTAAATTAACCCTTTAAGGGCTGCCCCCTTTGCACCGAAGTTAAAATCAAAGTGCTTCTTAGTTCAAATCTCAAGAACCAATTTGGCTCATTGTTGGTTTCATTTTAAGACAGGGAAATCTCATCCAACCTCAAACTGTGGTAAGAGGTTAACTTTCATACTAATTTTACGAAGATGCAACTGAATCAAAAGGATCTCTTTCATCGATATAATTACAGTTGTTCTCATTTACACAATGGTTATTTGTTCAAGATAAAGCCGTCTCTTCTCTCTCTCACACACACTCCAATGGCTCCTGTTTGTTCACTTTTGAGATTTTAATAACATCTGTATCATCACAACTGCATGTCATGAGAACAGCCAAGTAGTCCCAGCCAGGACCCGGAGCTGTTACTCCAAGTAATTAACAATCACATGAAACAATAAGGTACAGGTGAATGGATTGCTATTTAAATAGGGTTTGGAATATCTTAAATCAGTGCAACCCACAGCAAGGTCTAGAAGTGTAAAAATTCACGGCACAGAATAGAGAACGAAGTGCTTGGCTTTAGGCAGCAGCACTTGGTATCCCAGGATTTTAATATTAACTCTGCAGATTCCTGAAAAGTGAGTGCATGTTTTTAAAATTTCACTGCAAAGGTCCTACCTCTTCTAGATCTGTGAACCTGCGAGTGTCATCTGTACACTCCTGTTTGGGCAGCTTAGTGCACTCCGACTGCCACCTATACAGCAATGGCCACAGAAAAATGGATTAATCCTGGAGGCAGATGACTTCCATCTCACTGAACCATTGCAGGTGCCAGAGCCATACTGCACGTAATACTGCAAGTGATAAGCAACTTTGTTAATTATATTCCAGTGCAACATGGATTAATTTCATGGGTGGTAATGTTCCCCAATGTGAGAGCTAAATCCTGTGCAGCAATTAAAGGGTTAAAGTGGAGCTCTATGGACTATTTTACACAATTCATTTATACGCTATACAGATTTGGCAATTTAATGTCACAGCCACAGATATGCTTTTCTTGAAATTCCTGCAAATCTATAGCTCCTCAGTCAGAAGCAAAGAGAAAAGCCACCCAAATGCCCCATTTTTCAGCAGGAGTTCATTGATACAGCCCACAGCAAGAAGAGGCAAGGCTGCAGATGTCCACATTCCAGCTGGGACAGGTAGACTTATTAAAGTAAATATGCTTTTGACACATGCTCCCAAAAGAGCCTGAGGCCATAGAGCAGATAAGTATGGAAAAACTGATTGCAAGGGAGACCTTGCAGCTAACAGGAAATTAAAAACACAGTTCTGAAGCCAATCAAAAAAAGCAAGGGTGTATGTGTAATAAATATTGCAAAGAATATTTGTCTTTTTCCCCCAGGTCAGTAAGTGAAAAGTAATAACCAATGCACCAAAAATCAACTTTCTACAATGAAAATGTTGACGTCAGCAAAATACCTGCAAGCCAAGTTAGAGAAAGCATTTGCATTATCAGCCAATCACAATTCAATTCCAGTTCTATGCAGCCAACCAAACCCTCTTCAAATTCACAAATATGATCTAAATAAGCACCAGAGCTTGAAAAGCTTCTTTAGAAGTAGGATGTCAAGAGGCTTATTTTAAAATATAAAATAATATCAGAACTAAAATAAAAGTTTTCCATTGGTCAAGTTTAAAAAGTTGTCTTCCTTTAGCCAATCACAGAGTCTGTCCCTTTGAACCGATTGTAAATGCATCACTAGCTTCGTCCTCGGTTAACACAGCCCAGGTGAGTAGCAACAGTGTATAGGAACAGATGGCTGTGAGATGTATTCAGAGAGCTGGGCAAAGGGAAGCAAAATTAAAAGGAAAAGGGCAAGGGCTGCCATGGAAAATTAGGGGAGGGCAAAGGAACTTGTTAATGCTCAGCCATCCTCTATCTTCAGGAATCTCATTGCCCTCTCCAGCTCTGTGTTGCTCAGACACTCTAATTACTGCCTTCTGTCTTCGGTCTCTGATCTGGAAAATGCCATCACCACGTCCTCAGCACCTGTAAGTACATATAATAAAAGGGGAGCTAAGATTATTGCATTCAGAAAATAGGGAGTGGGTTGAATTTCAGTATTGTTAACCCCAAACATTCAAAAGTCATGAGTCAGGACCCCAAAAACCATGAGGATTTAAAAAATAATAATTTTAAGTTCCTATTTGCCTTCTGGTGTTGGAGGATTTAGGGTTCATGTTTTCAAGCTTTTCTCTGCAATCACAAGGGTAGGAATTTTTGTTGTTCATTTTAAAAAAAATAGCAGCTGACATTCTCGTTTTCATATACCTCCAGGAGCTGGAGCTTTAAGAAGAACATCAAATATTCAGAGTTGAAAACATTGGAATCTGCAGACAAATTCCTTGCTGACCTCATCATCCTCTAGACCCTTGCCCTGTAAAATGGCCTTGCTGAGCTCTCCTGGAACATGAAGAATGGGGCTGTGTTCAAGAAAAAGTTGTTTGGGAGTTGCTGCTCTGTGTGTCGGATCCTCCTTTAATGGGATATTTTGATTATTCTTTGCAGCCTGCCTTCATTGTTCTTAACAAGAATTTCCTTCGCACAGGGCTGCGCTGTTTTGTCAGGCCCCGTTTGGAGGCTTTTCAATGACTATGGATATAATGTAAGCATGTAGAAACATAATACTTTGTATTTATTATATGTAGCATGGCACCTTCCACTCCAGGGAATCAAAGTGCTTTCTGAACATTAATGTGGCCGCAATACATGCTGAAGGAAGGTAAATATTATTCCCATTTTAAAGATGGGGAAACTGAAGCACAGAGGTTAAATGCATAGCTTAAGATCTCTCATGTGCCAAAAAATCCCAAATGTGGCGCCGAATGGAGCAGAATCCTCCCCTACTGCATCCATGTAAGGACTCCTTGTTTAACCAAAAAATAATCGCAGACACCACCCTGAGGTTGTCTCAAGTTGATTTCTGACAGCTGCTTTTCTCCTCACGTCTCTCTGATTAGTTGTAGATGTTTTTAAATTTGGTATCAGTTTTGCTGCACGATGCAATTGTTCAGTGCATTTACAGTTGTCAATACCTCATGTCCTTTGAGTGAGAAGTTGTTTATATTAAGACACAGTGGGGGATACACGTATCCCATATATGCATCCAATGGCTCACAATGAGCCCAAGGAGTGCCAAATAGAGTTGATCCAAAACTCAAGGCACACTGGAGTCTCACCTCATAAGGTGTACAACTGAGGAACAACCATTGGGTCAGACCAATGGTTCATAGAGCCTAGTATCCTGTCTTCCAACAGTGGTGGGTGCCAACTTGCTTCAGAGAGAATGAACTGAATAGAGCAATTATTAAGTGAACCATCCCTTGTTGTCCTGTCTCAGTTTATGACAGTCAGAGACTTAGGGATACTCAGAGCATGGAATTGCATCCCTGACCATCTTGGCTAACAGCCATCAATAGACCTCCCCTCCATGAATTTACCCAATTGTTTTTTGAACCCAGTTATATTTTTGGCCTTCACAACATTTCCAGGGAATGAGTTCCACAGACTGTGTGTTGTGTGAAGAAATACTTCATTGTTTGTTTTAAACCTGTGCCCTATTAATTTCATTGGGTGACCCCTTGTTCTTGTGTTATGTGAATGGGTAAATAACACTTCCTTATTCACTTTCTCCATACCATTCATGATTTTATAGTCCTTTATCATATCCCCCCTTAGATGTCTCTTTTCTAAGTTGAACAGTCTGTCTTTTTAATTTCTCCTCATACAGAAGCCATTCCATATCCCTAACCATTTTTGTTGCACTTTTTCCAGTTCTAATACATCTTTTTAGTGATGAGATGACCAGAACTGCATCAGTATTCAAGGTGTGGGTGTATCATGGATTTGAAATGTTCTGTCTTATCTCTCGCTTTCCTAATGGTTCCTAACATAGTTACCTTTTTTGATTGCTGCTGCACACTGAGCAGCTATTTTCAGAGAACTATCCATGATGATGCCAAGATCTTTTTCTTGGGTGGTAACAGCTAATTTAGATCCCATTATTTTGTATGTATAGTTAGGGTTATGTTTTTCAATGTGCACTACCCTGCATTATCAACACTGAATTTCATTTACCTTTTTGTTGCCGAGTCCCCAGTTTTATGAGATTCCTTTGCAATTCTTCCAAATCAGCTTTGGATTTAACTATCTTGAGTAATTTTTTTTATCATCTGCAAACTTTACCACCTTATAAGGAACAGTGCAAGTTGTGAGCCATGTTTAGCTTTCCTCTTAATTCTGTAGTTAGATAGCCCTGAACATCACTGATCTGTGAGCATCCTTAAGGATCCTAAAGAGACTGAAACATTTTTATTATACCCTGACAAGTAGCACAAAGCTCTCTTTTGGAAACTGAAGGCTTCTATTAATCCACAAAACAGGCTTGCCAGGCTGTACAGGTTCTCACACTACCCTTCCAAAATGCTTCAACCTTGACCTGAAGGAACCACCTGCAAGGTTCAGTCTCCATGACCTATTCAACCCTTGGCTTTTTGTCTGAGGCTGTCAGTTGCGCATGGTCACCCAACTTGTGCTCACGGCTGCCAACTTTCCAATTTCTGAAAACCTGATACCCCTGCTCTGCCCCCTCCTCCTGAGACCACACCCATGCTCCACCCAAAACCCTATCACCATTCGTTCCTTCCCTCCCCATTACTTGTTGCTCTCTCCCCTATAAAACTAAATCTGGCATTTGATTCTTATTAAACAAGACGAAATTGCTTTGAATATTTTGAAAAGAAAAAGTTAAAACTGACATGTTTAAAGACTCATTAAAACCCTGAAAACTCTATTTCATCTGACTACTCCTTACTCACACCTGTGGTCCCAATGAAGTCAATTTAAAGTCAGTAAGATTACTTGCATGAGCAAAGATTATTCTTGTAAGTAAATGTGCAGGATTGGGCCCCAAAACTGCTACTGTAGAAAAATCAAAAGAACTGAGCCAATTTTATCCACTGAAGAGTACAGAACTTTTTAAAAGCTTGTAATGTGTACTTTATTAATAGAGTGGAATGGCTCCAAAGTTATTCACAAGCATAGATGTATTTGCCGACTGGGATCCATAATAATTTATTTGTAGAAGAGAAATCTAAGAAAATGTCCACCCTCCCCTATTCTATGCATTCTCTAGCCTTGAACATTCAGTAACTTCACAGTTGAGGAAATGCATTTCTCTCTTCCTTTTTTTTTTATGATTTGCATTAGTCTCATTTTCTAAAATATATTATGACAAACTAATTACCTCAGGCCACAGCTTAGAAACCTTGGTGTGCCCTTCCCACTCCTCCTCTCTTGCAGGAATTTCACTAATAAATCACTGTGCATAATAAGCGAGGCTTTCTGATATGAATTCACAGCATTCCCTTAAGCAGCGATTTTCCTGACCTGAAAGTTTGTGTATTACAACTTGCATGTGGATCCAAAAATAATAATAAAAAGTTTCATATTATCTACCTTGTCTGCTTAAAAAAATAAAAAATAAAAAAACAGGCTTCAGAAAAACTGGGAAGCATCCCAGCCAAACCAAAAACCTTGTCATGTGTCTTTACATGTTGACTTTAAACAGATGAAACTTTTAAATTGCCAGCAATAATCAGCATACCTATCCATTGTGCTTGTGGCAGTATTATAGGGTAACAATTGTTATGTCCTCATTTCTCCTTCTGATTTTTAAATCTTGCACAAAGTACCTTTTTAAAAAAAGTAAATAAACTTTTGACAGCATTTGAAATGCACCATAAATAAATAAATATCTTTAGGGGGGAAATGGTATTGCCTATTCCCATCCTCTCCTCTTGGGTGGTTGTTTAGTATGGGTTTGGATTTTTGTTGTACTGTCCTTGACAGCCCTGTTTGGTGCTGGGATCTCAGCCTTATTCAGGGGCTAATTCCTGGGCTCTGAAGCTGGGACAATTTAGATGAGATACTAAAGAGAGATTTTAAGATTCTGCCTAGAAACATACAGCCCAGTCCAACCACACATGTAGCATAACACAACACACACATACAGCACAACTACACAAACCGAACCCCAATACACATACAGCACAACAAACGTATACACAGTACGACCCAACCCAAACACAGGCACAGCACAACCCAACACACACACACGCAACACAAAATACCCATACAGCACAACTCAAAACATACACGGAACGCAGCTGCAGACACCCAACCGAACCACACACAGCACAAACTCAAATTACACTGTATAATGCAAACACACCACCACCCACATACACAGCACAACACAAACACAACCCCAGCCTTGCATCCCTGCCTGACAATACCCACAGCACTCTCCACTGCTCTGTGAGGCCTCAGCTGCCTTCCTGAACCACCCAGAGCCCTGCAGCTCCACAGGGCATCCAGAGCCTCCCTGCATTACCCGCAGCAGCGGGGCAAGTCACAGCCACTCAAGCAGGGACAGTGACTTCATGCCCTGGGATCTGCTGCTGGGAAGACCAGAGCGAGCCCCAGGGAGCAGGCAAGCAGAGCTGTGGGGTGGAAAGAGGGAGCATGGGAACACAAGAGACAGGCAGGAAGCTGAGCTAGCCTGGCTCTTCCCCTACTCTGGGACTCACCTGACGCCTGCAGAGTAGGGCGAGGAGATGGTCACAGCCATGCTGCCCCCTCACTCACTCAGCAACCAAGTGCCACTCTGCAGTGGGCACTGCCTGCTTGGCCCGCACGGTGTCTGGTGCCTTCTTCGACTGGCTTCCAGTAAAAAAACAGACACCTGGCAACCCTATGCCCAACATGAGAGGAGAACTGAACTCAGACCCACCTAGTTCATTTCACATAAACCATGAATAGCCTAATTAAGTCACTACTGATTTGGGTGGGATTTGAACTGGTGATTTATAGACAAAAGATTCTATGGCTAACTATTACCCACATGAGCCATCTAGTCCTATGGAGAACATTCCCTTCTAAATGATTTTCATGCTTCAATGACATTTCCTCTTGGGCCATCCACAAACCTGTCTGCTCTCTGGACTCCTAAGTGTTCAGAGAGGAGTGCAAGGTGACATTTAAAGTGAAACATCTTCAGCATGTTGGGGAAATGACAGCATGTGAACTGGTCATAAGACAGTGTTATAAATAAATCTCTTTAGTCTAGATAAGGCCATTAAAAAGTGATTTACAGATTGACTGTGCAATATTTTTAATCTGTTTCAGAACTTCCAGTCCCCAGAGACTCAAATGAAAGCAAATGCTGCTTTCATCTGTGGATCCTCAAGCTCCAACTATCAAAAACCAGAAACTCTTTTTAAATATATACTCTAATACCCACCATCCACACAATTTCTGATATTTGACCAAGCATTAAACTGATCCTTGCCACTTAAGTGTAACAGATGACATGAACTGCATTTTTCCCCCTTCATGAACTAATTAGGCCTGTATGTGCTAATTATTTCCTTTATTTAGGTTTCCTTTGAAGCCGCTACTAAACTTTAAACTAAAGGACTCGACAGCCGAGGAAGAAGCTTTGAGCAGCAGCTTTCTCATTGATTGTTCTCACCCTCCTCCCCAACTTAAATAAGACTCAGAGAGGCAGCTCTTCAGTGTTCTTACAAGAGATGAATGTGAACCAAATGCTGTCATGAGAATACTAGTACATGTTAGGGAAGTTTGGACCAGAGGTGCGTGGAGGGTCTCCTTACATAACACAACTCAAGATCAGAACCTTATCAAGGAATCATAGAAATGTAGGGCTGGAAGGGCCCTTGAGAGGCCATTTAGTCTATCCCCTTGCAGTGAGGCAGGACCAAATATACCCTAGACCATCTCTGACACGGGTTTGTCTAACCTATTCTTAAAAACCGCAATTGACAGGGATTCCACAGCCTTCCTTGGAACTTGATTTCAGTATTTAACTATCCTTATTGTAAGAAAGTTTTTCCTAATATCTAAATTTCCCTGGCTGCAGATTAAACCCTTTATTCCTTGTCCTACCTCCACTGGACATGGAGAACAACTGATCATTGTCTTTAAAATAGCCCTATCTACTTGAAGATTGTTATCAGGACCGCACTCTGTCTTCTTTACTCAAGACTATACATGACCAATTTTTTTAAACCATTCTTCATAGGTCAGGTTTTCTAAATATTGTATCATTGCTCTCCTCGGGACTCTCTCCAATTTGTCCACATCTTTCTGAAAGCATATTGCCCAAAACAGAACACAATACTCCAGCTGAGACCTCACCAGTACCAACTAGAGTGGAACTTTTACCTCTTCGGTCTTACATATAACACTCCTGTTAACATCCCAGAATAATATTAGTCTTTTTTTTCTCAACTACACCACATTGCTGGCTCATATTCAATTTGTGATCACAATGACTCCCAGATTCTTTCCTGCAGTACTACCACCAAGCTAGCTATTGCCCATTTTGTAGCTATGTATTTGATTTTTTCCTTCCTAAGTGTAGTATTTAAGAACATAATAATGTTTGCATTTTGCATTTATCTTTATTGAATTTAATCTTGTTGATTTCAGACCAATTCTGTAATTTGTCAAGGTCCTTTTGGATTATAATCCTGTACTCCAAAGTGCTTGCGCGCGTGAGGACGCACGCACGCACGCACAGATTGGGGTTATCTGCATATTTTATAAGTATATGCTCCATCCCATTATCCAAATCATTAATGAAAATAATGAACAGTACTGGATAGGACGCTGTGGGATGCCACTAACATACATAGAATAGAATCATAGAATATTAGAGTTGGAAGGGACCTCAGGAGGTCATCTAGTCCAACCCCCTGCTCAAAGCAGGACTATCCTCAGCTAAATCATCCCAGCGAGGGTTTTGTCAAATTGCAGCTTAAAAACCTCTAAAGATGGAGATGCCACCACCTCCCTAGGTAATCCATTCCAATGCTTCAACACCCTCCTAGTGAAAAACTTTTTCCTAATGTCCAACCTAGACCTCCGCCATTGCAACTTGAGACCGTAATCTGCCACCACTGAAAACAGCCTAGCTCCATCCTCCCTGGAACCCTCTTTCAGGTTGTTAAAGGCTGCTATCAAATTCCCCCTCATTCTTCTCTTCTGCAGACTAAACAGGCCTAGTTCTTTCAGCCTCTTCTCATAAGTCTTGTGCTCTACCTCCCTAATCATTTTTGTTGCCCTCCGCTGGACTCTCTCCAACTTGTCCACATCCTTTTTGTAGTGGGGGGCCCAAAACTGGACAGAATACTCCAAATATGGCCTCACCAATACACCC
The DNA here is from genome assembly GCA_007922155.1 of Mesoclemmys tuberculata. Lineage (NCBI taxonomy): Eukaryota > Metazoa > Chordata > Testudines > Chelidae > Mesoclemmys > Mesoclemmys tuberculata. The sequence goes on from ML675630.1 coordinate 6,155,530, forward strand.
TTCCCAGTTTGACAGTGAACCATTGATACCTACTCTGAGCATGGTTTCCAACCAGTTGTGGACCCATTTTATAGTAATTTTATCTAGACTGTACTTTCCTTATTTGCTAACGAGGATGTCATAAGAGAGTGGATCAAAAGCCGTAATACAGTCAAGCTACATCACATCCACAGCTTCCCCCCATCCACTAGGCCAGAAACCTTGTCAAAGAAGGAAATTAAGTTGGTTTGGTATGATTTGTTCTTGACAAATCCATGCTGACTATTACTTATAACCTCTAAGTGCTTACAAATTGATTGTTTAATAATTATTACAGTATCTCTCCAGATTTATCTGTATAGCCCAAGAGTCCTAGCTTTCTGTGCTGTTCCCTTGCACAGCTTACTGTGGCCAGGGTAGAGCAGTCTGCAAAGCACGACAGGAGCAATAAATCTCTCTAGCCACACAGCAGATGCTCAGAGTTTTGCAGTTCACTTTGTCTTTCTCAGTCAAATCAGTTCTCTGAATAGTATATTCACAGTTTCCTAGCTCCTGTTCTAACAGTGGCAGTAAAAATAAACATTCAAGACATTTTTTTAGAAATACATTGTGCTAGGAGCTTCTGTTTACCCTACCATTTATTTGGACCTCTTGCTGAGAAACAGACTGGAGCACAGGAAATGCACCTCATCATTGGAATACATGGAAACAAATAAACAAAAATCAGACATTAAAAGAGTCTGACGGTAAACTCTATTTTTTGGGGGGGGGGAAACCTTATAACCATGCTGAAAATCCTCCATTGCTATTAATTTCAGCAGACTTCCATTTCTTGTGGCCTGACCTGAAGAGGCAAAACGTCTAGTGACAACAGCAGGGGCCTCTAAGGCTGGGTCTACACTTACAGCAGCAAATTCTGTGTAGACCTGCTCAGTCGATCCAGCAATCAATGCAGGAAAACCACCTGGCTAAGTGGCGTAGCACTGCGTCAAAGGGAACGGTGTTCCTTTTGGTGCAGCGCAGTGTGGATAGCGCGCGGAACAGACACAGTGAAGTTGATGGGAGATACGCAAGTGATTTACATTACTTGCTTATCTCCTGTCGACTGCCGCCGAATCCGGAAGGTAAGTGTAGACCGGGCCTAAGTAAAAAAATATGAGTTCCACTGACTTAGCTATTGGCCAAGTCACTCAATTTCTGTACTTCTGTTTCCCTAACTGTAAAATAAACAAAATAACCATCTCTGTAAAGTGCTTTGAGATCCTTGGATGAAAGTTTTTATTAATATAGTAATCATCAAGCATGTAGCTGCCTTTTTGATATTCTTTAATACATTCTATAGTTTGATTTGCTCTTTGTAATTAGATGTAGGAGCATCTTTTGCATTATAAATGAAGTTTTTCAGTTCTAGCTGCAACTGGCCCAGGTGAATTTGGCTCATTGAGCAATTTCAACATCTATCCCTTTTTAATCTACAAGTTAAATTTAAGCTTGACAATGTTTTTATGCACCTACTATAATTTGGGCTCTCTCCAATCTAGCTATTTTCTACAGCACTCAATCTACAATAATTGTAAATAATAGTCCCCTGGGTAATTCTAATTTACTTGTTTGGTTTACTCATTTTCCATTTAAAGTAAGGTTTAAAAATTATTTTTCTGGCTACTCTAAATCTCATCCACTATTTTGAGTGATATTTTTGTAAAGTACTATTTGTGCTCATAAAAATCACTTAAATTTGTATAAGTTACCAATTGTAATATTCTTTGGTTATACATTTGTAAAAGGCACTTTACAAAAAGATCAAAGTCCTTTCAAAATGAAACTGTCCCCATTTTCAACACATAAAGTGAGGCAGGGAGAATAAATGATTATCAAAGTCACGTAGGAAGGCTGTTGCAGAGCTGGAATGAGGGCTGTTTTGGAGGGTGACGGAAAAGGAGAAGGGTGAGAAGAGGTAGCCTTCAAGGTCCTTCCATTTAGCTCCTCTTGTCTTGAGTGGGTTTCCAGCTCTGCATGCCTGTATGGTAGTGCACATGTGGTCTCTATTGCTCTTTCACTCTTGCAGTACAGTTGTTAAGGTTAATCAACACTGGATTTTATACACAAACTTTAAGAGCTTTACTTATTATCCCATCTCATTTTGATTTAGGGGGTGATGTGTTCATATGTGGCAGTTACATCAAACCACTGTTTGCAAGAGCCTCAAGCAACTGCATTTACACCCAACAGTGATCCATCAGAAAACAGTAACACCCCTCAGGGTAGCCAGGTGGATGGGTGAGTAAGCAGAAAGCACTACATAACAACTAAAGACATCATGCACAACACACAGAAATTTATAGACATCTAATACTGATTCATAGACAGCAAACATGGGGTTGAAAACAAAACAGAACACTTCGATCCTGCAACAGACTCAAGCCTCTGCTGTATTCCACCGCTCCCATCTATAAAAATCTAATAAATTGCATGGTGAAGGCAGAAGGGACACGTTGTTACAATGAGTCACTGTTTGTCCAAAGAGCAGTAGCCCTGCATATGTCTGACAGGCTGTGAAATCTGAAGCTGTTCGGTCATGAGCATACAATTATCCCACCTTACTTGGAAACTGATGGTTTCTCAAAGGGGTCAGGTTTCTAGACCGCCTCAACCTTTGGGTGCTGCACTTCACATGTTGGTGTAATATTCATGAAGAGCATCAAAGTTTACTGCTTTCAGTAACGGTTCTAATGGACTCAGCAGAGGGTTCTCCAAAGCCCTGGGTTCCATTCCAAGTGCTGTTCTATAGCCTTAACCTCTTTGCCTCAGTTTCTCAATCTGTAATACGGGAAGAACTCATAGGTGGATTTGAGGCTTACTAAACGTTTATAAGCCTTTTGAGATCCATGTTTTAAAGTAACTATAGGTGGCAAAATATTGCTCAAGCCCCCACAGTTCTCATTTCTGGTGACTGATTTCAGTTTCATTCATTCAACTGTCTAGATATTCTGCCACTAAGTTTAATAAAGTTTATGGCAGGATACAGTCCTGAGGCCCTGCATGAGCTGTCAGACAAAACCGGGAGACAAGGCAGGGAAGCTAATATCAGTTACTAGACCAACTTTTATTGGGGAAAGAGACAAGCTTGGAAGCATACACAGAGCTCTTCTAGCCCTTCTAGTGTAAGATCTTCTAGCCCTTCTAGTGTAAGCTTGCAAGGTTGTCTCTTTCCTCAACAGAAGTTGGTCCAACACCACATTACCTCCCTCACCCTGCCTCTCTAATATCCTGGGACCAACACAGCTACAACACTGCAAACAATAGTGAAAGCAGGTAAGACACCCAGGTGCAGGGGGAAAGACCTTGTTCATCAGCAAAACCTTATCAGAGATCTGACAGAACCAGAACCAAATTATGCTCAAAAGTCAACACAAGACACTGCTACTGGAGGAAACCTCTTAAAGAGGTCATCTCCCCAGAAAGAACCCACAGTTGGGGAAAGGCAGCAACAATGAAAAAAGGAGAAAAAATATAAAACTCCACATGTTTACTCAATCATTTAGGTTTGTCTTTACAGTGATAGTTAATCTGGGAATAAAGAGTTCTGACTTTTAGCCCCAGTTGTGCCAGGCTGTTGTGAGGCCCTACGGAAATTCATTTCACCATCCTATGCCCTCTAAAATAGAGGCCTACTTCCTGAGGGAGGCGTGTGTGTGTGTCAATTGCTTTGATTCCCTCAGATGGTAGGCAGTATTGACATGTCAAGAACCCAATTACTGGGGCTCTTTAACAAAATAGCTTTCTATAGGCAGAACATGACAATATATATAGCTAGAAGATAACAAATGGAGGTTACTGGTACCTTTAAATTCCCTATCCATATTCTGCATGTGGGTAGGACTGTGTGCCCCGCCTCCAAGTCCTGAGATTCTTATAACAAAGAATCCATTGGCCTGCACATGCATTGCCGCTTGTGCTCCAGGCTGAGGGCTTCAGAGGTAGGGTGGGCCAATGCCTCTCCAGTTCCTCATCTTACCGCAAATCCAACAGGATCAGAAGAAGAGAGGATGAAGGGCAGGTTGTGGAATACAGAGAGGAACTATATATCTCAAAGAACTTCCAATTACAGGTAAGTAACTCCATTTCTTCTTCAAGTGCTGGTCCCTACATGTATTCCACACATGGGTGGCTGACAAGCAGTATTCAGATCAGAGGAAAGTGCAAGGCTGCCAGCAGTAAAGAGGCTTGAAGAACTGCAGTCCCCACCACTTCATCTGCAATGAAGGAATGAACTAGTGCATAATGTGTGAACGGAGCTCCAACTCTGCATAAGGGTAACTCCTGTAGAGATGCTGTAAAAGCACCCTGTGCTCTCCCACAGTGTGCCTCTACCTCATCTGGTGGAGGGATATACACTAATTGGTAGTGCATGATGATGCAACCTAAAATTGATTTAGAGATTCTGGGAAGATATCTTGTCCTCCTAACTTTTCTACTATAGCAAGAACTAGTCTCGGCATTTTTTTGATTGGTTTGGTCTGTCGCAGACAAAATGTCAGGGCATGTCCAACATCCAAGTAATCAAGTTTTTTCTCTTGAATGGAAGCATTGGGGTTTTGGGAAGAATACAGGTAAGCAGATAGGTTGGTTGCCACAAAATTCAGAAATTTCCATAGGTAGGCATTTAGGAGGAAGGCAAAGGGAGAACTTCTCCTTGTGAAAAATGGTATGGATGGATTGACCACAAGCGTTCCCATCTCATTCACTCCTCTGGCCAACGTAATAGCAATGAAAAATGTGACCTTAATGGAAAGGAGGGACATACAGCATCTTGCCAAAGGTTCAAATGATGGCCTGGTGAGTATTGACAGGACAAGACTGAGGTACCATTGAGATGTAGGCTTGACCACGGGTGGAGAAGTCCTGACTAGGCCTTCCATAAATCTAATTTGTTGGGTGAACAACAATGGAACAGCTGTCTACTGAAAGCAGGAAGGCATTGATTGCTGCAAGATGGTCCCACAGTGAGCTAATGGAAAGATCAGAATTTTTCTATGACAGGAGACAATCTAAGATGACTAGGATGTCTGCAATCTGAAGAAGACTGACTATGCTTTGCACAGGAAGAAAAACCATCTCCGTTTAGCAAAGTAGCAACTCCTAGTTGAATCGTTCCTTCTCTGACTAAGAATAGCTTGGACATTCATACTATTCCAAACGTGAGTATTCTAGAACTGATGCCCATTCAAAAATCAGGCTGTGAGGAGAAGTGGGTCTGGATTGTGTATCTGATTTTGTCATCTTCCTGAGTTCGATGATCTGGGAAAGGTCAGACTGTGATAGGACAGGCCGACATTCTCAGAAGTTCCAAGAACCAAAATTGTTCAGGCCAGTTGGGTGCTATGAGAATGAGACAGCCCCTTACTCTCCTGTGAAGCCCTGGATGACAAGTCCTTGGGCTTAACAGCTCTAGACTCCGCTCCCAAACTCGTACTTGGAGGGGCACTGCTTGTCAGTTGGGAATGACAAGTCCTCCCTGGCCTAAATCAGAATGAGGTCTTACAGCCTTCTCCACAAGGTGTTTCCTCAACAGATGCTCACAGACTTCACCTGTTCACAGGGAAAAGCAGCAGCAGATGCTGTACTTTGCAGAAATATGCATCTCACCCAAACAGTGGCAGCATTGGTGGTGTCACTCAAAGAGAAGGAGTGAGGACAAGAGAATTTTTAAATCCTGGGACTCTGGGCATAGTTACAGACCAAGACAGGAGGGACTCCCCAGCAAATGGGGGAGACAAGCTATAATATAAAAATTATTTACAATATCTGTTTACAGGCCTCAAGAAAGAAGCTGGAGAAATCTGGACACACAGGATTCCAACTCAGGCCATGCAGTGGTAAAATGGGAACTGGAGAGACATCAGCCTGCATGTTCTCTTATCCTCTGTCTGGAGCTTGAGAGCAATTGCACATGTACAGGCCAAAGTACACTATTTGTTAAGAATCTCCAGACTTAAATAGCATACATGCATACCCACATGTGAAGAACACATGCACTGAAAGAACCCATCCTTCCTAAACAAGGACAGCTGCATGTAATCCAATAGAACTGGAGGGGGCCCTGTCATGAAATCTTTCATCCTTCACAAACCACTTATGGAGCATTAGTGTATGAAGATACTACAGCAGAAAGTTTTGGCACATTTGTCAAGGGAAAGTCCATACTATCCCTGCATGTTTAGAAGGGACAGTATTGTTTGTTGAAGTCCACTCCAATGATTCCAGATATCCAGAGCTAAATAAAACCCGTAACACAACAAATCTGTTAATCAGCCTATGTTCATGTACTACTACAAGTATCTCTAGAGAATGGAGCCAGGGCTTCCATCTGGTGAGAGGAAAGCAAGGCTCAGAGTCCTAGTGAATGGGGCCTCAGCCCCAAACTAATTTGTCTCTCTCAATAGATGTTTTCTCTTATGTGGAAAAAAAAATCAAAAAACAAAACAAAACAAAACAACCAACAGGGCAGAGTTTCCATAGTTAAGCTGGATCTTTGCCAAAAGCCTGCAATCCAGACAATAGGGTCCTGACCCATATTAACACTGATCATATCCTTCACTAGCCATTTTCATTGTTTTATACCTTAATTACTGGAAGCGTAAAGGTACATATTTGTACCTGACCTTCCAGTTCCTGTACATACAACCCCACACTCTTCAAGACCCTTCACAGTCATTTGTTCCTGCTTTCAAATACTTGCAGGTAGGAACACGATCTCTAGAGTTCTGTTCTATGATCCCCCCACCCTCCACCCGCTTCCCAAAAATCCCCAATCAAATAAGAATTCTGAATGTTCAATCTTACCTCAACAAAGATTTTCAGGGCCGAGGCAAGTGTACACACTCCTCAGGCCTTGTTTTTTAAACATTAGTTGAGAGCCCTAACATTTAAACACAACTGCTAAATAGCCTATGTTCTGTGTTAAGTTGGTAGTCTTCCCCTTATTAATTTTTCACAAATAGATTGCTGTAATGGTGTTAAAAGCCCAGTTCAAAAACTGAACCCAAAGAACGATACCCATGGTGGCTGGCAGGAGTTGTTGCAATTGCAGATGCATGACTATTATGGCAGCCTCTGCTTTCCTAGTCATATCAGTAAAGAGACAGGAGCTTGTCATTTTCTCTCAGACTGCTGACTTGTAAGAATGAAAGTGGCAGCAAGAGAGGATGGATGCAACCAACATGGCAGAGTGTCGTCCACATATATGGTTGGGTACCATCTCTAGCATCTTGCAGAGTTGGCAGGTTCTCACTCAGTGATATAACTTGGATTTTAACACTACTGCAGCACTTCATTGGGAAGATTAATAGCAGGTGGAGAGAATGAGGTATTTCCTAAAGAAACAAAATCTAATTTAGGTGGCAAAGGAAAGGAGGAAATTTGGCACCTTGGTGGGCCAGTCATCTGTGACAGCATCTTTTCCCAGAACTCTGGAACCTCAGTTTACTCAACTGAACATGGAAATCTCTGCTTTGATTTCATGAATTTATTTGGCCTTTGGCCCTTTAGATAGCAGGCAAAACATGCCCTAAAAACACAATAGCATGACTAGAAGGTCAAGCAACTAGTGAATGGAGGACATGAACAGTAGGGAAGGCCACAGGCTACCACTGAGCTCAGCAATCCCCAGCAAATGCATCTGCTAATCAGCGGGAATCGGTTTTTAAAAAGTGATAGCAAAAAAATCCCTGACAAGGAACACTGTTCAGCGAGCTGCCATTCAGCAGAGGAAGCTCCACCTTAGCAAGGTTTACCTGAGTTGTTCATCTTTGCTGTGTGACTCGTAAATGATGCATCATAAATTGTACTAGTGAGACAAGCTGAGTCTATCCTAGAAAGTATGCTATGACACAGACATCCACTCATGATTTATAGGACCAGAGGAGTGTCATATTGACTATGATTAGGCTGCTGGCATAGACCTCTTCAGCAAGAATCTATCATGCTTTCTGTGTTGAGTAATGTGATTCAGATCTGTCAATACCAGAATCCAACCACTATTCAGACATTCAGATGAGACAGAAATATGGAGCCTACATTTTAAAAAGTACTACAAAACTATAAAAAGTGTTAAATACAATATCTAATGAGTTATTTGAAGCGTTTTTTCACTAACAAATCTAACCTCTTCACCCTGAATGCTTTGCAACTGCAAGCAAACTAAGCCATCTAAGTAGCTTTTAGGGATTAAAAGGGTTAAACATCTCAAGCAGCTTACTTGAAGAATGCAGAACTGGAAAAAAGTCTCTCTCCTTGGTTCAAACCTTTTACAGATCCTCTTCTTCTCCAGCCTCTACCACCTAGCCACAAGCACCAATCAATGTTTAGCGCTTTCCCCAAATCACAAGTTTGGCAACATAAAAATGTAATATGCAACTTTATAGAAGGGATAGATGCAGAAAAGCAATGTGCAAAAAGAAAAAAGCACTCAGCTGAAGAGAAACTCTAGCTAACATCTCCATCCCTCCTCAACAACGACCCTAAATCCCATGGCAATAATCTCTCTTCTCCTCAGTTTACACTGTGGGTTTATTTTTAATACTCTAACACCCAGCTAGTGTCTCTAACCCAGCAAATGTGTGTTTGCAGCTCAGCTTTGTCCTCCCCAAGGGACCTGCTTTCTTTAAGAACCAGCACGACATTCCTGTTGCTATAGGAACAACAGTGGTGTAGTCCCCAAGGTTTTAGCAATGAAATCCAGGTACCATACTTACTAGCTATACGGCTTCTGTTTTCCGGCTCGACCAAACAGCAGTGAGTTATGCAGCTAAGCACAATTTAAAAATAAAATTTGCTAAAAAAGGGAAATACTGTATTTTTATAAGGATAGACTTAGCTAAATCCATAACTGCAAAATACATTCAAAGAGAATGGAGATTTGGCAGAAAGCCATCAATTCACAAATTCAAACACAAGAAGCTTAATTTGCTGCAGTGGGGGGAGAGGAAGTAGTGTAAAACAGATCAAAATAGATAACTGAGAAGAAAATGGAGACCAACATCCTCCCAAGCATGTATTTATGGATGGAAATTGCTTTGTTATTTACATCTTCCAAGACTCCTGAGCCCATGAAGAAAAACCTTGAATCTTAGTTACAAATTATTTTGAAGTGGTGAAAAAGGAATAATTTCCACTTATAAAAACATTACACTAATGGTCTAAACATTATGTAGTCACAACACTGTTACTTGCTGCATTTAGTACTGTAATTGTAGAATACTGCAGTCTTTTTTCCTCATTAATATAAATGGTGGTGGAGGAAGGGAGGTGGGAGACATGAAGCTCAAGAAAGCCTAGTCAAGGAGTGGGGAAATCTGCTGTTTTCATACTGTCATTCTTTTTTTCCTGATAGAAGACATCTGATCCCATATTTCCATCCCTTCCACTAATACTTAAACTTTATCTAGCACCTTTCAAAAAGATAAAATACTTTGCAAACATTACTTTAACCCCACAATATGCCTGTGAAATAAGGAATACTTCTCATATTTTACAGATATTTACAGATACTGATTTTAAGGATTTTAAGGAACTTGCCCAGTTAGACAGTGCTAGAGCTGAGAATAGAACTCAGCTGGTGTGTGGACTCTCAGTTCTGTACTAGAACCATAAAACACACCTTCTTCATAGCCGCTGGTCCATGTTAAGGAAGCAGCACCTGGAGAGATGTGTCAATTATAGTCAAGACTTTGATAGAGAAAGCCACTTCCTGCAGATTCCTCATGACCCTTGCTTTGCGGGGGACAGTCACATGGCTTGCACCCTCATCCTTGATTCTCTTTGCAAGTGGTTCCCACTACGCTTACGTCAGTTCACCACAGTGTCTTATTTACAATTCTTATGAAGCTTTATGTCTCATCACCAAGCATCAACATGCTCCTTAAGCACATGGTAAAAGGGTGGAGTGAGATATCTCACTTCTGAGATCTTGAGCTTCTTTGCCCTTCCTTTCAGCCTTTCCCTCTCTCTTGTAACGGTGCCCAGCTGGCAAGCTAAACCTCCTTGTTAACTGATTAATCACCCAGTCCTAATGAATTATCTCCCAATTTGGGCCATTTAGGGGTGCTTATCAAAGTGCACAGAGTGGTGAACCAACCCTAAGCTACTCCCACTATGGCACAGAGCCTGAAATGAGGAACTCACACCTGATTGCTAGAGTTCATTACACCCACAGCTACCTTCTTAAAACTATTTCCTATACCCATGCACATTTAGTTGTTTATTGCAGTGCTTAATCTGTGCCAGGGCTTGCTAGGGTTGAGCCCCAGCACCTCTAGGCTTGGCAGTTCATAGCCCCAACATCTCTGGGCCTGCTGCTTCAGTTATCAAAGTAAAAAATACTGTTCAAACTCCAGCACTTATTTTATTACATAGCAAACACTGGTTTATAGCATTCAGGGCAATAAAATTATGAACAAAGTCAATATTGTCAGTTGCATGGCATTTGGTTTGACATTTGCTAGAACAATTGTTATAACAGACCATTGGGACAAGTCGTTATTGCCTGACTTGCACAGAAAAATACAACTAGAATCAAACTAAACTTCAAGCTTGCACAATTTCCTGTCAAGAAACAAAATTCACCCTTATAGCACATGCAATTAAGTGCCTCTCAAGGGAGCAGCAATCACAAATGTAAAACAAGGTAAAAGCACCAGATTTTGATCTGTTCTTTTCCTCTCGGAATATAAGAGCAAACTGCAGAAAAATTTTGGAGTCTATTCCTTCAGGGTTCTTTTTATTTATACATAAATATAAAAAAATAAATAAATGGGAATTTTAAGGTGTTTCTTGATTAAAGTTGGAGATTATTAGCTTCTATTTCTGACAGATCCTATAATTCCCTAAAGCCTTTGCTGACTATCCAGGCTGTAATTTAAACTTCAGGTTTTATTAATAGTGGCTCATTGGAGGTTTATGACGAACAGTTTTGTATTCAGCAAGGCCTACCACAAACTCTCTCTCTCTCTGAAACACCGCCTTGCTGCTGCAGGTAGACATAGCACAAGACTCAATACCCTTGTTAGAGTGGCTCCCAGAAGACACAGAAATAGCCTCACTCAAATGAGCTGACAGGTCCTTATTATGAAATTTACCAAGGGGGACAGAGGAGAGGGGGAAGGAAGACCTCACTGATCTTGTCTTAGGTGAATGAGTGGCAACCTAGCTAATTGTCCCAGACGAGCATTTCATGGGTACAGATACTCCAAACAAACACAAATTGCAATGTGATTGAGACTGTGTGACCTACTTACAGGATTGTGGACATCTCCTCTGCAGTCTTTTCTAGCATAGCTACAGGAAGCTCTGATTAAGTACCTCTGCCATCTAGAAACCTTAGTATCTTAATTACCTGGAAATAAAGAATCTCCAAAATTGTATATGAACAATTGTTTCACAATTGATATGGACTCCCAACTCGTTGCTGTCAAGATCCATAGATTTTTAAGGACAGAAGAGACCATTGTGATAATCCATCACAACTCTTGGTAAATTGTTCCAATGATTAATTATCTTGACTGTTAAAAATGTGCACCTTATCTCAGTCTGAATTAGCCTAGTTTAACATTGAAGACTCCTGCACTATAAAATTTCTGTTCCCCATTAAGGTACTTACAAACTGATCACATCACTCCTTAAATCTCTCTCTCTTTTGATAGAGCTCCTTCAGTCCCACTAGAAGACAAGTTTTCCAATCCTTTAAATCATTCTCCTGGACCTCCTCTGAACTCTTAATTTATCAGCTTTCTTCTTGAACTGTTGACACCAGAACTGAACACAGTACTCCAACAGTGGTCACACCAGTGCCAAGTGCAGAGGTAACAATCTCCCTATGCCTGCTTGACAGCAACACATTGGGAACTCACATTTAGCTGATTATCCACCAGGACCCCGCAAGATTTACTCCCCCCCAGAATTGTTGCTTCCCAGGATCAAGTCCCCCATTCTCTAAGTATGGCCTATATGCTTTGTTCCTAGACATATCATTATGCCTGGCAATATTAAAAACAAATTGTTTGCTTGTAGCCAGTTTACCAAGTGATCTATATTGGACCAGTCCTCCTCATTATTTACTACTCTCCCAATCTTTGGGTCACCTGCACACTTTATCTAGGGTGAGTTTATGTTTTCTTTCAGGTCATTGATAAAGACGTTAAATATCATAGGGCTAAGGACCACTCCTTCTAGGATCCCACTACAATCACCTGCTCAGTGATAGCTCCTCATTTACATTTTGAGACTTCTCCATTAATCATTTAATGTGTGCCACATTGATTTTGTATTGTTCCAGTTTAATTAGTGTCATGCAGAACCACCAAGTCAAATGGCTTACAGAATTATAAATATATTACATCAAACACTACTAGCTTTTTCAATCAAACTTGTAATCTCATTTTAAAAAGGTGTCAAGTTAGCACCACAAAACCTATTTTCCATAAACTCATATTAATTAATGAATTACTCTCTTTTGATTCTTGATTAGTCAAGTCTTGTATCAGTGTTCCATTATTTTGCCTGAAATTGAGGTCAGGCTGACAGACCTATAATTACCCAGGCCATTCTGTTTACCCTTTAAAATATTGACACTATCGCTCTTACACTTCTCTGGAGCTTCCTTAGTGTTCCAAGTATTACTGAAAAAAAAAATCAACATTAACAATACAGAGAGCTCTTCAGTCAACTCTTTCAAAACTCTCAGATGCAAGTTATCTGAACCAGCTGATTTAAACATGTTTAGCTTTAATAGGTGCTGTTTAACATCCTCCTGACTTACTGTTGCAATGGAAGACATATCATCATCATATGGTGACATTATCTGGCTTTTTCCAAAATACAGAACAAAAATATTTATTGAACACTTCTGCCTTTTCTGTATTATTACTGACAATTCTACACTCTCTCTCTAACAACAGAGCAGTACCATTATTAGGATTCTTTTTGTTCATAATATACTTTGGACATGCCTACACAAACACTTACTGAGCTCCACATTGAGGTGTAAGTCTACAGTGCTCCAGTTTTTTCCACCTTTCACGTTACAGACAGGTGCTTAAGGAGTCTAGTGTGATTTGGTGATCTGTAGCAGACACCAATTAGTATAATTTCTTGTGCTTTATCAGTCAGAACGCTGAGCCATAAGCATTCAAGATAATTTGTTTCTGAGTTGTCCATGACTCAAAAACAGGTAGCCATTTTTGACAGAGTGCCTCTCCCATTCCCTTTTTGCCCACTGGATCCTGCCTACATAGTTCATAGCCAATGACCTAAACATTCCAATCATGTAACCAGGTTATAGTAATAACTAAATCAAATGTATGCTTATCAATGAGAAATTCCAATTCTTCTCATTTATTACCCTGACTCCTAGCATTGGTGTATAGGCAATTAAAGAATGTCTTCTTTTCATGTCCCTTGGTGCCTTAATTTTGTTCTTGACATTGATTTTGTGCTGAGCGCTCATTTGTTCCCCGTTTCCCCCATCCCTTTTGTTAGTTTAACACCCTCAGGATTCATCTAGCCATGCTGTCCCTTAGCAAACTGGCTCCCCTTCTCCCAAGAGGAGGCCATCCAAGCTGTATAGCCCCCTCACTCCATAGGAGGATTAGCGTTCTACAAAATTAACACCTTCTACCTTTACACCACTTCTAGCCCAAGGTTCACTTCCAGAATCTTCTGTCGTCACTCGTGGGACAGGAAAGATTTCCAAGATCACTCGGACCTTCCACTCCATCATCCTTCTGAGTTCCCTGAGGTAGTCTAATTTACAAGGTACCACCTGAAGCCAGTTTTTCCCATTCTTCTTAACAAAGATCCCTGACAAAGTTCTTCTGTCTTCCTTAGATGGGGAGAGATCTCCTGTTGGGCATGCCTGATAGTCTTGCAACGTAGGCTGGGCAGCCACTCAAGTAGAGGCTGGATCCTTTTCATAAAGGGTTTGGCCATGAAGCTCTCTCTCTCTCTCTCTCATTGCATTACATTTCTTGATCCCTATAATTCCAGTTGTTGGAAAGAGTTTTTTCTGCTCTGCAGGATGAATTTCATTGCATAATCTTGACTTACTGTAAAAGACACTCACTTGAAAAGGGAAAATTTAAGGCTTCAGGATTGTAGCTGGGTGACTCCACCTTCACTGGCATTAGAATTGTGTGGGATCTAAATCTTTTATCATTAACATAATTACACGTTTAAGGGAGAACAAAGTTAAGTTTTAGGATCCCATATTTATTCTCCCCACATGTCTGACGCTAAGTGTGCTTAGTTTACAAGCTCAAGCAAGGTTTTAACTGTCAGCTTAATATGTATCATGATGTTTTCTTTCTGTTTGACATCACCATCACTAAGATGCTGGAAGGAATCAGATTTTAGCTGGCAATTTGTGGAGTATGAGGAGCTGGAATAGAATGCAGTTAACTTATGTAGCTATGTTGGTTCTGTATGCAGTGTCAGCAGCAAAATACACACAGGGTTGATAGATGCATCAACGCCCTTTCCAGTCAAACAAGTCTGGACCAGAACCATGCTTGTTGCAACAGCGGTTGACCAGAGTCGTCTTAGCACTTCTTGATTTGAGAGGACAACGTGTTTTAAGGTCCTCACATGAAAGGCAGTATACAAGTATAGTTTAATATTTTATATTGTTGGATTATACAGTACACAAATTAGATATTAGGAGCAGTATTAAATTCTTGTAGTTTTTAAAAAATTAAAATCATTCAGGACCTAGGAACTTCTAGTCTCAACAGCCTCCATTGACCTTGGGAAAATCATGTAACTCTCTGCCTCCATTGCATGACAGCTAAAATAGAGACACTTTCCTCCCTGCTTCACAAGCATGAAGTAATTTAGTTAATGTCTGTACAACAGCTGAAGAATTAATCTGCAAGGGGAATAGGCAGAAGGGAGGAGGAACCAGGAGTTTGTCTCAAAACCCTAAGAATTGCATGCCTGTTGGCTAGTTCAGCTCTCACAAATTCCAATTAGGATACATAATTATTCTACAATGTGCTTAAATTAGGGATGCAAATACTAATTTTGTCTGCTTCTCTGGTTCTACTGCATCATCTAGAATGCTAAGACTCCTGTTGGCTTTAACACATGGCTTTCTATGATGGGGAGAAACTGGGCCATGAATTCCAACCCCTTCTAGTCTATCTGCTGAGGGAAGGAGATAGTATAGATCTCTCTCTTCTGTCCCATTGCTGGAAGAAAAGATCAGGACATCTACTTGGCTGCCAAGTCTTTGTAAGTGGGCCCCAAAATGTATACCTCTCCCTTATTTGTGCTTAAGGCAGGCTCTGCAAAGGCTGAAAAAAGGTATGACAAGGAAGATACCATGAAAGAAGAAGAGGAGGAAGAAAAGAGAAGAAAAATTCCTTTAAGCAGTTTTGAAGAATAAATTACAATTTAAGTACCTCATTGTGTGGCTAGAATAGAAGAGATACTGCCATCTAGTGGAGAGGGAGCCTCCCTTAAGAGGTTGGATTTTAAGTAAGCCTGTCCAGTCTTTGGGATTTGTATCAATTTATTTTTGAAGCCTCCATAGTGAATGCTTCCTTTTTCCACTAACACTAAATATGACAACGAGATAAAGATGTCTGATATGACTTCTGGCAAATTCATCACAACCACATACATTCTTAAAATGATACCACAGAAGAAACAAAGGGCAACACTGTGGTAACATACTTAAGTGCAATCGTTTATCTGGTCAAATTTAATCCTGGGATGGCCAAAGTCTATCTAGACCAATAAATTTTCCAACACCAATGTAAATATGACAGATTAGAGCTTCCTCTTCATTCCTCAAAGCAAATGAGAGTTGGTTAGGACTCCTGATTTACTGAAGTCCTATTCTCCATACCACTCACTTTTACTTAACCTCATGATGTTCAAATTTGCAATCTCACAGGAGAATCCACCTGGTATTGAGGGAGTCTCCCCTTTCTCTTTGGCTGCCAGACATTATCTCTTCCCTTTATTCTGTTTTCTCCTCTGAAAAGAGGGATCTTCTCTGTGCAGTCAGGTTGTCAGTCTAATTAAAAGTTGAAGGGGGAAAATGGACTGGTTAGGGGGATTTGGTCTTCTAGCAAAGATAGGACTGGCTCTCATTTGATCACAGCGAATACCAGTGAGGAGGAATCTACTTCCAAGAGAAAAGGGATGTGGCCAGAGATTCCTGGATTCAGCAGGAACGATAAAGGAGGTTAGCTACAAAGAAGTCAGTCAGTATCTGTTCCAACATGAGAGAGGTTTCATTCATTGAAAGATTTATGAAGTTCCTAGAGTTACATTACTTGCACTGAGTATATGTTATGCCTAGAGGAAAGCCATGAAGTAATTGCTGGGTGTTTTTTTGTTTTGTTTTTTTGTTAAAGAATGAACACGCAGGTTTAAAGCCAAAGAGCAAGTTTATGCAGGTTGTGTTTGGAATTGTTTTCTAAATGAATTAACTATATTAAATCTGTGCTTGATTCTATATTAAATTCTGGGTTTTCTGGTAACAGGGCTTGTCAACAACTTGCCCATCAAACCCAGATCTCATAATATTAACTTAGTTGAGCCAGTGCAGAGCCCAGCAAAAAGGAGTGTGGCAGAATGAGGCAGAGAGACACAGAACAGATGGACTGTGATTAGACACCCACACCACTGTCAGACAATTTTTCCCCCTTTAAGACTCTGATAAAAGATTCAAGAGACCAAGAGCCAGTCTCATACCCAGTGGGGAAAAAAAATTAGGCAACCTGACCATCCAAAGATAACAGTGCATCACCTAATGAAAACACCACAATAGTTTAGCATACATCAAAACAAATATGAAGTTTTACTGCAACATGTTCCTCTCCAACATCATCATGTTTCACAGTTCTTTATGGAAACAGGAAAATAGTGTGATATAAGCTAGAAACTTTGTTATTGAATCATTATGTGCAATATACATTAAAACAGCTGTGACATGAAGCTATTTTGTGGACCATTTCACCCATCTGGGCCCTCAAAACTAATAGCCAGATTTGTCTATTGAATAAAAGATGCTGTGCAATAAAGCATCCTAGCTCTTCTAAGAAGGTTTTGCAGCACACAACTAGAGAAATATAATATGGAACCCAATCAGATAAGCAGATTTCTCACATTGCTCAGCATTCAACCTCACTTTGCTGGCTCTAGGCTTAGTGAACTCTCAATACAGAAGTCCATTATTAGGCTAACATTCCACTCCACTCACACATTCGGTAAATGAGAAGGTCAGAATGGATGCTAAATGACTCCAGTTTTATTCTGTGTAGTCCCTCACTTTAGTGAGATCAAACAATTGCCTGCAGGTACATTAATTAAAACATCACAAGAGATAAAAATTCACTGTGTGGATAAGAAATCTATTTCTAGCTTTCCATCTTATTTTCTGCTATACAACAGCCAAACACTTTGGAGAATAGAGAAAACTCCTGTGTCCCATGCTCCTCTAACTTCAAGATGAAATAAAAAGTACATTATTTAAAAATAAGCCTGAACATTAAATGATTAATCTTCCCAGTACCCCTTCTAAAGCATTTCCTCCATCTCTTTTTATATTTATAAGTATTGCCACAGTCTAAGACCTCTATGTTAGGTATGAGATAAATGTATCTAAAAGAGGGCCCACACTTCGAACAATTTACCTGTTTCTAGATACACTTTAGCTGACCAAAACTGAAAATTTTAGAGTCTAATTTATTTTTCACCACTGCAACTCTTTGTTGTTTGACTTTGTATAGTCAGTTTCCTGCTTTTACTTTTGCACAAGTACCATGCTGCTGTGTTTGAGTTTTCATCACTTCAGTGAAATGTTTAAATTCCCCACTAAAGAAGTTTTAAATTTAAAACTCATGAAGTATTTTCATTCATTATTTTTCTGTGAACAACCTTCGCCGCCCCCCTCCTTTTTTGGGGGGTGGAGGGAGGAATTCGGCAGGGGGAAAGAGAGACTACCATTCGGAGCACACACTACTTGACATTGTCCATTTAAAAGGGAAATCTTTCCGCAGGATCATTACAACCAGAGAAGTCTGCCCACAACAATTTTGAGAAAGGTAAAATAGTCAAAGAGAAGGCAACTTATGATGTTCTAGCACTTCCTTAGGAATTGGGATGAACAAAGAAGAGTTGA
This sequence comes from Mesoclemmys tuberculata, assembly GCA_007922155.1. NCBI lineage: Eukaryota > Metazoa > Chordata > Testudines > Chelidae > Mesoclemmys > Mesoclemmys tuberculata. The sequence continues at coordinate 6,173,696 of ML675630.1, forward strand.
GTTCACATTCTGGTAGGATATCGCCTTTCTATCTTTCCAGAAAAAGTGCATGAACTCCCACGCACTTAACCCACAACATAGATCGCTCCCAACTAGTGACACAATTCAGACCACAGCCAGCTCAGGGAGATGAGCCACAGCATATATGGTAAATACAGATTCAGTGTTGTTTGTTGGCCTACATGCCTGAAATTCAGCTATGGCCCCAAAAGAAGAAAAACAAGCAGGACCAAATACAGTTATATGAATTAACTGAAGGTACTGGGAGATCATGGGCCTGCAGTCAATCGGGAGATTTTGGCCTTCCATGCTCTAAGTAGTCTCTTGCAATATTATTCATGACAAGGTGGGTGAGGTAATATCTTTTATTGAAACAATTTCTGTCGGTTAGAGAGAGAAGCTTTTGAGGTCTACAGAGCTCTCCTACAGGTCTCACCCACCTTGTGTCTCTCATATCCCGGGACCAACTCAACTACAATAACACTACAATGAATATTATGGATCATAATGCTGCTCATCCTAAAAGATCCCAGATACATCCAGGATTCACTTAGCTCATCACTGAGATGCAGCCACTTGTTTAACAGTGCATGGCAACATTCCTCCACAGTTGAGGTCAGAAAATGAACTGTGTATCCCCTTAGGTTACAGGAAGGATTTACGTAGATGGAATGTAATTACCCAAATATAGATACCTAATTCAAGACCAATACCAAGATCGTGCTCAAATATTAAGCAGACACTAGAAGCCAGGCAGGAACAGGGCAAATGAATCCACCAGAATATGCAGATCATGACTAGCATCATGAACGACAAGCAAAATGTGACAGTTCTCTCCATCACAGCAAAAATCATTAGGCTTTTGCCTTTTCAGAGGCTGAGGACATATCAAATTATGACTGGCCAGTTTTCCATGGGCTGCAAACTACTTCTGCAATTCTGATCAGTTCAAGTAGCACCTCCCTTATTTAAGTCCAAGTCAGTTTACTTATGTAGCCATTGATGGACACACACAGGAGATAAGATGTATACTCTTTCTGATGATCAATCATTTTACCTGAGTTAGGGTTTCCTTTTTGTTCAACATGTATATCATCCAAAAATCCATCAGACCAAAATGCCTTAGGGAGATTTGGAATTAATCAATTAAAAAAATTAAAAATCAATTTGGAATTAATGAGTTATAACTAATTTCAGATACTAGTTACCCAAATATACCCTCCACACCCCTCCAAGTTGTTTGGGAGGTCTGGGGTTTATAGTCCTTTTCCTATTTTTAAAGATACGTTTTTCTTTCCAGTGTTTCACTGTGAAAGCCCTACACAAACAGGAAAAATTGACTAGTGAACAGAAATTGTACAGACTGAAAGCACTGGTAAGTCATCCCCTTTGCTGGTACTCACCCTGATCAATAGAGTGCTGAGGAAGCTGGCTAAGTTGGCTATTCACTACACCTGCATACGTCCGCAAGAATTCTTCTTCACTAGCAGTCAACTGGAAATATGCAAAAAATGAAAGGATGAATAGCAAGAGAGAGACTAGTGACAAATACCACTGCCTTCTTCATATCGGTTCACATACAATTTAAATTTAACTCATTTAAAGCTTCCAACTTGAATTGGCCCCAACTCTTCCCTTGCTATCATAGTCTGTACTTACGATTTTTCAGAGTACCAATCCCATAACCCAAAAGTGGACTATCACAGTAATGGATGGATTGACTTTCCCCTTCCTCACTGTCTTCAGATTATATCCTCACTGTATAAATCTATTTTTGGCTTAATCATCATCTCTGGGTAAATCAACAGTGCCCCAAACAATTTGACAATAAAAAGATAGACCACCCCCTGTGCAGGCCAATGAACATTATTTCAGCAATTAGAAAGTAAAGGCTGATCTATATAGTGCTGCAGTCCCCACTAGAGGGATGTAATTTTTAGACTGCACTGGCATATTGCACACTAAGCAGCCGGTATGAATCCTGTCCTGCTGGTGTGCCCTGCAAATTCCCCAGTGTGCATTGTTAATACAGTCTTGCTTCAAACAGTACTTACAATAATTCGCACCAGGGAACTTTTAGTGCGTGCCAACAGGATCCATACAGACCAGTTAGTGAGCAACATGCTAGTGTGGACTAAAATTATCACCCCTCTGGTGAGGGCTAAAGCACAGTGTAAACAAACCTGCATGCACTAAAGGCCATTATCGCCTGCTCAGATCTGATCAACATAGTTATGGTGCTCAGGGGTGTGAAAAATCCACACCCTGAGCACCCTAGCTATACTGACCTATGCCCAGTGTAGATGTAGCTAGATTGATGGGAAAATGATTCTATTAACCTAGCAACCATCACTCACAGAAGCAGTATTTCTACAATGATGGAAAATCCCCTTCTGCTGCTATAAACTGCATCTACACTAGGGGGTTATGCTGGCATAGCTACATTGCCATAGCTATATTGCTGTAGTCCCCATGGCTAAACTGTGCTCACAGACTCAGATTAAAGTCAGAAGGAATCATCATCATCTAGTGCAGCGATTCCCCACCTTTTCGAGTGTGCAGATCCCTTTTCAACCCCCAAACATTTCACAGACCACCACATGCTACTAGTTTTATTTGAAATTGTACATTTCCTTGATGATGATGATGATTTTCTTTTTTCTTGGATCCCCTGTAGCAGCCTCCTGAAGCACCAGAGGTCCGCGGACCACAGGTTGGGAACCGCTGATCTAGTCTGATCTCCTACACAGGGCAGGCCACAGAATCTTATCCACCCACTCCTTAACAGACCCCTAACCTATGACTGAGTTACTGTAGTCCTCAAATCATGGTTTAAAGACTTCAAGGTACAGAGAATCCACCAGCCAGTGACTCGTGCCCCAAGTGCCCCGAGAGTGAGTTCCAGAGTAGGTGGCCCCTCCATTCATCTTAAAAGAATTTAATGGAGTTTAACTCTGGGGACATGGAATGGGAATATTCCAAATTCCATGACAGCGTGGAAGAAGGAAGTGGTTAGTTCTGATACTTTCTCAGAAATCTATTGAACTTACATTCGATCCCATCTTCCTAAGCATGAGCAGAACTCTCACTTTCTGCTGGATGTACATCTCCTCCGGACTCTTCCCGGGGACACCCTCACGGTTCATTCCCCTCCTCCCAGTTCCTGGGACTCCTGAAGATGTAACAAAACCAGAATGAAGTGAACTGATAGTCAAGGTTTGATATGCATAATTGGAGTTCTATTTCCAAAACATCTGTTTTTCACCAGAGGCCAAAAAGCTTAATGAGTTGGTTTGACAACTGAGCCTGGATGCTTTGAAATCTAACTTCCGACTGGCTTGAAGAGATCTAAGTCACTCACCTGTAAAGAGCAAACCAAACAGTGGATTTGGAAAATAAGCCCACCACAAGTCTGGCAGCAGGAGCTAGCTGGCCAGAGTTGGCACCTCCATAGCACTTGCTCCATTCAGAGTGGTTGGAGAAGGACACAGAGTAGCCATGTATTCCCTCACAGCAGGCATGTGGGATTAAATAATACGGGTAGAGAGCCCATGAGAGAGAGGCAGGTTCATCTAGTGCCCAACCCTGCAAGATTCTGGGCATCTTTACGTCATTTTCTTCAAAGAGTGAAGAATGCTCAGCAGCTCACAGCACTGGGCTGTAAGTATGAAACTCAAACACAGTAACACATTGCTGATGACCTCACTACCAGTTCAATTAGCACCTGGTCATGACATTAAACCTAAGGGAAGAGGATCAGACGCAAGAAAAAGTGAAAGAATCATCTTTACAATATGAATTGATTTAACTCCACCAGCCCATGGATTTTTTTTTATTCCCCCAGTTATTTTCCCTATTTTTGTTTTTATAATCTGAAAAAATCCCTTTATGTAAATTACTACAACTGATGTGTTGCTTTTCAGTAGAGAGTGGAGGGGAATGTCTTAAAAATTTCCTTCTTGAAATTACTTAATTGGTTACATTTTCTGGCAGAAGAAAGTTCCTTATGGAAATAGCGGTTGGAGATTTACATCCACTGTATATGCCCAAACAGTAGCACTCCATTTTGTTTCATGAGTAGGTGGTAGTTGCTTAAATCCCATAATCCGGCACTTCTACCAACCCATAGAGTAAATGTTTTCAATAATAATCCACAAGTGCTATGAATACACACTGCATGTCAGTTCATTCAGAGTCAAGGTTCAAGAAATTCTTAACTGCAGATTGTTCTGAAAATTAAGATGCTTCACCCAATGTGTACTCATGAAATAGACCAGCAAACTAAAAGCTGCTATGCACTGGCTCCAGACATGTGAATCACAGAAACTTAAACACCCATCAAGGAATCCCTTGATGGAAGTTTAAGCCTGATATTGCACCACACTGCACATCCAACAGACTAGTCCCCCAGTACTCTCTTCTGCCATTAGTTTCCACTGTCAGAATCCAGGCTCAGCCCTGTGCTGAAAATCAGCCTTGTGATTCCTAGCAGGTTTCAGTAATCCAGGGAACATATCAGGCACATCAAGACACTCTGGATAAAGATTTTGGAGCACCAGGTTTAGACAAGCTTTAAAAAAAAGTCAGACCTCTCTCTTTTTCCCCTTGACGGTAACTTTTAAAGAGGAAAAGTAATCAGGGTGTGGAAAGAGTTCAGGTTACATATTGGCATTGCTGGATGACTTAGTAATAATGCAAACTTCAGCAGTAGCTGCGAGGGAGTAACCTCACCACCCATTTTATTTCAGTACTGCCAACACGCTGGTAAAATGCAGGTCTGTGATTTAGCTATAATTTCACCAACATGACTTGAAAATATTCCCAGTAAGAGGTTCTGCATCGTGCTGATTTTGATGTAGATGGCTGTCTTTGAAAACCAGCAACGTGTAAAAATGCAACATTTCCTTCGTTTATAATTTAGTCAACAAATGACTTAGGAGACGGAAGAAAAACAAACACAATCCAATAACATCAACAAAGTATAATGCCTTCTCTAAAAAAGTAGAATAGTTTTGCTACTAAAAATGTCAGTAACTTTATATTGAAATGCCACACATTCCACTGTGTTCTCAGTGGTGAAAAGAAAGTGAACAATGGAGAATAAATATGCATGTCATGAGATAGGCAACAGTTTAATTAAAGCATTTACTATAAATAACATACGACAGTGTGAAAAGCATGCAAGTGGTTCTGAATTACTCTCCATGGCATAACTTGCTAAGGGGGGAATTTAACACTAGTGAGAGGTGCTAGATTAGCAGCCAAGGAGATTCAATCCTATTTATCCAGTGCAAAAGCACAGACAGCAGCAGCACAAGTTTCTCCCACTTTATTCCACCCAGATGCTTGATCCGGATGGACTGTTATCTGTAGTACCCATCACTAGCATCAAAACACTGCACAGGTGAGACCCGTACTGCAAGATCCATAGTGGGCTTCATGTAGTCTTTAGCTCTTCACACTTCTAGAACCCCCGCCCTTGAAATTTTTATGCTTCATTCTTTTCTCCTTCATTTTGTATTTATGACTGGAAAGCTCAGTTAAAAGGAAGGGTTTTTTAGAGAGTTGAAGTTGTTGAGTAGCATGAGCGTTGCATTGCTGCATGGGTGAGCCAGCTAAAACCCATTTTTGCTGTCCCAGCTTTTCCAATCTGTACAAGTCAATCATACTACAAGGCCACAAGAGCTAACAGCAGTGGAGCTGAGCAATGGCACAATTTAAGAACCAACAAACTGTTGCCTAACTAGTAAATTCAGGCCATTAGGACTCAGTTACAAGTAATAAGAAAAAGACAGAACTGCAGTAATTTGGGGACTGGAAAGCCCACCTGCAATAACCATTGGGAAGGTCACAATACTTTATATACAAAGTAACATGATCTTGAAACAAGTCTGATCTTCACATCACTCAGCTTAAAAGTATAGATGTGGGATAGCTTTGGAGAGCCATGGATGACATCTTAACTGTCTGGGCTGAGATCCAGAACCAAATGCCATCATTAAGTGCAGTACCCTTATATTAATTCACTTTTTAAACATTCTGGAAACATCACATTCCAACATTTCTTTTCTGTTCTCCCAGTTACTGATTTTGTAGCCTTGTTGTAAACGGATTCACAATCCACTTTGACATTTGACCACACATTCTCATCCGGTGAGTTTTCAGAATATTGTGCTTGGCTATATGGATGCCATGTTCTTTTAAAAGGCTATCAAACATCAAACACACCCACCTAGAATTGCAGCCAGTACAGGAACAAGCACCAATAGACTGACTGTTTAATAATCCAGAGAAAGGACCTAATATGGATCAGTAGTTTGAGAAGGGTAAAACAAGCAAGTTCTTCAACATGGAGCTAATTTCATTCACTTCGTATACCAATAAGCTGGAAGAAGAAGACAGAGCAAATTTATAGCAGGTCAGAACAGAAAGGCATTTAATCTACCCAGGGTGTCAAGTGTCCCTTCATAATCTGAATCTATGAATGGGCAAATCAGATGTTTCAGTGGGGAGAAAGCAAGAAATCCTCCAAAAATTAAAGGAGGATATTCTTCCCACAAAAGCCAAAAATTGCCAAGAAACACTAACACACAAGCAGATTAAAGTTGGGGAAAATGATATAAATTATCTATCAGTAGGTGGCATCATAAACAAACATCCAGGGAGATACCACTTCTGTCCCACTCTCCCACCCAGAGAAGTCCCACATGCTTCAACAGCTTATCTTTAACAATGGAAGAGTGACAACTATACTTCACCACAACCTGAAAGAAGGGGGAAAAAAAAAAGAGAAAAGGTAGAAAAACTGGAATGGGATGAAAAGGAAAGACATGACTGAAGAGAAACAGGAAGACAGTGGAGAGAAATGGGGAGAAAAACATGCTAAGATCAAGGACAAAACCCAAGAGAATTGTTATGAATTTAAAATTACTACTATATGTTTGAAGCAGAGAAACTGAGTTGGTCTGATACCAAGGACTAAAAAAAAGTGTACAAAAACACTTCCAACCCAATGCCATAAATGAGCTTCCCCATTCAAAAGTGGTTGTGTTGGAGTAATTATAAAAAATCACATCCCAACTTTTAAGATTCCAAATACTCAGAACTGAAAGAAAGGTAAACGGTGTTACCTCTAGATTTGTTCTGCATTGGACAGTCCATTTATACAATACAGCATGTCACTTAATTTGTCTCAAAAAGGTAAATAAATATAGAATTTCAATAGCACCAAAAGTGATAAAAGGGAAAAACTAAAGAGAGCCTAGTTTAGCAACAAGCAAGTGTGGGGGAAAAGGGCGCCAGAACACAATATCCATTTTACCCAAGCCAGCAGAGGAATTGTTTAAGGTGAATCAAGAGGGCATATGGAAGAGTTGTGGGATGAAACTGAGCAAAGAAAAACTTAAGCTGAATATCAAAAAAAGGATTCCTTAACAGTGAGATCTATTAGGCCATGACAACACTGAGAAAAGTGTGCATTTTTACAAGATAGTTAATGCTGTAAAAACCTAGAGTAAACAGGGCACATTGGAATTTTACTTTGACATAGTTGGCTGAGATATCTAAATGAGGATTTTACAAAACGTTAGCTCTCATGTTATTCATTGCTCTTCAATGGACCCATTTGCTATGGAGATGCAAGTTTGGGACTCCATAACTGAACTTTTATTAAAGAAATTTCAGCAATTCTGTTAGTTCAGTATTTTAGATATTAGTCCTCTTGGGGCTTTTTTTATGTTCATAAAGCAATTGTGCAGTTTTTCTTTTAAATAAAAAGCATCTATTTCTCTAGTAGTACAGCTGACTTTGGCTGAACAATAGGGTGCAACTCTGACTTTCCCATCCAACTCTTCAGCTATTAGAGGCAGGGCTGTCAGGCAATCTTAACTACAACCATAGTTAACATTTCCCATTATAACATTTTCACTTGCTTATAAATTTGTCAAATATTAGACATTCATGCTTCATTTTTCCATGCCAGTTATTTGTCTATGTCTGGGTTGTTGTTGTGTGTGTGTTTTTTTTTTTTTTGAGAATGAACTAAAATAGTTGAGCCATTTCTGAGAATGAGATTAGAAGAAAATATGTTGTTTTGCCCATTAAAATTCTTACAACTATTTCACCAAGAAGTTGTAGTGCCTCCAAGCTTTAGAGCAGTGACCTGAAACTTGGCAGGGGATGTCCCATGGTGTCAGGGATGCACCTTTTGTTATCCCTATGACATCTGGCCAAATTTGGACAAAATTATAAATCCCTGAAGATCACAGTATACACATGCTCAGAGTAACTTGTCAGAATTTGACAGCTAAATTTTCTTAAGATTTTTGTCTTCACTGAGCAAGCTCCATCCCTACACAGCTCTTATGCAGCAAATGAATTGTGCAAGCACACACACACACAAGTAATAAAATATTCTCCTCTCTAGGGCTGCAGGGGCTGAGTTTTTTTTTTCCTGGATCTGTTCCTCCCAACTACCAGCGCTTGCTTTGGTGTTGGGAACTGGAACTGAGAACAGGAAAATAGTCACTGTGCTCTCCTCCCTGTCTCCACCCTCCACAGCTGCTGCTCGGGCAGTATGGTTAAACATGTTGGAGTATTTTTCCCTATCCCAGTTTCCTTTTGTAAAAATCTGAGGAAATTACATACAAAACAAATACAACTTACCTGCTTCTAAAAAAACCACACGAGATCAGATAACCCAAGTGTTCAGTCAGGATTAACGATCACAACTGGAAAAAACTGGGAAGAAACTGCCCTGCAAAGATAAAATATTAAAGAAAAACATATGAACTAAAAACAACTGGACAATTGATAGCTTTTTTAATCAGTCTTATACGATTGCATCTAGCCAATGTTTGTAAAATTGAAGACCAGCTACGTGAAGCAGGAATCTGTATAATACTCTTTATATGTTTATTTCAGTAAGTGATTAAAGATAAAAATTAATCACTAATTAGGAATTCCCAATCATTGATGATTAGAATATACTCAAGTCTTGCCTTTGTGGGGGGAGGTGAGGTTGTTCAATTTAAGATCCATCTCTTTGGACAAGCCAGTAAAAATGGCAGAGTAACCAGGTGTAATCTCCTCTGGATAAAAACAACCATGAGTCATCACTACTTAAAAATCCAGGGCAGGGTGGAATATATAATGCTTTTGGCCAAAAGTTATGCCTTCAGTTATGCATAAGGCATTTGAATATGGCACTTAAATGATGAATCAAAAACCCTCTTCTGCAAAGTAATTAATGTTTTAAAAAAACATTAAATATCGGCTTGTCACATACCGATTACATTTTTTTTGACTGGTCAAGATGTGGGTATTTCTAAACCTATTTTATAATGACCATTAGGAACCAGAGGCTGAGTAGGATCTCTAACTACCCAACCATTGCTACTCACCAGACTTCAAACACATCAGGACTAGCTCAAGTGACATTACTGTCATCACAAACCTTCAAAGTAATGTGGCACCCCGGAGTAATTAACATCTGCTCAGGACAGCTCCACAACTTGAACCATGTCAATCTTCATTACCATACAAACTGCCAGGTTTTAATTAAAAGTCTCTGATTAGAAGAGATGATTTATGCACACCGATACTACTCACTGAAATGAAACCTCCAGCATGGAGGCCAGGGCTCTTGGTTAAGTCAAGAGATACTGAAATAACTGCAAGCTTCACTCACAGCACTTTATAGTTGCTCCTACTAGGAAGAGTTGAAGTAAAAAGCTTTAAAAGACATTCATTTCACCTCTCCAGAAGAAAGAGAGAGAAAGAAAGTATCTGTTATGAAAGGACTAATTAAGCTGTACCTTTCTCCTTCACTAATTAGTTCCCACTTTTCTTACCCCCTAAATATGCACGACAGCCCAATAACAGACCTAGAGCACTGACAACGGAAGCATTTACAGTAACTAATTGCTCTTTTAATTTGTATAGGCTTCAAAGGCATCCCACCATTCATCATTACACACACATGGAACTGTGGGAACTCCTTGCTTCATTCCAAAAAGGATTAAAGCACAGGAACTAATGACTTTGAAAGTGTACTAATTTCTATTAACAGCCAACAAGAGAACACTCTCACTTAGGATTAAAATGCCAGACCCTTCCAAAAAGCTTTAAGTAATGGCCATCTACCTATGCATGCAAGGCCCATTCATCAAAAAATCCATTACCAAATACCTCAGAGAAAAAGAATAAGTCAACATTTTCCTGACCAGACATTATCGTTACCATGTCACAAACTACAAATCCCACGTGAACTCAACTGCCGATTGAAACTTAGTCTGGGTGTAAAAAGATTACAGCACACCTAGTCAGAAGAGTTAAACCCTGGAAACCAGCTTCCAGAATAAGTGTGCTAAATTTACACACCAGAAGCAGCAGCACTGTGCAAGTGATTAAATCCTGGTTAGTTTCACTTTGCCACTCTAGCTAAAGGATGGGTAAGTGGTCTGTAAATAACCAGCAGATGGAGGGTCTGCTTCTGCTGACAAGGCCCTGGCGTGACTGGAGTAGATAAAGAGGGAAGATAATTTTACTATTCTTAAAGAGGTGAGATGGGGAGACCCAAGAGATCCAGTGACTAGTCCAAAGTCACATGGCAATTCATGGTACAGCCATGAATAGAACCCTGTACCTTAAGTCCCTGCTCTAGCCACTGAACCATGCTTCCTCACATAATTTTTTTTAAACTAAGAATCGTAAGTGTTCATCTTTAATGGAACTAAGAAATATGACCTAAAAATATTCTGCAGCAGGATATTTTGGGGGTGGGAAAGAAGATGACAACTGAGATCCAAAATACAAGAGCTCATGCTTAGCAAGACAGCTGAGGAACAGCTGAGTCCCATCAGAGCACGTAGCTTCGCTCACCATCTTAAATGTCCCAGTAGATCCATCTGCTCCACGATGATCCAGCCCAGAGGCATTGTGAGGTTGGTTAATTATCTGGTTCAATTAAGAATACTAGCTCAGAACTGTGCTATTTTATTTATTTATTTTTTGGTTGGGGTCGTGAGTCAGCAGGCATACGCAGGTGGGAAAGGTCAGAAGGTGTGCATTTCACTCCAACTCTGTTCTAGTTACTCGACCCTATGGGTAGTCTATAAACACATGGCAACGGCTTCATTTAAAAGATTAAATACAGTGGGGGTTCATCCCTCTCCCCAGAAACATCTCGGCAACTTCATAGGTAATGAGAACAGCTGCTCAGAGCTTCTCTTGCCAGTCAGCATCCTTTTTAGGGCAAGCTTCTAATTTTTCTATGGCTGAAAGAGGCCCATCCAAAGCCCCTCTCTCATTATATGCTACTACAGGTGTGGATAAGGGTAACCACCCAAACACATTGAATTTCATTGCCAACAGAATGTGGAAGAGCATAGAGCCATTTCTCTGGTTTACACTCAAAATTGTCCCAAAGAACTTACTCCTATGTTTCCAAGAAAGACTTGAGAGCCGACAAGGACATGCTGGGCCTTTTATTCCATAGTTTATGCCTGACAGATTCTACAATGAGATTTCAGGTTAGCTGACAGGACCAGGAGATGACAGAATGGAAGTTCATCCTATGCCAACATTTTCTAGGCATCTGCATTTCATTCCATCCCCTTCCCTCTAGAAAGGGCACTTCACTACCAAATAATGTCACTTTCATAAAGTGTTTTACACCCATAGATCTCAAAGTGTTGCACAAAGGCGAGCAATTTGTTTTACAGTTAGTAAAACAAAAGCACAGTATAACATTGCACCCAAAGTCCCAGCACAAGTCCACAGCAGAACTGGAAATAGTACCCATTTTCTTCCTCACACCCTATCAGTTGGATCACACTGCTTTCCAATAAAAAAAAAGATAGGTCAAATGAGGCTTTCGGCAGAACAACAGAATCACACTGGTTGAAAAGAAAAACAAGTTTTAAGTCAGAAAAACCTTAGCAATATCACTGAATTGTGACAATATAGGGGGAAAAACTGCAAATTGAAATCAGGAATCATGCTGAGCTATCACACAGCAGGTTGCAGCATCTAGGGAGTTTAATTGCAGCTCTAATGCTTTAGCAGTATCGAAAAGAAAAACCAAACACCGACAATATGACGCACTCCACTAATTATAATTAAATTTGGTTAACTGCACTTTTGGACCCTAACAGTTTTTGGTTAAACACAATAGCTTAGTTTGCTTCTCTTATTTCTGCCAGATGTTTTCATACCACACGTCAGAAACAGCACTCTCTAAAGTTAATATTGTAAGCAGGGTTTCTAATATCTCTTAGAAAGATATGCAGATAGATAAACACAGACTGTGCATTGTACCACAGAAGTCATAGTGTCTTTATTAAAACTTAACTGGAGACAAGATGGCTCACAGGACCAAATGGGATAAAGACAGATTCAGAAGGATTAAAATCTAATTAATGGGGACAATTGTCCATATCCCCCTCACACTCCAAAAGCAAAGAAGAAAATATTCTAAAACAATTTTGACAGCAGAAAAGCTAATAGAAAATTTTTTTCTTCACCTGAAATGTGAAAAAAAATCATATACTTTTGAATCAGTTACTGTTCTTGACTGTTTTTCATTAAAATGTCTTCAACACCAACTATTTCTGCCTGCTAGTGGAATAATATAAAAATGTACATAACTGGGAAAAAAAAAAGACAATATTCAATTAAATTCAAAACACTAAAAATCTAAACCTTCCAAGCCTAGACAGAGCCTTTCACGTCGAGATTAGAACTAAATCCAGCCAGAGCTATTTGAAACCAAAGCTATGACTCGATATGTTTGCTGGCTTACATGAAGTGAGACTGGAGTCTCAACCCAGTTCCTAATGATCAAGTGTCCGTATCCCAGAAATGACCACCGACACCTTCAGTAGCAGTCACAGCAGAGGTGCCAAGAACCGTATTGGCCATGAAGAATGAACTGCCTTGTCATACCTTGAGATGTCTCTCCAGGCCAAAGCGAGACAGATTCAAAAGAGAAATGGAAAAAAGCGTTCACTTCCAATGCTCAAGTATCTATTCTGTGGCTAAACAAAGATCTTCATTCTCCAATGCCATCAGCCAGCACCTCTCACAAGAAGGGAACTAAGCCCAATTATTTCAATAGCAATTTTAGTCTGAAACAGAGTGAACTCTTCCACTAAACTGTGCATCTAATTTCTTCTGGACAGCATAGAGCTTGTTTGGCACTCACGGGGAGTGAAAGTTACTTCTCATTTATTTTTAATAGGATGCACAAAACAGAATAATAAATAAGGAAGATCTGTAGGCTACATCTAAGGCCACCTGCACAGTTTTGCCAAAGCAACAGCTTCAGGCTTTAAAATGTTCTCACTCTCTCCCAAATGGCAAACAAAGTTGGCCAGTGGACAAATGCAAAGCTGCTCTGCTCTTCAGTACTCCATTCCTAATTCTGCCTGAAGTACATGGCGAGTACATGAGGCAGAGAGAGGATCACAGGAACGCTCTCTGTCTTGCATGGTCCAACGTGAGCACTGGGCAGGGCAGAGCAGGCCCACCATCAGCATTCTGATCCCCACTGTCTCCACACCAAACCAATTTATGTGCTTGTGCTCTGCTGCCTCCGTCCCAAGAGAAGGAAGAAAGTACCTTCCTCAACCACCCAAAGAAGGGAAGAATGACAGACTTGAGCTACTTATCCCCTTCTAGCAGCCAGTAAATTTGGGATGGGAGTGAGCAGGACCAACTTGATGTCTTGCCTAGTATAAAGGGTTCACCTAAACAGTAAAAAGTTACCATCCTTAGTAAGATGTATCACTGAGATGCTAATGTAGACTGGGATTAAGTATTGCTAACTACCATGTCATAAAAACCCACTCTGCCATGGTAAAAATTTCATCACTAGTAACCATGGGATCACTATCACCAGCAGAACTACAACAATAGTGAAAACTCAAGATTTTCAGAATTTGCTAGTGTAGAAACAGCCAATGAAAATAGGAGACTCTATCCTGGCAGTACAGGGAAGAAATTAAGCATTAAAGTAGAACCTCGGAGTTACGAACATCTTGGGAATTGAGGTTGTTCTTAACTCAGAAATGTTCATAACTCTGTTATGCTTGTTCTTTCAAAAGTTTACATTGACTTAATACAGCTTTGAAAAAGTACTATGCAGAAGAAAAATGCTGCTTTCCCTTTATTTTTTAGCAGTTTACGTTTACACAATACTGGGCTGTAATTGCTTTTTTAATTTTTTGTCTGTTGCTCATGACTGCGTACTTCCGGTTCCAAATGAGGTGTGTCGTCGACTGGTCAGTTCATAATGCTGCTATTCGTAGCTCTGAGGTTCTACTGTATAGTTTTGCCTTCTCTTCCAAGTGGAAGGGAGGTCAAAACCTAGCTGCAGCCACAAAAAAACGGCAAACACTGGCTTCTCAACATGCTCTCCTTCCTGGCAACCCCCCAGAACCTTTTCTGCTTGAGCTCCAGGGCAGTTATGCCATGCTGGTTATGAGGGCTAGAACAGGGAGCAAGCAGTGGAGAGAAATTGTTCTCTATAGCATGTTCCTCATTACAAGGACAGCATACTGCTGCAAGCAACATTAACTCCCCTTTGCTACTGGTGCTGCATAGTGTGGAGAGGGAAGGCAGTCAATTGCACCATTAACTCCTGAAGTCTCTGTGCAGCTGAGAAGCAAGTCTTTGATCCTGACTGGCTGGGGGAGGAGGAAAAAAAATAAAATCAGACAGCCCACAAACTTAGTTCATTAAAATATTTTTTCATTTCTAAATCTAGAAGAACAATCCTTTAGGTAAAGTGTATCTTGCCACTGACTGTGGTCTTGCCTCAAAACTGGAATTAGAGAACAATTACAACCAAGTTATTGAAAGCTTTTCCTTCGCATCACACTTCCTTCAACTCACCTCATTCTACCTCAAAATTCAGAGTGGGGTCAGGAAGTCATTCTCATTACAAATCCTGGAGGGGCTTCTTCTTTATTGAGTAATATGCCAAGCAAGGTTCATGATATAGAACTTCAAGAGTATTCTGGTTCTGTCTTCAGTAACACTACAGACCCATGTCACAAACAGGTACATTAATAACCAGTTAGTTCGTATACAAGGAAAGATTCAAAACTATAATCCTCCTACTCATTTCTAGATTCTGCATGACTGACCCCCAACTAAAACCCACAACATTTTAGATTGAAAAGCATATTTGTTTTTAATACAAATCTTCAAAGAAGTTTAAGGTTCTCATCTTTCTTTCATTTCAGTATTCCTCTGCAGCGTTGTATATCCAAATACCAACACTGTGCTTGTACATAAGAATAAAAGTTTGTTCATTTTCTCTATTAGCATAGCACAAGCTGACCAAAAGGCCAAGTAAACACTAGCCATATAAATAATGGACTAAAATAAATTTAACCTGTTCAGTTTTAATAATTTAATGTATTAATGTCAGTCATATGGAAATCTCTAATATTTAAGCTGTACATTGACAGTGCCCTTTAGAAGGTTACATTATTTCCAATAGTTTCTAACAAATAAAAGCCCAATGGGAACTACTGCAGTTACAAAAAATATTTCTCTCTTGGATCCTCACTGGATCTATACGAAGACAGCTTTCCGTCTAAAACCCTAAATTAAAGGGAGAGGACAAAATGATGATGTACCTTGAACAAAGCTAGGTTCTGCAGGTTTCACACACACTATGCAAATATAAGGTATCCACCAACATGAAGAATTCCCTTTAACTGTGTGATATTATCTCAGGTTAAGCCACTGGCCTCAGCATCTACACCACTGAACACTTCAATGGTTATGTGTGTTTCTCAACCAGGAGTATGCGTGCCCCTGGGGGTACACAAAGGTTTTCCAGGGGGTACATCAACGCATCTAGATATTTGCCTAGTTTTACAATAGGCTGCATAAAAAATACTAGAGAAGTCGGTACAAACTAAAATTTTATAAACAATAACTTGTTTATACTGCTGTATGTGTTATACACTGAAATGTAAGTACAATATTTATATTCCAGTCAATTTATTTTATAATTATATTGTAAAAATGAAAAAGTAAGCAACTTTTCATTAACAGAGTACTGACACTTTTGTATTTTTATATCTGATTTTGGAAGCAAATAGTTTTTAAGTGAGGGGAAACTTGGGGTACACAAGACAAATCAGACTCCTGAAAGGTGTATAATAGTCGGGAAAGGTTGAGAACCACTGGGTTATATCATGGCCACACTGGGCAAGTCATAAGTGTGAGGATGCTACACTTTTAAGCCTTGTTGATTTACAATGAAATTTTCCAGTGAACAGGGAACTGAAACCTGAAGTCAATGAACCAGTTTACAAAATCCTGCTACAAAATTTTCCTTTAATTCAATCTAACCTTCAGCCACAAGCAGCTAGAAGCTGCATTAATTTCCATTTCCAGAAGGATGCAACAATCCAGAACCCAAAACAGCTACCTATTTATGAGTGAACAGTAAGAGTTGAACTCCTTAATGCCTTTTTTGTCTCATTTTCTGGGCACAGAGCTATCTTCAAGCATGTCTTAGATTCTGAGGACTCCTGGTGTTAGATTTTGGTTACGTTTCAGGAGAACGCTAAATGTAGATTCAGAGGTCCCTGAGTGTCTGATTCAGATTTCAGACAAAGCACTTACAGTCCTCTCTCCGAAAAAAGAAACCTGAACTGCAGCCATTAAAACATGAGAATTTATAAAAGCCAAATTGGGAAAACTTCCCTTCCTGGTTACATATGTTACACTTCTATAGCTCTTTTCATGAGAGGATCTCAAAGCACTTTGAAAATATTAATGAAGCAAGTTTCAAGAACAACCCAGGTGACTATGTACTTCTGAACATCAAGGCTAACACTAATTTTGAAAAGGCATCCCAGGTACATAACCATTACTCTTACATGACTGGTTTCTCTCTCTCAAGATTTAGGCATACATAAACCAGGTTTTGGATTAGATTTTTGCAATATCACACTAGCAACAAATGAAGTAGAATGTATCTGCTATGCCTCATAAGGGTAAATGAGACAGTATATAATTTTAGCTATTTCTTTTTTTTTCCAAAGGCAACTTTTAATTCCAGAGACTGTACACTGCCTTAAAGTTTCAACACGATTTATCTTAAATGATATTCAAATCTTTCTGCAAGTTTGATAATGTGTTCCTAATTTAAAATGTTTGTTAAAAAAAGAAAAAATCTTTTAGCAAAGGCTTATTTTCATATACATTCAAAACAAAATATTCACATGTTTCAGGTCAAATTTACACTTAAAATGCTACATTGGTGCAGCTGTGCTGCTGTAGCACTTTAATGAAGATGCTCTCTGCTGATGGGAGTGAGGTCTCTGGTTGGCATAGTTAACACCTCCCTGAGAGGCGGAAGCTATGTCAACCAGAGAAACTCTCCGCAGACATAGTGCTATCTACATAGGGGGGTGAGGGTCAGTATAATTATGTCACTCAGAGGAGTGGATTTTTCACTCTTCTGAGCAACACAGTTATACCAATATAGGTATGTAATGTAGACCAGACCTAAACAACATTTTTCCCCTAAAAGATGACAAAAAACATAACTGAAAAAGTTGTAAGACAGACTATACAACTCCTAGAGCCACCAAAACAATACAATTCTGAAGAAATATAAAATAGAAGACACTTTACGTTAGTTAAAGATGATCTTTAATAGCTGAAAAAGGAACAGTGTATCAGTCATTTCAACAGCTAGTGTCCTCTGCAGATCGTTGTACACCTAACCATGTATTTATAACAAAGCTACAAACTTTCAAAACAGGAAACTGTCCAACAATCTAATAATGGAGAGCTGCCGATCTGAATGACCAGTATCACATTTGAGAAATAATTAGTTTTAAGAAGAATTATATGTTAATCAGCAAAAGAACATTCTATGGGGGTCCTTTCTATGGATCACTTTGTAAATATCCTCACTCTAAGACAAAAAGAGAAAAACCACAAATTGCTGGGGTAGAGATACAGCAAAAGGATTAGGGAAAAGAATGGGCATTCCTTGGGATTCACCAGTCTCAGGCCTGGTCTTCACTATATAGTTAGGTCAACATAATGTCGACAAAATTATATCAGTGTACATGCTATGGCCTTGTCCCGCCGACATAAGCGCCCTACTACACTGACACAATAACCCCACCTCCATGAGAGGGCATAGGGCTTAAGTCTGTGTACCTACCATGATACAGTACTTAGCTGTTGGCTGTCTTGCCAATTTCAGGGCTCCATGAAAGCCAGACAGCTAAAGCCCAGCTGCCCCTGGGCTCCCCATTCCCAGCCAGGCTGCTGCCCGGAGGCTCCCTGCTCAGGGCCCGATTGTTCCCTGCTCCAAGCCAGGCTGCTGCCACCTGGCCCCCTACTGCCAGGGAGTGGGAGGTGAGCATCTAGGGGGCTCTCAGCCTCCCCCACTATCCCCTCTTCAGTCAGTGGAAGCGCTCTTGGTCAGGATGTGCACCACTCACAGAAGGAGGGTAGTGTAACATCTGCCACTGCAAAAATTACTGTGGTGGCCGTAAATCAACATAACATATGTTAACTTAAGAATGTAGTGTAGATATGCCCTTGGTGACCAAAGCCTTTAAAAGCTTAAGTGAGTAAATAAGACATACCTGTTGTATAACTCCAGTTAATATAATAATATTTTTTTACATCATACAAAGTGAGCTAGCGGCTTTACTGGCAGATTAAAGGGAAACACAGTATCCACCTTGAAAAATTCTAAAATTGTGTTGAATGTAAAAAGATGAAGCAAGTGACAGCAAACAATAGGATGGAAGGGTGGAGAGTAGTTGCAAAAATATTATGCATTTAGTTAGGATTATGCACACTTTCCTGTCAATATGTATATATAAATATTTATGCACTGTAAGTAAACAAATTATTTATTCCTTTTTACTATACACTAGCCACGTCTTGGTAGGATCTCTAAAGGTAGGCTGAAAGGAGCAAATAGAATTGGGTATTTAAAGGCATGTGTTCTGGGAGCAAATTGAAGTACAAGCATTTTATACAGGCATTAAAGTAGATTTACATATTTCAACTCATGTCCAAATTAACATATTACCATCATATTAACTCAAGATGAAACAAACCAAGATATACCAACTTGGAAATAAGAAGTTTGTAAAACAAGGATCTCAGAAAGCTAACATTCTGGAGTGAATTAACAGGAGTGTTGTATGAAAGATTGAGAGCTGATTGCCCCACTGTACTTGGCACAAGAGAGGCCTCAGTTGGAGTACTGGATCCAATTCTGGAAGCCGGACAAATTGGAGAGAGTCCAGAGGACAGCAATAAAATTGATAAAAGGTGAGGAAAGATTAAAAAACTGGCCATGTTTAATCTTGAGAAGAGAAGATTGAGCCGGGATCTGATAGCAGTCTTCAAATATGTTATAAAGAGGACAGTGATCAATTGTTCTCCATGTCCACTGAACGTAGGACAAGAAATAAGGGGCTTAATCTGTAGTACAGAAGATTTAGGTTAGATATTAGGAAAAAAAAATTAACTCTAAAGGGTAGTGAAGCTCTGGAACAGGCTTTCAAGGGAGGTTATGGGATCTTCATCATTGGAGGTTTTTAAAAACAGGTTAGACAAACACCTGTAGGAAATAGTTCAGGTCAATGGTTCTCAACATGCGGCCCAATCAGCACAGAGCTGTGGCACGTTACATCCTTAGGGCCATACAGATAGTATTGGATGAAGCCCATAATGGTATTTAGGTTGAGAACTACTGGTCTAGGTTTACTTGATCCTGGCACTGCACAGGGGGCTCTGGACATGATGCATTCTTGAGGTCCCTTCTAGCCTGACATGTCTATAAAAGATTGAAAAATAAGATGTTGCTGTGACTCGTTTCTCATGGAAGCTGAAGAGAACCTTCATTTCTGACAAATGACAGAACTTCTTCCAAGAACATTAGATGATTCATGGTTTTATATGGAACAATATAAAGATGTAGTATAGAAAAACAGATACCTAGCAGAAACTACACAGAACACACAAAAAATTAGAAGTATCCCAAAACTTTAGTTGTAACAATCTAAGTTGTCCCTCCTGTTAGCTTTTCAAGTTAACATACTGAAGCCCATAGTTACCTTACTTTTGTAAACTCTTGAAGCTCAGTTTTGTTATTTTCATTCTTCAAAAAAGTTGATAAAATGACTAAGTAAATCTCTTTGTGTGGACCATTTCAACCCCCGTAATTTCCCACTGCTCTTTGGGAACAAAGGTTTCGCACTGCAGATCACAAGTTACAACACATGTTGTTGTGCACTACATCAAACAACCCTGAGCTGGCTTTTCTGGACTTCAAAAGATCTGTATCTTTAAAAGTTTGAATTAAATCTGAAATTCATTTTATTTAAATTTTATTTTAAACTTTATTATGCAAATCCCAAAGATATCTACTTCAAGTTCTTGCTGATGCCCTTGAGGCAACTGTAAGCTACTTTGCATGTATCCACCCATATATTTTGGGTACTAATCATTTGGCAGTCATCTTTGGAATGTATTTCAGAAACTGATTCAGACACTACGGAAAGAACTTTCATATGGAGATCAAGACTGACAACTGTGATCACGTAACTCATGACGGACTTGGTCATCTTTGAGACTGAATTTTCTCTCGTTTTAAAGAGAGGATCTTTCAAGTGAGGCTTTACAACAGCTAGTAAGTGCTAAATGCAAAGCAGTAAAAGACAACCTGGGCTCTTATGTCTAAAGGCTTATGAACCTTTAGCAGCATCTCTTCAGAATAATCCAGTCTTTATGTATGAGGCTGCTATTTATTACACAGAGGCCAGAGCACCAGGCAATAGCAACCATCATTCACATGGTGTTTATACTTTAACTGCACATAGTAGCCCTACTGATAAAGCATTAGCCCATTGTGGTAATGGAGAAATTGACACTTTGCTAGACCACTCTACACACTTATTGAGTAAGGAGTAAAATGTAAGTTTTTTTTCCACAATGAGCTTAATCAAAACAAGCCTACTACATATATGTATCAAAGTATACCGCAGGACTTGATATAGAGATATATGAATGGGCTAAGGGTAGGTGATTTCCAGATCCATTAGGCTATTCTTTACTGGACAGAAGGGGAACTAGGAAGAAAAACATTCATGAACAGACATAGTCAGCACTCAAGACTGCACTAGTGGAGAACTAGTCTGTATTATTCTGTATATTCACATCTCCATTTCAAGCCAAATGGACACAATTCACAATCAAATTTTTATTTAGATTTTAAAATTAAGCATTGTTCTGACTCAGTGTCACTGGTGGCTAAAATGGCATTTTAGTTTATAACGAAGACAAACTCTAAACATAAATTACACTGAAAACAAGAGAGTTAAAGTGACAAACCCTTGCAGAACAGTCTAAAAAACAGAAAGGGCAGAAAACCAATAAGGGCCTGTAGGCAACTAAAGTAGCAATAAATTTTAATTGTAAAAATATTTATAAGAATAAGACCACAAACCCAAAACTATAACAACTATATTTGGAGTCTTAAACAGTCTTTGGACTGGTGATCAAACTTTCTTCTTTCCATTTTGAGTGCACACTATAGGGATACTATAGACATAGTAATATGTACTGGAAATATTTATCTCCTCTACATCACTTATTGAAGCACCATTTTATTTATAGGTATTTCTATGGTGCTTGTCACCAAAATATCTTTCTGCAGATGCTTAGCATATTGAAGATATTTTTAATGGAAAGATATGACCTATGCTGCCCTGAAATTTATGCTGATGTGCAATAATGGTAATTCTAGAACATACACTTTTACTGAGAAAGCTCTCTATGTTTAAGAAATAATGATGATAGGTAAATAGGCCTGTTACCTCTATAAAAGAGGTGTTTTTTAAAGTGACCGTTGTTATTAGAAATGGATAACTATTAGACAGGTGATCAATTTCCTGTTTGGATTATTTGCAGTACTATATAAAATATTATATTTTTCGTGTGTCTCAAATGCTAACCAATGCTGTCTGTTGAAAGTGGCTGTTTAACAATGGACAAAAAAAATTAACACTTGTAATGACGTAGGCATCACTAGATTCACTCCTGCCCACTCAGTATGCTTCAAGCACGTGTACAATATACACAATGCTTCCTGTGCCATTTCCCATACATGGCCAGGAAGTGAAAGGGTTAAAAATCCCTTTAGAACGGACTACTTTTTGTTTTTATCAAAGCTTAATTTTAAAGCCAACTAAAGTTCCTGTGTTTTTTCAGGGTTTTTTTTTTTTTTTTTAATTTAAAAACAATTTAATGATTTACCTAGCATATTTATATTGCAGGGAAATGTGTTGTATCCAGTTGCAGCACAGACCATTTATACCACCTTGTTATTTGGATAGCACTAACATCATGCACTCCCTATGCAAAACAGTTCCCCACCCCAAGGATCTTACCAAGAATGCACTACATAAGAAATATTTTTTCAGCATGCTATAAATTGGTCTGGATAGATACTGTAGTTGGTTTATGCAAGCAATTCTCCTGCCTTCTTACCACTTTGAAGCTTCTGTTAAAAAAGCAGCAAAAAGGGCCTCAAACTTTCCATTTCGTTTATTAGATCATTAAATGAACTAGCCCGGTTTTCAAAGGGATTTACTGGGGGAAGGGGGAGAGGAGGAGAGATAAGGTGGAAAAGAAAAAGGTTTGATTCCTTGTCATCCTTGTCACAACTGGGACTTCTACAATTCACAAATTCAAAACAAACTCTTAATTACATATTGGTTTTGATGCAAATGTTTTACCATCTGTAGTTTTTGGTTTGTTGTAATATGCTATATAAGGTTTTTTGATAGAAGGTGGGATTGCAGGAAAGGAAATTGTGCCCTCAAGGGGCTCAGTTTCTCAGGATGCAGGGATACAATTTCCTTCCTTCCCAGACACAATCTTGTATGTGAAAAGTTAGTTATATTAGCACTAAACTGTGAAATAATCTCAATGAACTCATTAGTTTGACAGCAGAATTTTCCCCTTAGCAGAAACCTGTTAACATATGGGCTGTAAAGAAATAACCCCTAAAAACTTTCAATCAGTGGATTAAACAGTGCCCCAATCAATGCTGAATTTATTGCATTTGAGCAGATACTGGAGACTGGGAGAACGACAGGCTGGTAAACGGCTGAGAATACACTCATATCAGTAATAACTAGATTGTGCTGCATATGGGAATCCATGCTCAACTGTCCTGAAAGTTTGATTTTTTCAGGGATTAAAACTACACACTTGAAAAAGGCTGATTGCTTCAGAAGTCTTTATAGATCACAGAGGCCCAGAGCATTTACCAGATAGATTGCACCCCCAACCCAAAGGAGAGGGACACAGACTCTAGAATACCTACCTTGATTAGCCAATATAAGCAGCTTAACCGAAATGCCATTATACACCAGTAATTACAGTAAGTGTTTCAGAAACCTTGGGACTGTTAACCAAGACATTTGGTACAAGGCAGATATTTTTGCAAGTTTTTAATGAGATGTGTTTTGAGCTCTCAAATTAGTAATTATTTAAAAGGTTTTACTGATCAACTGTTACAGTATAACCATATCACATAAGAGGGAAAATCCAATGATATTCTAGCAGGCTTTTTGCATAACCCAAACAATTCAGCATAACCACAGACCATCTCTCAAAGTGAAATTCCCAACAGAAAGGAAAAAGCAGATGGAGGTTACTATATTAGTTATAACCATTAAGAAAGTTATCAGTTTCATAATCTGTCCCTCACGAATGATGCAGTTAAGGTAAAAAAGCTAAATTGTGCAGCAGTGGCTCAGTTTTCATTACAAAAAAAAAAAAAAAAAAGGTCAATCTCTAGCTTCTATGGATAAAGGAAAATCTTCCAAATGCGAATCCTACATAGACTGATGAATAGTTTCCAGCGTCCGCTGCCAGCCTAAAAAGAAAGCTCAGAGATTTGAACACTGCCACTCAGCCCAATCTTTTAAATTCATTTAAAAGACAATGAATATATTTTTAGTGTCTGTATTACTGCAAGTCATTTTAGCAGAAGCATCCAGCTATGGTGTTTATTACGCAGTTTCAAACTGTCTCCCCTGACTAGCTGTAGAGCCCTCTGTCAGTCCCCTCAGAAATTTGCAATTAAATTATCAGCATTCATAATCTTTGCTACATTAATAATTGAGGGACCACCTAAAACAAAATATTGTATATTAAATACAAGATAATATTTTGTTGGTAGTGTCATTCTTTCAAATTTTAATTGAAGACCTCCACTTGTCATTTACTTGACGCTGCTGCAGTATTTTCACTTTGCAGCACTGGAGAGAGCTTACTGAAACAAATTTAGGTCACACGTGCCATGTACACAGGTCTTGTGTGTAGTACACTGATGAAAAGCACTATGGGCCTGATTCAAAGCTCACTAAAGTTAATGAAAAGGCTCCCAATTATTTCAGTGGGCTTTGAATCAGGCCTTATATGAGTGCAGATGCAGCATTAACACTAATTAAATCTCCCAACAATCTTACACGATAATTTATTATTTTACACAAGGATAAGTTGAGTCACACCGAGTTTTCTTGACTTGCCCATGGTCAGAAGTAGAGCTAAGTTGATAATGAATAATTTGACAAATTTCTTCTATTTTCCTGTTAATTATCCTCAAACAAATTGAGCAAATTAAGTATTTCTTATAAATAACTCTTGGACTGCAGATCTGCAAACAGCTCATGCAAACGTTTAATATTTAGAGATACTGGCTTTTTACACAAGCCAAATGGTATTGTTTCTGTTCTCTGACTGGTAACTTACGTAACAACTCAAGAGTTTTACACATTCAAGAGAAAACTGAAAATTCAAAATGTATATTACTGATCAGTTTTCAATACAAAATCTGCTTCCAGCTAACATTAAAGCTTTAAATTAAGCTTTTTGCTAGCATTCATATTAACGAAGTTCATTTCTAGCATATTCACAGAAAGTGAATACAAAAGAGGAACAAAAGAGACAAATAGTTAAAGAGCTTCAAAATTCAAATCAATATTCACAAAATACTTTCAGCATTTGTCCAGATCATCATATACCAACTCAAATGCTGAGCAAAGAACAGAACAAAGGAAACCTCATTTCCAATTCTTTGCAGCGTGCAATACACAACACCATCTGATATTCCTTTGGCCAAAATAAAGTCCCAGTGTTCACTATATAAAATTACCAACGAGAATTGTTTCTGGTCCTTGCTTTCTCTTAACCTGCAAATACTACATAACCCTTAAGCAGGTGGTTAACTTAAGCACATGAGTAGCTCAATTAGTTTAAATGGGACTATGCACATGCTTAAAGTTAAACATGTTTTCTTGGACCAGAACCAAAATTAATGAACACACTTGCCTTTTCAGTTTAAGACTTTTGATTTGCTGAGAAGATACAGAACTTTGAGACTATGCTAGATTTCCTAAGAGATGAAGAAGAGTCCATATACAATGGATTTCCAAAATAGATTTCTTAAATATAAAGAATGTATACTGTTCTCATGTAATATGCTCTAAGTTAATGTGTAAGATTATTAGACAGATAGCATCTTAAACAGCATACCTGCATGATACTTGGGGACAAAGGATGTATTTTGACTAGTCTAATTATCTTTGGGTTGGGGGGGAAGAGGCAGGAATGACTGTTTCTTTTAGGGTGTTCAGTAGAAACTAACAAATTTTAAATACTGTTTTTATGTCTCGTTAGCCTCTATTTAGTACATGTCTCAGTCTCTGTGATTTATAGTAGGCCTATTCTGCCACAGACAGCAATCCAGAGGACTGTGCCATAGTGGACAGTACTTCAAAAGAAAAAACATGACTGATTAGTAATACTTGAAATACTAAAACATTTGTAAATACAGAAGAATTTCAATTCCTCAACATTTGCACTGTCTGAACACA
Organism: Mesoclemmys tuberculata; assembly: GCA_007922155.1. Classification (NCBI taxonomy): domain Eukaryota; kingdom Metazoa; phylum Chordata; order Testudines; family Chelidae; genus Mesoclemmys; species Mesoclemmys tuberculata. Next base: position 6,199,651 of record ML675630.1, read on the forward strand.
TTTCTAACCAATTTCCTGCATGTCTTCCTGTTCTATTGACTCCCCATTATATAAATATTCAGCATAACCATAACGATTCTATTGTATTTAAAATGTTTTTCAAAATAGTTATTTCAAGGACTAGTCACTGTTTCAACATTTCAATTCCATGAACAGTGCTGGTGCGTCAGTGACAGCTGCTATTTTACTGATGCATCTCAGCAGGAATCCAATCTGATGACAGTTTGCAACAGTGGAAATTCAATTCAGCATCTTAATGAATTTTCAGGAGGTAACAAAATTGTTATGAGATAAGCTGGACTGAAATTTTTGTCCAAGTAAAAATTCAACAGTGGTTTTTGAAAGTCTTTTGCCTCCAATATGCACTCAAAACTGAGCTGCATTTCTGGCATCTCAAACTAGGTCATACTACGAAGATGGCTGCTTTCTTTTTAAAGATCAGCTATATAAATTAAAACATTTAATGAAACCTCAATAGATTGATATCTTACAGAAAGGCTCTAATTCCAGAAGATAATGAAACTTTAGAGATGTTATCAGCGCAACAGCTATGACCAATTTGTTTTACACAAGTTGTTCCCTATGCAACCATTCTTTAATATATTATATGAATAACCATATGTATGCAAACCCTTGATGGACATTTATTATATTTGCCACAATAGGATATACATCTATGATACTGTTTTGAACTTATATTTAATACTAGAAGACTTTAAATTTGAGAGAGTTTTTGTGGGGGGAGGGAGGTGTAAATAAATCAAGTTGCTTGTAGTCCTGTGTTCGTTGCAAGACAAGAAGTCCAGAACATCACATACTGGGAACAAAAACAACAACAAAATCACACAAGGTAAGTAAATTTGTAAACAACGGGTAAACATAAGAATGGCCATAATGGGTCAGACCAGTGGTCCATCCAGCCCAGTATCCTGTTTTCCGACAGTGACCAATGCCAGGTGCTTCAGAAAGAATGAACAGAACAGATAATCGTCAAGTGATCCATCCTGTCGCCTATAGGAACAGATATCATATATGGGTTTCATTCAGAATTTGCCTTTCATGTTCCCCCAATAATACTACTAATAATATCCCTTCATATCTTTAAAGTACTGTACAGTCATTAACAAATTATAACGAACATTCAGGATTGGCTGAAACTCCAGACACTTTAAAAAACAAACAAACAAACAAACCAACCAACCTCTTCCCCTTTTTGGATGAGGTCCTAAAGCATATGTGCCACCTTCAGGCCGAATTGCACCATTTCTTCTCTTTTTTGGGGCAGGGATTGTATTTTTTTATTCTATGTTTGTACAGCTCCTAACACAATAGGTTTCTGGTCCATGACTAGGGCTTCTCAGTGCTACTCCATTGACAAATAAATAATTGTGTGTCCAGGAAGATGACAAACGTGATTCATGTAAATATTGCAATGACCCTCCCGAGAATATTGAATGCATTTCCACTGCAAATCTCAGTTTCTGCCCACTTGGGAGTTTTCAGGATTTTGCTTAAATTTGTACTTTAATGGAGCTACATTTTGAAGTAGTTTATTTCACAGTAGTTTTATGAGGACTCAAGAACTTCAAATAGCCAGCTAATATATATTCAGTTAACTCACTTAAGTCTCCCTTCCTCTCTCATTGCCACTTTATGAGTTATGTTTTAATTCTAGAAGCCTCTGCATAGATTTATCCCATTAACATGCACTTATGTCAACTGAAAGAGCACAAAACTCCACACACCTACTATGGGATCTACTAATTTCTACAAAAATGCTGCAAATAAAATCTAAGAGCACACACTTTTTTTAAGCTAATGGCATCACAAAGTCACTCCAGTGTTATCACAGCATATCTGCTACTGTGTTCAATCTATGCTATTTTGGCAGATGCAAAAGGTAGGGTACAGGATGCCAGCTTTGTGGTCGATAATACGATAAGTCTGTCTATGTAAAGGTATAATATTAAAAAGATTTATACATGAACACCCCCCAGTATTCCTATTTTTAAAGGAAGAGATTTACACTGAATTATAGTGATACACATCCAATCCTTGACAATTTACAGGCTATACCTAAATGTACATGGCATGTCAGACAGTGGCCATAAAATACCACGGCTAGAGAAATGAATGTCCAGCAAAGCAATTTAGTAAACTACCAAAAGGTAATTTTTACTTTATCCACACTAAACTGTGCTCCCCTCAATATTTATTTAAAAAATGACAGCTGTTTGGGTATCACAGATCAGTAGCTGTCTAACTTTCTATGGTACTTGATTCAAAGCCAGTAATCCTGCAGATTTCTGAACCTATGATGTAGCCTGACTAGCTCAAAAGACTAAGCAAAACACCTAACTTCTTTGTGCCTGGGTTTTCACACACACCCCCCCATTTGTAAGAAAGAGATTGCCTACACTACCTCACCTCATAGGAGAGGTTATAAAGTTTATTTAATTAGTTTGTCAAGAGCTGAGAAATCATCAAAAGGACTCTCCAAAAAGGAACTAACTATTCTAGTCTTCTCTCCCAAATCTATACAGAAGTGTATTTATAGAGAACATTTGGATGATAAGCAGAACACAAACTAATATCCATTTCCCAAAGCAAAAACAGTATTTCAGCTATTGACATACCTCTGTTTGGCCTTTCACAATGATTTGTTCTATGAAGTATTATCATTCATTGTCCCTGTCACAAGCAGCTGTCTGCCATCAAAATGAGGTAAAGAAAAAAAATATTGTGAGCCAACAGATGTCTACCTTTATCCTCAATATCCAGCTGGAGAGTGGGAAGCTGGGGAATGTAGTCTCTGCTGAAGCCTACCAAAGTCAGAAGAGTGCAGGCAGAAAAGCTGGTGCTGGGAGTCCAGATGCATGCATGTGGTACAGGAACAGGCCCCTGGAAGCACAGCACCCTACTGCAACTGTACCACTGCTTAGGTCTAAGGCTGCCATGACATTGTGCACCCTGAAATGACAAGTTACTTTAAAAGAAATGATCTAGAGCACATCTATTTACATTCAAGGTGCTACAGAAATTATCTGCAACTGAATTCCATTTCAATCTCTATTGAAATACTTCCTGGAGCCTCACAATAAGTCTCTTCAAATTTCTTCCCCCTGTATACCATGCAGTCTAAATGACTTGTACTTGTCTACCAGCCAGACAGCTGTGAAGCTGTGCATAACTTTGATAAGGCATACTATATACAAGAACAGATTGCACTGAATACACTGCTTTCAGCTTAAGTGCTTTGTTTATTAAAATTTTATTCCCCACCTGTCAGTCTGAGGTTCAAGTACATTAATCAGCTTTATGTGGGAATTACTTCACCTGCCACAGAAATGCAGTCATTTCTGGGGTGGGCCGAAACAGCTGTTTAATAGTGCACAGAAACACTATCTAGCAGCCAGGAAGCAAAGCAGAATCTTGTATCTATTTTTAAAAACTGTGGTGACTAAGTACCCATTACTGGCTGGGGTTTAAAAGCCAGAATGCCTAAAACCACTTGGACTCAAGGCAAGCAGAAATCACATGCCTATTACCCAACCTTCCACAGCAGGAGTTGTTCAGATTTTTTGCACCAGCTGAAGAGGAGAGAGGGGAGAGAAAACGGCTGCAGCAGAGCGCGCTGGAGAAAGTGGCCATAGGAGCTGACCGAAAGCAGAGTGCCTGCACCCGCATTTAGGTTAGGACCGCGACTACCTCGCCAGGCAGCTCTAGCCAGGGCGGACCCAGTGAGACGCAGTCAGCCTGGAATCACCATCTTCCGCGCGGAAGGCGGCGCGGGGCAGAGTGGCGAGGCGAAGGGCTCGGGAGGCTGGAGAGGGCAGGGACCCAGCCCAGGTGAGGGACGCCCTAGCGGACCGGGGCACTCGGCGGAGGAACGTCCTGAGGGGCGCTGAGGCCAGCCTCGGAAGGCGGGTGCGGGCGCCCCGAGCGCAGAGCGCGAGGGAAGGGGAGGATTCAGGGCGCCCCGCGGGAGCGCCTGCAGCCTGACCGGGCGCCCCGGGAAAGGGGCGGAAGCGCGGGGGGGCGCCCGAGGACGAGGGCAGCGCACGGGGGCGGAGAGCCGAGCGGGGCAGCCCCACGGGGCGGCTCTGGGGCGCGGGAAGGCCCCGGGGGGAGGTGCGGGGCCGGAGCTGAGGAGCCCGGGGCGAGGGGCCAGGCGGAGCCGGACCAGGGCTGGGGTGACGGCTCGGGCAGGCGGGCGCGGGGGCAGGGCTGCCCCAGGGTCCCTCGCCCTGCGCACCGAGCGGCGCCCGGCCCGGCCCGGCCCGGCCCCCTTTGTTCCAGCAGCCCGAGCCCCGGGAACAAAGGGCGGGCGGGTGCGGAGCCCCGGGCCCGCGGCGCTCACCTGGGTGGGGGCCAGGCCGGCCCCGGGCGGGCGGGCGAGCGACGGGCTCCCTGCGGGACGGGCGGCGGCGACAGCACGAGCAGGGGCCGGATCCGGCGCCGCGGGAGGGAGGGCGCGAGCGAGCGAGCGCGAGCGGCCGCCTCCTCCGTCGTGACTCACCGCGGCGGCCCAGCGAGGGAGGCGCCTGGGCGGCTCCGAGGGAGGGACCCGCCGCGTCCCAGCGCCCAGGGCAGCGGCAGCGCCTCAGGAGCAAGCCGAGGGGGAGGAGGAAAGGGCGGGCTCAGAACGTGGGGCGGGGCCAGGGGGCCAAGGGAGGAGGAGCCAGAGCCACAGGGAAGGGGAGGAGCCAGAGCGGGGGGAGGGGGATGGTCACAACGTTTGGGGGCGGAGTTAGAGTCAAGGTCCAAGGAGCAGGACCCCTTAACCAAAGAGGTTAGAAGCTGCGGGAGGACTAAATGAGTTCACACCACTGGAACAGGACATATCAAGGGCAGAACTGAAAAGGTGTGGGGGTGGGAGGGGCCAAATAATCAGTGGGAGGAGTTAACATAAGAGGATGGGAGGGTAGAGCTAGAAGAAAAGGGGTGGTCAATGAATTAGGAGGAGGTGTCACAGAGAAAAGGTTGGGCCAACACTTCAAAGTTAAAGAGGAGGAGGGCAGAAGTAGGAGGAAGGAGAAGGGTAAAAACTGGAGGTTAGGGAAGGAAGAACAGGAATGGTCTAAACACAACCTTGCAGTGAGCCTGCTCATACAGCTGGGACTCCACTGATTCTGTTATCTAAGCACCTTGCAGAAAGGTTAGTACTGTGAGCAGAGGTGGCTCCGAGTCCTGGTATTAGGCTAGACACCCATCTTGTTAGATATTTTGAATCAGATTCTGTCATTATAAATGAGAGTCAGGCAACTTTGTGAGCTCATCCTCTCCTTCAGGCCAGCCATCTTATTCAGCTGGGTGTGGCTGTGCTATTACAAGACCTCCAGCCCAGTATTAAAACACATCACACTCAAACTAAAATACAGACACAGACATTAAAATACAGAACCAGCTGTGTTCTAACCGTACCAAGGATCTGATATATTAAGAATACCCAAGTTATTTTGACATTCAGGTCATAGGTCAGATTCAAGATCTTTTTTGGAAATCTATGATAAATTGTTTTTCTGAGCACAGACAGCAGAAACTTCAACTCCTATAATTGTAGGAAGAATTCACATCTAGTCCTTCAGCCATTATGAAGTAGCTATGATACAAAGTAAAACCTCATGCCTTGGGGAAATTGTGTGTCCAAATAAATATGGCAAATGGCACAAACTTAAACTACTAACAGACTACTATAAGAGTTCATGTCCAGCTGTTCATACAGAATGACTGAATCCTGTATGGCTACAAAGGAATCAGTCACTGGATTATAAGTGTTAAGTGTTACTTAGTAAATATATCTTTGAGATAAAATATAAAACAGAATAATTACATTTAAATAGTCACAATTTACTTTCTGACATCAAAGTCTAATGCCATTGAAATCCGAACCCCACTGTCAGTTAATGAAGGTCTTAACATGAAAGCCCTTGCAAAGAGCAAACCCAAGCTGCAGACAGGAACAGGAATGTTGGAGCTATGATGGGTTCTGAGGTTATTAACAGCTCATACACACGGCACAGCAGGCAGTAATGATTTTTAATTATTTAAGAAAAAAACATGAGCATGCCAGCACAAGCTTTAAAGAAAAATGCAGACACATCGCTGATAGGAGTCTGAGGGAAAGATCCAAAAGTACTTTATAGTAGAGGGGATTGGGAGCTCCACAATGAAGCCATCATTTTTTTGTTTGTAATAGGATGGATTTGCTTCTGAAGACGTTGTGGGCAAAGTGTAATTTTAAAATGAAATAGTGTACAGGCTCTAGCTCTCCTATCCAGTTGATTGCTTAGTTGTGTGACATATCATAAAACAATTTTATATGGCATCAGTATAGCACACAGGTTGAAATGCATACCTCTAGAAAGCTTTTTAGGGTGGGAGCTTACAGGATTTTGGGACCCTTTGGGAATTCTTGAGGTCCTCTTTTTAAAATGAAAAGTCCAAAACAGTTCTCCCCCAAGTCCCCTCCCCCCAGTCTCCAACAATAATTTTGAGTTTTGTGACCACTGTTTGAGTTTTACGATCTTACAGACCTTTTGCTACCAGACAACTTACCATCCTATTATTCAGAAAGCACAAGACAGGCAATCAAGAGACCAGGTTTCTATTCCCAGCTCTGCCACTCACTTGAGCAAGTCACCCAAGTCACTAAGCACCTCAACTCCACCCAGACTATGGAAGATGCGGGTGGTCTGTGCCTCTGAAAATCAATCTGTATCGTTGCCTTGGTTTCCCCATCCATAAAATGTATCAATATTCGAAGGATGTTGTGATGCTTAATTCTTTTAAAGTGTATCATTAATTCTGAAAGTCTTTGATATGTATGTGGTAGAGAAGCACCAGATATTAATATTAGTTATTATAGCACATCAAGTTGTAGATTATATGGATTTTTCAGAATACCACCCAGTCCTCTCTTTACTTCTCAGCTTGATGCTGCTGCTTTCTATTTGGACGTAGCTGCTGTTTGGTTCTAGTGAACCCTGGCTTCTTCCAACAGCTTAGCCTCTCTCTGTCCCTGCCTGATATGGAACAAATAGTCTCTGCGTCAATCAGTTCTCTTCAGACTTCCACTTCTGCCTTAATCTGTTTTACAATTCAGTTAGGATTCCTTCATAGTCAAGCTGCTTTTATACTCTAAATCCCTTGGTGTCTGAACATTTCCCCTCATTATGGGCTCAATCAGTGTCTCAACACAAATAAATCCTGCTTTCATTATCACTCTGACTAAGCAATATATAGCAATTATGGAAAACTGAATCCTTTAAAAAATTCCTCTGGTACCCTACTAGGGACCGGTTTTAAATCTGAAACCTTTTTATTTATGATCACAATTTATGTTTAGCCTGACAATATTCTAGATGCTTAACTTTAGCCACGGATGCAAAACAAAGTCCAATCCTTCCTGAAAATCATGCAGAGTTAATAAATATTAATTTCCTTCTTTGAGGACATTATGGTAGCTGAGCTGAGATTAGTAGTGACCTTAGAACTCTTCATGACCAGTGGCTAGCAGAGTTCAGGTAAAGTATAGAGGCAATGTCAGAACAATGTTACAAATATCTCACATTAAATAATTCAGCAGCCTTTGCTGTACTACTTAGTACTTAGATTCCATTGTGATGGGTGCACTAGAAATTCCCAGAAAAACTAGATGAAGATGGGCAAAAAAAAGACATGCACCACTGGCTATTTAGTACAAGGGTAAGGCTTAAAACCCAATTTTGTTATTAAATCTGTGCTTAAAGTTCAGATGCTGAGAATCCTCTTTTCCCCTCGGTCTCATCTGTTAATTGTATTTGAAAATAAAACGTTGTTTCCAGATAAAACATTGCATTTGCAACCTTCCTGGCTGTAGTCATCTTGCTAGATATTGACTTAGCAACAGCACAGGGATTTAATATCAGGCACTGCAAATGGTCTCCATTTTGTTAGGATACCAGTTTGACAAGCAGAAGAAAAAGCTTTATTACTTATATATTAAGGACTGTGCCAACAAAATTTGCAAGGGGAAAGCTCCAGGCAGAACAAAGCACTTGCAATCATTATAAACCCATATTTGAAGGCCTGTTGAAAACTGCTTCTTAAACATTTTGTTTTATTAGTAAAGAGCACTCTTCTGTTAAACCAGTCTTCTGGCATGATGGAAAGAAATTTGCATGACTAGAACTTAAACTCACAAAAATCAAAGAACTGTGAGCGGAGATTAAAATTCCAGCCTTAATTTATCCTATGGTTCCAGAGTAGCATGGGGATTTCAGCTAAGCACATGATATTGTATACCATGTATGTTACTACATCTATTGGCCTTACATCTGAATTTCCAAACCTACTTATTTGTAGCCATATTTTCAAAAGTAGTCTATTGTTTTGGATGCTCACATTTTTTTTATGTCCAACATTAGACACCTTGGGTCTAATTTTCAGAGTTCCCAGTAACTGAAGTTTGAGTTTTGGGTAGTTAGTGCGTCTGAAAATCAGGCCCAAGATGTTTCACATTGGGACCCCAAAACTCAGGCACTCAAAATTATGGGTCCCCTTTTGAAAAATATGGCCTTGTTTGGGTAAGGATATTTTAATGAAAAAGGAAAATATAATCACCTATCAAGCATTTTTTCTACACTAGGATTCAAAGGTATGTTCGAACATGTTTGCTAACTTATTCTAACTAACGTAGTAAAAGTTTAGCACAGACAAGGTAGTGTATACATGCTAAGTTGGTTGAGCTAAAGCCTATGTGATAGCATTTGACTCAAGCTAGGCATTTTTGGTGGCATGGTAATAAAGCCTTCCTCCTGCAGAGCCCAGAAGGAGTCTCTCATGAGGACTAATGAGACTTCTGCAGTCTTTGATGGTAAATTCATTTATAACACGTCAGATGTTGCATTTACATAGATAGTAAAAGCTAGTGGTTAGAAAGAATCAGGCCTCTTGGGTTCTGTTCCCACTTATGTACCTGACTCACTGAGTTAATGAGACGTAAGGCACAGTTTACACTTCTAGAGGCAGAGACACAGATTTCTTACTGCTCCAGCGATGAACTGACTGTCATTCTCTCCCTCTCTGCTTTGGCTGTTATTTGTTAATAACAAATTTGTTTCTTCGAGAGATGTTCTGATACAGTACCACACTCCCTTGGCTATCTCTTGGAAGTCTTATATAATTATGGCATAAAGCTTCTTAGGAAAGAGAGAAATCTGAGGGAACATAGCACCAGACAGCTACCTGTCCAGTTTTCTGTGTATCATGTTGTTACTTTTGAAAGAGGATAAGGAGAGAAAGGAATTCCCACTTTACTTATATTTAGGATTGATTTTGCTTCCTAACATATCAAGGTCACTAGAATTCTCTCTCCACTGAAAACAGCTCTTGTTTCTATCCCAAGGAGGTCTATGGCTCTCTCTCACCCAGGCCACAGAACTGGTAGTATCTCAGAAAAGAAAAAAAGTCATCACAAAGAAATTACTTAAATAAGTTAATTGCTCCCTATGATCTTTTACTGTGTCTATATTTATGGAAAGGGGTAGGGTCTGCCACAGAGCTGGATGAGAAAGGGAGGATGTGGAAGATGGGGGCTAGTTGGATTCACAAGACGACATTCACTCCTCTAGCCAGAAGGCCACAGCACTGCCCAGAACTTGCTATAATGAGCTATTAGGATGAAATAGTTACAGATCCCAGGCACTAGACCAACTGTGTTTAAGACAGAGAAGCTTGAGCATCTTGTACGAAGACAAAATGTCAGCTTCTTCCAGGGCTCCTACTAAAGAGCTCAGCATGGGAGCATTCTACTTATCTTACTAATTGGTGGCTAAGTAGACACAGAAAAGAAAGGGGCATTTATTCCCTAATAAGCAGAGAAGCTTTCTCCAGGACAGGGTAAGGGCGAGACACACAAAAGAGAAGGAAGGCAGGAAAGTAGGGAACAGCATCTAGGTGACAGTTTTTTTTAATTTTAAGTAGGCAATTATTTTTTCTCCGTACAGGAGGGGGAGAAACTAAGTCAGTGTGGTAAGGGTTAGTATTAATTTGCCTACTATTTCTACCACTAATGACATCCTACTAAGGCAGCAGCTAAAAAGGCTGTAACATTAACACAAAATTCCTTACCCAATTGAACTAGATTTTCCTCAGCTGTGGTAACATGATGGGCTATTAAGAGATCTCAATAAATCTTGTATTTTTTCATTAATAATAATACAAATGACAATTTCTTACTTCTCCATTCAAGATTATCCACGAACAAGAAGAAAACAACAGGGGGAGTAAGGGATGGAAGACACACTAAAGTATTCACAGCAGCAATTTTCTCCCTGTTCCCTTTTCTTTCTGATCCTACGACCACCACACCAGTCCTACCAAAAAAGATTAAAAAATGAAAATTATACCTGAGCAAAATGAACTTTTGGCAAGTTGCACTGCCAAGTTTACAGCTGTTTGCATTTTATAATTCTGGCTTTAAAAGTAAAATGATAAACAATACATATATAATGCTTTTCATCTTCAAAGCACTTTACAAGCAATGACTTAACCTCATGCCATGAGACATGTAAGTATTATAATCCACATTTTACAGATGGGGAAAAATGAGACAAAGAATGAGTGATATGCCTGGAGGTCACACACTGAATCTACTGCAGAGCTAGGAATAGAACACAGCTTTCCTGAGTCCAAGGCCTATGAATTATTAACTACAAGACCATCCTTTCCTCCAGAAGTGGTTTGTTGTTAAAAAATGATGATGTGAAAAGGAAACACTTGCCAAAACACATGACTGAAGCAGAAACCTTTAGATGTTTGTTCTAATGCTTTCCTAGCTGAGCAAAGGATTACCATAATAATAGAAAATGGATGTGATGGGGTGTACACCAGGCACTTGGGACTTCCTACTAGAGGCCCAATCAGCCACAGGAAAAAAAAAAACCAGTGAGGATTGGTCCTCCCATGACTAGAAAGGCCAGGAGCAGGCAGAGGCCAATCAGGGCCCAGAAGGCCAAATAAAAAGGTCTGCCTGGTTCTACTATGCACCAAGTCTGAGTGAAACAAGGCTATGTCTGTCATAATCCAAGTAACCTGGCCTGGTCAGGGCTTACTCTGGACAACGTGTGTCTCAGATGTCTGTAAAGTCTTATTGTTTATGTTGTAAACTTTAACACCCAGGTGGCTAGTTTTAGTTTAGTGTTAATTTGTTTTCAATAAGACCTGAGATAAGCCTGTTTTGTGAGACACCTGGCTCAAACGAGCCTTGACAAAGGGTTTATCTTCACGACCTACAGAAATCATCAGGTAAAGGTACTGGTGGAGGCATGATACTAGGATCACTAGGGACAATAAGGTTTAATATAGCACAATCCTAAGTAACATGATTACTTTGTGATGTCTCTGGGATTACGGTAACCACTGAAAAATTTACCTTAGAGAAATATTTTGTGTAGCCAATGTGAAAGTAGCCCATAATGTCAGTGTCTTTCTTTGTAAATTATATCCAGGGCTAAGGCATTCTGGGGAAAGACCCAACCTTACCGTTAAGATACACGTTTTGACCCCACCAAAATGTGACCAGGCACGTCTCCCTAGCCCAAAGTACCCTGCAACCATTTTGATAGTTAATCTTTGAGTCTCTTTTGATATGCATCCCATCTCACCTTTACCTTCCTAAATCACACAAGGGAACTTCCAGAGAAAAAAAACAAAAAGCAGGCCCATTTACCTCCTTTTCTACCTTTCTTTATCTTCCATCATCACAGTAAATAATTACTTTGCAGCAATTCATATTTTGTTGTTTGTGGAGTGGGAAAAATATTTTCTAGACAACCAAGAACTCAGAATGCTTTAAAAAAAACACAGATGAAACTTCCACTTGACAAATTCAACATTCATTTCCTTTTTAATCCTGTTTGGAACGTTTCATCACCAAGTTCCCTAGAACATCTCTGACCTCTTCTGTAGGGAACTCCCTAGCATTATTAGATATTCTAGGACTAGCGATCATTAAAAATCCACTCTTGCCGCCACATACCTAACACACCAAGATAATGAGGAAGGGAGCCATTTTGATAGCAAGCTCACAACTTCCTGTAGAATGGGGGCTTTAAGAAACCCATAAGTATTTGCAAATCAATTAAAATATAAAAGCATTTCTTCTAGCAGTTAACACCTCCATTTCTAGTACTGCAAAAAGGGGCAGCAATTTCCATGTTGCCATACAGTAAACTCACAGGGATCTGTGGGAACTCTCAAAGATTTAATTTACATACTAATGCTGCAAGCATTTCAGGAGGGGAAGAGGAGAGTTACTTAGCACAGTAATGAGCAGAGTAAAAGAGAAGGTAAAAGTTCCCATTGGCTGTTTTTGTTTTCAATAATTTTAGACTCCTTATAAAGGCCTTTAATAAGCTGCTTTCTCAGCAGTGAAGCTACAGCAGCCTTTGTGTGAGTGAAGATAATACTATCCCAGACAGCGAAACAACAAATCCATATCATGGACTAAGGATCCAATCTAAATAAAAGTTTTTCTAAAAGCTAAAAAGTTGAGAAAGCTCCATCAATGAAAAAGAGACTGTTTTGCCTCTGTTTTATGTGTTTTTTTTCCCTCAGAGTAGAGGCTTTTAGAAACATGTCTATACAAATAAGAATTCTATTTCTGAAATCCCTTGGTGGTTATTTATTACAACCTTAGTTTACAACTAAAGAAATTAGACAAAGTCTCATTCACCTTTATATCCTTCATGATGTTTGTTTAGGATTTATTTATTACAGTTTATACACTATCCAAATAATCTGGACTGCTCCAGTTTTATTTCATGCCTATGGTCAATGTCACTGTTTAGTCTCATTAAATAGCTTTACTGTATAGCATTGGGGTTTTTTCAACACCACAGTGGATTATTTGTGTAAATTTAGATAAGAAAAACACTTCATTAAATTGAAAAAAATCATCATTTGATTTTCTACCCAAGTATAGGTTTGAAAGAAATCTACTAAAATATCATCCCCTTTTTTTAAATTAAACCTCTAAACATTCCACAAAATTTACCAGACAGGGATGTCCTAAAAACTGTGGTTTCAAGTTCAGTGCTGGTTGAAGCAGGTGTCAACAGAACTGTACCTGCTTACACTTGAAGTTAATTTGTTCCTAAATTGCATAATCTCACTCTCTGGATTGAAAGCATCTAATACTCATGAACCCTTACTAGTTCATAAACAATTCTAAATATCTTTTTTCAGTATTTGCCTTTCTGAATTTTTATAAGAAAGGGAATTTACATGATAACAGGACCTATTTTTCTTAAAATGCTGTCTGATCTTTATCCATCTTAAGTCACCACTCTCTCTTTGACAACAAAACTAGTTGCTATAGAAATCTTATCTTTCAGGTAGGGAGCAAGGAGATAAACCATGTTCAGGAAAATTTGTCAGTTGTCAAGGTTTCCAATGAGGCCACAATATCTCTAACCAAAATTAAAGACGTTAGGCTTTTAGAAAGTTGCTTTCACTGTCACAGCAACAACCCCGAGCACACAGAAGGAACTGCTTCTCCGTAACAGAAACCATTTGAAGAGTCACCAAACAATGAAATATCACCTACTAGGAACATCAAAATAATATCTACTACTACAAGCTCTTGGAGAGACACTCACTTCCTTAACTATACAATGGAAGATCTTTATTCCTTCTTTCTATATAATTTACCTGCAACAGATTTAACAGAAATCCCTGCATTTAATCATTCCATTCTGTAAATAGCTTTCCTGTATTTAATGAATTCATTTTTGTCTATCAGAAAAATAATTTCAGTATACATGGAATTTCTAAGAAGGGTAGATTTCTTCTCTTACCAGCTTTCTGCCTCTGTCAGAAGCTTGTCAGAATGGGGACTGACTGTGGAAATCTGATGTGTTCATGAGTCACAGACGCAGTCACGCTTTCTCTGTGTGGTGCTGTATAATAATAATATGCCACTCTACTCTGAGCCAACTGTTCCATTCTCCAGTGATGTTTCATAACACTTCCTCCACATTTAAAGCTTTAAAAAAAGGGGAGAAGGTATAATTCAGATCTAAAACAGCTAGTCAAAAGGGAAAAAATATAACGATCTTCATCAAATGTCTGAATCTATGTTGTGCAGGATTAAAGTGAAATTAATTCTCTGTATGGGCTAGCAGTAGTAAAATTATATCAGTAGAAACACAATCCCTTCAAGATGTATTGTGATAAGGAACCTTAGGATTCTTGCATCCAGGTTCTGCACAGATTGAACCTGATAAGCTTACTTCACAGCTCTGTATCTACAGAAGAAAGTATGCCACTGAGAAATGTTCTCTCTCATTGGTTGGAGAAAAAGTGCAGCTATAAGCAGCACTAAAAGGAGAAGGAAGAAGTGTGAAGGGCTGTTGGAGAAACCTCTGCAGTTCCTGGTATCATTAGGTCAACATCTGAATGTAAACCGAGAAGAAGCCAGACCTGGCATATACGCCTCCAGTAAGTAGCAAAACTCACCAGTGAAAAAAACCTTCCTGCTCAAATTGCCATCAAGTATTTACAAATACTGAGCTACAAAGTAACACTGCCTGTACTGTAAATGTTGGAATGACTGTTGAACATACTGACCAGCATGCAACAGTATTTTACAATTACAAGAACCATGAATGGAAGCACCAAGAACATTCTCTTCTATTTGGGTTGAGAAGCAACCACTATCTATCTACAAAAGAAACGCTGTAAGGCTCTATTTACTACTATACCAACGAAATTAGAGGCCTGATTGCCAAACGGTAAAAATCTGTATATACACAAGACCTAATTGTGTTTCCAGAACTAAGCTAAACCCTGGACAGTATGAGGTTTTAGCTCCACCTGAACCTTGAATTTGTCCAGGTTTTTCCATCTAATTTTGGCTACACAGGCCTCATTTACAGTGCAACTTTTAACCATGTGGTAAGCAAGTCAGGAGACAAAGGCATTGCAACTAAGGCCTCTGATTCAGTTTTAGCGCAGACCAGGATTCAGTCATAATGTAGACCAGGAGACTGTTTGTTTCTGCTTATAACCTATTTCACGCTGCACCAGAAATCTGGGTAAATAATGGTAGCTTGTAGTTGATACATCCTGGGCAACAGCAAGAGGTCACAGAGTGGGCCTCTCGCTGCCATCTCCTAGTGCTTCCCTGTCTTTTCAATGCATGAGGTTAAATTACTCCAGAAGACTCACAACAGGGCTTCCATTGTTCATCAATCAACGCTTTGAGAGATACAATGGCATTCATTCATATCCAGAGCAAACATGCAGGCAGTGACTGTTAGTATGCATAGTCTCATTTTTTATTTCTGTGGACAGTTTGTTTGGAACCTCGTCTTTTCTAAAAACAGTCTTTTAAAGAAAACGTTACCTGTGATTAAGCTATCCAGTAGGGACTAATTCCAGATAAGAGTGAATTTTACAGGCAAGCTAAGTAATAGCTCTGAAAACTGACCCAATTGTTGGGACTCTGAAGGAGTTTCTGAAAAGATTGACTCACTGCTATCACACTGAAAAAAGACGACATTTTAATATTTAGAGAAATACACATTCAGAAAAGTGGAAAATAGTTGATTCCTTACAAAGAAGACAATCATAGTTCGATTTTTTGTTTTTGAAGTACCACTTAGTGTTTGGCCTCAGAACATACATTGCTGAGGAAGATGCTGAGGTCTCAAAGTGCACTTTAAGACTGTTCATTTCATGTTGTTTTGTGACTCAGATCAAGGGCCCGTCCCCCAACAGTTTACAAAAAAAATCTCATGAGCAAAAAAACCCAGTTACAATATGATAGAAGTTAAATGTTGCTGATAACAGGAAAGCCTCTAGCTCCATACATTTCTTCATTGTTTTGATTTTTCTACTTCAAAATTGGCCAGAGCAAAGACTTTGTCTCCAGATCCTATGGAGGGAAAACAGAAATAAAAATGGTCTTTATCCCATCAACATCATCAACCCAGGTTAGAGAAATAGTAAATTATTAGCAGGGACTGTGTTTTGGAGTGGTTCATTGTTGATACCTTAAATCAAACAAAATAGCACAAGAGTAATTTGGGAGCAAAAAGTCAAACCTACATTTTGAAAACAAACATTTCAGGTTTAATTGGTTTTAAAAATGGGGCTATGTTCTGGCTTCAACTATATTATGTGCATGCCTGAAAAGCTATGGCCAGGAAAGGATCTGAAAAGCTGATGGCATCCACCCAATTCTAACTCTTCTAAACCTAACAAGATCCTAGCTTCCCAGGACCTTTAAGCTAGAGCCATGAGAAGATGCATTCTAGGGTAAGGCTTCAAGTTCAGCAAGTTCACACACAGGCCTGGCCCTTCACATGCCTATTCCACAACGATTATCCCTGCTTCACTGGAAACATGCAAGTGGTAAAAAGGATAGTGAGAATAGAGGCTCATAGTAAGCATTGCTTCCTCTCCAGTTTGAGAAGCAATTGGACAAAATCTGGCCCAATGGAATTATTTTAAATCTACAGTTCTAGATTTAATACTGGATTGGGTTGATGTGTATCATTAGTTGCATATTACATGCCCATTCAGTCTTGTCACTTTGGCAGGGGGATCTGGTTACAACAGTGGTGAAAGAAGATGCTTCGCTGCTGTACCACTGTCAGTATGGCAATAAACTGCAGAGCTCTCAAGGCCAAGTAAGGAAAAGGCTTTTTTTTCCAGGAGTGCTGGAAGAGGACAAAGCATTTCAGTAGAAATCAAGTTTGTGTAGAAATCATGTGTAACCCTAAAAATGCTGTCCCTATTTACTAGGCATAATTCTAAGGCCTCTCCATTATGTGAGACACTTAATGGTTTAGTCCACATTAGGTTTCTTACACATTGTGCTTGTTTTTCCATAGAACAGTACATTTTTTTTTAAACCAGCATTATACTAGGACATCATATTTTTAAATAGCATGGATATTTTTGTTCAGATTTTTCCTTTTATATCAGGAATCATGTAGCCATTTCTTTCCACTGTTGCATGGGGATGCTGAGAAACTTTGATGTTAGGAGCATGAACAAAAACTTACCAAGGTCACTAGAGACTCTCTCAAACTGGCTAAGGGCTGCTCCTGCATTTGCTGACAAGAAAGTTTCATCATCTGGAGTCAGCTAAACCAAAAAAAAAAAAAAAAAAAGGCACATATATATAAACTGGACACCTTAACTGCATGAATTTTTTCACTTTGTAAAAATGTGTGTGTATGTATGAAATATTTCAACTTGTAGGACTTGTGAATCCGACATGCTTTTAACGTGATAGCATTATCTGACTGGTGTGAATGCAAATTAAGTGCTGTTGAAAGGCACTAGATAGAAAGAAATTCTGTCTCCAGGACTGTCAAAAAGGATGCCAGCCACAATGGTGTTTTTGTGATTTGGACATCTAGTCATGAGGTAATGGACATTGGTCCAAACTTATTTCACATAGGCCAATGAACAATCTAATAGCTTTCAACGACTACCTGCCTTGACCATATTAAAACCAGTGACTTTGAGATGACAGTCTGTTCCATTACAATCCTGTGAACCATCTGATCATGTGCACATGTATTTTGGCTTTTATTGTATGGCACTTGGAAGCTTTGTGACATGTACCATTTAAGTATATATAATAATGAACTAGTATCACAAAGTTGGAAAAGCCAGGAAATTCAGAGATAAGACTAACTTATTATTTAAGAACCCACCAAGAGTGTATTCTGATTTTAAAAGCAGGACAGAAATTGATGTGTCTGATATGAGCCTTCTAAACTGTTGGTGTCAGCAATATAGCAAACTCCTGAGGGTGAAGCCTGCTGCATTCTTTTTGGACTCTGAGCATCCTCCCTGTTTTTGTCACATCACACGCACCAACTCTCCTGGAAGGGAAGGACTGTACAAGATTCCTTTCCCAGAGTTTGGGTACCCTGTCTCTGAAGCACTCCTACGTTCCGGCTGCTTATGGAGTTGGAGACTGCACCTAGAAAATTAGCCCTTATAACAGTACTAGTCTGGAAATACCTCATTTAATTAAAAAAAACAAAAAACAAATCAAAACTTTCAAACGACAAAACCAGTGCAGGTCTTTCTAACGTACTGATGAGGCTACTTTATTGCACTATGCCAATAGCAAAAATTGATGACTTGTGAAATAATTATTTAGGTGAAGAAAACAACTGAATATACATGGGAAATAATGGCGAGGATGAGTTCCATTTAAACATTACAGACTCCTTTTCAGGCTTTAATTCTTGAAAATATAAGATATACTACAGCCATCAGGTAAAGAGGTCAACATTGTAAAATAACTGGAAAACTGGAGAAATTATTATATTTACCTAACTTAGCTCTGCTGCATAAACAAACATTTAGCAACCTGTTCCAACACAAATGCTTTAGAGAACTGTTTCATTGGAACAGAGCTGCATGATGTTTAGCCCTTACACAGCACTTTATCATTAAAAGTGCTGTACAAACATCAAATTAATCCTCAGAACCCTGTGAGGTAGGTTAATCTTCATTTTAAAAATAAGACTGAAACATCTTGCTCAAAATACATGGTACTAGTTGGAATTAGAATTCCAAGACTTCCTGGCCCTTATCATCCTGCCCAATCTACTATGCCACACAGCCTCTTGTGGAAAGTGCAGTACACTTAAGGATGTACTGAAATGCATTTTAAATTTAAATTTAAACTACTAAAAGATTGGATGGAGACACTTAAATTACAAATGCATTTCTTTTTAAACCAAAGGATTTCAAAATCATGTCCTCCATCTTTCCTCAACCACGCAAATCCTAGTTCAGATTTGTGTGTGTTTCCCTCAAGACTTGATGAAATCACTGGTCCTATCTACAGTATAATTTAAATCAGTACTGTAACAAATTAGCCTCGCAGAGCCACCACAGCATGGTTTGAGCCCATACAAAACATGGTAATATATGGCTAGCGCTTGTGGAAATTAGCCATATGTTCAGTACACTTTCTGCAATATACTCAGACATCCCCTCTACCCATAGTTAATACATAACTGGCTCCTCCCTCTCAGCTTTCTGTATCTGGAACAATGTTCTACACTACAGCATGTGTCCACTGAGAACATCTAAGGTAGTAAATGATAGCTGCTTAAGTTATCTTACAATCTATTCGTATCAACATGGTTAGGCAGTAGCAGATGTACAAACAAAAATAGTTGACAAATGTTTGTCCAGCTTTTCTCATAACTTTGTGGATACAACTGTGTCACTGGTTCAAATTAATGTGCTAGAGTTGTATTTACGGTGTAGATGGGGCCTAATATAAAAATATTGTAAGGATTGAAGTTCCCTGCCTTGCTTTAGTAGTTAGTTATGTTATTAACTCTCACAGGAGAAACAGATACTTAAACTCAGACTTTGGCAGGTTTAAAAAGAAAAGTCTCCCATTTAAAATATAGTTAACTAAATCTATTAATGTAGTCTGCTAATGATTTAAGATTTTAAGTAACTTTTTTCAATTATTTCTTACACGCCATTTTAAGAATCAGCATCTTCCGGGAAAGTCCAGAAATAAAAATCTTTCAGAGGAAGGTACAGATTAAAATGAATACTATAACTGGGACAGAAGTGCTTAAAATACTAGAGTCATGTCATTTTCATGAGATATCCAAACCCCAGGCACTATCAAAAGAAAACAACCTATATACTATTATCCTCAGCAGCAAAAACACACCCCAAGACATTGGAAAGCTAACATGAATTTGACATCACAAGATCAGGCATCCTCCACAATGGATACTGCTTCCTTTTGGAAGCTAACATATATGGGGACCATTTCCTTCACAGACTGGCAATAGGAAAATATAACTGTCCCACTACTGGTTAGAGATAGGGATTAAGAGTCAGGATTCCTGAGTTCTATTTCCAATATTTCCATACATGCGGAATGTCACCTAACATCCCTAATTCAGTTTATTCAGCTCAGCTGCATAGTGGGATAATCCCTTCCTTTCAGCGGTGAAGTAAGACAGCGTATGGTACGCCTTCGATATTTTCTTTCCATGGATGGGTTGTTAATTAAGGAAAGAGTAGTAATGCAGCTTGTTTTAAGCAGGTACACATGGATGTTAGCTATATGTGACGCATTCAAATGGCAATCATTAAGTCCACTTTAAATTAAGGTAGTAATCAACCATCCATTAAAGGGTTTATGCAAATGCTCGGTATTGTGGTCTGTATCCTATACAGTATACTCTTCAGGGAGGCTGGGTGGCACTAAAATGTAGGTTACATCTAAACTATAAGTTAGGGGTGTGATTCCTCTGCTCTCATCAAGCTGCTGCAAGTATGAACACCAATGTAGCCACAGTAGTGTGGGCAGCGAAGGCACAGTCAGGTTTCAGGTGGGTTTGTATTTGGTGCGGCTCAACTGTGCCTCCATTGCTATTGCCTGCTACTGCAGCTACATTGCTATTTATGCTCTTGCTAGCTCAATGAGAGCTAGTGTATGTGTATATAATCAGGGGACTCAAATCCCCTATCTCATAATGTACATGTAGCCATAGGGATGTTTCTCCCCGGAAGTTTGGTTTTGTATTGCATAATATAACTGCATTTTCTCTATATATATTTCATGCACATAAAAATAAAAACTAAACAAATGTTTTGCAAGAAAGATCTTTAATTCCCTTCTGCTTTATAGCTCAATGAATGACAGATATAATTGACCATATTGGTACCTTTTCTCCAAGTTTCCTGAGGGCAGTTAGGATTTCCCCCTTCTGCTGTGTGTACAGATCCCGTCCCAGTTTCCCAACCATCAGATCTCGGTCCATCTAAACAAGAAAGAAAGAATTTTTCAAATGTGAAAAATATCACATGAAACTAGTAGAAAATTAACAGCTTTACCATCCCACAAGCCTACATTTTGATTCCTGTTTAAAAAATGTTGTGAATGAATATGGCACTTGTGAAAGTGAAGGCCTAACAGAGGCACCCATGGTGTGGTAAAGAGCAGTGAAATCTTCCCCACATAGCTCTGCTAGTGCCTTTTAATCCTAATCTTAACATGTTTGGCTATTCCAATCTTGGACCACTTCTGAACAGAGGCTGCTATTCAAATTGTGTGGTGATATTCTGAGGACCAAAATCCACCAGAAAAAAGCCACCACGCTTCATTTTACTTGTGTCTTATTCAGAATTAGTATCCAAATTTCTGGATTTGGCTAATGGCCAAAGGCTAGCGCACCATCCATTTCCTCAATCTGCGTTCCAGAATCATGGCTCCTCTTCTGAATTTTCATTTGTGATACTGGCAACGTTTCCGATGTTCAGTTTATTATTGGTTACCAGATTTTTTGTCTGTAGTAGGAAAGGGGGGGAGGGGAAGAGCGAGAGAGAGAGAACACGCAATATTTTCAGCCCCCCATACCTAACAGTGAGATAGCTATTTGAAGCTGACCAGATTCTGAAAGGCATCAGAAGGTTCTCTCTCACCACAAAATTCAAACTGACCCTTAATTTGTGGAGATTGGAAGGACAATCAGGCTAGAGCTAGATTCTATTTATAGGCATCTTTACCTCTGCCAGCCTTGTCCGTAACTGCCCTGGCTGTTTCTTTGCAAACATTCTAATGACTTCTGGAGTTTTAAAAGCCTGGCTGATGGCTGCTTGTATAGCCTGGAAGAAAAAGAACAAGCTAAAAGAATGAGCACAGCTAATAGCAAACATCATGAAATGCAGCCACAATACCCCAGATTCAGAAATGCTGGACAGCACCCCCCTGTGCCTCAGTTGATAAGAGACACTCAGGTTCTTTTTGTTTGTATAACCATGCAAAAGAGCTGGGAAGCATGTGAATAAAACCCTGAAGCAGGACTTGAAAAATTCATTTGCTAGTGTAAATAGGAATCTTTCTCCAGATCAAGTTTTAATCTTTAATTTCTGCAAAATTTAAGATTTCATTTTTTAAAAAATCAAGTTTTTCTCTCTTATGATTCCAAAAACCTTCCAAATGTTAACTGAACATAAACTGATTCAGTGCTGTCTTCCAGAGTCAGCAGATGGGCAGGTGTAGTGCCCCTTTGCAACTTATAGCTTTTCCAAACATCAGCAGAGTGAAAATGATTAGACTTTGGTCAGTTTTACTGCTGCTATTCAGAACCCTTTGGGCAGCAACAAAACAAACATGAATCACCCTCACTCTGCTGATGTGTAGGAATTAGTAATCCTCACAAGCAGGCCCTGGACCTAGTCACTAGGGAGGAGGATCCAAAAGTACAGGCTGGAGCAGTGGCACATCTCTCTTTCACAGTTATGAGCAGAGGGAGGTAGGTGGCAGCAGCAGCATATCTACAATGGTTCAAGTGGTGCCATCGCACCAGGGTCCCTGAGGTTATGGGGCCCCAACCACTATCATAGAACCCAGGTGTCTCTGCCTACGGTTGCTGAAAACAGTACTGGCACATCCAGCACTTCTCCATGTGTGGTTAACTTGCCTGCCCTAAACCACAGAGCACTTGGCCTGGAGGCTGAGTCATGCTGGCTATACATGCAGCACTGTGCCACTGGAGTCCATTGCTACCCTCACCATCGTGCTGAGCTGCCCCTGCAAGCACTAGTAAAGGGCCAGGACATCTGCTCCTGGAGACAAGACACTACCTAGTACAGGGCTAGCACTGAGCAGGGCACAGGTGAGGGGAAGTCTTGGGGACGGAGGGGGGGGTTGAGAGGAAGGAGGCAGGTAATGGGAACAGGGAGCCCCTGGGGGACAGGTGAGAGGGAGCAGGAGTGGAATGGGGTCTGAGAGGGGCGGATTGAGGCAGAGCCTGGGGAATAGTGAGAGGAGTGGGGTCCAGGTCATAGGTGAAGGGGCTGGCAGAACAGCACTATTAGCCAGGATCATAGGGGCTGGCAGACCTGGGGAAGCACAGCGGAGCGTAGGGTGCCATTCGTGGGTAAAGGGGAACAGGCAGTGCAGGGATGTGACAAGGCACAACAGGGCAGTGGGTCACAAAGGGGGACTATGGCTCTGGAACTAGCAAGGATAGAACTCGCAGCCTGTTAAAGATTAGGGAGGTCCAGGCTGCCAAGCTGGAGGTGGGGGAGCCCCTTCCCTGTGACTTGCATCCCAAGTGAATTTTCCCCAGGTGTAACCCAAGGTACTTGCATCTAGTATGGTATTAGAAACAGAAAGTGTGTCTGAAGCAAAAGAAACCAAGAGTGATGATGCTCTTGACCTGCTGCTGTAATAATCCTGGGAGGAAGCTTTGCTGGTGAAGCTGATACAAGAAAATTTTTCCATTGAAAAACAATTTTCTTGTTCAGAAACATTCTTCCTCTAGTTCAGATCCTTAAAACTTTCCCATCAATGTACTGGAGATGGGAACAAACTCTACCCTTTGTAAACATTCCTCCTTGACTCTTGGGCTCTTTTGCTTTTTCATTCTACTCCCCATATATTGGATTAGGGGTTAGTAGAAGTGACTACTGTTTCTGTAATTGTTGACCTTATTTGCACAACAACCTGAGCAGTTTAAATTGAAGTTATTGTCTCCCCCTCCTCCTGAAATTTTATTTAAATCATTTAAAGCTAGGAAGAAGCTGGGACAGGACAGCAGGATTGCAGCTTTGGAGAAGCTAGACAAGAGCTGAGGCCTGGAAAAGAGCTAGGAAACAGATCTGTTTTGGGGCTTTGAGGCAGATAGGTGACAGAGAGCTCGCCTGGGGTTCTGAGGGAGCTGGAGAAGGGCAGAATTTGGAATCAAGAGGGGGGTCCTAACCTATTCTTGCACCAGGGCCCTCTAGGGCCTTACTACACCACTGCAAAACAGTGTCCAGAGACAGCACCTTCCTGCCCCCTTTTCAGCAGATACAGTAGGAACTTCTCAGAGTGTGTTGCCCTGAACCTTGCTAGTGGGGTCTCCCGACCATTTTTCATATCAGATTCCACTTGGTAAAGTGTCTGCTATACTTCACCGCCCTGGAGATACACAACTCCGTTTCTACACATTTAATGACCCTGATTCTTAAATATAGCTTTAATTTAAAAGACCACAGATTAAATCAACATATACTCAATTAATGTGAAAGATTCATAAAAAATATTTACACATACACAAACTCATGTGTATGTGTAAAACAGACAAATACAAAGGTGTAACTATATATATATATGGGACCATATATGTACATATTTTCACTTTCTGTATAACAAATTATAGGTATGATGTATGTTATCTTTAGAAAGATACCATAGAGGAAACTTCCAAGTATGAATCATCCTTACCAGCTGCATCCCACTGAGTTCATCTACCAAAGTCATATTTCCAGACATAATCTTCTTCAGTGAGTCATTGAATTCACTTAGCTGTTCTAGAGTTTCTTTTTTGGTTTCTTCATACTCATCTGCGTCCAGTTCCTCTCTAAAGGAGATTCAAGAAGCCACATCAATTCATAGGATTAAACCCATAAAGACACTATATTTAATTACCTATTATTAACAAATAGCTGAAGTATAGGCACTACCTCTGCTAACTAGTGTGCCTGTACCAGGACTCTTGTCTAGCTCCTAGTCCATTAGTTGGAACTAAGAATTCTTCACTTTCCACAAGAAAATTATTTTAACCTTAATATTGTGCTAGATGACGTAATACAGGTTAAAAATATTTAAAAAGTAAAATAATACCCATATGTGGAGTGAAGATCCCAATGCCTATAGCTAGCCATGGTAAGGAAGTAGCTGAGGTTTTGTACACTGGTACCAGGAGAGAATGCTTGTGTAGTTCCAATGGAATTACTTTTCTAAAACATACCTGAAGCTGAGTCAGACCAGGGGCTCATTTCAAGAATGAACATGAAATGGCTAACTCAAAGAAGGAGCTTCTTTACAATCATGCTATCTTAATAATATTAATTCCTTTCTCTCACCATTTGTCTATTTAAACTGTAAGATGTTTGGAGAAGGGACTCTCTTACCATGTATATATATGCAACGTCTAACACCATGGGCCACAATCTCAGCTGGGACTCTAGAGGATGATACTATAATATAAATTATTATTTATTTTTTTTCCCTTTTTCCAAAAGGGTTGTACTTCCAACCCCAAGGTTTGCCCCATTATCAACTATTTTACTTCCTCTTTTCATGCTTTGTGTTACAGCAACCTTCTTTCTGGCTCAAGAGGGCCGAACACGTCCTCAAGACCTACAGACTGTCAATGTCACTTGAGATGCCCAAGGAGGCACTACAGAGCAACTTGAAACATACTATCTCAGGTAAAAAGTACACTGGCTTGGCAGGTGTCTACCTCCTGCTGAGCTGAGACTTCAGGACCAAGTGTTGACCTTGGTACCTATTTGGAAATGGCCCCTGATTACCAAAAGGCATAAAATGTTGTGCACCTTTGTTAAAAACACAGTAATATGGAGCAGAGTAGTCCCATTCTATATAATTCAACTGAGACCACATCTAAAATACTACATGCAATTCTGGGTGCTTCACTGCCAGAACGTCACTGACAAATTTGAGTGAGTTCAGAAGAGGACCAAAAATGTTTTGGGGATTGGGATAATTGACTGATGAGGAAAGAACAAAAATTATGTATAGATTGACTAAGCAACAGTTAAGGAAGGGTAGACAAGCTTTTCATCTACTCCTATATAAAGGTTGTGAACACAAAGGAGGGAGACAACTGCTTAGGGTGATAGAATGGAGTATTACATTAAGAGGAATGGGATGAAATGAAAAAAAGGAAAATCTAAGCAGAAGGAACCTTCTGAGAGTGAGCTGTATTAGCTTGTGGAGCGTTTTCTGAAAGAAAGTGTTAAAGCCCTATTGCTAGGAACTTTGAAAATAAGGTTGGACAAAGATAGCAGAAAATTCACTGTAGCGAACATTTCTGCAGTAGCATGGAGATGGGATAGAAGTGTTTTCCATCTCTGTTTTTTATTAATCCCTTGAGAGTTACTATGCAAGGACATCACTAGATCCATTTGATTGTATTTTCCAAGCTATGCACAAAACCAAAATAACTATAATGAAAAATAGGGACAAATATAAAAAAATTGCATGTTTTTAAAAGATGGTGAACAATGACATTGTGAATTCTGTGAACAGATTCCATTGTTCACAAAAATGGTAGGAAGTCATGCTCCATCTAAGAATTTCAAATCTTTAAGAAAGTAGCAACAAGCTTTCCTGAATTCTACAGGAAAAAATAGAGGCCATTCTTAAACATGGAAAAAGAGTAGAAAAAGTTAATTTGAATTTGTCCTACACTGCTTAATCCAAGCATCCTGCACCGATTTAAAAATAAAGCCTCAAAGAATACTGAAAGGTGCAGCATTTTCTTCTGCAAGCTGTTGCTGGAAAAATATTTACATTTAAAAGAGAAAAACTGCCTTTTAATACCTGCATTCCTCCAGGTCTTGTAGCTGCTGCATTAATCTGTCCAACTGCTCTTCCAAGTTCTGTTTTAGTTTACTTGTCTCTATTGCTCCTCTTGAAGCCATTTTCAATCTTTACATGGGAAGTGCACACCTATAACACAGAACACATTTTACTGATATGCAGACATGTACCTAACTGAATTTAAAAGATGTCCTGACATGCAGGGACTCTAGACTATAGTAAAGATCAATGTGCCCCAGAGAAGTGTTTCTTAAGAAATGAACCATGAACTACCTGTGATCTGCAGTGTCTTGCCTAAGGATACTGAAATTAAAATATTTTGAGACCATAGGAATAGAGGATTTCATAGACTGGGCAGGAACAGTTGGTTCTATGGGATAACTTTTCCCTTAAAGTTGTCCATACAGTGAAGAAGTTGAACAGCTGCAGCCACAAATGGAAACACAACTGAAACCAAGAAACCATTACTAAAATCCTCAATCCCTCTATTATGGAACGAAAGGCATCCTTTACATATTCTTTTGGGAATTAGATAAACTAGAGAAAAATCTAGGCTTCCACACAACATTAACAAAACCATCATCCTTAAAAACTTGCAGCGTTCCCAATCAAACCTCCACTTCTCTAAATAATCAATCTAAGGCAAGTTATCCGGGTTATAAAAAAAATTGTGTTCTTGGACAACTTGTTGATTGAAAGATGGTTTAGGCCTAAAAGCAAAGGTCTTAACACTTTGAACAGAGGTCAATAGCATGTTGTCATGCTTAAAACACTAAAAGCAAGGGGGGTGAGGGTTGGGGGTCATGGAAGGCAGGGACAATAAATGTTATGGAGAAAGAAGAAAACTAACCTCCTCCAAATGAGTGTTAGCAAATATATTTGTATCTAGCTTCCACCCCCTTTTCACTAAGTGGTAAAGAAACAGCAAATACCACTCAATAACCGCAACCATGGTGAAAACAGGAAAGGCCAACATCACATCTGTGTGTCTCCATTCTCCTACCTCTTCGCTCCACAAACCCCTCAGCCCTTTATTCGTAGCACTGACCCTGAGCCCCCCCGCAGCCGTGGGCTGCCCCGCCTCCCCCACCTCCACAAGGAGCCGTTTACTCGTAACCCTCACGCAGACCCAGCCCCTCCCCCACCCCAGGGCAGTGACAACAGCAGCGCCGCTGTGTCGCGCGCCCGCGATGCCGGCTACTCAGCTAACCCCCTCCCCGCTCGTGTAGCCCGCAGAGCCCCTGCGCACCCCGCCCCACAACGGCCCTCGCCTCGCCTCGCCTCGCCCGGCGGCCCCCGGGCCAAGCGGCAGCCCCGCCTCTACCCCCACAAGGCCCGAGCCCCTCATTCCCCCGCCTGCCTCCCCCCCCCCGGGGGCGCGGCCCGGCCTCACCTAGGCGGCCGAGGGCGGGCGCCGGGAGAGCTCCCTCACTCCATCCCCGTCCCTCCGAGAGAGCCCGGCCGGGCCAGCCACACCCACTTCCGGAAAGGGGGGGCATCTCCAGGCAACGGACACTTACCCACTTCCGGCGCCGGGCGGCCAATCGAAGCTCTCCTTCTTGTGTCCCGTGCAAGGCGGTCCCGTCGGCGCCCATCCTCCGACGCGGGGCCCCAGGGGTCCGGATCCTCGGCGGTTCCCCGCGGGGCTGTGGCGCAGCCCGTCAGCCCGGTAAGCGGCTTGGGGGGCCGCGCCTGGGCTCCCCTGGGCGGGGCGGGGCGGGCCCCGACCCTCCCCTCCCCGGGCCCTGGCGGCGGGACGGGGGAGCTGCTTCCCGGCGCGCGGCCGAGCTGAGGCCGTTCCACTTCCCTGCGCTCCGCGGAACCGCAGTGAAACCCGGCCTGGCGAGCGGCGCCTCGCTTGCTCTGCGCGGCTCCTGCCGTCCCCCTGCCCCAGCAAATCCCAGCCGCGGACCGGCGGGCAGGGCCCAGCGCCCTACCTCAGCCTGGCTGTTCTCTTCACGCCACCCTGAAACCCTCCAGCCCCGGGGGGGCGGTGGCAGCTGTTGAAGGACGTTTACATAGATCACATCACTACACACCGGGCCTGGGCTTCTACCGCTGTGGGTTGCCACTGGCGTATCTCGCTAGAAGGGGAGTACACGGTATATTTTGTGTCGGGTTCTCCTGTTCACACCAGATACAACATCCTGGGTAAAAGAATGGGGCAGCAAAAACAAGTTCTTGTTGGTATTAACAAAACAAGGTTTGCTTTGTAAGAACAGAGTGTATTCGTTCTCTATATGATTCGTTAGCGCTTGCCCCAGTGAATTTTTGAATATCTATCTCAGCTCTGTCAATTCCCAAAGAATCCCCATGGGAACTACTTTTATTTAAGTTATTGTGTTTCCCCTTCTCAGATATCCTTAGAGACAGATTTATTTTCAGTGTTTTATTTAGTAGTGGGCATGAAGATAGTAGGATGTTGTATAACTGACCTCAGCTTTGTTAAACTAAGTGCATACAAATGTATAAGGAGCTTTTTCAGCACTACATACCAAGGATTTGGCTTTTGGATAGGTGAATGAGCAAGCAGATAAAAAACAAAGAACAACTGTTTACTAGCATGAGTATTTAAATACTGTTTGTGGTCACCTTGGAGTAATTTTGATCGTGTTGGTTCAGTACCTAATAGTTCTAAATGAAAATGCATAATTTAACAAAACATCATGAGGGAAAAAATTCCTTGAGTTTATATAGTGATTAACCTGTCTAAGGATGTTCATAGAGCAAGAGGCTCTCTCGTTCTATAAGGTTCTTATAGCACCCTCATCACTGTAGCATCTGAGTGCCTTCCAGTACTGCATTAGATTATGTGATTAACATCTGTGGCAAGGGCAGCAACTTGGGCTAGCAGTCCCTGTACCTACTTTGGGGGGCAGAGGAGTGTCAAGCAAGATTGTATTGGGGCAGCTCCCTGTGGTGCTGTGGCCACAGTACTATTTAGCACATGTATGTCTACCCAGATGGAGTTTCCTAAAGGTCAACAGCATCATTCCCAGGTATATTGCATTGCCATAATCCAGCCAATAGGTAATGAAGGCATGCAAATCATACCACGTGGTCTGGATGAAACAGAATCTCATAGGCAACCGGAGATGGTAGAAAACATTTTCATCAACACTGTGAGAACTTATGAGTCAGAGAAGAATCCTAAACTACAGATTTAAACTGTGGATGGGTTCCTCCAACTGAAGGAGAATGCAGACTCCCATAGTGCTTTCCTTTGTGCCATCTTGGTCAGGTCCATCTTTAAACAGCTGTTCATCTATGAGCTGATTTCACATCCAAGCACTGGGCCAGCTTGGAGGAGTGGAAGAGTATTTGTAATTTTGGGGAAGACTCTCACACTTTTTACTGATGATTTCATTCTTTCAAATAGACAAAAAAATAGAAAAACAGACTGGAGAATGTATTGGAATTCTTCTTTACAGGAGAAAAGACTGACTTTCTGGGCCAAAATGGGATAATTTACTATGAAATATAATACAATGAAGACCACCCTATATGAAATTCCCTGTCTTAAGAGGCTGCTATAAACTATCCTCAGGATTTCCAGTATATTTTAGTAGACTTTTACACTTCTTCTGCTTGGCCAGCAATTTATGCTAGTTGACTAAATAGATGCTTCATATTTAACCTGACAGAGAAAAATGGGGCAAAATGGCTGAGTGGAATTTATGTTCTATGTTACCCAGTCTGCAGCTAAATCAGGTTACTGCATTTGCAGGGGTTCCAGTAAGTAGTCCCTTAAATTGCATTTAGCTGAACAAATACTCAATTTTGGGCTGCAGTGCAAACAAATTAAAATGAAAGGGGGAAAGTGAAAACAATTAGATCATGTACATGTCCTCTCATCCCTGAATGCAAAATAGCTCAAGATACAGTTTAAAAAGTAAGTTTATTTGGGACTGCTCTGCTGCTGTCTGATTGCATACTTTCGGTTCCAAATGAGATCTGTGGTTGACCTAACTCTGGTGTTCATAACTCTGAGGTTCTGCTGTAATAGAATCAAGAAGTCCTGATATCCTGTTGCCTAACCTAAATGTCAGACACTGCTTCTTTACTATTTAGAAATAGTATAAAATACGTTTTTAAAATCTCAGTGTCTTCCTTTAAGCATGAGCTTAAGTAAGTTATTGAACAGTACTGGCCCACTTAATGTTGGAGTCAAAAAGATTATCTAAATGAAAGCTATTTTAGAGAGAAATACTGAAGCCGTTGTTTACCTTGTTCTGGAACAGAATCATATACTTTATTTTAATTATCAGCTGTCCCTAAAAACACAATATAGAATTACATCCAAATTTCCTTAAGGCAGCTATAGTATGAAAACAGTTAAATTAAACATCAAGAGAAATGAATTAGTGGTTTTTGTGCAAGAGATTCAAAAGAGTATTCTTATAATACATAAAACCAGTATTGTATAAAAGTTATCTCCTCATCCAGCACAGTTTTCTGGAGAGTTACAAAATAGTACATATGTGAGATTTACTTACGTAAATAAGGTAGGTGTAGATATTAGCTAGCTTCCTCTGACAAGTCTTTTAGGAATTTTTTTTTCCCAAGACATAAGACACATTGATTTCAAGTTACATTTTAAGTGTCACCGTGAATGCCTACCCAATCTACATTAGACAATAGCATTTCCACAATTTTGTAGTACAAGTAAGAGGCTTTGAAACCTGCAACAGTAAAGGCTTGAAATAAGCCCTTTTGTAAAAGAACACTGAAATTAATTGAGTTGTTCCTGCTTATTCCAAGGCTAAATTTGATTCAGTGAGCAGCTCTTCATGATTAGAGAAAGACGTGTACAACTGTGAGGAATAAAGTAACTGTGAGGCACTCCAAGTTGCCTGAAATGAAATCATTTACATTAGTTACCACAGGAGTTTCTTCTTTAACTTTAACAGTTAACTTCTGTTTATAAGGATGACCTTTTAACTGTTGGCCCTATTCAACCCTGAGGCCAATGGAGTTGCAACAGTGAATAACTTGTACCCTTTTTGTTGCTGTCTCTAAAAAGCTTAAGGAATAAGTTCAACACATTAATTTGTTAAATAGTTTCAACTTAGAGTGAAGAGTTGAATGTGACAATCTGACAGTAGATGGACTCTAAGCATTACTGGAGTCCTACATTAGTGTTCTCTGCTGGGAAAAGCTAACTCATTCCCTCTGAACAATGCAACACTTTCCAACAAGATATATCAGGATGTTGCCAGAGTACGAAGGTGAAGTTCATTCCATGCTAAGTGGATCCCAGTTCTGAAAGTGGCACTCTAGTCATAAGAATTACAGTATCAGAAAATGCATATTACACAATGGTATTAGATTTCAGCCATTCGGCTCCCCATGCCAGCACACATTTGTGATTCCTGAGGAAATGTTGCTAGACTTCAGATGTCAGGAGGAATTAGGAAGTTGAGAGTATGTGTGAATAATTAGATCTTGCCTATAAATACCTCTCAATTTGTAAAGAGATACATGAGTTAGAAGGCAAGTTTGTGATGCAGTTAAATAGCTGCCTGATTTTCTGGACTGTAAAATTAGCCACCATGATGCAAAAGGTCATTTGATCCCATTTCTGAAAAAGGCACCATAAATTTTCATCCTTAAATTTCCCATTTCCCCCTTGTTTTTAGAAGCAGAAAATATACCCTATTCAGATTTGCAGTCTGAGTCACTTCCTTCTTTGAAACTGGAGCTTTATGCATAACAAAGGCAAGTCCAGCTCCTTCCTTCTGTGGTTCCACAGCTGTTTCTATAGCAACTCTTTGAGCTGATGCCAGGGCAAGGACTCCACTCAAAGCAGCACCAAACCCTTCCTGTCCTTGCCTGCTAACTGCTTTGTGCTAGTAAGGATGAGTGTTTGAAAAATTCTGTATAAAAACTCATGAGAACACTGAAAAGTACTGACAGAGTGAATCTCAGAATGACACCAAAGCCCTGCAGTGTCCATTCAAGAGCCACCTGATGTTAGTATATATTAGTAGTTAAAGACTTTGCTGTGAATCTATTTTGGTTTTGAAATTCTCCTTACTGTGACTATTACAAGGATCAGAAAGTTGCTTCAGTAGGAAGAGAGTGAAGAAATGAGAGTGGTTTTATGAGAACTTTCCAGGCAGCGATGTTGCCATGGGAACAATAGCAGACTATTCAGTGCTTGGCATAGAGGTTTCAGACGTGTCACACACCGCTACAACAGGAGACTTGCTCATAATGTATTCCAGTTTCAGTCTGTTCAGAATCAGTTCAGGAGAAGCCACATTGGCAAGCCAGAACATTCCCATGAAGAAGAACATGAAGGATGGGAAGAGAAGTGAAAAGCAATTAAATTAGTAGAAAAGGACTTGCTCTACATTTATGATCATTCAAAGTTTCTTATAATTTCACCCACCCTATTAAGTACTTTATCACAAAAGCTGGACACCAAATGGAAGCAGTACAAATACGTGAAATATTTCTGGCATTTAGATCTTGGTTCTATTTTAAGAGAACATACTATCTACAGAATTTATACAAAGAAAATTATTTACTTGTGTTACCCACCAGACCTTAGATTAAAACTGAACATTTAAAAAAATCGAATTCACTCTTTATTATTGCTACTGATTCATTATTTTCACTTCACTCAGCTTCAGTAACAAAAATGGATTGGTCGTTTTTACTTGTAACTATAATTAGTGTTTCTTCTTATTTACCAACACCGTGTTTCAGTGGAATATTTAACTAAACATTTCATTTACACTTTAAAAGAAAGTAATAGAAGGTATTCTTTTTAGGTTTAAGTTAAAGAAAATCTAAATATTGGGTTTAACTACTGGACTGCACCTTAACTGATTTACAAACTCATATCTTTAAATTGTCAGGTAGATCAATATTTTGGAGAAGGATCTGTAAAGCTACATCTATATAGGAGAAAAGGTTTAATTTCTCATTAAAAGAAACTTTAAAAGTACCTGCTGAAGTCTCAGTGCTCACTGACAGCATCGCAGACAGATCATAAAGTTCGGATAGTTTTGGCCTGTGTAAGAAAGCAACTGTAAGAGCGACTTCTTGTTATCTTTATAGCAACGTTTGTCAGTGTTTTAATTTGATAGAGCAGTAGCAATGCTTCTTTTTGACATGACTAGAAGTATTCTGAAGGTACAGAAAACATGCTTCTATCATTTCTAATCCAATTCATTAATTTCAAAATTAGGCTAATATTTTCCTAGGTTTTTTTTATTATTCTGTGTCCTTTTATATGCCTAGTAATCCATCTACTAACTGAAAAATGTAGAAATCTTGCAATTAATTATAAAAGAGAATAGTGAAACAAAATTATTCAACTAAGCATATTAATTGTAACTAGAACAACATTTTTATTTATTGCATTGCTGAGACCAGGAGTTTGACTATTAAAATACTCAGGTCCCTTCATTTAAGAGCCCATAGAAACCAAACAGTCCCACTAAGATGAAATGTAACCTAATTCTGCTTTAGAAAACATAAAATCAGTAGTGGAATGAAAGCTTCAGTATATACACACGGTGTAGCCAAGACAGTTAATAAAACAGTACAGACTCCTTCAGCAAAGGATCCTGTACTGAATACACAGAAGTTCACTTTGAGCTCCTCTGGAACTGGCTTCACAAGAGGAAGCACCAAAGCCATCCCTGGAAAGATAGAAGAATGATCAAGCTAACACTTGTTTAAACTCCCTCCGAATGAGACTTCATGAAGATAAGCTTCCCGCTTTTGAGAATTCATTATCTTTTGCACTGTGTTGCAGAACCAGTCTATATGACCTTTGCCTTCTAAAAAGCATAGCTAGAGACAAATTATCTTGTCACTACTCTTGACACACACTACTAACTACATAGAATGTTGAAAAGTTAAAAGCCACTAAATTCAGCATCCATATATTGTTCACCCTCATTTTCTCTTCCTATCCTATCTTCCTAACACCAGTGTATCTCTCCCAGATAATTGGTGTGTTCCTGCTGGGTCCAAAACAGCCAGATACCTGATGTAATCCAAATACGTGTCACTGGTCAAAGGACAGAAGTGGTAATAAACCTAGCAGTTGTATCACAGATACAGATAAATCAGATACATTAACTCTTTTTGACAATGTGTATACCTTTTCTCAGCCTACTTCTCAGTCCTGGCATTTCAGAAGACTGCTTCATGACACTGAATTACATACTTAACTATACTGGCTCTGAGAGAATCGGGAGTATCACAGGCTTGATTCTCTTCTCAAATTTCTTTATACTTGTATCTCCACTGACTTCAATGGGGTCACTCTTGATTTACACCAGTGTGACAGAAGAATTAAGCCCTGTTTCTTTGCTGTCCTACATATCTCACTGTAAAACCAGATGCCTGCAGAACACACCAATGGTGAAGAAAGTAAAGATACTACAAACTAACTTAATCAGTACTGGGGATAAGCTTGGTCTGAAAAGCGACTTCAAGAAAACAGTTAAATATTCACTGACTGAATATCCTTTTTTTAAATTTTTTTTTACTAGACAAAGCTAATATTGGGTTTCCAAATGTCTGTATTTGCACATTTCAGATGCATACAGTAGTCTCTTGTTAGAGAACATTATTCTAAAATAGGATTAGGCTTTTGATACAAACCAAAAAATGGCAGGAATTTTAGAATTAAGGCTGAGAAGTATTAAGAGTAGCAATTCCAGGTTCAACCTGGCATGGTATTATTTCCATCTACAAAGCAGCTGTTTTGCCCAGCAACTTTTACAATATACAATGACAGCTGGTTCAGGTAGCCATCCAAGGGACCAGTGAAATCAATTGTCAGTAGAGGTTATTCTTTAACTGCAAGGTGAACAAAACCATGCTGAAAACCTTGGGGATAACTGAATGGCTTCATAGAAGGAGTTATCTATCAGATAGGCGGACCTTAGTAGAAATGTCATTGTACCAAATGATATCCATCTCGCATCCTCCGATATTTAGTCAATATAAAGCTCTCTGTCACACCAACTAACACTGACATTCTCTAACAGAAAACCTGCTTGAAAGAGATGGCAGGATGTTCTTTTGTTACATATACCATTTATACCTGACTTATCTCACTTGTCACCCTGCCGCTACAGAGATACTTATCAGGCACTTTTCGTGACACTGGACTTCTGCTGATTTCCAGAGTACGGGCTGCAGGACCACCCTGCCATTACTACTTTACTTTAAATGATCAGAATGATGATATAGAAACAGGATTTGAAAATGGTACCACCCAGTTAAAAGTTCAACAAGCCTTTCCCACGATGTCCATTCCTTTATTGGAGTTTTCAGTCTTTCAGGTTTGTGCTGTGAGGTCTTCAGGGGAGTGAAAACAGTTGCCAGTCTCCTTATCAAAAGAGAACAGAAACTATGGGACAGGCTATGATTTCGCTCTTCTCAAGAACATCTCAGAATACTCAAATCGACTCCTTAGGTAAGACACCTGCTTCATTTCTCTCCCTAAAGTCTCAGAATTCATCATACATACATTAAATTAACCTCTACGAATTTTACTGATTATACCTCTTTGCACCTCTGTAGGATGTATAGCTGAAGGATCAGAATGGTGATTTCAAAAACAAACACTATAATCTGACATAGAAGGAAATAAAATGAATCACTTTATTATTCATTATTTACTACCCAGTAAAATATTCCACCAAAATACAGCTCTTTTTGGGGGTTACCTGTGATATTCAGCTCTTGATCCCATATTTAAAGCTGATAAAGTATTTGTAGCCACATTTCAAAGGTATTGAGCACACGGTTCCCAAGTCACTTTGGGAATAATTTAAAAAATCTAAAATTAAAAGCTTTGAGGGGATGTGGCAGCTTTGGATGATGCTTCTAGATCAGGGGTTGGCAACCTTTACTATCAAAAGAGCCATTTGCAGCTCCAGTCTGGAGCCGCAAAACATAGCTTACCGCGGCTGAAGAGTCGCATGTGGCTCCGGAGCCGCGGGTTGCCAACCCCTGTTCTAGATCATGTGAAATACAAATTCAGTTTATGTTACAGCAGCACACCTTAATTAGGAAACAAAAGCCTTGGTTACACTGAGAATTTTAAGGAATTCTCTCATTGTCATGTAGCACCAAACACAGCTCTGCTTTTGCATGTAGTGGTGCAAGCAAAAGAGCATATTGCTGCATGAATTTTTCTCACTGTATCATCCAGATCCTCTCAGTGTAGAGAGAGCCTTTGTCTCTTGACAATGCCAATTTAATTCCATCATCTGTTTGTCTAAGCATGGTCTAACCCAGGGGTTCTCAAACTGGGGGTCGGGAACCCTCAAGGGGTCACAAGGTTATTATGAGTGGCTTGTGAGCTGTCAGCCCCCACACATGCCATGGCTGACAGCCAGAGCCCATCAGAGCTGGGTGACCGGAGAGCAGAAGCTGCTGGCCAGGTGCTCTGAAGGCAGCGCGGCACACAGCAGCAGCACAGAAGTGGGGGTGGTGTGGCATGGCATGGAGGAGGTCAGCACTTTTTGAGAGGGTCGTCACAGCCTGAGATATTTTCAAAGGGGGTCCCAGGAAAACTGTTTGAGAACCCTTGGTCGAACCCTACCAGATAGTCTCCTCTGAGCATATTCCCTTCAGTACTTTCATCCCAATCTGATTCGGACCATTTTTAGATTTTGTAGCCCTTTCTTCACAAGCTTCTATTTCTTTCTCACTAGAAAGTCAATCTCCATTGATGTTTATGCTAAATTTGCTACTGTATCCGGAAACAGGTATTTTATATTATATATATTGAGAGCACCATCTTGCCTTGTGATACATGCTATGCTTTACTGGTATATCTTGTAAAAATCAACATTTGTCCTTAAATATTAGCAGCATTTTTTTAGTGGTAACAGAAGCTAAGTGTTTTAGTGAATTAAACATTTAAATTTCACCTCTGGAGAACTGGATTAGAATCTTAATTTGGCTCACAAGTAAAAGTGAGTTTAATGGTCTCATCCTAGTCTTTAGAAATCTACCTGGCTCTGTACACATTAACAAAACTGCATTGTTATAGGTCTCTGCTCAGAAGAGAAGGATGTTGTGAGCTGGGATTGAGGAGCATTGTGTGGCTATGGTCAGTGCTATTAGTTCTGTTAGTTCAGAAGCACTAAATTCACCTTTCAGAAATAATAATTAAAAGCTAATAAACAGTATCTCATTTCCATTAACTCTATCCTGTACAAAACTACCC
Source organism: Mesoclemmys tuberculata (assembly GCA_007922155.1). Classification (NCBI taxonomy): domain Eukaryota; kingdom Metazoa; phylum Chordata; order Testudines; family Chelidae; genus Mesoclemmys; species Mesoclemmys tuberculata. Next base: position 6,237,261 of record ML675630.1, read on the forward strand.
ATCCTTTTGATACAGGATTCAGACTTTAATTATTTTTGCTGTTTTGTTTGACAGCTTTATTGGATTTAAGAAATTTTAAACTATCTCCTTGTTTTCTGTTGTGAGCTCACACACACACATATTAAGTAGTCCTAAAACAAACCTGTGTTTACAATGTGAACTGATGGTGTTTTGGGCACTCCTCAGCTCAGGTGGTCGGCTGCGTGAGCCCGGCAGTGAAGAATGATAGCTGGCCTGATCAGATGCTCAAGAACCTGGGAGAAATGCCAGTTAAGAGAGCTTTTAATTCCAATACTACTTTGCTGGTAAAAATGACAAAATTCTGTTATGCCCTGTAGTTCACTTCTGCTATTGATTTCCCTTGGATTTCAAAAACACAGCATTCACCTGCATAGAGCTGACTTCCCTTAGGTCACCATAAACACAGAGTCCCTTTAGTGTAATGAGAACTGGCAAGATTAGTGCAGAATAGCTCCTTATTAATGCAGGGTAAGATGATCCCCTTGTCTCCCCTTAATATTTTAGTAAAGGTTACAAAAAATGTTTTAAAGCCCACCTTAAAAAAATAAAAGAAAAATCTTAACTGGTACTGATGTCCTAACTGTATCTGTGGTTGCAATGCTGTGCTTGGACTGTGTGGGGGGAAAGAGGGAAGACACAGCTTATATAAAACAGTGTATGGGGACAAAAGGAGTTATTTCAGTACAGAAACTAGTCCTTTCATCCAGCTGTTTAACTACACTGGTGCTAATGGACAATTGGTGCACATCTTATGGAAGAAAGGATGCGCTAAACCTAAATCAAGCCCAGCTGGGCCAATATTTTGGGCCCCAAGTTAACTTCCATACAGTTTGTTCAAATGTGCTGGGCACCCCCAACTCCACTGGGAGTCTTGGGGAGCTTTAGACGTTCAGTGCATCTGAAAGTCAGGCTTGGCGTCTCAGTGATTGGCTAACCTCAGATGTTAGGTCCTGGATCCTGCCGTACTTCGCCTCGGGACACTGGTCTGACGGTGGCTGTCCCATACCCGCGATGCCGTGGCTCAGACTCGCTCCTCGCGCGGCCCTGTCAAGGAAGTCACGGCAGAGATGCATTTAGCTCGCGCCGCGCCGGACCTGTCGCCTGGGGCCCGATAGCGACCCCAGCGCGCAGGGGCTAACGAGAGAACGACGGCAGCCCTCTGCCGCGATGGGCGCCGCGTTGCCCGCTCCAGGGTAGCGGCGAGAGCTGCCCGTGCGCCGCTCCAGCTGCGGGGGGCCGCCCTTGCCGCCGGCTGCCCCGTCCCTTCGCTGCGCTCTGCCCCGCGCTCCGGCCCGGGTGCCCCGGCCCTGAGCCCGCCGCCGCTCACCCCGGCCGGGCCCGCGTCACCGGCAGAGCCTGCGGCGCGCCCCGTGCACCGCCCGGGAGCCCTTCAGCACCAGCCAGTTGGCGAGCACGAGCGAGACCAGCAGAGCCATGGCCAGCGAGCGGGCCAGCAGCCGCAGCGGGGAGAGCAGCCGCATGGCGGCCGAGCCGCGCCTTGGCTTGCAGCAGGGGCCGCTCCAGGCCTCCGGCGTGGCTGCACCGCCCCTGCCCTGCCCACTGGGCGGGCGCAGGCCGACGGGCCCCGAGCCGGCCCGGCGGCGTGGCTCACAGGCTCCCGGACGGGCACGGGGGGCGCGCACCGCGGCGTGGGAGGCAAAGCAGGGACTCGCCCTGCTCTGCGCTACCCCGGGACGTACACGGGGACAGCCAAGAACACAGAGTCGCCCTCCGAGCCCGCCGCTGAAGAAGTTGGCCAGGTGACTTGCACTTCAGCAAGCTGGAGACACGCTGAGGAGGAACTCTGCCTACTTCATGGTCTCCTCAAAGCACCACCGCAGTCAAGTGAGCAGCTCCAGCAGAGGACCTATGTGGGTCCGATTCTGCTCCCCATTATATCACTGTAATTAGGGAACAGTTCCAGTTAAACTAATGAAGTTACCCTGGATTTACACCAGTTTACTTAGTGTTTCTATTCCCTTGCAGTGTATGCATGGGATTTCCATCACAATTTCAAGGGAAAACAGGGCCCTCGGTTGGGCCAAATCCTGCAGTCTTTAGTCAGACAAAACTTTCATAAAATCCTTGGGAGTAATGCACAAGCAAGGGTGGAGTAAAAGCTGAATAAGAACTTCACGAGTATCCTTTAATTTGGAACTACTAGCAGTGTTGCAGGAAAAACCTGAAGAGTCTTTAATTATGTATTTAAGTTTTAGTGGCAAAGCAGGCTTAATGTTGTGACTTCTTTTCCTAACTTTGAAAGGATATTTACTCAATTTGCTTATCCTGTTTTACTTTCTGACATTGCTGTTAAATGCTGAGTCTAGATGCTTTGATCTATTCATGAGGCTCCAGGAACAGAGATTTTTTTTCTTTCTTTCTTTTAATTTCAAAAAGAAAATTTCTTAAATTATAGAAAATTAGAGGCAGGGAACTGAATGGCAATGTAAAGAGATTTGATAGATCAGTCTGAACTGAACAGTAGCAAAGAGAACAAGTAATCTGGTTATAACTTCACCTTCAAAGCTAAGAGAGGCTCTTCTGCCTGTGGTTAAATCGCAAAATTTCCAGCTTAAAGTATTTTGTCTGCGCTCTGTAGGAAGCACTGATAAAGGTGACTAGAAAATATTTTTTTCCTCCTGATACAACTAATAGAGACCATTGTCACTAGGTTCAGGTAAATTGGATAATTCATTGGATTCTATATTTTTGTGTCCAAATAATAGCGATGTTTGAGCTGCCTTCTGTACTAAACGAGTGGTGATTTAGTATCTTACTACAGACATGGAGGCCCATGTACATATGATCTGAATGCCTCCCAGCTACTTTAAAATTAGTCTCTTTCTTTTCCTTCACAGTGTGCAAGAGAATAATAGCCTTATAGTTCGTCTATTTGTAGGTGTGCTGTGTTGGGTATTTCTCAGTGTGAATAATTTTTTGGGGAGGAGCTAACCTGAAGAAATGAGTTTTGCATTTAGTTCTGGCTATGTTCGTTCTAATCTCTTGCAGGAGTAGGTTTCATAGTCTAGGTCCAGGTCCTATAAAAATTCTGTTTCCCAGAGTCATGAACCTCTTCCAGTTGGTCAGTAGTTTAATTATTTCACTTGAACATAGCTGTCCTAGGAAATCATAGTAACAGAGGGAAAAGTGATCTCTCTGTACCTACAGCCAGTCCCATGAAGGATTTTGAAAACCAGGACACAATTCGAAGCAGATCCTGTAGTCATTGGGAGCCAGTGGAGCACTGGAGTGATGTGTTCATGATAGTTTGTGCAGCTAAGCAGAGTGGCATTTTATTCCAGTAAGAGCTTTTTTCAGGCTGTGTAGTTCCACTCCAAACTATAAATTGCAATAATCTAGTTCATAGATCACTAATGCATGGATCACCCTGGACAGATCTGTGTCCAATAGGTGTAAAACCAGCATAATGGAGTGAAGAATCTGGCTCGAAGTTTCCTGATTACTAGCTTAGAGTAATCTTTTTTGATAGAATTACTGCCTAAAATAATATACATTGGTAATTGTGGACTGAGGCCAATATTTCATTAATGTGTTTAAAACATCCAGTATTTCTGTTTTTCTTGATTAAACTAGTATTTACTAGTAAAAGTCTGTCCAAAAAACACTAGGACCTTTAAACCTTAATTGCACACCCTACATCACTGTTTTTTTAACCTTGGCCACCCACAGAACATATTATAGTCATAGTGAGTTGATGCACAGAGGGAAATGAGGAAATTAGTGGGTCTCCCTCTGTCATTAATTGTCAGTTGGTAAAGAGGCGGTACAATGATTTAGACTTGAGGATGCATTTAGACAGGAAGATAAGGTTTTAGATAAATTAATTCTATTGTTGTCAGCTTTCACAATTTTATTGTGAGGGTTATGATTTTTATTTATTTGTTTGTTTTAATTAAAGCCCCAACTAATGGAATAAAGCGCTTGCATGAGAATCTCAGTTTTTGTTTTTTTTAAGTATGTTTTCTAGCCCAGTCAGGGTTATGAAGAAAAGCTTGAAATCATTAATTGACTCTATCCTCATGATTCAGAAAACCAAAGGCAAGTAAAAGGACCAACATTTAAAAAATATAACTCTCATTATTTATAAAGGGCCTGACTCATGATTTTTTTAACGATGGGATAGTAATACTGTTGTTATCCACCACATACATTGCACTCATCACTAAAGCTCTGAGCTGTCCCTTAGTACAGTCACATTGATATCCATTGCATACAAATCTCATGCTGTCTATCCCCACTCTTTCTTCCACATCCTTTGAAGCCCTGAGTATCCCCAACTGTACGCTTCCATGCTTAAGGCCCATACAAGAGTCCTCATCCTTCTTATGGCATATTGCCATGTTTGCCCCATCCAATCTCTCTGGTTACACCTTCTCTGTTACACCTCTGGAGATAGCAGAATTGCATCCAGTGTTAACCTCCTAATATCATAAATGAAGCATCATGTAAGAGATTCTAAAGCAAATACTGATGTTAGAATGACAGGTTGTTCATTTCTAATCAGACCATCTTCTGCTTTATTCAATGCCACTATTACAAGCAGAAAACAACTTTTTTGTCCTTTCCCCTTATTTTAGTTTGTGGCTGTGAATCTGAAGTTCTCCATTTGGACCTGAGGCTGCAAGGAAAGCCTATGGAGAATCCAGACAACAGGACAGAGGTCGTTCTGTTGGCCTGTGGTTCTTTCAATCCAATCACCAACATGCATCTGAGGCTATTTGAGCTGGCTAAAGACTACTTTCATGAAACAGGTAGGAGTAATAATTTTGCTAACTCAAAATGTAGAGCTCTAAGATATGTGTGGATGTGTGTTTATGTGAGTGGATATGTGTGAGTATCTGTGATTATTTTGCTTTGACAGTGTCTATATTCAGATATGGACTCATAAGATGTAGAGATGGCTATGAATGTATTCATGATACTAATGAACCTAAGGCAAGGAAGAGTGTCCAGAGTTGCAGGGAATATAGCACAGTAGTAGGTCATATCTGTGGCAATTGCCTCTGTCACATTATATCCCTTTCCCCTCTTCTGGACCAGCACCAATCTGTTGTAAACAACCCCAACTTTTAGTTCCGTGTGCTTCTAGGCCCTTCTGGGTCTAGGTTGTGACTGGTCACTGTTCCTACCTCTGGGTGTCTCTCACAAGCTCTCAGGGGTAGACCTTGGGTCGGACACCCTTCTTGGTCAGTGGGATCCCATATTCTGGACCAATGCCTCAGCCTTCCTGAGCTTCCTTAGTTGATTAGATATATTCCTCTAGAGTTCACTTGGCTGTTGTAGCTCTGGTTTGTAATTAAAACCTTCAGGAATAATGTGGCAGATAGTCAAGGAACACAGACTTAACAAAGGAATCTCTTAATCACATACACTTAACTCTAGCGTTTTCAAGAGTAACAGATTATTGAAAAACAACATCCTGAAGGCATCCCCTCACCCTAAATCTGATCTAATACCTCAAGTGAGTCCTGGGTTTGGACAGCATCCTTAAACTATGCATCTCTTGCTTCCTTCCTTAGACTGGTCATTTTGCATGTGCCAATGGTCTGGCCCCTAGTATAGAAAAGCACCCTCTCTTTTATAACAGTGTCTGTCTCCCTGTTGCCCGTGTGCTTCAGCTGGGGAAGTTCAGACTACAGCTTCTCCCACTACCCCTTATCATTCAAAATCAATGACCCTAATGATAGAAAAACGATTATTCCAGTAGGGAAGAATCATTTGATGTTGATAGCCCTTAATTTCTTTATCATAACTTCTGAAATATAGAAGCATCTGCTATAAAATGGATGCTCCAATCCACAAAGAAGTCTGCAATACAACATAAAGCTCACATTTCAGAACAAAGATGATATACAAAAGAGAGACTCAGAAACAAAATGGGGTCCACAAAACAAAAAGGAGTTCACGGTTTCACACAGACCTATTCTCAATCTGTCACATCCTCTTCCCAAACCCTGAGACTCTCACACCAGCTCTGTGTAGTTTGTGTCATCCACCCTTAGCAACGTGATTCAAATTCTCTTTTATAGTTGTGCTCCATACATGAGCACATCACACAGCACTTGTCCAGTTCCAGTGAGTTGGTTAACAGTACTCTGTGGGGAAAATGGCATTGAATTTCTTTTAAAGACCATAATGACCATGCATATGAAGTACTTTATGTACAATACAGTGAGGCTGACATCTGCTCAGTCACTCTGAATGTTGTCTTGTGGTTCTGTTTGTCATGCAGGAAAATACAAAGTAATCAAAGGAATCATTTCGCCAGTGGGTGATGCATATAAGAAGAAAAGTCTGATCAGTGCCGATCACCGGGTAACCATGGCAAAGCTTGCTACAGAAAGCTCAGACTGGGTGGAAGTTGATGACTGGGAAAGCAGCCAGAATGAGTGGCTGGAGACACTCAAAGTTCTAAGGTATTGCATAGCCACACTGAAAAGAGACATGTTCCTGGAGTAGGGTCAGGACATGAATGGCTTAAATGGCTAAGGGTCAATTCTGCAACTCTTGATCACATGAATAATCCTGTGAAAGTCAAAGGGGCTATTCATATGAGCAGGAGTTTTTCACAGTAAGGGTTGCGGGATTAGACCCACATGCAGATACGCTGAGCCTATGAACAGTTTAAAATTTACAAGGTCATATTATTTACATACTTATTTTTTGATGCCTTTTAGCTTGAAGAAAGTGAGGGAGTCATAATCTAGGAGTAGTGTGGGCACATGCTACACAACCTTCCCCCATTGAGCTCTGTTGATGCACAGTGCTGCTCTTAAGTACTTTTAAAAGGAGTGTGACAACCTCTAAAAGTAATGCCTATTTTTCTTTTTTCCTTCACCCCCATGAGGCTTCCATATCTGCCCTCCCTCTCCATATGGTTTCTGCCACTCTAACTTCATCCAGTTTCTTCCTTTGACCAAATAAACTCACATAATTGCTGATGCTTCTGGCTCCAGCACATTGTTAGTCATGGACTCAGATCTCACAGTCCATGGTCAGGGCAGTTCATGAGAGATCTCCATAAAGAACTCAGGGTCCTGCCACACAAGGAAGCGATGAAATATGATTATTTAGGTGGTGCTCTTCCCTATGTTATCTCACAGCTCTAATGTTCTTTAAAACATTATTTATTTTGTAGATACCATCATCAGAGACTTGCATCTTCTAACCCTGCCAACAGTCTGCAGAGTGCTGTACCGCTAATAAAATCAGGCCGGAAGAGAAAACAGGCAGCGAATAGTCGCAGTACCATTAAAAAAAATCAACTGATTCCAGAAACAAAAGGTTAAGTATGTTTGCAAAAGAAATCCTCATAACATACACTATTTTCAGGCCATGGTGCTCTGTCATTGGGAAGCATTTTTCTGACATTAGTTCTCAGTCCTGACCTCCGCCTGAACAGTGTAAAGAAAATCTGGATTTTATGGCATAACTCAGTAGTCTCCTTTGTAATAGTAGATTATCAGGGAGAAGTAATTGGGTCTTACAATAATTCTTAGCATAACAAAAATGTGAACTGGAAAACGTCCAGTTAGTCCACTGAGCTTATCCAATGAAATTTGTCACACTAAAGCTGTAGTTAAGATGTTGGGAGTCTTTGGCTCTTATTTTTACTCACTGAAGGAAGGACAATAAGTCAGAAGTCCGTTGTGTATCCAGGAATAGGGTGTGTGTGTGTGTGGGGGGGTAATTATAATTAACACCCCAGGAAAGTGGACTAGTTGGATTTACAAATTTCAGCTAAAACCCAGATTGATTATTACTCCTTACAAAGATGTAATGTATTATTCATCTCTATCTTAACCTGAGCACATGCATGAACTAATATCTAACTTGAACAGGCTTGCCAACTTTCTTAGTATCTTGAGCCCACCTAACCCTTGTGGAAGGGGCTTTTTAACTGAAACCAGTTTCCACCATGGATTTTTCCCCAATGAGGTTTTTTGATCCCTTAAAAATAATTTGCGATCTTAGTCTTACCTGGCCAGAGCCTACTAGCACCAACCACCCATGAGAGGCAGATAACTTGTAGGCCAAACAAATTTCTGTTGGTGAAAGACAGCTTTTGAGGTCCACAGAGCTCTTTTTCAGGTCTTCAGCTCTGCATCTGGTTTCTCCTTCTTTAACCCTTTGGAATGTCATATAAGGTTTTAATAAAATTAGGATGCCCTTCTATATTTAACCCTTTTGTAGCTGTTCCCTTGAGCTCTCTTTAGGGGTGGACTGCTTCATCACAAGGCCAATGTAGGATCATTCCTTAGAATATATTTTCTAATGCTTTTTGCTGCCTTTGGAAACTATTCTGTACATAACCTAACAAATCTTCCTATCAGTATGTTTTTTCTAAAACTCTGTCTGAATGTTCCTTTTCTTAATTTCTTCCCATTACCTCAGTTTACCCCTGGATATGGAGAGGTAGTGTAAAATCGTTGTTGAGGCAGCAAATAGCAGTGGCTAAACCTGAATCTTTGTCCATTCCCTTTTTCTAGGTGTCCCACAGCTGAAGCTGCTCTGTGGAGCGGACATCTTGGAGTCCTTTGGAATCCCTAACTTGTGGAAGCTGGAAGACATCACTGAAATTGTGGCAAACCATGGCCTTGTGTGCATCACCAGAGCTGGAAACGATGCTCAGAAATTCATCTACGAATCTGATATTCTGTGGAAACACAAGGGTAACATTCACCTGGTAGAAGAGTGGATCACCAATGACATATCTTCCACCAAGATCCGGAGAGCACTGAGGAGAGGACAGAGCATCCGTTACCTGGTGCCTGATGCAGTCCAGGCTTACATTGAAAAAAACAGCCTGTATAGTCCAGAGAGCGAAGACAGGAATGCTGGGGTTATTCTGGCCCCTTTACAGAAATATGCTAAAGGGTGTAAGCAGGAACAGACACTGTAATCTAGCCCGTCTTTATGCTGTGAAAAACTTATACTTTAATATGGGAAAATGTTTAATCTATTCTAGCAAATCAGGGTCTGAACCTGTAGCCCTTCTATGTAAGTAAGTACCTCTGAAGTCAATGGGAGCTTTGTGTGCACAGGAGTTGAGCCTTTCTAACACAGGCCTGGTCTCAAAAAAACAAAAAAAAAACCCTTTTTCTTACCAGCTCAGGGTAACTAACGTGCATGAAATGTCCTGAGATGAAGACAAAGCTCTTAGTTTTACCATAAGATAAACTAGGCAAGGTCAGTTTTGTTGACCTCACAGAAAAGTACCTTGTCTTCACAGTGTTTTTACCTCAGGATGGCTGACACTCATTATCCTGAAGTTTAAAAATACATCTTTTTTAGCAGTGAAGACAGGCCTTAGGAGCTTGATTCTTCCACTGGCTTTTACCTTGTTGTCATTTGCAGCCATGCAAACTCAGAGGAAATTGGGTGCAAAATGCTGCCACTCAACTGTGCTGGTGTTTTATGCTCACTTTGCACAAGCATGGATGGCAACAAATGATACAAGGCAGTGGAGAATCAGGCCCTACACATATGCATTTTAAAGGGGAATCATCAAATTCTACAGCTTGAGCCCCAAAACTGAGTGTAATGAAATTAAACAGAAATGGGTTTTACAAACCCTAATTTTACAGATATCTTTGACTTTAAAAAACAAACAAACAATATTTTGGAGTTTGTTTTGTTTTTAACATTTCCTTACATTGTTGTGAACCCAAATACAACATTAGGGCTATGGCTACACTACACAGTTTACAGCAGGGCAGCTATGCCACTTTAAGCTCTCTAGTATAGTCGCTCTATGCTGATGGGAGAGAGCTCTGCTATTGGCTTAATTACTCCAGCCCCCACAAGCAACAGTAGCTATGTCAGTGGAAGAAGCTAGCAACACCGGTGCTTAAATCAGCATAAACTATGTTGTTCAGGAGGGTAGCTAATGCACACCCCTAAGTGACATAATTTATGTTGATTTACACGGTAGTGTAGTGTAGCCATGACCTAGACACTAGTGGTTTAGAACCAGAAAGTGAATTCACTGAAAACAGAAAGCAAAACTAACCTATTTAGTTTTGCAGTTCAAGCTGAATGACCTGTGAAGTGAGAAGTATCACAAATGTTTTGAACACTTCATTGTGGTGTTAGTAATAAAAGACTTTCATTTCAAGGCAAAATTACACTTTCTTCCACTGTCGTGTTTGAACTGATAGCTTGGGAATGTCTGAATGCTCATGAAAATGGGGGGAAAAAAGTTCAACGTTCTTGTCCTATCGCTGGCTAGCATATTCAAAAATCTGGAGTATAAAATAGTCGGATTCATTTTAAATGCTCTATTGTTCCTGCAGTGATTACAGCATAAAGCAAAGAATAAGAAAGATTGAAAATCACATGCTAAAATAATTTTACATTTTAGCACCACCAACATGAAGTCATAGCTGAGTGGTTTAAAGGAAGAATAGGGATGAGGCTGCATTGGGTTTATACATAAATGCAGTGAATAACTTCAATTCTATGTTTCCCTGCCAGGGCCCTTGGGCTTTGAAAAATACTTGATGCTAATGAGGAGCAGGAAATGGTACCATAATTGCCTTACTGTAACGTCAACACTATTCTTCATGAAAGGACAGACCTCAGAAACTGGGCCCAGCCATGGGTTTAATGGCTATAGGTTCAGAACAGTGTCATTGTGATTCTCATTCAATGGGCTCCTTCTTTGGAATGAGGAGTAAGATTTGTGAGCCAAGTGTATCCAGACAGAACAACACTGTAAACATCATGCTAATGAATTCTACACTTCTTTCTCTTCTCTCTTTCTTCACTTTGTGTGTGAATTAAGTGCCTTATCAAAAGTACCAGGACTTGAAGAGCTACTATCCAGAGAGTATGACAAAACTGTTGAACTGCAGCCTCCACAACAGTAGTCTCTCATACTGACCAAATCAGTAAAGTTCTCAGAACATGAGATTCTCAGTGTTCTGGGCCAGGTAAGCAATGCATGGCATCTCCATACGTACACAAAAATGCTGGAATTAATTTATGCTTTAGAGTCTCTGCTGCTAGCTCCAGTTTCCAACCATTGGTTTCTTCAGACCACCTACAGCGATTTAAAAAAAAATGTGATAAAGTTAACTTCAAATGCTCTTCTGACTCTGAAAAGTGACTGACATTGGCACTAAGGGGTTCCATGTTTATTTCTTAGTGATTCCAGATCCCATGTCATCTGTTGATAATTTAAAATGTTTTTTCTAACTGGCAGCTATTCAAACTCACCTTGGACTTTGACAGTCAAGCTGGGTTCTTTATAGCTCATGCATCATCATCAACAATAAAGATACTATAGGCCAAATTATGTCCCTAGTGACTTCTGGGCAGTCCCACTGCCTTAACTGAGCCAACAGATTGGTATTTAGTAAACAATTCTGCTGACAGTGCACAGGAAAGAACAGAATTCACCCCCCTCTCTCAGCTATGTTGAATCTGCAAGAGTAAAAAGGAGTAAAGATTTATTTTAGTCCTTAAAGTCATCTGATGTGACCCTACATTGAAAGCAAAGCAGATCTTTTTTTGAGAGCGTGCTGTTTATAGAGTTACTTTTCAGAGTACAATTGCACTTTAAGTATAAGATTTACCCTGTAAATCATGATGCTGGTATGTTTTCTTATACTTGATTTGTATAATTCAAGAGAAGCATTGCACACTAAATCGGATGTTCTGTAGTGGCCTGGTCTACAGGTGCTATATTTTGCTGGTCTTTCATGCAATTATGTGTAATAGGTTTCTCAATAAAAGATTCTGTGATATGCGAGTGTGTTAATTTGTTTAGCACTTATCATACAACAATCAAAGTCTTACAGCCTAAATCTTGCAAGTTTTTCCACAGAGACAATCCTTACACCAGCACAGAGTGTCACTGAAGGCAATGGGATTCTGCATTGGTGAAATAGTCTGCCTATGCAGAACAGCTTGTTGGACTGGAGTCATAGTTTTATTGTGAATATTGATCATTTCTTTCTATAGTACCAGTAGGGCCCACAGACCAACTCAGCATCAATTTCTACTTTGATTACACAAATCTTGATCCCACTAAAATCAATGGCAAAACTCTTGTTGACTGCAATGGGACTAGGAAGCAGCATTTTATATAATTAATTTCTTGGCCATGAGAGCTTTTTGGAATAGCTCCCTTCCTCATAATACCAGAGATGTAGTTAGTGACAACCGGTCAGTGGTTAGCATTCTTGCCTCTGGACAAAATTATCCCACATTAAAACATGATTTCAGACCAAATGTGCCATGTTGAGCTATTAAAGATGTCATCTTTCCGAAGAGTTGCCAAATTGAGTTATTTTGATATAAAGGTTATTTACAGCAGTATAGCTTTTCCTGTACAGACAAGGCAATAACTGTGCTACCAGTATAAATCACCTTTATACATATCTGTGTCCACATGGAGTTATGCAAATATATCACCCCTAACCTAAATAGCTATATCAGTAAAACTTTCCAGTGCTGAGTAGCTCTAAGAGACACTAAAATACTGAAAATCTAGTATTCACACAAATAATCCTGTTCACTGAGTACATTTTAAATAAATACATTTACGGAAATTATAATCTCACAAATATGCTGCAAATGGGATAAAAGGCTAAATTTGTCACATAAATTATTCATTGTGCTCATCTGTACTGTATTATGAGAATATTATGTTTATACTAGACATTTCATCCAAAAGCAGCTTAAAGTATTTTACAAACAATACATCTGCTAGCAATCGCTTTATCTACTACTGAAATGCTACCATCTCCATGGTGGAATGTAACAGCTGCTTAGCTGTGCACAGCAACACTATTCAACAGTCCAGAACCTTGAAAACACAGGTGGAAGTTGTGGAGCAGAATAAAATAACCCTTATTGGAATTTGGCCAGCTCTCTGAGCTATGCTTACCAAGGGTTTTTGGGGATCCTTAATGAGCACAATTGTAAAGGATACTTTTTATATCTCAACTTAAAGATGGAAATTCAAGTAGTACAGCCTCTATACTTCTAGGCCACTGGTTCTCAGCAGGGGGTATGTATACTCCTGTGATATGCAGAGGTCTTCCAGGGGTACATCAATTCATCTAGACCCTAGAGGGTCATGGTATACATTTGGGGGGGGGGGTCACAACTGCAGGGCTGCCATTAGGGAGTGGAAAGCAAGGCAACTGCCTGGGGCCTCACTAAGCTAAGTTACATGCTTCAGCTCTGGCTAGCAGGGCTCGGGCCTCAGCCCCAGGTAGCAGTGCTCAGGCTTCAGAGTACAGTCATCTGAAAAGGTTGAGAAACCACTGCTTTAGGGTTATAGTTCAGTACTGATTTAAAGGGAAGAGCTCCACCTACTGAACTATTAGCATAACTTTCTGTACCACTTAGGTTTTCTCTTGAAGTTTCCTATCTGTCTATGTTAGGCAGCACCCATCACTATATTTTAGGCCCAGATCCTAGAAGATATTTATAGACTCCTAATTTCCATGGAAGTTAGGAGCCTAAATACCATCAAGGATCTGAACCTTATTCCTTTCCAACCCAAATACTGACCCAGTTGAACCCTCCTTCTTGTGGGAGACATGCCTGGAAGGATTACTGCCTAATAACCCTTTCATCTATGCAACATTTTTCTTTCTAAGAAGCAAGAACAGAACCCTTTTTGCTTCCTACATTGAGCCCTTAATAAAATAAATTGTGTGGAATTTAACTGTTTGACTGGGGGAAATGCTATTTTATAAAGTAAAATTGTTATCTGGGTCATTCCCAGTTACACTGTATTCTAGGCTAGAGAACAATATCATTTTGAGAACAGGAGGCATGCCTTGGCATCACAGTATTCTACGCCTGTGGGCACATGGATCAAGTAGGCATAACTGTTAGCTCCAGAAATGTCAGCGTTTTGAAACCTGGTCTGTGGAATCCTGCTCTTAATTCAGCCTGGGCTGAACTCGCTGACAGCAGCAGCTGACTAAATATAGTAGCTGGGACTGAGTTTCCTCATTCAGGATTCTCATGTAAATGTAAAATTATCTGTTATTTTTTGGTACAACAGCAACATAATCTGGGTTAAAGTTTAAAAACTACATTAATTTTTCTTCTTTCAGATATTTATAGGCTCCTTCGTGCTGCTCATCACTGTAGCATCTGGACACTTCACATCCATACCTAAATTAATCTCAGCGATAGAGTAAATATTATCCACATTTTATAGATAAGGAAACTGAGGCACAAAGGTTAAAATGATCTGACTTTCCCCTATGTACATCTTTGGAGAAATCCAGAGCTCCTAGCCTCAGGCTTAATCCACTAGTGATTACTAGACTAGAATTTCTCAGCCAGTAGGCTCTGACCCTCAAGGTGAGGTAGGGGGAGTTGCAAAATGTTGTAACAAAAATTTCAATCTACATTAAAGAAAATCTTGCTTCTCACACAGCCCTATTCTTCAAGGTCAAGCATTCTCGAAATGCACACACAAATAAATAGCATAGGCTCATTGTTATCATTTGTACATTTTATACTCATAAGGTGGTCATGAACATTTGTTACTTTGAATAAGAAGTTGATAACCTGAAAAGAAACTGTGTTAGCCCATACTGCTTCCTGGCTTTTATTTATCCACACAATGGAGAAAGGCCACTTCACAACAGGAAAATAAAAGAATTAAAATACTGGAATCATCTCAGTTCCACATGTAAAAGGAGGAAGGGCCTCGGTTGTCTTCATTCTCCCAAGGTCTGTCAGTTACTGCTTGCCTGGCCTCACATTCCCCTTTCTATGCAGAAAGATTTGCTTAGCAGAATACGGCTTACTTTAGTTACTGAAAAAGATATGGTCCCACCACCTGAGGAGAAAGGATTCCCTGCACTCTACCCTCTTCCTCTGTTTGAAGACAGCAAATTACTAGTCACATTGTGCAAATGGGGAAACTGGGGCACGGTTATAAAGGAAGTCAGTGACAGAATTATGAATTAAATCTAGGTCTCTTGACTCCCAGTCTCTTGCTCTGATTGCTAGATACACTTCCCACCCTGAAAACAGTGAAAGGAGTGAGCAAGAAAAGTAATGATCAAAGCTACTGTGATCACTGTGCACACTGACAATACACCTGGATCCCAAGCTGCCTTGGACATAATTCACAGCCTAAAAAGACCTCATGACACAGAAGAGGAAACTGAGAAACACAGAGGTTACTCACTGTAGAGTCAGGAATCAGAATCAGAAGTTCTGTCTTCCAGTTTCTTGCTCTAACCAATACACTATATTGCTTTCTATTCCCATCCAGACATCCAGTAAAGGAGTTAATAAAATCCTTTTGTCATAATTCAGAAATAAGAGGAATATTCTCTGTAGTTTCTAATACTGTGGCATGGAGGTCAGCTTCCTCCCTCTGATACAAGGTTATGCACAGCATAAGGGAGGATCAGTCCTTTGTGCCTCTGTTAACAAACATCTCATGTTTATAGTAGGGAGATTAACTTTCCACGGACACGTGGGTTTTGAATCCAGGGGCCTTGGTCTGATACACCTGCACTGGACTACATAAACTACAAAATCTGTCCCTGATTCCCATCTAAATTGATGGGGCCAGGGAGTGACCATGAAGAGGTTAAATTAAACCACTTACTCGTTCAGTTTCCCAACTTTGACTCATGGGTCAGTAACGTTTGCTCCACACAAAGATTTCAGTCACTAAACTTTCCCCTCCAATCCCAGCTGCAGTTAATCCTACTTCCACCCCCACCCTTTCCCACCTCTTGGTTGGACAGTGGAACCTCCCACTGAGCACGGCTGCCAGCTGTAACCCCACCCACAATTCCCCTCATATAGGGCCTGGCTGGTAGATGCTTTCTTATTCCTTGCTCTAGTCAGTGTGTGTTTTTTTTCCTTCTCTTGGAGGCTCTTGCTTTAAGTCTAGCCATGCCTGTGGATTTCAGTGGCACCTGGAACCTCAGTAGCAGTGACAACTTTGAAGGTTACATGTTGGCTTTGGGTAAGTGAGAATTCTAGCTTTTGACAGGTAGGGCTTTGAACCTTCATAAAATCTAGAGGTGGCTGAAATTTTCCTTGTTTCCCTGCAGGAGGACCTGATTTTTTTTTTTTTCCATAGCTAAGACAAACCCTTCCTCCCTTGTTTGCCTGAGCAGTATAGGGTGTCAGCGACAATGTAACTAGTCACTAGCATGCTGTTACTTTCAGGTGTCCTTGCTCCCTGTGATAGAGCTTGATATCCGTCCTTTCTTGTGGGCATTAATAATGTAGCTGTACTTGTCTGGGGGCTCTGCTAGTGTGGGGGAGGGGTTTCTTCTGCTGTTTCCCCTCCCTTTTCTCTCCCACTTGAGTTATTGCTAGGAATAAGGCTTTTTCAGAAGCAATCCCAGAATAAGAAGTTCTATAGCCAAGTAACATCCTTACTAGGGATACAAAGAAGCTATCGGGTAGGCTTTTTTCCTCTGTTAGGGAGAATGTCCTTGACTGTCCCAGTTGCTAAATGTCTAACTGTTTAAACACCAGTCCTCTAATAAGCAAGAGCTCTGTCTAGCAGACTACTACTGCAAAATTACTTTCACTGTGGGATGCTGAGCAGATCCTCTTTAGCAGTCGTTTCTCTGGTATGCTCTAGGCAACTTCTGAAACTATCTGAATGGGTGACAGATAAGGTGGGAAAAGACCAATTACATGCAAAAATGAGGAGATTATAGGAGAGGAACTAGTAAGTCTCAGTCCTGTAATAGTTCCTTCATGTAAAGGCGAGTGTGTATGTGGCATTAAAACCTGTAACAAAACTGAGAAACAGGTTTGTGCAACCTGCTAAAGTGCTACACGTGCAGTGAATGGTCCTGACTCTTGCATACCATTACAAACTCAACTGAAATATCATGTTAGTCTTAACTTGACCATTTTAGAATATTAAGCAACATCAAAATAGCTTTAAACTTTTTTACCCAGTATTGAGGGATCCGCATTTTCTAGTGGTAGCATCACATCCTGGGTCTGAGGATAGTGTTCTTGAATCCCCTCTGAGGACTAAAATACTCAGAGTACTTAATGAGGACTTAATCATTCTGCATACAGATCCCCAAGTTGCAGGGATCAAGATAAACTACACTAAGACTTCCCAACTTCTGCAGTAAAAAAGACTACACCAGTCTAAATTTCAAAAAATGACCCTAGGAGGACTGAAAAGTGTCTTTTTATTGCTTGCCTCTCCACTTGGCTGGGAGTGAACAAATTTAAAATCTTTTTTTTTTTTTGAAGATTGAACACCAATTATGCAATAAGCTTTATCTTTGTGCTAAAGAGACTGAGGGAAAAGAGAAGATGGCATTGTTCAGTAGCTCAGAGCAGGCTACTATGGCTTCTATTAAATACTGTTATTGACAGCATGTTTTCAATGCTACAGGAAGCTACCAATCAATGTTCACCCAATCTCAATAGGGGAGTGGAGACTTGCATGCATTTCCTTAATGAATGGGGGCTTCCATCTTCTCTCTGAGACTACTGAAGAGCATCTGAGTTTAAAATAATGGCTTCTCCCAAAGACTTACTAAGGCCAAGTATACACATGGCAATATATGGTTTCAGAAAGCTGCTGCATCATAGGCTTCTCTGCCTCTAAGATTACTATCTCCAACAGATGTTTTCTTCCTTCACCCTTAGTCTACTGTTCTACCACCATAGAGTGTAAAAAAGAGAAGGAACAAGGTCAACTCTGATTGCTGGGGGCATGGGGAAAAGACTCTGGAGAAATTAAATGACAGAACTAGAAATAGCAATTTTACCAGTCTGGCACAAGGAGTAAGGTGGCTGATGAGGTATCTGCTCACAAAAAACAATTTGAGGGCTGCTGTTGAGAAAAGCCTGGATACTTCTGGCCTAGCACACTAGTTCACTTTTTGACATCCAGCAGTCAAAGGTAAACTGCAATTTTGCCTCATTCCTCCTCATAAAAGTCCTTCTGAAATCTAAATCAATGCTGCAGCATAGTGATCAACATAACATTCTGCTCGTAGCATAACTCTTCTCTCTACTTCAGGACAACTACAATGTTTAGTTACATCACCACTATGTGACTGCCTGCCAATTCCTAATGAGTATACTGGATTTATTTTTTTAGATTTGTTGATGGACCATATCTTTAGTGTGTTTAATGCTGACTATAACCAGAGCAGTGCGTCAGATTAATGAAGCTGTCTGAGCTTCATGTGACAATTGCACTGTTCAGTAGGCAGCTGAGAACTACTTGATCTGCCCACACTTAGGGTGGAAATGGAAGCTTTACTGTGGCTTTCCCCTTCCCTTAAGTGTTTGTCTTTAGCATGAAATTGAGAGGCTGTCTTGATGATCAGACCACATGGCAGGCATACAAACTTCTCTTCACACTTCCTTTTTTTTAAGGAAGGCAACACACTTTGGGGATATTGGCTTGAGTTGACTGTCTCCATTGTCAGTGAACTTAAACATCGTATATAGTGTCCTGAACTAATAGCTCAGGGATACATGGTCTTGCAAGTGATGATGATTGCCATGGAATACTTTTCATGCTCTGTATGAAATGAGTATGATCTTGTAGACTTGATACTAGTCAGCAAGTGTTGCATGGCAATTAGCAGTCCCGGGAATGGCTTGAGCTCAAGCCATCACACTGGTGATAGTCCTGGCAGCATGTGTTAAAACTACTTAGGGGAAGGAAAATAAGGATTCTTGTTTAGCATGGGCAGCAGTCATGCCCCCTCAGTTTAGAGGGCAAGGACAGACTACTTGTAAAAATACAAGATTATTCTTTTAACAACTCAACCAAGTGATTAAGTGGCTTGGTTTGGCTGCCAAAGCCATAGTGTGTGAACTCTGCTTTTGAAAGCCACGTGCCTTCTACTGACCAATTGTAAAATTGTTAGTGTTGGCACCTGAATTTGATTCCATTATATACATGTGAAGGGTAAACACCATGCTGGTAATCATCCAAATAAGGGGAACAGTTGAGGTGACAAGCTTGGTAAGGAAGCAAATAACCCTACATAATAGTTATCTAAGGCCTGGCCTATGGTGACCAGGAAACTTAGTGGCAGTTGATGGGAGATACAATAGCTTGAGGCTCTCCTGCTGACTTCCTAACTTCTACTTACCACAATGTCTTCACTTCACTGCGCTGTCAGGAAATGTGCTCCTGCTCCTGTTGGCACAGTGTCCTTTTTCCAGGGATGGATTTATTAAATCTACTTCCAGATCAATTGAGCAGGTCTTCGCTTCTGCTCAATGGATCGTGAAGAATTGATCTGATGGTGGTGAAGTCAGTGAAGACACCTTAAATTAGTGGGGGTAAATATTGCATATTCATGCTTATTGGACACAGAAATGTGAACAGCTGCTTGTAACAAAGGAATAATCAATGACATGAACTCTGCACCCCACAGTTAAGAAGCTCTATAGGATCAATTGCTGTCCTTGTGATTATACATGCAGAGCTCAGCTAACCCAAATGTTAGCTGAGTCAGCATAACTAAGTACAGGTCAAATTCTCTTAGCTGCCACCACGGCAGTAGTATTTATCAGGCTGTATTAATACAGCAGAAGTCAACATAGTAAACTGCCAGTGCCAACACTGGCACTCTACTACAATTTGCTAATAGTGTAAGGTGATCCATCTAGCTGACAACTCTCTCCTGTACCAGTCTAATCAAATCCCAGCAATCTAGCCTGGGAGTTGTACTACACTATGCAGTCCCAGGCTCTTGAAAGAGTAAAATACTAGGTAGACACATCCTTGAAAGAAGCTGTGTAAGACAAGGGGCTTTCATGTATCTCTGATCTAGAGCCACACTAACAGCACCCAAAGCTGGATTGGCTCTAGGAAGCATGCTTGTGAACAGCACTATTAACAGTGTAGCCTGGGTCTGATAGGCTGGCAAGTTCAAAAAAATGAAAACAAAATCCATGATGTTAAATCTCTTTAAGGTATTGACTTTGCAACTCGCAAGATAGCAAAAATGCTGAAGCCACAAAAGGTGATTAAACAGGAAGGCGATTCATTTTCCATCTATACCACCAGCACTTTCAGAAGTTATTTCATCCAGTTCAAAATTGGAGAAGAGTTTGAAGAAGACAATAAAGGCCTAGATCATAGAAAATGCAAGGTAAAATGGGCTGTTCCTCCTCAAATTATGAGGCAAAAATCCACCAGACTGCCTTAGCTGATCAGAGATGAATCTTCAATGTGGGAACCAAAATTTTTGTCCTCATACTGTTATGGAAGGAAACCTTGAGTCCCTTGGAAGTAGGGGGTAGGAACTATGTGGTGTTCATGTGAGATTTAAGGTAGTCCCCTTGCTACAGGGCATGATGTAGCAGCACTAACCTAAGGGAACAACTTAATCTGGTAGGGGAGATGGGCTACAATAATGTGGTTTAAGACTTGTGTATGTCTCTCTCAAATGCAGAGTGTGGTTACCTGGGACAATGACAAGCTTGTTTGTGTCCAGACTGGAGACAAGAAGAACCGGGGCTGGACTCACTGGATTGAAGGAGAAGAGCTATATCTGGTATTCAGTTAGTCAGATTTGAATTAATTTAACCCTCATGCAGAGCTGTTATCAGAATCTATACTGTCAATCTTGTCCCTTTGTTTGGCATTCCTGAACGTCATCTTCTAGAGTTGGTACTTTGATTTATCCACCCAGTTGTGGTGATGTCACTATCTGGGTATTGCAACAGGGACAAAATACTACTTAGACCATAATGCTGAGCATTAAAAGTGGGAGTCAAATAGCTCTTAAGCATTGCAGGAAGGATACATGAGCCTTGGAAGAAGGTATGTAAACTTCCACCCTCTTCACTTGCTCCATTAGTTCTCAGGATAGTATTTTCTTTCTGCCTTGATCATCAAAAGATCAAGCAACTCCTGCAAGATGAGTGGTCTATTAAATGGAAAGACTGTTGGAGAGAATAGTTTAACATAGCTGAACAAATAGTTATGACTGAGAAATGGAAAGAACAAGCTTCAGGAGACCCTGCTTAATATCTGAGGCACTAATCCTAAAGTTCACCAAAGAGAACAGCCCTTCCTGGTGCTTTCCCAAATTGACATCAGGGACCAACTAAGTATAGTTCACACAATCTTTACCATAACTCTGGCTCTTGGTGAAAATTAATCCATGTGAATTTGGGAAACACATTAAGGATATCTAGCCTATTTTTGGTTCCAGATGTCAAGAACAAATGGTGTAAGAGGAGCACAAGATCGAACAGCACTGAGACCTACCACTCGATGGGGGCAACAGGCCTGTTGGGGATAAACTTAGATGTAAAGCTAGGTAGACAGGAGATTAGGACTGCCAGCAGTGATCTTACCCAATGACCTGAATGGTGTGGGTGAAACAAAGACTTGTATAAATTTTCTGTTCTGACTGGTCTGGATATGCTAACATTGTTTCTTTAAGAATGAACAATGTACTCCATGATTCATGGTGGAGAATGAAGTCTGAGTGGGGATGACACCCCACATGCAGATGTGTGCATTGCTGTCTTGCACTTACACCTCAACTTGAAAATTTGCAGAACCAGCTAGCATGTCAGCTATCTAGCTTGCTACAACCTGCAGCAGAACTGTCTATGGTGTACAATACACTGTGCTTTACAGTGTATGGCGTAACTTGTCTGGGTACTAGACACAGTGGCAGCAAGGGCATAATCTCTGACTTACTAGCTATTGTAAGTGACTGTTTTAGTAAACAAACTCTACTTCAGAAAACTAGCTGTCAGGCTGACTGCTTCTAAACAAGTTTAATAACATCTGTCTTCTCCTTCTTGCTAGGAGCTCCGCTGTGAGGACCAAGTATGTAAACAGGTTTACAAGAGAGCCTGACTTATTCCAGCCTTGTGATAGACAGTTAAAAAGCACATCTGTACAGAGCAGACTTGATGGAACTCTAAGATCTTCTTGTAGATGGTCTGTACAGGACATCTAGAATTCAACACTAAGCAGTACATGATAAAGCATGTCTCTTTTGTACTTGTTCAGAATGCATTTTGATCTGGAGAAGCTGTAACTGCTTGCCCTAGTCTTTCAGTTCTGCTCTTGCTAATAAATACTTGAAAACCCTGTTTTGTGCTGCATCTGAAGGTGTAAGAAAAGGAAACTGTCTGGTAAAGCAAGCACAATCCAGCCATCTAGAAGACAGTCTCATGAATGCTAAAGGTTGTTACATTATCACATGTTACACAGGAAGGCCTAACTTCCATGGCCTTAATCACTTATGGCAGTGCAGAGGGTCCAGGTAACTGAAATGGCTGCCTCACTACTGGAGCTACTAGTCCCCAGAGCTAGCTGCACATTCTTTTTTTGATAAGTATAACTCTGCCTCAGAGGGAATAGTTCCTTTAGTCTACCATTAAATGGCTTTATCTCCTTGGCTACTCAACAACAAACTATGCTCAGAACAGAATACTGGTGACATTAAAAGGACTAACTGCGTTGTGATAGAAAACTACTGCCTGGGAGGGAAGTGGATTAGGTTCTACTGCTGTTTTCTAGCTGTCATTACCCTGAGGAGCCATGTCTGCATTAGCATACCTTCACACAGTTGAGACCTGATAAATGAAGTCCATGTGAATGAACTACTGCTTTTGGTTTGCTGTGCTCCTCCTAGGATATCACTTTCACCAACAGCAGTGGGTGGGTTTGTTTGTTTGTTTTTTACAGCCACAGACTACCTGGGGATTTAATTAGGAATAGGTAAATTTTAGGAGTATTAGTGCTAGTTGACTAAGGTAGATGATCTAAGATTAAAGTAAATAAATGGTGGGGGTACATAATTATACATGATAAAGCAACAGCATATATTGCACTGGATTTCTGCTTGTTACTTTTTGACTCAAATAGTTAAGACTGCCTCTTTGAATCCATACCTATCCAAAGACCCCAATCTTTCTATCCAGGAACTGATTATTTGATCAGGATGACCAAGAACTCTGAACTGCTGAACAAACATCTTAAGGTAAAACTAATCCACAATCCAGGGAACTAAGATCTATATTCACAATGTAGTTTCTCCATTCTCAGAATGGTGGTACTGAAAAAGGTATTTTTAAAATACGTGAGCTACTTTATGATGGCTATTATAAAGAGGGCTCCAATAAGAAGCTGAAATGTTTTCAGTTTGCAAAGTAACTGAAAGGGATAGTTTCCAGGTTAGAATTGTATCTGACATTTTCTTACTACTCGGATCTACTTCTCATGTGTTTTCAGAGTTGTCTCATTCTACTATTATTCCTTTTAATAGTGTAGAGATCTAAGCTTGGTTCTGATCTGACTCATGCATCAACAGAATTCTTAACTAACTCACACGCAAGGCTAAATTGTTTCCTAGGTTAAAGATGAAGAAGAAAAAATGGGTTGTAGAGGCATCCCTTACGGCATGGTGTTCTTACTACTCTACAGAAAAGAATGATCATTTCTAGGTTGAGTAGGGTAGACAGAAAAAAACATCTTTTACATATAAAATGAGCAAATTTAGTATCTGGCATCTTTAAGAGAACATACATAGTACAAAACCATTTTCTTGGTCATCTTTTCAAACAGCCACACTTTGAGTATGCCAAAGCAGGGTAGGCAAAACCTTTCTTGAAGGCCAGGAGACGTTTTTTTTTTACAGTGACAGACAACAAAAGTTTGTTACAGTGCTTAGGATGTAGTTTGAAACAGATATAATTACATGAAATTGTTTTCTGTTGAGGACTTTGTCCCTTTAAATGGCAATAAAAACAAGGACAAGAATACTACTATTCAATGTGCGGTAAAGACAGGAAAATTAGTAAACTGATGCAGTATAGAGTAGGAGGAAGTCTGAGATTTTACTGATAGTATTGGATACATGAGAAAACTCTCCTTCCCATTTTAGTTAGGTTGGTGTGATTGGCTTTAGTGTACATTTATTTTCCAGTTCTCTCAAGTAGAAAAACAAGTGTAATAAAATTCCTGCCATGTAGCTGACAAACCTGATCCACCTTCCTATTGATGTAACTCAGGGCAATGTATGCTTTAATTTGATTTTAAAAAGACACTGATTCAAAGTGAAGATAAGTCACCATTAGCCTAACGCAGTGTGGGTTTAACTTCAAAATAGTGAACTAGCTCTGTCGCATCCAGTAACTCACGTAAAAGGAAATAAGAAGTTGCAGGAGTCACACTGGAATTCCTCCTCGACTAGGTGGCATCTTTGCAGCATGCTGCATCTTCTTCAAAAGGCTTTGGTGTGCATTAGGAACTTTTTTTATCCTTTTAAAAAAAGCAGCATAGTACTAATAAACCCCACAGACTGTTAGCTTCAAAGTCATTACTACGTAAGAGGATTGATATTGTCTTGCCCTTGACCCTCTTATGTTCTTGAGAATATTTTTGGTGCACAGACCTCCTCACCCCCTTAAGAGTCCCAGGTATCAAATGGGTAAACATTATAAAAAAGTTCATATTGGCACAGTCTGGCCTTGTACAGAAAAGCACCATTCTTGGAAGCTGTTAATATTGAATATATTAAAAATCCCTCATCCAAGAGATCTAAGGATGCTTCCATTACTACAGCCTCACTTAATGTTATTTAGCCAGTGTTGCAATCAGGCATATGCTGCTGTGCAGAAGCTCAAACAGGGATCCTCATGAGAGAGGACTGAGAGGTATCACATGCACATCCTAGACATTAGTAAAATGATTGGCTAGCAACAAAAACAGAACTGCCTAACCAGATTGGACGTTTTCAGCAACATGCCAGCTGACTGAAGAGCATTTAGAGGATACAAAATTCAGCAGCTTGAGATGCTATGTGAAAAGAGAAAGGAAATAGTTTTACACTCTAAAACTGAGTAGGAAAGAGAGATATTGTAAATACATTAGTACACTATAAATAAACTAGACTACACTGTTCCTACATATTTTCTTTGCAGTGGGAGAGGTGTGTTGTTAAGCTCTAGAAGTGAGGGACAGAAGTAAAATAAGAACATCAGAACAGCCATACTGGGTCAGACCAGTGTCCATCTAACCTAATAGCCTGTCTCTGACAATGGCCAGTGCCAGATGCTTTTGGCAATTGGAGCTTTAGGGCCACCCATAGCATATGGTTACATGCCTAACCATTGATGTCCTCCAAGAATTTATTTAATTCTTTTCTGAACCCCGTTATACTTTTGACCTTCACAATATCCCCTGGCACCGAGCTTCACAGATTGATTGTGCATTGTATGAAGTACTTCCTTTTGTTTGTTTTTAACCTATTCCCTATTTCATTGAGTGACCACTACTTCTTGGGTTATGTGAAGCAGTAAAAAAAAACACCTCCTAGTTGCTTTCTCCATACCATATATGATTTTGTAGAGTCTACCTCTGTCATATCCCCCAAGTCTTCTAATTTCTAAGATGAACAGTCCCAGTCTTTTTAATATCTACTCATATGGAATCTGTTCCATCACCTTAATCAGTTGCATTGCCCTTCTCTGTGCCTTTTCTGATTCTAATATATCTTTAAAATGGGGGAACCAAAACTGCATGCACTGTTCAAGGTGTGAGCATACCATGAATTTATATACTGGCATGATAATATTTTCTGTTTTATGTATTACTTTCCTAATGGTTCCTAGCATTCTGTTAGCCTTTTGGACTGCTATTGGACAATGAGCAGATATTTTCAGAGAACTATCCACAATGATTCCAAGATCTCTTTCTTGAGTGGTAACAGCTAATTTACAACCTCATCGTTTTGTTTGTATAGTTGGGATTATTTTGACCATTGTGTATTACTTTGCACTTATCAGCCCTGAATTTCATCTGCCATTTTGTCACCCAGTTTTGTGAGATCCCTTTGTAACTCTTTGCAGTTATTTTTGGATTTAACTATCTTGAGAAATGTTGTATTATCTGCAAATTTTGCCACCTCACTGTTCACCCTCTTTTCCAAATCATTTATGAATATGTCCAGTAGCACAGGTCCCAGTATAGAATCTTGATGGACCCCCCTATTTACCTCTCTCCATTTTGCAAGTATTAGAAAAGTCTCTTTTGTAGACACTAAATCATTTAGTTTTTCTGACTGCAATTTTGATGGTGAAATTTCTCTTTTTGCAGCGATCAATCTTTCAAAAATAATTGCCAAGTTGATACAAAATGTTCACACCTGTCCCAAGACCCAGAAACACCTTCTAAGCCAGTGCCGTACCTGACCACTATACGATTCACATACACCAATCGCATATGGATGTGTGAAAATAAGGTCCCCCTGCCCTACAACGCTTACAGTGAAAACAGACCACCTACAAATAAATGGAACAGTAATTCACTATGCAGTGGGCTAGGGTTCATAAGCTTTGTAAATGTTTCCTAGGATGAGGATGTGCAGAAAGGAAGCAATGTTGAGCATGGCATACAGCACTATAGGAAGTCTTCACTGGGCTCAGTTTTCTTCAAGTGATACCTTTACAAGAAAACCAAAGAAGAACAAGTAACTTTTTTTCTGGTGATTTTTAGGAGTGTCCTTCAGGATAATTCTTACTTAGTATTGTATGTCTTTAAAAACAGCTATCAGAGGTACAGCTGGCAATGTTAAATTTATGCAAAGATGGGGTGATCCATTGCCCCGTACTCATATTTTTTGCCATGATCTTCATACTATTAAGTAAAATATTATTAACACTGATGAAGTCAGAGACCAGCATATGAACAAACTGTGAAGTGAAATAAGGTAAAAAAAAGTTAGAGGTCTGACTGTAGTTCTTCAAGAAAACATCCCTAAAATGAATATTTGAAAGATTAAGATTTTTCCTGGAGAAAAAATACCAAAGGCAGCATGAAAAACATAATCCAAAAGAGAAAAAGGAATATAGGATTAAGCAGCATCCATGGCCAATAACTACCTGAAGATAAGGATTGTCACAAAGGTCCTACAAAAAGCGCGGCAGAAAATACAATACATATTCCTTTCTAAAAAGTAGATGCTGAATAAGCACAAATAAACCAATTCTGAAGATGATATACACCATACTCATTGAATTACAGACTCAAATTTACAACTGTAAGGTTCTCTGTTTCAAGGTAGCCCGATATTAGACTATTGGGCATTAGCACCCAACTTCCACAGGCATACGTTATCCCTTTTTCTACCATATTTAGTAGCACACTCTTTAACATGACCACTAAGAGCCCTGGATACCAAAGGCAACCTTCTAGAATTGGAACTATGTCAATCTATATAATAAATACATTTATCAGATTAGATACATAAAGACTAGAGACAGAGATCCTGCTGTAGCTTTGCCATAAGGCATTTCTTGACTAGCTTCCTGAGTTGAATCTTCAAGTTGTAAATGGCGGCTCTTAAAAGATGATCTAGGCATTTCCTAAAGAAAGCAGTTGCCATGGAGAAACACTTTTCTTAAACATTCTTAAAATAAGTAAGTCAAGTTAGGGAATGATGGAGTTGAACTGCAGGTACAGGATTGGTACTGCATTATTCTAGGTGTTGGTATTGCATTATTCTAGGTCTTCTTTCAATTTTCAGCAACTTTGATTTTTTTAAATTTATTTCTAGTGATCATGTAATATGCACTCTTGCTAAATTGTATTTTATGTCCATGTAGCCCAACTTGCTTTTGTCTCAGGAATTTCCTGTTGTCCTCCTTTTATAAGCTTCTGTCATCAGTTGACTCATGCTATGCTGCTACAAGCAGGTTTCTATTAAGAACCTTAGTAGCAGTGAGTGTTCATCCTGCAGACAATGTCAGCACAAAGATGTAAACTCTCTTGTTCTCTTCCAAAATAGCAGGGTTTCTTTGTTTAAAAAGATCCTCTTTTCCACCCATATAGCTTAGGAAAATGATAACTGATCTTACCTGTAGACCTGAAAATGAACACATAATCCCTTCAGTGCAGAGACAGACTCTGAGTGGTTTGTTCTCATTTTAATGCATGATTATTCAAATGCAAAGCTAGGAAAAATGAAAAAGATTGGGGAAAATAGGGATGTCTCCTATGATGATATTAAAAGCCCTTCAAGAGTTGAATGGAGAGACTAGCTACAAGTAGATGAGTATAAGTAAATTTATATTCTTACACAAGGGAAATACATCAGGGAAAAACACTGAAAGTTCTATTCAAGCCAGGTCTACGCTACCCCTTACATCAGTATAACATATGTTGCTCATGGGTGTGAACAAGCCACCCCCCTGAAGGATGTAAGTTATATCAACCCTAAGCACTGTGTGGATAGCAATATGTCGGCAGAAGAACTTCTTCCGCCGACATAGCTGCCACCTCTCGTGGAAGTGGATTTATTATGTTGATGGGAGAGTTCTTTCTTGTTGGCATAGAGTGTCTTCACCAGACACGTTACAGCGGCACACACCGATGTAGCACATCTAGTGTAGACTAGCTCATATTTAAGAAGGAAAACAGAAAGGGAATTACTAGGAAACAGCTCAGGGGCCCTTGACAAAAAGGAGACTTTTGTTTCCAGTAACATTACAAGGCAGAGTGGGAGATGACTGTGTGCATGGTATATACTTTACTATATGTTTGTAAAACATTTGTAATTTTTAATACTACATAATTTTAATATCAATGTATGTCTATACATATACATCACTGATATGTTAATTTAAAACACAGGTCCCTTATCAGAAAACTAAAAGGACATTAATGGTATGCCTCTAAAGAAGAATTCCCGACAGAATGGTTAGTGGACATATAATTGGGATTATTTCGATTTCATATAAAAGAGAGGCAGCAGCATCGATGTGGCAAGACCATGATCCATGCTACTGAATAGAAACTTTGCAGGAATTTCACAAACAGCTGAGGAAATACACTCAGTAGGGTTTCAAGTTTCTTTTAGATTTTTTATGCAATCAAAAACTTATAAGACTCTGTTCACATTCTCTTTATACAGTTTATATCTGTAAGCTCAAAAATAAACCATACACAAAGAAGGCAGATCTTCTGCCACTTTATCCTGGTTTTTAGACAGCAATCCCTTTTTACTTTTTTCCCCTAAGAGACCCAGTCCCTTTAAGGTTGTGAGATTAAACAAACTCAACTGAACCTGATACCTCAACTGTGGGAGGCCCTTTCTCAGATGCCCTCTGGAAACACATGCTCAGATTTAACCCCAAGAAACCGCATACCATGGTTGATCTCAACATGACTTTCTCTTAGGAGCATCACTGGACTAGAATGCATCATGGCTAGGGAGCCTCTGAAGACCGTATCTGCCAATCACGTTTCCTCAGAAGTTAGAGCAAAGATTCTATCCAAACTCCACTACTAATTCGTTGCATGTTTGAGGATAAGTCTCTTCACCTATCTGTGCCTCAGTTTCCCCCTTCTGTACAATGGGATCAACTCACCTGCCCAACTGGAGTATCATAAGACTTAATTAATGAATTAATGAAAAACACTGAGATAATGGGATAGAAGGTGAGCAATAGTTAGTCCTTTTGTCCCTCAAAAATAACTTCACATCATAAAGCAGGCTAGACAAGTGGGGGTCTATTTAAATGTCAATAAATGGTTGAAAGGCCTTCATACAAACTCTGGAAACCTTACTATGACATAGTAGGGCTAGTAACACTTACTGCTGATAGATTTACCTGAACTCCTCCACTGACCACTGTTACCATTCACTGAGCTATGGGGGCCTGCTCTCAAGAGAAGTCAATGGCAAAATTTCCATTGATTTGCAAAGTGCTGGACTTGCACCCACGAGATTGGACCGTGCTGAAATCAGAAGTATGCCATTAGTTAAACCAGAGTTGCGACTACTGAGGTCATAGCATTGTCTTACTGACCCCCTCAGGAATGGGAATTTTTCTGATAAATGCAAGGGCTAGAGGGAAAACCACACAAAAGCAGCAAAGACCAAGGTAAATTTAACATGACTCCAGTGGTTACTGTCACAGCAAGTCACCTAACATAGGAAGAGGTGTGAAGTGCTGTCTGGGGTTTGGAAGTTATTAAATGTCTTGAGTCAGGGAACAAGCACCTCAGTGGTTTGGAGAACTTACCCAGCCACCTACAAACAACTCCTGTGACAGTAAGTCAACACTGTTCTCCCACAGAGTGAGCAAAAACCAGAGGGAAATCCACCCCGCCCTCAAATAAAAGCTTACGTCTCTCATTCTTCTTACTTCCAACTGCAGAGACTTCAAGAGGCAGCTTAAAATATTCTTCAGACCCCATCATCTCTTGCTTCCTTCTTTCACATTTCTTCCTCCCCACCTCTCCCCCTGCATCTCCAACCTCCCCATCGCTCCCACCTTCCACCCCACCTCTCCCCCTGCATCTCCAACCTCCCCACTCTCCTCCTCCTCCACCCTCTCCACCTCTCCTCCTCCATCCTGCCCTCCCCACTCTACTCCTCCTCCTACACCCCCTCCAACCTCCCCACCTCTCCTCTTCCAA
>ML675630.1:6271475-6288230 GCA_007922155.1 Mesoclemmys tuberculata
CATAGTCATCCTGTTATCAACCAATACCCCCAAGGTCCTTCTCCTCCTCCGTCGTTTCCAACTGTAACAAAGATTTGTATGCTACAAATATGGGTGTGCCTGACAAACTGAATTGAAAGAAATAAGGCAGAGTAATGTTTGTAGTGAATTATTAATATCTGTTACTGGCATGGAAAATAGTTTGGGAGATCTTTTCACCTTAGGCATCCTTTCCTCCTTATCTGTAAAATCTCTTGGAGCTTTATTCTGAACATATTTGTTTTTGTCTGGATTTGTATCTACATGGTGAGAAAATGTGGCTAGTCTTTTAAAGAAGGATGTTAATAGACTCTAGTTTAGATTCTCTTTTAAGAACTCGATCTCTTTGTTCAATGAAGGCTTCAGATTTTCACCCTCTATGACAGATTGTCTTCCATTCACTGCAATAAGTGTTTGGACCATTGGTCCTTATGGTTCCAGAGTAATTTTAAAGTGACTGTTATCAATACTTGTGCCTTTATGTTGTATTCTTGTGCCTTTATGTTGTATTCTTTTCAGGGCAGGGACTAGCATCTGCTTGGCATAGCTCACTAATTGCATAGCAGAGTGTTCACTTATGGCACTAAAACTGCATGCTGATGTAACACTTTGTGGTGCTCTAATAAAGCACTGTTGCAAAAAACAGAGCCTGTAAGCACCTAAAGAAGAGTATGAGGGGAAAGGGCCTACAAGAGCATGGAGACATGAAAGAGGAATATGGGGCAGAATCATCAGAATAGGAGAGGTAGGTGGGAAGAACAAGGTCAGAACTGGATTAATATTTTGAGTTGTATACGAGGCAAAGCTAAGTATTGGGGGGGGGGAGCAGAAACTGGGGGAGGAAAAATGTGGCCTGAAATGAAGACAGTTTAGTTACCAGTCATTTCTTAAAATTTCCTGATTTTTAAATGGGCTAAATAACCTCCATCAAGTCCTTCAATGAACAGTGCATTCAGAAGATGAAATGTTTCTTAAACTTGCTTGGCATACTGTAGCTGATGCATCATAGGGAAATAAAACTATATATTAGGGTCTGGAGTTAATGGCAGCTTCTCTCTTGGCATCTTGCAGTTTTGAAACCACACTTTGATGGAAAAATAAAGCTTGTTTGCTTAGAATCTCAGCTGAGCTAGTACCAATGCTCCAAAATAGAGGTGAATAAAAATCACTTCAATTTTTGTGGTCAAATGTATATAAGGATGAAAGACTTGTTGCTGGGATCCTATCTTTTGTTGGTCTGCTGCATAAATCATGTCCTCAATTTGCTCTTTTTAGTGATAGAGCTATTTTTACCTTTTGTGGTGTTGAGTAGCCAACTGACAGCTTTGTAGAAGTCCATTAAGATAAAAAATGTGTTTCTGAAAGCTGATTT
This sequence comes from Mesoclemmys tuberculata, assembly GCA_007922155.1. Classification (NCBI taxonomy): domain Eukaryota; kingdom Metazoa; phylum Chordata; order Testudines; family Chelidae; genus Mesoclemmys; species Mesoclemmys tuberculata. The sequence continues at coordinate 6,272,866 of ML675630.1, forward strand.
CCAGAAGAGCCTAGATTTGCCTAGCGTCAAGTGAACTAATAAGAACTAGTGTACCTGTTCCATTGGGCTGCGTAGATTTTTGCATTAATCTTTTGTACAATGTTAACAAATTATGTAATATAGGGAATGTAGCAATTGAAGGTTCAAAGCCCTTTATAAAGAGTGGCACAAAATAACTTGCCCTTTGTGTATGCAGTGCTGTTGAAACCAGGGCCGATGTAGTGTAGGGTTAATGTATAGTAATCAGTGGTCCTTCCTAATAAAATGTTTCAAAACACTATCTTGTTTCTTCATTCTTCGGTAAGTACTAGTTCAGTCTGAAAGGCGAACTAAAATGCTGACTGTCTTGAGAGGAACTGGGGGAGTGTAAGCACTGTCTTAATAGATTTGTGACTCTGGAGTCTGTGGGCTCACTGTGTTAGGCACTGCAGAAAGTGTCAGTCCCTGCCCTAAAGAGCCTAAGGCCAGATCTTTAAATGTATTTAGGGCCTAAAGATGCAGATGCATGATGCTGGGATTTTCAAAAGGGCCTAGGTACCTTACACCAGTGGATCTCGGCTAAATGGTGAGGAGAAGCTTTCTGGAAAGAAATGGTTTATGGTTACAAAATGAAAAGATGATGCAACCAGCAGTCCATAAAGCTTTGAGAGAAACCTTAGTTTGGTTTTAACTACAGTGTCCTAGGAGTAGTATAGTAAGCTACACCATGCTCTCGTGTTGTCACTCTCTTTGGGGAGACTGTTGGAAAAGTCTCTTCAATGCAGGTTAAAAGCTGAACTGGTTAATCCTAGAAAGGCAGGTGGTTGCTGGCCCCATAGAAGGACAAACACATGCATGAAAATCTGAGTTGCAGATGAGGCAATGTTGGAAATTGCATTTAGTAATAGTGCCCTCCTTGTTGCAAGCAATGATTGGGACCATTCTCAGTAGAACTGAGTTAACTGTTGATTTGGTCTGTCACTTTGTGTAGATAGGGGAGACGTGAAGTGACACAAAGGTTCAATCAGATCTTGATTATCTTCTTGAAACTGGGGGATGAAGGAAATAAATAATGGATAACGGAGGGGATTTTCTGTTAAATTAATGCATGTTGTGTGAGATGTGACCTTGTTTTGGATAATCAAGGTTTGACTGTATTTGAGGAGAAATTGATAAACATACTGACTCATTGTTACTGTTTCAGCATCTGTGCCGTTTCCTCTCTTCTCTCCTTTTATTCTCTCCCACTTGATCCCAAATTTGGTGGCCTGATGTTAAGATAAAAGCTAGCAAGGTGGAGAATGTGCTTGAATAATGTGGAAAAGTGTGACGTCAAACTTACCTTTTTGCTTTCCAATGACACTGGAATGATTTTTCTTTTATATTTTTGCTGCATTCCTCTTCTGGTTTTTCTTCTTATTTACCTTCCTCCCAGTCACACCAATAACTGAATCACTTTTTTTTCTCCTTCCCATTTCCCACCCCATCTGTTTTTTCCCCCCCATTATGCATACCACTTTTCTTTAAAAAGCATGTTGTAGATACATGAATTGAATGATGGGGACAGATTATTTTTAAGACCTAAAGCAACCTCCAATTAGATTATAAATTCAGCTGTTTGGTTTTACTAATTATCTTCCTTGGCACAACTTCTGTTTGTGAGCAAGGCACACTTAACTTGATCACATTTTTGTCTGGCTCTAGCAGTGTTGGTACAGGTGGACTCGGCAAATGGAAAAACAAGTGAGGACATGTGGTTGACACTCAGGCATAGCTGAAGAAATATCAAGGGATGACATTTAATTTTTCAGATATAAGCTGAATTGTGTGACATTTCATCAACACTCTACTTACCTGTGACTTTTTAATCGTTTTTTCAAATTTTCTGCTGGAAATTATTTTCAATGGATTGGTTAGCCTTCAAACCTATCAGATCTTGCTAGTAAAGATTGTGACTGTTTTTTCCACTTCCATTAATTTGAATGAGAGTTTGTAATAACTGTTAGGCTTTATGTATTACCTTTTGCTTGGTTCCCTTATCTTGCTGTAACTCTTGGTATTATTACTCTTGAAATGGTGGAATCGCCATTCTTAGAGATTTTTAAGGTGTGGCTTGACAAAGCCCTGGCTGGGATGATTTAGTTGGGGTTGGGCCTGCTTTGAGAGGGGGGGGTTGGACTAGATGACCTTCTGAGGTCCCTTTCAACCCTAATCTTCTAAGATTAGTGGGGCAACAGTAACGCTGTGTAGGATTTGTAGCACCAGAACTCCTCTAGTTTGTTTATGCTGCATAAAGAACTGGGCTAGTGCGTGGCTGTTTGACAGGAGTAGGGTTGTCCACCTTGCAACACTTTTTGCTTCTGTTTACCACAAAAAAAGTTCTCTGTTGAACAACAATGCGTTAGTCTAGATCAGGACTGGCATTACAAAGGTCTTGACCTATATTAAAGCAGTGTTTCTGACCACTGATGTACAGCTGTGTGTCCACAAAAACGAGGGAAAAATGCTACTATACAGACAACCCTAAATGTTTCAGAGCTCACCAGAGTGCTGTGAAACTTAAAGGCTTGTCTGCAGGACATAAGAAACAAGCAAAGGGGATCTGTACATTTTAATTGTAACAAATACACACTATATATAAAACATGGACATCTCAGATTGTATTTTTATTGTACTATAGAGTGGGCCCTCATGGATGTTGCTCACGTTACAGTGGAAATTCACTATCAACAACTGTGTTTAAACATCGTCATTTATGAGCATGGCTTTCCTGACCTGTCAGGATAGGATATCTTCACCCAGGGAGCCATGCCAGTCAAACTGTAAATAGCATATTATCCTGAGGTAGAACTCCTCTGTGCTGGCCTTACAACACTGTTTAAAACCCATTTTAATGTCGTTTATACCCTGTGTCTTCTCTAGTATGTACCATCTTTAAATATTGGGGCAAAAGTTCAGGGTGTCTTAAGATGGTTATGACATTGTCTGGGCCAATCTGCATAGGCAAGGCCAAGTCACAATAAAATGTGATTGGATTACTAAAGTGTTTAAAAATGATGCTTAAACAGTAGATTTTATGGAATAGGTTGGGCCTTAACCTTGGTTGTAGCTAAGCCATTCGAGGAACCACTGGCCAAGCAAACAGTACTAGCAATAATTATGTTTAAACAGGATTATTACTAGTATAGCATCAGCAGTAGTGTGGATGAGGCTGTTAGTGTCACTGCTTTGGAGTGGATTTGCGGGTAAGAGAAGGGGGGAAAAAAAGGGATGGAAATCCAAAGTGCTTTCATATAGCAGGGAGATGGAAAGTAATCTTTCAGTAATACAAGTACAAAAAAATCTTGATGCATGTACATTCCAGTTAAACAAACCTGCCATGCATTGCTCCCTTGTTTATCTGGAGTGTCTTGAAGATCTTTTGGATAAATGAATTGATACAATAATTCTCTTTTCATACTGTGATTGGGAATTAGCTTCTTGTGTCCAATAATCTTTTCTCCTGAATGGCTAAGCCAGTTATTAAAATGTGCTCCAGAGGTGATCCTGGCACTTACAGGCCAGTAAGTCTAACTTCAGTACCAGTCAAATTGGTTGAAACTATAGCAAAAAGCAGAATTTTCAGACACATACATGAACGCAGTATGTTGGGGGAAGTGTCTCACTACTTTTGTAAAGGGGAATTTTGTCTCAATCAATTAGAATTCTTTGAGGCCAACAAGCATGTGGATGAAGGTGATCCAGTGGACAGAGTAAACTTGGACTTTCAGGAAGCTTTTGACAAAGTCCCACACCAAAGGCACTTAAGCAAAGTAAGCAGCCATGGGGTAAGAGGGAAGGTCCTCTCATGGATCAGTAACAATTTAAAAGATAGGAAACAAAGGGTAGGAATAAATGGTCAGTTTCCACAATGGAGAGAGAGAAACGGTAGTGTTCCCCAAGGGCCTGTACTGGACCAATATTGTTCAACATATTAATTAAATGATGTGGAAAAGGGGGTAATCTGTGAAGTGGAAAAGTTTGCAGATGGTACAAAATTATTTAAGATAGTTAAGTCCAAAACTGACTGTGGGTATGTCTACACAGTCAAGAAAAGCCCATGATTGGCCCGTGCCAGCTGATTTGGGATACGGGGCTGTTTCATTGTTGTGTAGACTTCCGGGCTCAAGCTGGAGCCAGGCTCCAGGACCCTCCTACCTCTCAGGGTCTTAGAGCCTGGTTTCCATTTTGAGCCTGGAAGTCTACACAGTAGTGAAATAGCCCTAACCCTGTGAGCTTAAGTCAGCCAGCATGGGCCAGCTGCCGTTGTTTTTTTGCTGTGTAGAACTACCCTGTGAGGAGTTACAAAAGGATCTCACAAAACTGGGTGACTGGGCAACAAAATGGTGGATGAAATTCAATGCTGATATGTATAAACTAAAGCACATTTGAAAACATAATCCCAACTATACATGCAAAACGATGGGGTCTAAATTAGCTGTTACCACTCAAGAAAGCTTGTGGCATCATCGTGGATAGTTTGTGAAAAAAATCTGCAGCCGCAGTCAAAAAAGCTAACAGAATGTTAGGAACCATGGGGAAAGGAATAGATAAGACAGAAAATATCATAGTGCCACTATATAAATCTATGGTACACCCACACCTGGAATACTGCCTCCAGTTTTGGTCTCCTCATCTCAGAAAAGGTATATTAGAACTGAAAAAAGGACAGAAGAGTGACAAAAATGATTAGGGATATGGAACAAATTCAATATGAGGAGAGATTTAAAAAGATTGAGACTGTTCAGCTTAGAAAAGTGACAACTAAGGGGGGATATGATAGAGATCTATAAAATCATGAATTGTGTGGAGAAAATGAATAAGGAAGTGTTATTTACCCCTTCACATAACATAAGAACAGCAATCACCCAATGATATTAATAGGCAGCAAGTTTAAAACGAACACAGAAAAGTACTTCACACAACATATGGTCAACCTGTGGAACTCGTTGCCAGGGGATGTTGTGAAGGCCAAAAGTATAATTGGGTTCAAAAGAGAATTAAAGAAGTTAATGGAGGATAGGTCTATCAGTGGCTATAAGCCAAGATGATGAAGAATTCAACCTCATGCTCTGGGTATCAGTAAACCTCTGACTGCTATAAGCTGGCACTGGCTGATTGGATGGATCACTCGATAATTGCCCTGTTCTGTTCATTCCCTCTGCGGCATCTGGCATCAGCCACTGTCAGAAGAGAGGATACTGGGCTCACTGGACCATAGGTGTGATCCAGTATGGCGGTTCTTATGTAAGTTTATTTGATACACTGATATAAATATGGCCAAATAAATTTTCAATGTCTTTGTGCCCAAATGAACTTGAGACCAAGCTGAGTTTTGACAATATCATCTGGAAACTTTCCAGCTAATTGAAAACTGATGTAAATTTAGCTTTCCATCAATTTATGTTCTAATTTTGGAACTTGGATCCATAAGCTTAGGATTTACTCTTTTCTGTGTTTTATTCCTCTCTGTATTGCTGCATGGAGGGATATTGAGAGAAGTAAATATTACTATCTCCTTGTGAGATTTGTGGTGAAGACTCTAGCTCTAAACCATGCCCAGCCCATTTGCAGACAGACACGCAGAAATTATACTTTTTGGGGTTTTTGTTTGTTTTCATGCAGATCTGGAGATTTGGGCCTCTGTCCTGCAGACACTCAAATGGAACACTACACATCTGAGTAGCCATGTTGTAGTTAACGGGGCTACTTGTGTATAGACTTGAGCACTTGCACAAGTGTTTATGTGGCTGGAATCTAAGTGATTTTTTTTTAGAGGAATTGGCGTTCACAATAACAACTTCCAGCCATTGACAGTGTGAAACAAAACCCTAGGGGCACGTCCCTCTCACATTAGTTGTTCTTTATTTTATATAATATAAATAGTATGATAAAGGTGAAGAGTAGAGGGACTGTGAGTTACAGTTGATTTACTATATACAGGTGATTCACTTGAATCACCACTGAAATATGGCCACCTCTGGGGTGAAATGTAGTAACTGGCTAATGGTTGCAGCAACATTACACTGCTGAAAATTTGCATGTAAATGGGTCTATAGGATATTAAGATCTTCAGCTTTCATCACTCTGAGAAACTGATTAAGGGGAAAAATTCATATTTTCTCCAAATATTTTTCTGTAGAGAGCCCAGTAACAGCAGTGTTGAGTTGCGTGAGTGGGTCATGCTTTCTCTGGCTTTAATATAAACACCCCACCTCCACTTTGTAAAGAGTGGGATTAAGGTATTCTATTCAAAGCGCATTTTGTCCATGAACAAAAAAGAATTAATTTTCTTTCCACCTTCCATATTCATGTGGTGACGACAGAATCAAGGAGGAGATGCTGCTTCAGAAACTATGTTTTCCCAGAGTTTTTCAAGTTGGGTTTAGTTTGATCTGTTCATCTTCTTTCTCTATTGAGGAAGGTTTGGCAGGCCATTAAATGACTATAATAACATGGTGTAGACAGTCATTTGACCCAAATCCTTCCTTGCGCTCTTTTATGTGCTTGGGAGCTCTTGGGTATTATAGGCAACAAATTATGCAGTTGATTCAATACTGATTTAGTACTAGAGAAGTGGTTCTTGGTAATATTTATTTTTCTTTGAGTTTTTAATTTTTTTTTTTAGTTTTTCTGTAAAAATTCTGTACCTTTTATATTCCCTTTGTCCATTTATTCTCCATGTATCAAGCCAATCTGCTTGTGGTGGTAAATTTTAGAAATTATAAAAGACACTAGCAACCTAAGTCATATATTGTAAGCAAACACACTTTTTTTACTTGTTATTAATAACACTTTAAGGGCTAGAATTTTAAAAATCCAATTAACTTGCCAGTTCCTGCTCATTTATTCAGAACTCAGGACACTATTATCTTCATTTACTTTCTGTATTTCTCTTTATGGATGAAAAATTTCACTTAGGGTCTTCATGTTTGGGTTTCAAACACTGTGGGGTAATGGTCTTTTGATTAAGAATAATTTTTTTCACTGGACATTTTTTTTAAATATAAACATTTTTGTTGGCCTTGGCCTTTATGAAATTTGGGCAACATTTATGTTGATAAGGTCCTTATAACAGAAGAATATAGTTTGTTTCAACAGATAATAAAATAGAGGAAAGGAATTGTTATATGTGTTCACATTGCTATGCAATAGAAAGTGAAACCTGTCTTAAATGACTGCTTTAGGGACTAACACATATTGGGCTGGCCAGTAGAGATGGTCTTCAGACGTATTCAAAACGTACTGGAAACTCTAGGGATACTTTAAAATGAATACTTACAACAGGGGGATTGCTTGTTGGAGGTGATCTTTAATGCAGATTTCCCTTTATATCAAGTGTCACACATTGTATTATTACCATTGTTTTTGGTGATGTCGTCTGGCAGAGGTTGATCTGAATACTATTTGGAAGGACCATTGGTGCAGTGTTTGTGAAATTCACTGTATGTATACTTTATCTTCTTTTGATTTCCTTTGTACAGATCCGTCGAAGGCGCCTTGCTCGGCTTGCAGGTGGACCATCTTCCCAGCCCACCACCCCACTTACCTCTCCACAAAGAGAGAACCCACCAGGACCACCTGTAGTAGTGCCAGCTGCAGGTCCATCCCATAGTTTTGGTCTGAATGTTCATAGCATGACCCCAGCTACCTCTCCAATTGGTGCATCAGGTAGGCTGCAACGTAATCTTTGAAGAGGTATTTTGTGCTGGTGGTTGTGGTAATTCTATTAAACTTTTAAATCTAGGAGAGGAATGCTACAGTTTATTTCTAGTATAATTTGAAAAGAGTTGAGGGAAACAGACACTTTTTTATGTTGTTGGATATATTTAATTATTTTCTGGTAAAGTATATACAATTGTTTAAGTGAATGCAATAACATACTTTAAATTTCCTGTTGGCAATCAGTAAAGGGGAGAGGTCTTATGTATAATTTTTTTGGGGGGGAGGTTGGGGGGGTGGATTACAAAGGCTTCTTAAAAAACTTAACGCAGAGTTAAAATAGGGTATGGAGTGAATTATGTAATGTAGATGATAATTGATAATGCTTACATCTTCAGAATAATTCTGAACAGAGAGACTTTTTTCCCATTTGCGTCTTAAAGTATCTAAGATTTAAAATAAAGGTTTTTTTATTGATTGGTTTCTAACTAGACTTCAATATTCAGTTCCACAGTCCAATTTCATTTCAGATCTTGGATTGCCAGTGTTTAGTGCATTTGAATGCTCCATGTGGTGTCTCTGTGTACTGTTTATAGGGGCAAAGTGTGTGCAGTGAACAAACAAAAGGAAAAACAACATTTCTGGAGGATAGAGGCAGATTCAGAATCACGTTCAGTTACTACGCTTGTGAATCTAGGAGTGAGATGGCTTGGAAAAATGTCTGAGCCAGCCTAATTTTTTTTTTTTAAATGAATAGGTGAGAATGGGAAGAGGGATGTTCTTCTGTTGAGACAGAAAGTTAATTTATGCAATTTTAACATATAACTTGTGTTTTGATCTAAATTTGTGAATGTTTGATACTAGAACAACCTGGCATGCTACCCCAATATTATAAACTTCACCTGTAATCATAAGCTATGTTTCATGTTTATGTTTCTATGGAATAGAGGCACTTTAACCTGAGATTAAAAAAAAAATCAGTATTTTAAAGGTGGGGATTTGCTATTTTTAGCAGTCTACTAACAACGGTTCCGGAGACTTTAAATATTTGATGGGTAATGAAAAATATTTTTCTGAGATATGTGCAAAAAGGTGCAGAGCAAGCTAGCTTGTGACATATTGACATTGTAAGCCTTCGTCTAAGGTGTTGGGTTTTTGGTTATGTGCTTTGGAACATACATTCTGTAAGGTCAACCCAGAAGGCTGGAAACCTCCTCATTTTATTACCTCTAGTCCTGTCTCAGGATTGGCTTGAACTCTGACGCCTTGTTATAGTGTTGACTTGTCATAATGAATTGTTTCTTATCTGTTCTTTCTGCCTCCCCTTTCTCCACATTTCAGTTGTGACAGAGAGTAGTTATTAAAAGTATTTCCTGAGAAAAGCTAATTGCAGTTACAGTTTAACACAGTGCACTAGCCTTGTGATTAAGAAAAGTGCCATGGAAGGAAAGATGACTTCTTTTAAAAAGCCTGGTAGCCCTTTAACGAACTAAAGGCTTAGCTACACTTCGCAGTTAGGGCAACATAAGGCAGCTTACGTTGACCTAATTATGTTAGTCTACACTACAACTTTCTTTCCACTGTTGTAAGTGCCCTACTATACTACATAATAACTTCACCTCTACAAGAGGCATAAGGTTTGTTGGTGTACATAAGGTGATGCAATATCTGTGTAGACACTGTGTCCCTTACATCGGCTGTTGGCTGAAACCTGGGCAGTGAGAGCTCACATGCCCTGTGCTCCATGGAGGGAAATTGACAAAGCTGCCCACTTCCTGGAGGTGTGGGAAAGGAGGGGAACGGCCCAGAAGCCAGGGCAACTGGTCCCTGCTCCCTGTGGGCTAGAAGCCTGGGGTGGCTTCCTCTGTGTCCTGATAGGGAACGTGAGGCAGCCCATTGGAAGCCTGGGGGCAGCTGGGCTCCCAGTAGGGACTGCCCCTCTTAGGTTGGTCCACTTACGTTTCTAGTGTAGACGTACCTTCAGTAGGTGTGGTGCAGAGTCCACATAGTTTATGTAATGGTTCTTGGGATGCCCGGGACTGTGAGTCACCTTATTACCTCCTGCCTCCAGCAAGAGGGAGACTTACTTGTGCTTAAGTGTGTATCAGTTTCTTGACATCACCAGCCTTTTAGCCACCTAAACAATCTCCTCTGGGTTTTGCCAGCCCTTATTTTGCCTGGCAGATTAACAATAGATATAACGTGTCCCTGAGCTCTTCTGAAGTGTTCCTCTGTAGCGTTCAGCCTTTTATCCACTGAAAACTCTCAGAAATGCCAGTTCTGCTATCCCCAAGGGAACAGTGTACACAACAGCTTCCCTGATTCAACTCAGGATCAGCACCTAGCTTGATACCACAGCACTGAGATATATTTATAGTGAAAAAAATGATAAGCGTATTATAAAAAATTCAAGAGACCATAAGGATAATGGAAACAAAGGGGTTACAAATAAAACAAAATGCTAATATTTCTAGAGGCTAATCTCAACTGACCAGGCTAATCTCCTATCTAAAGAATTCTTATCTCACCAACATCTTTTGCAGTGTCTTCCACCGAGGTAGGCAGCAATCCCATTTTCATGAATGTAAACATACTGTTTGTTTCCTAGGTGAAGGATAAAGGTGCTCTTACTTCCTATGTGTCTGTCTTGCTTCCTCCTTATATCTCCCAAAGTTCATAGTCTCTACCCAGTCAGAATTACCATGCATGGCTTATTCTCAGGTGTGCTGCCTCCTTGTTTATTTCATACACCCTCCCCCCACTGACATCGTGTGTGAATGACTCCCAATTGTGTTAGTTTACAATGCTTAATTTACATGCCAGAGAGACAGGTGAATTAAATACCTTTTGTCTGACAGAAAACCCATTTGTGGCTCTGCCTTGATACAGATTTCAAAACATTTTTTCAGAATATGTACATAACTCCTTTCATAGTATCTGTACATAAATTTCTCAGTTCTATTAATGAGCAGTGTGACCCTGGCTTTCATTTACGAACTCAAGTAACATTCTGTAGTGAATCAGAATCGGAATATTCTTGTAATCCTCCTATCAGCTGGCATGGAGGGATTCGGGGTCACCTGGATTTGGTTTACCTGGTGAGGTCAGTCTGGCAAACTTATTAGTCTGTTCTAGACACCCACTTGCTAGGGGTGCAAGAACTGTTGGTTTGTTATGCCCAGAAGCAGAAAATCACTAGTTAAAGTAGAGTGTCCATTTCCCATACTACTGATTATTGAAACAATGATTGATTTTAATTTTTTTTACCACAATGAGGGTGTTAGATAAACTGGAAAATTGGGCATGGTGATTAGTGATCATGTTGTTCAATGCTGAACATCCACTGTATGCGCTTCATAGATCAGCAGTGACTCATTTAAAACTGTGCACTTTTCAGTAATCCTGTAGCAGTGCTAGACTGAAATGACTGCAGAGGATTTTAATTCATTTAGTTATGAAGAGAGAGCAGCTCCAGAAAAATAATGTCCTTGTAAGTGTCCCTTTGTGTGAGGAGTTGCATTCAATGGCGAGGTCAAAGCACAGGATTTATTTGGTGGAAAAGACTTGTTACTTTGTGTTCCTATTTGGGAAGCATATTTAGAGACCCTGGAACTAATTAAGTGAGGGAATGGACCATACATAACGTGTGTTCTTTGTGTTCAGTGCACGTCAATATACAGTGTTTCCATTTGATTCTTATTTTAAAAAGAGACTGGAGTTTTGAAGGTCAAATCTTTAATGGAGTGCTTGCTCTAGCACTGTGCAGGTGTGGTGTGCTGTGCAAATTATCACAAGGTAAAAAGTGAAAGGCAGGACACAGAGCGGAGGGGATCCTGATCCCATATTCAGTATTGCAGTGTGGCCATGCAGGTGTTTTTTTCTAGTAGCTGGAGCAAGGCCCTGAGAGGCATGTAGGGCTTTGCACCTCATGAGCATGATGGAGGATCATGCCTAAACTTGTCTCCCCGATACCTCCGTTTTCTGTTCACACTTCTCTTCTCTCTCACCCTGTATTGTCTGTAGGTAATGGAGTAGGTGCACTGGCACCACTGTCTTGTCTACATTAAGGACATTTGCACTGAAATCACTAAATGGATATTGTTTGCATAGGCACTGTACTGAAACAAAGCAAGGATTATACCATGGCACTTTAAACCAGTGACATACTAATGTAAGGCCTGTAATGTAAGGCATCAGTATAAAATGCTGCACGTTTACATTGAGGATTAGCATGGGGATAACTATATCAATGTAGTTTACTGATGTAAATTTCCTTAATGTAGATGAGGCCTCAAGCTTGCTTGCTTCTCAGTGCAGAGAGGTGTACCTGATGTTTGTTCTTTCTTGAGCTTGCATTTAGGCATCATTTGTGCTGGATTGTAACAGACTGGTGCATCTTGCAAGAACTTTCAGGATCAAGGCTGTAGCATGCATTCTGTAATCTCTCTACTTTCAGTGGGATTTATTTTTTCTCATCTATAAAGTTGAATAATTTATGAATATCTAATATTGACCAATGGGCATTTCAGCAAAATCTAATGTATTTAAGAGAATTCCAGGTCTCATTTTTCCTCCTAATCTTTTTAGCGAATGCTTAATTGGCTGAGAATGCTGTGAGAAATTACATACTAATTGTCAGCTTCAGACCCACATAGATGGTTAACCTACACTTAACCACATTCCTTTATTTTTGTTCACAGCTGTTAAAGTTACCATGCAAATTGTGGCAGGTATGAGTTACATATTTCTTCTGTGGTTTCGTACCACTCTTTATAGCATACATTGTCTGTTCAGCCACAGAACTAAAATGTTTTGTTAATCTTAGTTTAAATGTATTTCTGGTATGCATGCTAATGAATAATACTTTGCATATCTATTATGTCATTCATCCAATGATCTCAGAATGCACTCCTCATACAGGTAAGTCAAGTATCATATCCAGTTTACACACCGGCATTTGGAGCCTGGAATAATATTGGCTTGTAGTCCTGTGCTCTGGGCCCTGGACTGCATTCCCACCCCATTTGATTCAGAGGTTAAAGATTCATGCCTTTTTCCTCGAGATTTTGCTTGTTTTTTCTCCTACTCAAGAAAGAGTGTTGAGATCATCTCCTCTTCTATGAACTCTTTTCCTTAAGGCCCCATTTTGAGGCCACCATCCTCTAGTGAAGCAAGGTTTGGACACACTGCCTGATCAGGCTGACTGGTGATGGTCGGTGAATCATACACCTAAAAATTAAGTATTTGTTGTTCTTTCTTGACCTGTCTTATTTTGTTTGTAATTTTAAAACTATTAGTTTTCTTTGGGAGTCCCTTATAAGTGGATGGGATCCAAAATGTTGGTTGATTCTACAGAACGATAGGAATTCCTGTTGCACCTTGCTGTGTGACTCTGCCATGCATTTCAGAAGAGAGCAATTATAGCTCTAATACTTGAATCTTGCAAAATCTGAGCCTACTGCTACTTCTATTAATGCCTAGCATTTACATGATGCTTTAAATCTTCAAAGAGATGAACAGACATTAACTAATTAGCTAACACGAGAAGGCATGATTACATTACATGTGGCCTTTAGCATGTACAGTGAATTAAAAAGAAACCCACCAAAATATGGTGATTATAAAATTCTGTGCCCACACAGATTTTGCCCGAAAGCTTCTCCTTCTCTCCTGAAATGGGGAGAGTTGTCTGGGTTCACTCTAATTATTTCTCTACAATTTTATAGAAGAGTTGATTAGAACTGCTCCTTAAGATGACTTACAAGCCACTGAACCTGGGCAATTGAGAGACTGAAATACTTGTAGCAGTATGAGCAAATAAAACTCCTCAGTAGCTTCCATAAATAAAGTGGGAGATTTAAAAAAACTTAGCTCTGCAATATGCATTTCAAATGCAGCTGTTAATCAATGTCTGAAAATTCCAGCTATACATTAACATTAGGGAATCTATTTTTGGTGTAGAAGGTGGCTCTGAAGGTGACCAGCTGGAGAAATTAACTGTCAGCTGGTGTCTCTTCATCTGCCCTTAGCATAGCAAAGCTTTAAGGAGTGTATACTAATTTAATATTGCTCCATCCCCATCAAATTACTGAGCCATTCTTGAGCTTTGTCAGTAGTTCAGAGTTAGCTTCCAAAAAGAACTGTACTTTTTATCAGAAGTGTTCTGAGAACTAAGACTCCACAGAAAAAACTGAAAAGCACGAAGGATTCTTTATCCAAGAATCAGGTAGCACAGACAATACTGAAGAGGCTTATTCACAATACCAGGAAATCTGATAAATCAGCTTCAACTTCATGCTGTTAGAGTGGTCAATTATATACGCTTTCTTATCAGTTACATAGTACGTTTAAAAGTCTTTATCTATTCACTTAAAGATACAGACACAGTCCCTTCCGGAGAGAACAACAGTGATAATGGTCGCTACATACATGCAGAGACACTTTAATCACTCTACTTACATCAAAGATCCTAGGGCTACAGTTGGTGGAGGGTAGGGTAGAGGAAGAAGGGGGCAGTCCTTACAGATAGGTGGCAGGTGAGACAAATTCTAAAAGTAAACGTGCTGTTCTCATTGGAATTAGAATCACTAAGAGGACATCTGGCTGCCTGAGCCATTGGATGCTTACACTAGCCATTATCCTTGAGGTTCAAGTACGCTTATTAGCCATTGAAATGAGTTTCGACCTACAACTAGTTAGCTGAAAACAACCTCAAGCCTTACACTGGGATTGCCTCTGGAGCCTTTTTTAAAAATGGGCATCACATTAGCTGTCGTTCAATCATCTGGTATAGAAACTCATTTAAATGATAAGTTATGTACCACAGTTAGTAGTTCTGCAATTTCACATTTGAGTTCCTTCAGAATTCTTGGGTGAATGCTGTCTGATCCTGGTGACTTATTACCTCCTCTAATGACACCTCAGCCTGGGATAGTTCCTCAGATTTGTCACCTAAGAAGAATGCTTCAGGTTTGGGAATCTCCCTCACATCCTCAGCTGTGAAGACTGATTCAAAGAATTCTTTGAGTTTCTCGCAGTAACCGTATCTTCCTTGAGTGCTCTATTAGCATCTCAATCGTTCATGGCCCCATTGGTTATTTAGCAAGCTTTCTGCTTCTGATGTACTTAAAAAAAATTTTGCTGTTACCTTTTTAGCCTTTGACTAAGTCTTCAAATTCTCTTTTGGCTTTCCTAATTATATTTTTACACTTCACTTGTCAGAGTTTGCACTTATTTCTATTTTTCTTAATAGGATTTAACTTCAGCTTTTTAAAGGATGCTTTTTTTGCCTCTAACTCAGTGGTTCCCAAACATTTTCCTGCATGATCCCTTTTTCAGATGTGTTGTTTCCCACTGCCTCAGACAGCATGGAAGTTGCTGTTTAAAAATGGTGTCCTCCATGCAGCGTGACCTCACATGCACTGTACATGCAAGGTCACGCCGTAAAGAAGATGCCATTTTGCTTTACAAAATGGCGTCCTTTGGACTGCGTGACCTCAGACACATGGTGTGTGTGAGAGATGTCACGCTGTATGGAGGGCGCCATTTTGTGGAGCAAAGTAGCATCCTCCGTGCAGCGCAATCTCGCGCTTATGGTGCATGTGAGGTCACTGTGTAGGGGATGCCATTTTGTCAAATGGAGTCCTGCACACTTGGGGTTGCTGTGACCTCATCTGAAGCGACTC
>ML675630.1:6288630-6314894 GCA_007922155.1 Mesoclemmys tuberculata
TCCACTTGGGGTCTTGACCCACAATTTGGGAACTGCTTCTCTAACTGCTTCTTTTATTCTGTTTTTTAGCCTTGATGGCACTTTTTTGGTCCTCTTACTATGTTTTTTAATTTGGGGTGTACATTTAAATTGAGCCTCTATTGTGTTGTCTTTAAAAGGTTTCCATGCAGCTTGCAGGGATTTCACTTTTGGAATTTATTCTTCATTTTGATCAAATGAAGGAAAACTTTTTTTTTTTTTCCAAATTGTGTTCTTCTGCAGACTGGTTTTCGACTAGGCCTTGCTTTTGCTATTTAGCTTTCCTCATGAAGTTGAAATTTATGCCAAGGCTTTGCAATGTTCTGTGAAGGAGCTGCTAAAACAAACTACTTGCAGCAAAAATGGCATAATCCTGGATCTGTTCTACTTTACCGTTCACGTTGCTAACTTCAAAATGTGATTGCCAATAACATGGGAGAAGCTACTGTAGATTTTAGTAGCAATGTTGGAACAAACCCTGTGCTGGAATTTTAAAAATAGGTTGTCAATCTGGTTTTACATTTTTCACCTAAAACCTAATACTATTTGGGGAATGTCTTGTAAATAACAGACTGAAAACCCTACAGGACTGGAATTCACTGCTTTTTTCATATTAAACAAGCACGTGAACAATACCTTTTTCTTTGCTTGGCCTTCAAGGAGCCCAGTTTATCAGCACACAAGTACCATGCTACAAAACTGCTACAATGACAATTTGCAATTTAATAATTTATTACTAGACAAGACTTGACCTAACTTCCCTCTCCCTGACCCAGGTTGGTTGGCACCCAGTTTAGCCTAGCCACATTGCATAGCTACACTTATTACTGTATCCTCACTGCTGCTGCGCTCATCTGTCTGCATCTTGAGAACATCTGGGGGCATATCCCATGGTTCTTAGTGCTTTAGTAAGCTGAGCCACACTGGTTCTTTACCACTGAATTGTGGGAGAACTAGTTTGCCCTTCTGGGCACATGAGGGGGGGAATTGTGGGAAGACATTGGAAAACTATCAGCATTTGAATGGGCTCTTTGCAAAGTGGACAGGACACCACCCAGGTGAAAGCCTCACTTGGAATTTAGCCTATACCCCAGGACTGACCAGCTAGCTTGGGTCGAAAGCACCACTGAACTCATATTGGAGAGTGTAGTGTGTGGAGAACTAGTTTACAGGCCACACCTAGGTCCCAGTCCAGGTTAACTCTTCAGTGAAGATAACTTTTATGTTCATCTTAAGATAGATAAACAGATGGGGCTGGAATGACCTGTCAGTCTTGTGACAGTATATAGCACTATCTTACAGGTGATCAGAATTTGATAGCAATCTTATTTCCTCTCTTCCTGGCTTGGGAGAGTGGATAGTGGGGTTGCACTGATGGGACCCAGAGGTAACTGTACCTAGCCTGCTTCTGACAAGAGTCTTGGTCACTGCAGACAGGCGGTCTGGCGAAGGGAATTACTATTTTTTTCCTGCCCAACCCACAATGGCAAAAATGGATTTGCATATAAACTGCTTTTGGCGCAAACTATTAGCTTGCGTGAGTGCATCTCTGAGGGTGATAAACTGACTCCATGGCAACAGTTTGCTGTTTCTGAGACACTTCTGATTTGGTCAGTCACTTTCTACAACCAGAGGGTTGCCTTGGTTTTGTCTAACATCATGTACATTATTTATTTGCTTTAGGATTAATTTTTAAAAACTGGCTGACCTCACAAAGCTGTAGGGAAATTGCATGGAAGCCTCAGTATGGATTACCTTGCTTTTGCACTGATCACGTCAGGCATTTGCATTCAGTGCAAGTTTTTTGGGGGTGGAGAAGGCTGTTGTTCTTGAGTAAGTGGATTTGACATTTCTCACCTGAGCAGGTTGGAAAAAGAGGAAAAACCCCAGTAGCCCTCTTTTGAACTCTGTCAGTGATTTACACCACTCTTTCTAATATCTAAACCTTGGTACAGTTAAAATGTAGACCTGCTACAGTTGATATATCACTTATATGCACAGAGCATAAGGGGGTGTTTTTATTGTTTTTGTTTTTAAATACAGTACTTTTCTTAGAGGGAACTCTGAGCATTTCACAGACATGAATTAATCTTCCATTCTCCCCTTCATGCTGCAGGTAAGTATTCTTAGCTCTACTTCTACAGACAGGGAAGAGGAAGTACAGGCAGACAAACTTGCCTGAGGACATACAAGAATTCAGTGACAACAATATTTATAATGTGTTACCTGGAATCCATAATAGCTGATTGCAAAAAATGACAGGGACCTCCCTGGATAATTGTGTTGGCTTCCTATCTCTGCAGCACTAATCTGGCTGTTGCCTTTTCTTTAGGAGTAGCCCACCGAAGCCAGAGCAGCGAAGGAGTGAGTTCACTCAGTAGTTCCCCATCTAACAGCCTTGAAACACAATCTCAGTCTCTCTCCCGGTCCCAGAGCATGGATATTGATAGCGTCTCCTGTGAGAAAAGGTAAATAACGCTGCTTTTACTACCTGCCAGATATTGCATTACAGGCTATCTAAATATGTACAAAGAAAATACACTTTTGTCTTCCACTCCACACCATGTTAAAGGTCAAGTTTAAAATGTAGTATTTTTTTCCTACAGTATATAATCTTGTGCTTTGTCCAGTCTTTTTAATGGAGTCTCGTTCTCTTAAACTGTTAAAGTATAAAGAATCATCCTAGACATTACAAGTGACTAGCATGCTAATGGGCATGACTTAATAACTGTATTAAAAATAAATTGCAAGATGGCATGGCTGTAAATTTTTCTTTGCCTGCTTAAGAAATTTAGTGTCATATTTCCTGTATTTAAAGCAAACATAGTATAAGAAGCAGACCCAAAAGACCCATTTACAGGCTAGTAACTTTTAATGGCCACATTTATGGATCTGTTCTATTTCCATGCATCTGTTCTATTTCCTGAGCTATTTCCATTTAAGAGGATGCTCCTTCAGTCAGCATCTTTATAAAGAACTGTCTTTGGGTTTCCAGTGGTTAATGGACTGTCTGTGGTTTTTTCCTTTTATAGTATGTCCCAGGTGGATGTAGATTCAGGAATAGAAAACATGGAGGTCGATGAGAGTGATCGCAGAGAGAAGAGGAGCCTGACTGATAAGGTTGGTTAGTCCCAGTCTGTTTCATTTCAGGCCAGATGTAGAAACTCTGTATTGTGACTTCTGGCTCTTGCATTTTACAGGTGGGCTTGCTTGGATGATGCAATTTAATGTTTAAATTTAAGGCACCATTGTTTTGTTGTATAGTGCAATGCACGCTGCTGT
This sequence comes from Mesoclemmys tuberculata, assembly GCA_007922155.1. Lineage (NCBI taxonomy): Eukaryota > Metazoa > Chordata > Testudines > Chelidae > Mesoclemmys > Mesoclemmys tuberculata. The sequence continues at coordinate 6,291,931 of ML675630.1, forward strand.
TTCACAAGGTAATAAATTGGTTTTATGAGGACTTTGGCCTAGATGCAGTCTGCTGCCTTTTACTTATATCAATGAGGCAGATGGACTAATAAATGAATATTCTGATGCTGGCTTTGCTGCCATTAATTTTTCTGTTCAGATAGCTTGTTTTCCCTTTTACCTCCCAAGGATTAAATCAGATTGAGAGTAATGTCCTAATCAGAATATATTTTGGTAGGCTCTCCAAAGGATGTGTCTGAAGTGAAGCAATAGTCAGATTGTGGGAAGAGCAATATACAGTATTGCTTTTCATCTCTCTTCTGTTGGATCACTCAGATCTATGTGCCACATAGGTGTTTTTGAGTGGAAGTACTCAGCCTTCAGATTTCATCTGGCTACACTCCCTTTCCTAAATACCCTGGTCGAACCTTTCCTAAAAAAGACAGAGCACATCAGATAATGAACTTCTGTAGCAAGCAACTAGATGGTCTCCGAGTTTTCTGTGCAATAGCTTCAGCAATCTGATGGATGGACTCAGGAAAAATGTTATCGAGAGACAGGTGAGGGATACAATACCTTGCAGTAAAGTGAGTTTAACACGTGAAATCTGATTTTCCTGCGATGTGGATTAGATGAAAGCAAATACTTGTTATGGGAAATAATGGATATCATTTTGAAGACAATGTCCCACCTCCTTTGTAAAGTGCTTTGAGATCGATCGATAAAAAGCACTCTGAGTTAGGTGGTGGTGGTGTTACAAAAGAGAGAGAAAGAAGAGTAGCTAGCTCCCCCACCCATCTAGATGAGGGAGGTGACCCTAAAGAGCAGAACAGTGTCAGATCAGAGCCAAAGCTCAGATTCACTCCAAAGTTATCACTTGACTCTGGGCCCATTGCTAGAAATGAGGCATTAATGCGGGCATGAAGAGGTTTTCACCACCATTTTTGCACTGCTCCTTCTAAGCCTTTGTTTACATCTGCACTTTCTGTAATAAGCTCAGTTGATAAAAGTTTGGCTTTGAGCCATGTTGCAATAACCCTGCTGCAGAATCTATTTTTCTGAGCAGTCATTAGTTGCAAGTTAGGCAGTCAGACAGATTCCATTGTGGTGCTGTGAAATAAGTCATTTCAAACCAAGAGTGGCTTGAATGGGGGGGACCCAGGGGAGAGAATGTAGAAGCTTTGCAAACTTGGCTTGGTTCCTCTCTAACCTTCTGATTACTCTGAGTGAATGAATTGGAAATGAGGCACCCCAAGCTCAATTTACAAACAGGAAATTTCCTTCCTTGCCCTCTGCATGGAAAACGATGTTGGCATTATTTTTTATTAACTTTGATATTTTGATGCTGTCAGTATTGAAGACCTTCCGTTTGCATGAAAAGGAAACGGAATTTGGGATTTAATTCCCTGTAGGTTCTTCTGTTGTGAGAAATACAAATAGTACCAATTTAAATTTATATGCTTTATAGTTGTTAATTGAATTCACACTAAGTTATCGTATCTTGCCCATGCTGCTAGGCTACTTAAGGGCTGTAGTCCTGTATATTGTTTCTTGGCGGCAGAAGAGGGATGGAAAAATGGGAAACGATAGTGATAGATAACTTCTGTAGGGGTGGCAAGGAAATGGAGCCAAGCTCTCCTGGATCTGGAGTTACCCTTTGAGTTCTAATCTGTCAGATTTTTTTATTTTTGAGTTGGTGCTTAATTTTTCCATTTTTTTTCCTCACTTGCCAACCTTTACTTTTTACAGAGAGCAACTTCTTCAGAAGAAACTGACTTATTCTGATGCTTTTTAAAAAGTTCAGTATCAGTTGCATACCTGATATGTTCTATCTGATAGATAACTATGCCATACTCTTGCAGGGGAATGGACTCTGATCCAACAGGCTTTTTCCATCTTTTAACTGCTATGGCTTAAAATGACATTTGCTGTGTGTTTTTTGTTGTAATTTTGTTGTGATCTGGCCCTTACACTTTGTAACTGATAACTTCGGCATGTATTGGAAACTGACATACAATAAAGTCAGAACACGGGTACATGGGTTCACATTATTCCAGTGCAGGACCACCTCAGATGAATTTTATCGCTTAGGTCAGTAGATGCAGTTGTTGCCATTAAAAATTCAGTGTTTGCAGTCCAGTAACCAGTCTGTCCCAACACAAGGTGTTTGAGAACTGGTGGAATGTGCCCTACATAAAAGAGCTCCAAGTGCAGGGTTCTCTGCTGGGAAGTACAAGAGAGAAGTGCAAGAAATAATTTTAGGGAGAAACAACTCACTTTTACGCAGCGTTTTCAGTGTTCTTGAGTGATTCTTATGTCTAATTACAGTTAGCCTTGCCAGCCATGGTGGAGAATAAAGATTACTGATTGTGAACATTTATGTTCTGGAAAGGTTTTTAAACACTACCAATCCCTCCCACTTTGCAGATGACAGTTATTTGAAACTTGTTTCCCTTATCTCTCCAGCTACTTTTCCACCTCTGCACTCCCCCTATTCCCTGATCTGGCATCATCTTTGTAAAACCCCTGTCATTCATTCCTTGTGTTGGCAGGTATTTATGGTGACAACCTTTTGAGGGGAGTAACTGCAGAGAAGCTTGTTTTTCCTTGGATTTGAATACAGTTAACATGGTTCTACTAAGTGAAGGGAAGAGGGGAATGAGGCAGGCTCCTGAGAACTTTGTCCTGCTCTTTCCTCTTTATAAAGAGAGGCAAAGCTTTGGGGCTTGGTGAAACAAAAGCTAGATTGAGCAAGTAGCAGTTTACAATAAATAGAAAGTTCTCCCCAAGTGTTGTGACCAAAAGTTTTAACTTGGTATCAGGATTAATTTTCTCATTTTATTTTTCTTGTATTTGCTGTTTCACAAAGCGCTTATTAACTATACTGGGATGTATTTAAATTCATTCCACTCTCATCTAGCAAGTGGAAATCCCCAGGTTGCTTCCAGGCATCACAGTGTGCAGACTTTAATTTCATTTACTGTGAAACCTCTGTGTTGAGTTAAGACCTTTAAGAGACACCAACTTGTGCTGTGGGGGACTGCTCCTATGCCCATTAAAGCCAATGGAAATACTCATACTGACTTCAAAGGGAGATGGATTGGGCCATGAATAAAGAGCGTTACTGTGTATTTAACTTTCTGCAAGCCAGCTAACTGGAAATTGTTTTTAACTGCTGTATGGACACATTTATTTTTGTTGGTCTTTTTTTGTAAGCCAAGTGCAAGTGAAAAAGAGGGGAAACTCCTTAGGGTTTCACTTTGAGAAGAAATTTTAAAAAATGGAGGTCCTGGCTGCTCTCTGGACATTAAATAAGATTTAAAATCCACATAGAACTCGTAAGAGTAGAGATTTGTGCTAACATCCAGGTTAAAATTTATCTTCCTCCCACACTGTTTTCTGGTATGTTGTATGCCAGTTGCTCAGCACCGTATCATTGTAATGATGTAATTATTTCATTTTCCCTATAACTCTGCTTTGTATAATTTTTCTTTTTGAAATATTTTCTGATACTTGTATGACTGTCCTTTCATAAGCACTCAATCTGCTACCAAAGTCTAGTTGTGGCTTTCAAACTGACTTGTAAGAAGCTTTGCAGAGCATTTTCTTCACAGAATCAATGGATAATAAGTGTTGGGTTTTGTTTGTCCTGTTTTCTATTGGCCATAAGTACCAATTTAAGGTGTAGTACTGAGACTGTTGAACCTTTGACTTGCATAAGCCAACCCACAATGAATGCAGAAAAATGTTTCCTTTTTCCCTCAACAAGGAGCCTCCATCAGGATCTGAAGTATCCGAAGAGCAGGCCTTACAGCTGGTCTGTAAGATCTTCAGAGTGTCCTGGAAGGACCGAGACAGAGATGTCATCTTCCTCACTTCGTTTTCTGAGCAGTTTAAGCAGAACCCAAAAGAAGGTAGGAACTTCAGCCGCTCCCATCGTGTTAGTTAGGGCATAAAAGAATAAATTAGAGGATTAATTTTGTCGTTTTCAAACATTAATATGGTGCGGCTGGCCTGTTGTCCAGTTTCCTCGCTCGCTTTTTCTTCGGGTGCAGTCATATTACTGATGCTGCAGTGATTGCTTAAGTGTTTCTAGCTGCAGTGATTGCTTGATACAGATGTTGTTGAGCACAAAATGAATGTCATCTGTAGATGTCATTGCAGTGGAGCCACAGTACATGGACAAAGGCCAAGTTCTGCAAGGTGCTGAGCACCAGCAATTCCCATTGAAGTGAACTGCCTTACCAAACTGATCGTGTTTTTTTTTTTAATTGGCAAACTATTGGCCATGCTTTTGAGTCTTTCAAAAACCCTTTTTTGTGACGTACTTGATGTTGCATTGAAATAGATATGGCTGCTGTTCATTTGATAAAACTAGGAAACTCTGCTCTCTGTCTTAGGTTGATCACCATTTTGTCAGACGTAAGTGACCAATTATTAGATATCAAAATACTTAATTGCTAATTTAAACTTGAGTGTTTCTTCCTTGTGACATTCTATGGCCTAACTCAACAAATGGAAGGAAAATACAAGAGAGTTAGAAAATAAAATGATCTGTAATGTTCACAAGAATGATGTTACACTATGCATAATTCTTTGTATTCTCCACAACCTTGGGCTTACGTGTTGCTGAGCTCTCAAAACTCTAGATGATAGAGACCAAATTATAATTTTTTGTTACAATAAAGTAACCTAGTATATTGCTCTAGGCAACAATAGCACTTAATTTATGTAAATACAAGAAAACTTCTTGTTTGGGTTAACCTCTGAGGTTCCTCAGGGACCGCTGTGATGGGGAAGATTATCTTAACTTTTGTGCTGTCCTCTTACAGTGTTCTCAGATTTTAAGGACTTGATTGGCCAGATTTTAATGGAAGTACTGATGATGTCCACCCAGTTGAGGGATGAAAACCCATTTGCCAGCCTCACAGCCACGTCCCAGCCAATTGCAGCAGCTGCCCGGTCACCTGATAGAAATCTGATTCTAAATACTGGCTCCAACCCAGGAACAAGTCCTATATTCTGTAATGTGGGCTCCTTTGGTTCCAGCTCCTTATCCAGGTAACTTTGAATACACTAGAAAGTTGGTTTTGTAAGTGGGTCCAGGGTGAACCTTAGGCCTCATCTACACTTAAAATGTAGATTAACGTAACTATGTAGCTCAGGAGTGTGAAAAATGACACTCCCTGATGTTGCTAGCGCAACAGAAGAATGCTTCTGTCAAATTAGCTACCGCAAACTGGTGGAGTTACTACAGTGACAGAAAAACCTTTTCTGTTTTGTAGTGTGTCTAAACTACAGGGTTACAGGGGCATAGCTATGGTGTCATACGTATACCACTGTAGCCTCTGTAGTGTAAACAAACCCTGCATTCTTGCATTTAATGTATTCTGCTTCACGTGGGCTAGACATGCCATGAAAGCAGTAAGTATAGAGAACTGTAAAAATGCTTCATCCTGCTGCACCAACACGTTCTTCCCCCTTCAGTGGACTTCTGTGCTTAAATGCACATTTGGTAATTAAGGCCAGATCCTCAGCTGATGTAAACTGAAGAACAAATGGATATAAACGGGACATCAACAAGTTTAGGCTTGAAATTAGACAAAGGTTTCTAACCATCGGAGGAGTGAAGTTCTGGAACAGCCTTCCCAGAGGGGTAGTGTGGCAAAAAACCTAACTGGCTTCAAGACTGAGGCCAGGTCTACACTTAAATTTGCGATTCAGCGGCAGTCACCGGGAGATATGCAAGTGACATATATCACTCGCGTATCTCCTGTCGACTTTGCAGCGTCTCCTGCGTGCCATCCACACTGCTGTTCCCTTCGACGCAGCACTGCGCCACTTACCAGGGTGGTTTTCCTGTGTCGCCTGCTGGATCGACTGCGCGCGTCTACACAGACTGCTCAGTCGATCCAGAGCAATTGATATGACGGCGGCGAATTTGCCGCCGTCAGTGTCGACCCAGCCTGAATCTGATACGTTTGTAGGAGGATGGTATGATGGGACCGCCTACAATGGCATGTAGCCAACCTGCAACTACTAGCAGCAAATATCTTCAGTGGCCGGTGATGAGACCCTAGATGGGGTGGGCTTTGAGTTACCTGGGAAAGAATTATCTGTAGTATCTAGCTGGTGGGTCTTACCCAGGTGCACAGGGGCCAACTCATTGCCATATTTGGGGTCGGGAAGGAATTCTCCTCCAGGCCGGATTGGAGAGACCCTGGGGTTTTTTTGCCTTCCTCTGCAGCATGGAGCATGGGTCACTTGCAGATTTAAACTAGTGTAAATGGTGGATTTTCTGTAACTTTAACTCATGACTTGAGGATGTCAGTAACTCAGCCAGAAGTTATGGGTCTGTTACAGGTGGGTGAGGTTCTGTGGCCTGCCTTGTGCAGGAGATCAGATGAGATAATCATGAGATGGTCCCTTCTGACCTTGAAATCTGGAATAATTGGAGCACAACTGACTTAACCAAGCTGCGGATCTGGCTCTTAATTTTTCAGTATATAATCCAAGCAATGAAATTGATTTGTTTTAAATATTACAAACAGCCTAAAATGAGTCAATAGGTAAAAACATGAAAGATGCTTCAGGGTATGTGATGTGTTGCGTGGAATATAAATATACTGAATGGCTAATTGTAGTGGGGGGTTTCTGTTGCTCATTTTCTCTCTTTCTCTCCCTTCTTCTATGTATCCTAAATGGCTGTTTTTTCCCCTCCTTTTTCCCCTTTAACTGATTTAGTCTCTATGGGACTAGTCCAGCTCCTAGTACCAATTTCTCAAGCCACGTGCCAATGACTGGTTCATCTGTTACCCCACCAGCCAGTTCAGTTGCCGTCACATCTGTGCCTTCCATTTCTGTCAGCCCTCATCTCACAGCAGCAAGTCCTTCTGGAGTCCAGCCCTCCTCTCCGAGGTACCGCCCATATACTGTCACCCACCCCTGGGGCTTGTCAGCATCTCATATCCCACGCTCCTCGAATATCTCCATCCCAGCTAGCTCACCAAGTCCTCCAGTCATGGCTACCAGCCCTCAGGCCATGCCAATCAGCTTGTCCAGACAGAGGCCCACAGCAGTGGGCCCACCTTTGTTTACTGCTTCGCCTGGTACCTTGAGCAGGCACTCTTCTTTCCTAAACAGGATTCCTTCTAGGTAATTCACAAGCACAAACTGTGTGTATTGCATATGCGGTGCAGGGGGTGGTGCATTGATGCAGTTTGGAAGAACTTGTCTCACTTTACTTACCAATAGTTGCTTTTTTTTTTTGGTGTATGTTGAGCTAGTATGTTGACTTGCTAACAAGCCCAGGCTGCTAAAATACTAAACTCGTTTCTGCCAGTATTGCTCTTTAACCTAATTGGCATAAAGGTAGCAATATTGTTATACATTTTCACTTCCTTTTACTCTCCTTTTCCCCCATCTTCCCTGGTAAACTATCTTCATTTTAAATTGCAGTGCAGTCACTCTTGCTAGATTGTCTATCAAACACATCTCCTGCTTTGTGATTAACTTGGTGTAGATCTTCAGTTGGCTTGTTGAACACTCTTGCTTGCTGGAGTGTGTCAGATTTGACTCCTCAGTGTATAGATTTAAATGATAGCCGAGAAGAAGCTAATCTAAGTCAGGTACTCCTATGCTGTCTGTTTGCTAGCTGCTTCCAGGATTCCCCCAGCTCTGCAGGAGGGAGAAACCAACAGCCTTTCTGTTGCTCTGCAAATGCTGTGGTTCAATTGAGCAGCTCAGAGCTCTGATCTTTAGTATTCCAAGGCTTCTGTTTATGCTGTAATTTTTCTAAAGACCCCTATTTTACTTGGTTGTATGTGAATGATTAATATTTTAGTATGTGAATAACTTAGTCAGTAATGTTATGGAGCATGTTAACTTAATTTTGATTTTTCTAATATGGATTGCATTAACTATTGTTTGATGCATGTTAGGAAGAAGATTTTTGACAACTTATAAAGGAAAACTATACTTAACTTTTTTTACTTTTCCTGGTCTCTTCAATTTAAAATCTGTTTTGTTCTCTGGCCTTTTTCGCTTTTGTTGCGGTAGTATATACGACAACCCTTTCTCCCTCCTCTTCCTTGCCGTTTCTGATGTATCTGGGGACAGTAGTGAAGAAGAAAATGAAGATGGTGATTTTTTTTGTGTCCAGTTTGAGTCCAGGTATTGGAGAAATAGAATGTAATTTGCATGTTTGAGTGTTTTTAGGAACTAACAGTTTGGGGAGCTTTAAGTGTTCTTCAGAGGAACTTTGGAAATAAGTCAAAAAGGAGATCATTTAGACAGGTCTTAATGGGAGAGACAGAATCAAGACTCATAATGAGTCCTAATGAGCCAAGCTTTTTTTCTTCTTTAAAGATGACTGAGAATAAAGAAAATGTTAGACATATTGCCCTTCAGGTTTAATGACCACAAGGTCTGAAATGGCCCTGTAAGTGGAACTCCTTATTGAATGCATGATATGAGGAATATTGGTCATCAGAAACTACATCTTTCAAAGTCAGTGCTATCTCCTGCGCAAGCACTTTTACTGAATACTTGGAAATGATGACAGAGGTTAGTGGAGCGTAAAAGATGGAGCCAGATCCTCAACTAATGTAAACTGGTGCAGTTCCATTTCAGTTAATGGAGGAGCAGCCGTTTACTCCAGCTGAGCATCAGTCCCTCTAATCTGTGAAGCAAATGTTACCTGATTCTTAAATGCACAAGTGGAAATCAGCAGCCCCTGGAGACAGGAGGTGGTGAAGACTGATATATTTGGGACACTAAACTGGGGATAAAGTTAGCTTATTGTGAATCAAAGACATGGCCATCCCATTGTGAAGTTCTTCAGTCTGTATGGCATTGAAATACATGACGACAAAATGAGAATGGATGTGTTCACTGCATGTGGAGGTTAACCGATTAGCCTTCCAAATATAACAAAACTTGTTGAATATTGGATGAGCCAGGCAGGAGATGCCTCCTAGGAATGACAATGAAGGGCAGGAAATTCTGCAAAGGTATGTGTAGCTGGAGAATAATGGCACATGGCTGAATGCATATTACAGTCTCTTAAGCTCCTGGGAAATGTTTTTGCAGTAGGATGCAGCTTCTGAAATGAAAAATAAACAATTACCTGAATGCATGTTTCTCAGTTCTAGGTGATTTGCTTTCCTGGTCTGGCCATTGGTGATATAAGTTCCATTATCACCATTAAAAAAAATCTACAATAAACATTTTTGCCATCTATTCTCTTCTTTTGCACCTAGCCAAGTTAGGAGATGGGTATGGGAATAGCATATGGGAAGCATGCCTTTTGGAACAACCGTTCTATAAACTTGCTAGCACATTGAAGACTTTATATCCATCTTCAGTTTCCTGACCCAGGCTGATGGTGACCACTCTGATTTGTTTTAGGAGCCTTTACGGTACCCTTCATCACAATAACATTTTAATCCTGATGCTTGCAACATTGTGCTTATTGTCATATGCATTCTGGATAGAATGCTTATATCTGAGTATAACTAAGAGCAATGAGACTTCTTAAAAGGAGACTTTAGGCTGAATATTAATTTTGAAGAATTCCTATTAAAGAAGTCTAATTAGGATTTGAAATGTTCTCCCAGGGGTAGAGGGTGGAAGTCCCATTCCTTGGGACTTGTAAAACTAGACTAGACAATGAACTGGAACATGTCCTGTGGGGAGCAATGCAGTCCTCCACAGGACTGGAGGAGAGCTCTTAGATCGTTTTAGCTCTTACGTCTGTGTGGTTGTCCGTGGTGGAACACTAGAACATAAAAGCTGTAAAAGTTAAAAGCTGTAAATTTAAATAGTTGTTTGAAGATTCTTAAAGAGGTAAGTTTAAATGAATTCCCATTTTCCAATCTAATTTGAGTGATTTCAGGAGAAATACTTCATGCAGACTGAAGCTGGCATATTGTGTACAGGGAATTCTGTGTTGTTTTTAAAGCCCTTGGCTTTAATTTCAAGTCCTACTCCTGTGCTATTGAAAACATAGCCCAGGTGTCAGATATCACAGCTTGTGCAGTGTAAGATCTTGTGGGACTGCCACACTTGAGGTGGCTTTGTTGGTATATTATGTCCTGACATTCTACTGACTGCAGCGGAACGTCAGTTTAAATGATGAACACGACAATAATTTCGGCCATTACATGAAGTTGCCTACAGAGTGACTGACCTTGGTGTGAATAACCTTCTATTAAAAGACATGGATGTTGTACAAATCAAGGGGATGACCTTCTGGCTGGAGGTGAGAAATTCAAAGTATAGGAAAGAGACTGTATGGAGAAAAGTACATGAATGTGTAGTTTTACACTGGACCAGAGCAGGAACCTAGAACATGTCCATAGGACTAAACTGGTGATTGGGGTGGAGATGTTAGCAATGAGACCCAGGGGATCTGTCTACACAGTGAAGAAAAGCCTCTGGCTGGCCCATGTCAGCTGACTTGGGCTTGGAGAGCTTGGGCTGCGGGGTTGTTTCATTGCTGTGTAGGCTTCCGGGCTGAGGCTGAAGCCTGAGCTTCAGATCCTCCCACCCTCCAAGGTTCTAGAGCTGGGCTCTATCCCAAGCCTGGAAATCTGCACAGCAATGAAACCGCTCCACCAGACCAAGTCAGCTGGCATGGACCAGCTGTGGGTTTTTCTTTGCTGTGTAAACATACTCAGAGACCCTGAAGAATGTCCTTGTGAAGAATAGCTTTGTTAGACCACCCATGTTGGCACTTTTTTTTTTAAACTTGTCTGTAGTGATTATATATTTGTAAACCACTTTTATAAACTGAGGTTTGGACCTTACATAAAATTGCCAAGTTTAAATGGGGGAGAGAGAGTGACTCAGGATAGAGGCAGCACAGACTGGCATCCAGGAGAACTGGGTTATGTTCCTGTGTCTGTCATGGATTTCCTGTGTGACCTAGGGCAAGTCATTTCAGACCTCATTTTTTCATGTCTGTAATATAGGGGTGATAACTGCCTACCTCAAGGTAATAAATATGAGATACCTCCATCTCTGGCAGTATCAAAAAGGAGGTGCCAGTACTAGTTGATAACCTAAAGAGCTACATGTTGTCAGGACCCGGTGTTGTATATCCAAGAATTCTGGCAGAACAAGAGAATGCAGTGGCTGAGCTTCTAACAGAAATGCCCCCATCTCATAAAAGCGAGCTGCTGTATTGGAGAACTGGAGGAACAGAGAGGAGACCCTATCCTAAAAAACAGAGCACCTATCCACCCATGCAATAGAAGTGATGCTGATCTCAGTGCTTGGGAATGGGGAGGCGGAAATGACTAGATGACTTCTTGAGGTCCCTTCCAGTTCTACATTTCTGTGGTCTAGAAAATTACACTCCAGTCAACTTCACTTCAGTCCCACCCAAACTATTTGAAATTCTTTTTAAATTAGAATTTTAATTGCATGATATGATAGGGATAAACTAACATGACTTCTGTGACGACTTATCCTACCAAATGTGTTTTGCTCAAAAAAACTGAATAAAAAACACAAAAAGTGTTTGATTGTGGTTGAATTTACACTGAAGAGATGATACCCAAGAGAAAATGTGAAGCAGCTGTGTGGAGGGTTATTACTTTTTCAGTGTTGTTGGTCAGAACCTGGAAAGCATAAAAAAAAAAGAGTACTGGAGTATGGTACAACTAGCTAGAAACACCACTGCTTGAAGACTGATGGTTGCTTGGTTTCTGTGATCCACAATTTGAGAATCACTTTTATAAAGCCCCATTATCTAACATGCCTTTTACCATCTGTCAAACATCTGGTCCATCTTGATCCCCCTTTAGGAATCACATTTGGCTGCTTGCTGTGCAAGCAGAGAGTGAGTCATGTGGGAATATGGTCCTACCCCAAGATCTGGACAAAACAGTTAGCAACTTCTGCACAGGTCACATAAACAAATTCAAACTTTTACAGGTCTTGTCTGCATGAGTGTGCTGTGTTGGGATGGGGTTTTCTGCTACAAAGAAGTTGTTTGCCAGAGAAGGTTGGAAGAACAGGAATATACATCTTGATTTTATTTTTCTCCTTTTCTTAAAGTGTGGGAGGCTCTGCTGGAGCAAGTGCTTGCAATTCCTGCAGCGACCATTTTAGCATTGAAACGTGCAAGGAGACAGAGATGCTGAACTACCTCATTGAGTGTTTTGACCGAGTTGGAATAGAGGAGAGAAAAGCACCAAAGGTATTTTAGAGAAGAATGAAGCCATATCTGCAACAGCACTGATGCTCGAACAGTCCTCTTAGTGTTGCCCAGAAGGGAAAGATGGTTTACAACAGATGATAGCTCTGTAAAAGCTGCCAGTGAATTTTTTTGTTTCACAGGTCTCATAACTGATATTCCTATTTGACCTTTCTTTAGGTAGTGTTCAGAACCCCTTCTGTGTTAGTTTCACATGTGTAAAATGGACATTGTTTTGGGGACTGACATGCATCTATCTATTCCTTGGCATTGGCTTTAAATTGTTCTACATCTTGAAGACCAGTAGCCTTTGCTGTTAACATAAACCTAAACTTCTCCCTTGTAGACAGCAGTGGAATGGAAAAATACTTAATTCAGCTCATTAAATATAATCTAACAAATTATTAGCTGGAAATATGCCATCTGTTTGCTTAGATGGCATGAATGCAGAAGTTAGTTCACTGCATTTCCTAAGTGTCTTATCTATGAATGTTTTCACTATGTAGTAAAATTATTTTATTTTTATACTACTTAGATGTGTAGCCAGCCAGCAGTTAGCCAGTTACTGAGCAACATCCGATCACAGTGCATTTCCCACGCGGCTTTGGTGCTACAGGGATCTTTAACACAACCAAGGTGAGTAAAGTTGATGTTGGTCATAAAATATACAAGTTCTGTGTTGGATGTGTCTATCTACAGAAGTAGATTAAAATTGAGTAAAATCAGCTACAGAAAAGGGATACTTTGAGTCAATATGTACAGTATATACCATTACAATGGCTCAGGGGTGGTCTACATGGGAAGATACGCCCGTATAAACTAAGATGTGAATTTAAACTACTGTAGTTCTACTGATATACTGGAAAAAGAGTGTCCACATGAGAGTTATGAGTGTCTTTATCCTGTTCAGTTTGTCACATTGCAAGTGGCTTAAGCTAAACCAAAAGAGTCACACTTACTCTGGAGTCAGTGTGTCCGCATGTAGATTTATATTACTGGCATAGACAAGCCCTAGGTATTTAAAGGGACAGTGTCAAACTAGAACACTGAGTTGGCTTTAATTTCCTATTTACTAAAATCCAAGTAATTTACATGTATCTATTCAAAATAAACCCTTCAATAATCTTCTCAATTAATGCGAGCCACCCACTGATATAGACGAACAGTCCTAGAGTAACAACTGTTTTTATGTATAATTGAGAAAAAGGCACCATTCAGTGTCAAGTTCACAGGGAGTGCTTACAAAAAGTAAGTGTTAATTGGGCAAATGCTAACGACTTCATCTGTTCCTTAAAATTTGGAAAAATGAACAGGTTGAGATTAATGGAACAAAGCTAAGGCTGTTACTTCACTAGGATGAGCATGACAAAGGGTCTTTTTACTAGAGAGAGGTAGAAGGAAGAACCAATTAGTATATAGGCCATAGTTTTCTTCCAACCTCATTAGACCAAAGTGGGGTTTTGGCAGTAGAATCCCCTGTGGGATTATCGTTGTACAAGGACTTGGGAAGACTTGGTTAGTTGTTTCTGAAGGAAGTAGTCTCATTTATGACATGCCATTGTCTGTGTCTCAGTAAATACGATGCCTGTTGTTTTTTCCTGAAAGATGTCTCTCCCCTCCCTGCTTTTTTGTATGAATAAAGGTCTTTGCAGCAGCAGTCTCTGTTGGTACCGTACATGCTGTGTAGGAATCTTCCATTTGGCTTCATCCAAGAATTGGTGAGGACAACTCACCAGGATGAAGAGATGTTCAAACAGGTAAGAGGCTTGTTCAGGTTAGAAGCATTAGCATACTCTACATGAACTATCCAAGGGAGTGGCTGTCCAACTCTTTGTTCTGCAGACCACATCCAGAGACCACAGTTTGAGAACCATTGCTCCAGGACTGGCAAGTACTTAAGCAATTGGGGGAGTTGGCTGTCTCTCTTGTTTCACTTGTTTAAGGGATTCAAAAAGAATGACTGAGCTCTGTATGAAGTTTTACTCAAAGTAAGCAAATAATCTATAAGTCTTCTATATGTTAAAATGTTGTGTAAAGCAGATGCCTTCAGAAGCAGCACTTTTTTATGAAACATGGAAGCATACTACTAGAATTCTTTTGCATACTGTAGTGTCCTGTTACAAGGATTTGTCTTGGACTGTCACTTGTCGGATCATTCTATCCAAATTTCCCTGATCCATAAACTGGCAATCTTCCCAACTCTCTCACTTACAAATGTTAGTTTTTGTCCATCTTGCAAGGAGATAAAGTGAATTAATAGTATAATATGTGGTATGCCAGCCCCCCTTTTCTGGCGCTCATCCCCTGGCAACAGTCTCTGTAGGCAGTGGAGCCTGGGGTAATCCCACCCCAGTCCGGGTAAGTCTCTGGGTCTTCCCCTCTCTTCGGCCCCTCCCCACAGGGCAAGCAGGTGCAGGCCTTACTGTAGGCCTGAGGGGCTGTCTCCCCAACCTCACTGGGGAGGACAGCTAGCCTGTTTGTGCCGGTGGCCCAGGTGGGGGGGTACCTGTTCTTCCTGTGGGCTGGGCCCAGGATCAGGGTCTCCTCTGCTCTGTTTCCCCAGCCGTAGAAAACTCTTATCTCCAAACCATGGGAATCTAGCAGCTCCTTCCTGTCCTCCTCCCAGGCTGTAGGGCAGGCAGGGTTTAAGTACACCTGGGTAGGCTCCTAATTGGTTCCAGGTGTCCCTGATTGCCCAGCTGTAACCTCTCTCCTGCTTGCAGGGAAGAGGGCTTTGAGCATTCTAGGGCTCACATATTGGCCCTGAAGTACCCTGCCGTAGCCATCTGGCTTGACTTTACCACAAATAGTTTGCATCTATTGCACTTTCACCCCAAGGATTTATAAGCACTTAATGAATTAATGTTTGTAAAGGCTCACAACACCCCTCTGAGATAGGGAACAACTATTATTCCCCATTAGAGATGAAGATGCTGAGACAGTGAGTATACAACTTGTCCTAGATGTCTGGGTGGGCCACTGGAAGAGCCAAAAATTGGAATCCAGTTCTTCTGATTCCTAATCCTGTGCTTTAATTATTAGGCCATGCTTCAGCTCAACAATTGAATGCCAAAGCAGGTTAGTCAGGTTATTACTGGCTCTAATTAGTGCACCCACATGCTATGTCATGATTTACTCACAGCAAAGCAGCACTCAGAATGGTGTGAAATCTCTAGTATCTTCAGAAAATCTAGAGGAATTCTTATCCTGTCTTGACTCCTGAGAGTATACTGATCTATGAGCATGAGGGGCAAATGCATCCACACCCATAGGCACTGAGTTTTGGAAAGAAGTTTTTGGTCACTAGAAATGCTTTTGTTTTAGTTAACGTGCACATGTGAGTAAGAGTCCAGAAGAAATATTATCGTTCCTATCTGGGATTAAATATCAACTAGCATAGTTAAAAGGTCACTTAATTTACGTGTTAACTCTTACCTGAGCTCTTGTTACCAAAGAGTGCTTTGACCAGGAATGTGTCTAAGATACTGTAGATATGTCTACATTTCAGCAGGGAGCCTGGGTGGACCCAGACATGTTACCTATACCAGGGGGTTGGACAGGCTTGTACTTGGGTGGCTAGCCCATGCTGCCGCTGTTACTACAACAACCACCTGCTATTTTTAGCATGCTAGTTTGAGCAGAGCTCGCACCTGTATGTCTAACTGAGCTGGGAATTACCCTCCCAGCTGCTGTGTAGACCTACCCTGTCAGGGAATGGTAATGGAACACGGTTAAGATCAAGTCCACTGTACAGATTGGAACCAGGCTCCTAATTGACTGAAGAAATAGTGTTGTGGTAACCAGGTTCCCAAACATGATTTGATGTTTGTGTATCTTTATCCGAGAGACCCTGTGCAGTTCTGTTTGGGTTCCAGTGGTCACTCCTGAATTTGATTTTTATACCAGAAGGAAAAATTCGACACTCTGTGATTGGGCCCTTGTAATTGAGTGGTGGTGCTTCTGAGTTAATCATTTCCTCCCTTATTACTTCCTCTCTTGCAGTCTCGGTGACTGCTGCTGTTCTGTTTATGCCTATCACAGCATTAAAATTTACCAACACAGGCACAAAGTCTACTTGTCTGATATGATGATGAAAATACTATATTGCTGTATATAAACCACTATTCACTCCAAGTGAATGGGTCAGTAGTGCTGCAAGGCTGGGCTATCAAGCTGTTGGAGGAAGCCCCAGCCCTTTCTCCTTGATAGTGATCTCTCTTGTATTTTTATATTTTTATACATGATTTTCACATGGAGAGTTTGCGAGATCAAGCCTCTCATCTTGTTATGGCTTTGCCGTTGTTGATCAGCTGTATTGTGCGTCTGTATGTTCCACTAGCTCTGTGGTCAAATCCAGATCAGCATGTTTGCATTGCTAGAATTTTTTGGACAATAATGTAGGTTCCTGGCACCCAGAAGTTAGAATATGACCAGGAAAACTTTTCAAATGCTCGTGCGTTTGGAATATTAAATAGTTTGTATAAGTGAATTCTTATGCACAGACATCAAGTTGATTTATCATTTTCCCTTGTATTTGGATGCACTGAAAATTCATGCCAGATGCCCTTCTCAACATGTAACAAAAAAGTGTGGTCTCCTGGGTCTTTATTGTCTTAAATGTAAAGGAACTGGATTCAGATTGCCCTTCTAGGTTTGATACTTTTTTTTTCGATATAAACATTACCACTTCTTTTGAAATAACATGCATAAACTGACAGAATGACCCATGTATTTTGTTTCCTTCTGTGTTGATACAGTATTTAAGATGTGAGCAGGGATTTCATGGTGCCCAGGGTTGTGGCTTCACCTATGTCCTTCTGTTTTTACAGATCTTTATCCCCATCTTACAAGGCTTGGCTCTTGCTTCCAAAGAGTGCTCCCTTGATAGTGACAATTTTAAATACCCCCTTATGGTAAGGATTATTCCTTTTTAGCAGCTTTGGCTTTAAGACGCATAGTATTTGATGCAGACTCTGTTCAAGGTAACTTTAATCCTGTTTGGCTTGCTTCAGATGTCTTATTGAATATTGACCTCATGTTGGAAATTTCCAGTGTTATGAGATGAGTAACAAAGGGTAATAATCAGGTACAATCGGTGCGGCTTGTAATGTCTCAGGCTTAATGACTTTATGCAACACTGTAAAATGTTGACATCCTGATGATGCAGATGAGAGATGTGGTCTCACCCATTAGTACACGTACCATACATTTACAAAATAAATAAATCCCATACTTGTTATTAAAAACCCTAAATGATCAGAAGTGGAAAAATATTACGTATCTAATACTTTCTGCCATTTACTTCTGTTTGTTTTTTGTATTGCTCTCAGGTTAGTCAATTATTGTCCATTATTCTATAAACAAAATGAATCTAACCCATGACTATCTACTATAGGAAATTCCTGTCAGTCTCACCACTGAAAAGTGACTTTAAAAAAGCACTTCTTTTACTTTACAGATCTATTCCCAATTTGTCCTTGAGGCAGAACTGCTGATTTATTGACAAAACCAAACTTTTATTCCTGTAGGCAACACTGCTGAGCCGTGTACAGGTACAAGATAGCACGCAGGATTCTCTTTTTTCTCGTTTATTGCACATAAAATCGAATTGCAGGATCTCTTACTGACACGGCTTCAACCAGAAAGAGAGCTGCTTCAGATCTGGGTTGTTTGCAGTTCTGCCAATTAGCTAACCATTTTGGGACTCTGCAAACTAATCAATTTTGATGATGATGTTTGTTAATCTACATTTTCCCCTATTTTCCATGTTCCCCTATTTTCAGGCTACACACAACCTTAAATAATGTGAATGCCTTGTGAAATTTTGCTGTCAGTTGCTGCATAGGCTAACAACACTTGCTGGAGTCTTTTCTACAGAGTATTAAAGTGGCAAAAGGTGGAATAGTAGTTAATTTGATACATTATAATTGAAGTATGAAAATATATAACACAAGAAGTGGAACATGTAAAAAGCTTACATTATTTTTGCATTTTCAAAATCCCCCTTTATAGCTGCTTTATTTCCTTCTCCCCTGCAGTTTAGCTTGAGTTAGAGACTGTAGATAGGATTCTTTGTTTCAGGCCTCAGCATTCATCTGATGATGATCCAGCTTGGGTTGGATGACAAAGGCCTGGGTGTGCGTGTAAGACAATAGCCCTATTTATTACTGTTATGGACTCCTTTGTATTGCAGTTTAGGAGTTCAGCAATGCCATCATTTGAACAAGCAAATAACTTGCACAGCTAATTTCTAAAATAAATGTGATATTTGGCTTTCTTGAGGTAACTTGAAAAGACATAAAAGCTGAAATAGTTGCAGGGTGTGCATCAGTGTATTTAGATCCTATTTTCTTTGTAGTCAGTGGATGTTTTACCATTGACTTAATTGGAGCAGGATCTGGCCTTCGAAGCATTTTAGCATGTTTATCTTTTCATTGGTAGCCAGAAAGTTCTGGGAAATGCATCTGAAAGAAATGTTGTTGGGTTTTTCTTACAGGCATTAGGTGAACTGTGTGAAATCAAGTTTGGGAAAATGCATCCTATATGCAGTTTGGTAAGTGTTCTCACACAGCGATTTCTGCTACATAATGCTTAGCATCTGCATAGCATTTTTGTTTTCAAAACACTGTGGAAACATTAATTATTCCCACAACACCATTAGAAGTTAGGTAGGTGGTTTTCCTGTTAGAAAACTGAGCGCAAAGAAGTGTCTTCCCCAAAGCCACCCAAAAAGTCAGTGACTGAGCTAGGATTGGAAGTCATGAATTCATGGTGTCCATCATCATGCCCAATCTATTAGGTCTGCCTCTACTCCAGTTTGCTTGCAGCTCTTCTTGATTGTGTGGTTTATTCTTTGGTACTGCTGAAGAATATAATCCAGTTGAGAATTCCATCCACAGATGATGGACCATCCAGATATCTTTGAAAAGTTATTTGGGTCAAGGACTCTTATGTGGTTGTATAGTGTCTTGCACAATCAGGCCCTGATGCTAACTGGGGGCCCTTGGGAGCTATGGTATTATTTAATAGTAAGCAATAATTAAGATATGTCCAAGGAAGAAGAACATCTGTAAAACGAGTTGCCTCTACTGAGAACAGGAATAACAGAAGTTCAGAGAGACATAGAACATAACTTACTTAGCTTTCTGAAACACTACAGAGACTTGATGATTTTGCTACCAGCAAGATGGGTGATGAAGAACCAACAGAATGAAATGCAAATAATGAAAGAAGACAGTGCAGATAGAAAAATGTCAATGATTTGGCTGCCTGTTCCCATTTTTTTTGTAGGTCATATCTTTGCCCTTGTGGTTGCCTAAATCTTTAAGCCCAGGGGCAGGACGAGAGTTGCAAAGACTCTCTTACCTTGGAGCTTTCTTCAGTCTCTCGGTCTTTGCTGAAGATGATGTAAGTACTATGTGTGGCTGTTTGCAGTCTCTTTTCTGGGAATGAACCAAAAAGATGTTTGTACTCCTTGAAATTTTTTTCTTTCAGACTAAAGTGGTTGAAAAGTATTTCTCAGGGCCTGCCATTACTCTAGAAAACACCCGGGTTGTTAGCCAGTCATTACAGCATTATCTGGAATCGGCAAGGGTAAGTGTGCAGATATTTATTTAATTGCTGAATTTTTGTTTGTTTTTAATTTTTGTTTTCTATAACATTGATGAGTGTTTTACAAAATATATCCCATACAATAAATGAGTTAAGAAGAGGGTGAGCAAAAACCCATCAAGAAGAAATTAACCAGAGAGCCACAAAACAGATCTTTAACCAAATCCATGAAATATCAGACCTTTTGTCACAAATATTGATTATTCACAAATGTCTATCAAGGAGTTAAGTTCTTGTGGGTGGATAAGTAGAGAATACCTAGTACATTTCCATAGTGCATGTATTGCCATGATTTTTAAGCTATAATCTTCTATAGATAATAATCTTATGTGACATAAATATTTTCCATAACTGGGATAGCTGTGTTCTATACAAGAAGACTATAACAGTCGTAGATTTTGTATAATACTTGGAATATGTACATGTGTATCTGTGCTGCTGTTTTCATGAAGTCATTTGGGACATGGGGAAATAATTTAGTTCTTTAGAAACTTACACAAACTGTTGCTGTTCAGTGACATAACTTTCTCTTTAAATTTCAGCAAGAGCTGTTTAAGATTTTACATAGTATTTTGCTAAATGGTGAAACTCGAGAGGCAGCTCTCAGTTACATGGCAGCTGTTGTTGATGCCAACATGAAGAAGGCGCAGATGCAGGTAAAGACTGAACTCTCTTTCTCTGACATATGGATGCAGTTAGCACAAATACAAATCTAGGTGGTTGATGGAGAGAGAGTTAACGGAAGACAACAGACGTTCTAGGGCCTGAAACAGCCAGGAAATCCATCTAGGTCATTCTTTCAATATTGTTTTTCTATACATTCTTTTCTGAAGCTAATCTATTTTACCCTGTTTTAATTCCTCTGAGTGCTGAAATATTACCTACATTTGTTAGTACCCAACCCTCCTTGGCTGAAGTTTATGCCTTTTTATTGATGTATCCTCTTCCTGGTGGCGTCCACCAAGTGGCTGCAATGAAAACCTATTTCCCCCCTCAGTTAACAAACTGCTAAGTACTCACTTTATTTGTGGCTCTTGTAAATTTGAGTTAAGCCCTGGTGAGAATTGGCACAATTCCACCGAAGCAACAGGACTGAATTTTTGCCATTGGTTGATTGTTTTTTTCCTTTGGTATAACCTGATTGTGAATCCTAAATGTGTGTAGTTTGAGGCATCAGTGTCTTGATGTCCCCATAGATGCAAACATTTTGAAAATATCTGCAGAACTGTTTTCTTAAAGTTGAAACAAAGAACTATTGAAAATGTTGCTTATATGGTAAAATTAGGAACTGAAGTTTACCTACTCCTGCTTGTTGCTGACCATACTTTACTAAAAAGTTGTGAGGAAGAAGCCTCTCTGAGACCCTTTCCCCTTTATTCCTCTTCTTCTCCTCGTCCGTCCGTGTTTCTTCCCCCCCCCGCCCCCCCGGATGTATGTGCATTTAGTACACACAAAAATGACTGGTACTGAACGCACACGGCAGGGAAATACTGTTAACAGTTACAGCTGCTCTCATTCTAGTTAAGCTTTAGCAGTCCTGTTTATTTTTTAACCACGCATTGTGCATTAGCGATGGATGCTACAGCTCCAGACCTGCTAACTGCAATGGTTTGTTGTCTGCTGCTTTCTTCTAAACTTGCATCTTCTAACATTCATTTTCTCCTCCTTGTTGTCTCTCAGACTGATGATCGGATGGTGTCTACGGATGGTTTTATGCTCAATTTCCTCTGGGTGTTGCAGCAGCTAAGCACAAAGATAAAGCTAGAAACAGTTGATCCCACCTACATATTCCATCCCAGGTGTCGCATCACCGTCCCGATGGATGAGACAAGAGTGAAAGCAACAATGGAGGATGTTACAGGCTGGATGGCTGAGCTTTGTGAGTACAGAGCATGCATTTTCTACCTTTTTGTCTCTATCCTTTTGTTCTCGTATTAGGGATACCACAAAAGATTTTGGTTTGATTCCTGCAAAACATTCTGTACTGTAAATGTTTTGCTTGGTACTGTCTGTTGCTTTTATAGCTTGTTTTAAGATTGCAGAGTGAATTATTCAAGAATTAGTGTCCAGACTTTGTAGCTCTTTTCCTACTCTCCTTCATCCTGTTCTGTTCTTTTTTTGTAGACAGGGACCAGTCTCCATGTTCTGAACCGAAATTCCCAACGGAATGCTTCTTCCTAACCCTGCATGCCCATCACCTCTCCATCCTGCCAAGCTGCCGCCGATATATCCGTAGACTGCGGGCCATCAGGGAGCTCAACAGGTTAGAAGTTGTTAGTTTCCTAGCATGTGTTCTACAATTTCTTCGAGTAGCATCCCTATGGATGCTCCACTGTGGGTGTGTCTCTGTCCCTGCGCTGCTGATTGGAGAACTTTGGTAGCAGTGTCCATTGAGCCTGCACATGCTCTGTCTGTCCTTGTGCTGCGCCACAAGGCTAGCCAGCACGCAAGGGCTAACAGTCCTCAGTTCCTTCTCAACCTCTCCTGTCTAGAGACGGAGCTCTTAGCTGTCCGTTAGTGGATCGCTAATTCTCCTTTTCATTTTTTAATCTTTAGCTTTAGAAGCCTTTTAGCTTTCTTCTGACTCTTTATTTGGCTATGCCTTAAAAAAAAAAAATCAAATAAAAAAGAAAAAACTTTGTTCTTGTGTCGACGAACACCGCCACCACCCCCATCCCCCACCCCCAATGTGCAATGGTATGCCTGGCTCTCTCGGCTTCCAGAAGCCTCACACTTGCAGTGAGGTGATCCTGGTCTCGGGCAAGGACATCCAACAAAAGTGTTCCCTCTGCCAGCAGCTCCAACTGAGATCCCACAAAGACAGAGAGCTCTGCCAACAAATTATTTGTATGGAGGTGGCTCTCCAACTCCAGCTCTCTGGTAGGTGTGAGTCTCCCTCTCAACCTTCAATGTTGAAGGACAGTGGATTGAAGAAACAGTCTGAAAACTCCTCTCGTAAGTCGAAAAAGAGAGTGTGAAGTCCTCTAAGTGAGCCCAGGGATAACTGAAAGTGATTGTCATCTTGCTTGGTGTTCTCTGCACCGCCAGCTCTGAGATCATCCAGCACCCACGCCTCACAGTGACCGTCTGTGTCTGGTAGCATTGATAGGCCCACAGCCCCTTTGGGCAAGGACACTGAATGTTTGGTACGGAGAGATACGAGCAAATGACC